>OY987259.1:39649007-40290072 GCA_963920725.1 Rhamphomyia laevipes
GAAAGGAAGTCTAGTTTTCGTTTATAGAAGTTCAAATTATTTTTCACAATCAAAATTAGCTATTAAAATTCATTGAAACAGTGATCAAACTCACAAAAAACGTTGGTACAAAGTTGTATGGATGTTGATTAGAGCGCTCTAGAATGTGCAAACTTTAATGAATTATTAAATATATCAAAAGTTGAATATTAGACTTGTACTGTTCTTAAAAAACAAGTTTTCTACTAAAAATTATAATTAAGTACTCGTTAATAATTACTTGTTATTAATTGTAATTACTTGTATAGTTACTATAGTTTAATTTTATTTTTATGTTTAATATAGTCAGCAAATTTTCTGTGAATATTTTTCACCAATCTTTTGGTGACTATATAAAATGATCTGTTGTAATATAATATTTAAAATATTTTATATATATTAAAAATTTAAATTAGTTTGTTGTTGGTAAAAAGTGTAGTATCATATAACAATTTAATGACAAATTGATTTTATTTTACTGAATATTTTAAATGAGTAATTACAACGCCGGCAAAACAGCCTATTTTATTGCCACCTCTTGAAAATTATCTAGCATGATATTTTATATATATATAAAATTTCAAAGTTTCAAATTAAATTCTGGTTAAAATGAATTTTTGCGCAAATATTTATAAAGTGTTTTTATTTTGTTGAAATTGAAAGTATAATTTTACATTAATATAATATTTTTAGATACTTTATTTATTAATATCTAGAAATTTATTTTTTATTTATATTTCATATATAATACCACAAAATAAGTAAATAATTTCCCTGTATAATGACAACCACGATTTCCCAATTAAATACTCGCGATATACTTCAAAATGGTAATCATCAATGAAAGTGAAAGAAATCTTTTTGAAATTTTGGATGATAAATAATTAATGTATCTTATATTTTAATGGTAAAAGTAATACGATTTTTTTTTAGGTTATGGTTGGTATAATATTTTTGATATCATCTCGACGAAAAAACCAAAATAAATCATTAAAATTAATTGTTCTTTGCAAACAAATTTTTTTTTAAATTAATATTTATTAACACCATCAAAATCGAAATCATTATGATTCCAATGTTATATTTATTGTTGTGTATAGTTGAGGAGTTGATTGTCTTTGAAATGGAGTGAAAGTTTAGACGGAATTCCGGAATAAAACTGGAAATATTTATATATTTTCAGTCGGGGTATCAATTTTGATAAAGTTGTATTGAAATGAAATATTAATGAAACTTAACATTTAGTAATTAATTATAATAAAATATTCTTCAAAAAAAATTACATTTCAAGAATTTATTTTGGCTAGTTCAGACTGTCATGACTGTCAAGAATTTCAAAATTATATTTTTGTTTATAAATTATTTATTTTATTTTTCACATGACAATCACCTAGATTCACCTTTAAACTCAATATAGCCGAGATAGTAGATGGAAAATAGACCAAAATAAAATGCTATTAATATTTCTAAAAATCAATAATATTTTTCGGAAAAATGTATCATGAGAACAATCTTTAAAGTTCGTTGCTAAACAGGGGAATGTAAAAGTGCAAAGTTTGATAAACCTGCGCTGTAGCGTTTTGAAAACTTTTGTTTAAAAAAAAAACTGATTTGACATCAATTTCTATTGATGCACACTAGTTGTACGAGGTACAACTATATAAATAATTTAAATATGTATTCAGTTGAAACTAGTTTGTTAACCGACTTATAATTGTAATAATTAAACTAATTTTACTTTGTAATTTCAACTAATGCAGCTAGTTTCTAGTTACATTATAATTTATGTTTGAATAAATTTACTATATTACGTGAGTATACTAATTGTAAGCAAATATATCAGCTGATTAGTAAATTCTATTTACTAGATGTAGCTAAATAGTTTTGTTAGCTATAGATTGTAACTAGATGATAACATTGTAACTAGATGATGTTAAAATTGTTTGATTAGTTTTTGTCCAAAAAAATCTAGTTGGACGTCACATCTTGACCAAATTACGTTTAGGAGCAATGGTTTTCTATAAATGGCGTCATTTTGTATTATTATCCTACAATTTAGTTAGTTATACAGCTTCAATATAATGAATGAAAGTGTTATTAGATAATTACGACAACTTTATTAAATCTGTTTTAATTGTAAAATAGTTCTTAACAAACCAATCTTACAACCAAACCCGTATCGGTTCCGTCAATTACACATTAAATTAACATAAACATTTTGAAAAAGTAATGCCAACAAAAACCAAAACCGAATTATTATTAAACGTCCTTGCTCTATACATGAAATGCAGTAAAATACTCTCGGAAATCTAGATAAGGAATATAAAAATTGCAGTATTTTAGTTAAATAAATATTCTTCATATATTTTGATGTAGGTCATTTAAAATATGAGACTGAAATTATTTGCATTTTTTTTTTATATCTACATTCAATAAAATCATGAAAAATATTTTTGCATTCCATATCCAGAAACTTTAGCTTTTTCAGATAAAATTTTATGTACATTAAAAATATCGTTAATGAATTTTATTTAAATTAATAAATTAATAATAAACAAATTTAAATTTTTATTTATTTATATAAATAAAATTTGATCTTGAAAATATTTGATATAATATAAAAAAAAATAGTTTGTTTGTTGTTGTTTGGTTTTTATAATTAAGTTTTTTTTTTATCAAAAATGTTTTCCTTCTTATGACCTTGTCATATTACATAAATTTGTATGCCATTTAAAAATGTTACTGATAATTATTATTTAAATGAAAAAAAAATTGTAAATATAATTTTCATTATTATTTCTTATCAAAATTTATGGTAATTTTTATTTTTATAAATGGGAATTTCCCTTTAGTAATAGGTCAAACTAAAAATATTAAATTTATGTGTTTGTTCAATTATGTATTTTATAGATAAAAACATAAATATATTTTGCAAGGATACATACAATTTCTATGTAATAATTGTATATGTCATTGAACTTATACTTTTATCAGCAAAATTTGATTTTGAGATATAGAATTATTTATATATAATATCGAAATACTAAGTTTCGGTTATACATTATTGCTAGATTTGAAATAATAATTGAAAACAAATTATTAACAGTGTATATACAACAAAATTCAGTTACAACGAGCTCGAATTAGAAATCACTGATTTTTATATTTAAATGGACTTGTATGCAATCAATCGTGCAAATCTTATTTAAACTAATTATAGATGTATTAGTGCACGTACAGAGTGCTAGAAGCTGTGTTTCATACTACAGCACAGCTTCCAGAACCGCTCATAGCTTAATTATGTTCGTAGTCTTAGGCATTTGGTTCTAGGAAGTAAAACATATTACATCCAGCCATTGTTTTAGTTTGCTCGGTTTACTATGTAACAGCTTTCAACTTTAATTACTAAAGGTATACAATGTAAAAATTACTGCGATAAGTATATTACATATGTAAAAGTTGTGGAATTTGAAACTGTTTTTGTTTCATGCATCTGCATCATAATTGTATTGGTTCCTACTTGATAATTGTACTTTCAGGATTGTCAAACAATCCTCAGGTTGTTGAGAGAGCTCAGTCACAACCACTGTAATATGTGTAACATGAAGGAGTTCAATCGAACAACGGCCTGCATAAATGAATTCTTGTTCCTTTCAGTTTATTTATTCATCAAATTTAAGTTTTTAACGCATTCTAATAAATATGATAGTTACTTTGCTTCTAATACAATGTAGTCTAATATTATATGAAAATATAACGTAAAAAGTAAATTCTTTGGATACCCTGAACTAAAATTCACTAATTTCTGCTAAACATGCTTTAAAATTTCACAAATTACTGCGGAGATGGTCCCATTCCGATTGTATATTGCGAAATTATTATTTCTCATGGCGTAAGAATTTCGCATCGTATAATATTTGAGTGTGTTTTTTGAAATAAGAATGATTTCTAGTGCTGGTTCTGGTACGAAAATAACCAATTAATGTAATATTTTTATAAATTAATAAATTAATAATAAATTTATTTTAAATTGGGTTTAATTAAACTTAACGAATTGTAAAAGAATTAACGTTGATTTAAAATATAAATTTTGAATAATAAGCAATAAAGTTTGTAAAAATAATAATTCATATTTCATGAAACAGTTCCCCAGTCTAGACAACAGATGTTTTTTGTCTAAAATTTGTTGACAAAACTTACAGAAAAATATGTAACATTAAAAATAAATTAAATTTTATTTCTTATATTAATATATTTTTAATTATTTCTTAATGGTTTCAATTTATTTCTATTTGTCTTATTGTCTTTAAAAGTTTTGAATCTATGCGAATAGATATAAAAATTACTTTGAAAAATTAAAACTATAAAAATATTAAGCTATTAAAATATCATTTTGTAAAATTATTAAAAATTCTGAGAAAATATTTTATGGTTAAATTTTTTACAGTGTGTATACCACACACTGTTATAATTACAATTCTTCATACTTAACTATCAGAACTTGACAGTAATTTTATTTTGAAGATTATTTTACCTGTTACTTATTTTTCTTAAAAATATTTATCAAATAATACCATGTGCTCTGTCCTCCTTATTCAAACTATGGAACAGTCGAAGAATTCTTAACAAATAAACTTACTGCAATGAAAAATGATACTTTACAGTGAGACATTTGTTGTCGGCTGGATCTTTATCAGTCTTTCAATACATTTTACTATATTAGTGCTTTTTCAAAACTAAGCATTGGCCAGAAATCGAATTCACCTGCCATGCTACTAAAAGTAATGCCATCGTTTCCATCTCTACAACTTTGCCATTTTCAATTTTGTAATTTATGTAATGCTCGAATCTTTGTATACTCTTCCACCTCTGAAAACTGGAAAAAATGAATGATATAGAAATATTTAAATACTTTTAACTTTTAGAGATATTAAACTTTGATAGACTTCAAAACTGTCAAAAATAATTGACTTTTTAATGATAAATTTCTAATCTTAACATGATTGTCTTGTTATCTAAAATAAATTCGCGAAAGTTTCGTTTATATAATAAAAAGTGTAATGATTGATAAAAATGTTCAATATTCCTATAAGAATTACGTGTTCATTACTATTAGAAGTATCATATTTTTGCACGTATAATTTTTCCGCTAATAATCTACGCCTATCTAAACGTAATTATACCCCAATAATGTTTTTTTCATTATGAAACTTTTTTTTTGTTAGTTTTTAATGTTTGTGCATTTCAATTTCGAATAAAACTTTATTGGAAAAAAGTTTCTTTCTTATCAACCTATACAACACCAAAAAAAAAACTAGATCTGACCAACACTTGAATTTCTGAACACTGAACTTATATCATTGTCGATTCGAAATTATTTCAAAAAAAAAATATTTTATAACTTTGGGTGAATTCTATCATTTTTAAGTAAACTCTTCCCTGTAAACGTATAAAAAGTTGGGTTTGTCGTTTCTTCGTCTAAAGCTGCCCATACACACTTTTGCTTCATCGTGTATAAGCATATTTGAAGCTGACACATTAGAAAACCGCTTGATCCAACATTAAACTATAATTTTATTTTTCAGTCGGATTTGCATGATTGACAACATGTTTGGAGAAAAAAATTATGTTGGACAACATGTTTGGTGTGTCACCCAACATATTCGTCATGACGATGTCCTGTTCAAAAACTATATAAATGTACGTGTACAGCTATATAAATTTAGTATTTTTGGGGATCCCAAAACATTAACATCTGTCAAAAATGTTTGATACTCAAAAATTTTGCCTGATAACCAAAATTTGTCTGTAGAGTTCGGAAGTTATATATACTAAATTTAGAATATTTAATATGTGCTTTTTTAATAACACTTTTAACGTCACATTATGAATCAATATTTAATTTTTTATATTAGTTTTTTTTTTCGCATATATAATAATTTTAGTTGAATTTGAAAATTTGTTCAATTGCGGTCGTGTCAATTTTGTAAAAAAAAAAAAAATCCAATTATTTTAATTTTTAAATATATAATTATTAAATTCATTAAAATAATTATATTAATAAAACAAAATTAAAACACTTTTTTTTTTAATAATTTCCGTTTCGTGATAGAATTTTATATAATTTATTTAGTGACTTTTACATAAAAAATTATATATGCTAATAATAAATTGATATAGTAAATTTATTTAAGAAAATATTTAAAAAAAAAATTGTTCTAATTTGTTGTGTAAATTAAATTAAATTATGAAATTAACACAAAATTTTGATTGTGATTTGTAATCTTGCTTTTTTTACTGGTGATGATAACAAATTTCCAAATAATCGTATAAACATCAAAGATAATTTTTTCAACATAACCCCAAAATGATGACATTTGTAATTAGTATCAATTATTAATTTTATAAATAATATAAAAATTGATTTATGCAAAATTCATCATTAAATGGTTTTTAAAGTGTGAATATTTATGAAATATACAAATAAATTAAATTAATTTTCAATGTTAGCTAACCTTAGTAGTTTTGTATGACATTTAAATTAAAAAATTTATTGGTTATGATTTGTATTTTGAACAACCAATAAATATTGTACATATATAAATTTTACTATTTTTTAATTCAATTTATTTTTTAACCTCGAAATGGAATTAAGAAGAACAAAATCATTAAAATCAGTTCGTATGCGTAAAATATCTAAGAATTCTGTAAAATTACTTAGACGTGGTACGGTTTGTTTAAATTGTGTTCATGCTTCGGCATTTTTATTACAGGTAATATTTAAATCATAATATTCTTTAAGTTCATTAGTTGAATTATAACATTTTTTTTTATATTTCGAGTATTTATATAGAAAATTTAACCTAAATTACCTTACTATATAGTATTAGAAAAAAAAATTATGAAAAATAATAATATTCAATTTACGTCACATTTTTGACATTAAGTCAAGATTCGGTAGATGGCGCACTGATATTTATAATTAAGTATATCATCAAATGTAATTATATTAACATTTTTTATTTAGATAATTTTAAATTGATAAAATTACTGGTTTAATTAATTAGATAGCATATCATGTTTATAATTGTGCAAAAATTATATATTATTTTTAATAATATTTAATTTATAGTTATAAATATCATTATGAAAATAATGATTATTTTCCTGCACTTGATATTATTATTTTCATGTCACAAGCAAATTCTGATTTTATAGATAGAGCAATGATTTTGAATGAACAATTTTTGTGTTATTAATATCGTTTTTTTTTTGTACAGCAAAAAAATGTAGTGCAGAAAGTATTCATATGGAAATATAAAATGCATTTCTTTTATTTGGAATAGAACGTCCAAATCCTTGCTAATCTGACAAAATAGTTATACTCTCAGATTCATGAGGAAAGTGATTTACTCGAAGTTACTTGGTAAGCGGCCACTCAGCAGTTCATTTTTTGGAACTTTGGTGGAACAATAAGCACTTCATACGAAAAATTGCATAGTTTTCCAATTACTCAATGTTTTCCTTGTTTGTTTCACATCATTATTTTATTCGTTTAGTTTAGACTAAAGGGTGAAAAGTATTGAAAAACTTTTAGATTTTTCAAGAAAATAATTTTTCATATTAACTAATTAAATCCAGAAAAATATCGAATGTATAAGACACACATTTCCGGTATTTGTGACCGTGGAATTTTTGGCAATCGCGTTTTTTTCTCGATATATGACACGAATATATTGTCCGAGGACTTATTTAATGCGCCTGATGTATATATACAAAATTGGGTTAAAATATCGGACAAGTTGTGAACAAATTTTAAAGATTTATGTCGCTAGAACTTATTTGCATACCCTATTATGTAATTTGTCTTTCTTTATTCTTACTCTGTTCAGGTTCTATATTTATTGTGCTAAATATAAATCTAAAGATGTGCTAAATCTGACATATTTTGATATAAATTAATGATAAATAAGCACTAATCAAATCATCCAATCCTCCACTTTTTTTTATCTATTGTTAATATTCGCGATACTTCATCTTGCAAATAATTTTTTCATAAACAAAATGTTCATGTAAAATGAAAAGCACGCGATCAATAGCTCAGCAATTTCACGTCTTTCACACTACGATCATACATGACGATTTTATGGATCTTTATGATCTCTTAAAAGTCAAATTTCATCTCAATTATTAAATATTCGTATAGAGTGGCAACTTGCTACCATGTCCATGTCTATCACATTTCAAGTATTACATAATACCAAATTTGACTGTAACATAAAACAATAAAATGTATTTGATTTTAGCACATGTTCACATAATGAAAGTTAATTTGAAAATATACTTTATAATTAAATAATTTACCTTTAAAAAACCTCATATAATGAACAATATTGTAAGATAATTTTTATTTTATATTTATTATTTAAACAAATTAATTTCTAATTTAAAATTATTTTTACTATATATACAAAGAAATTCATTATTAAAATCGTATAAAGAAAATTATTTCAACTATGAATTTATTTATAAATTTTGGCTAAATTTTGTGCGTCTTTAAATTTTCGTTATTATATTCATTAAAAATAATTATTATTAGTATATTTTTGCAATTAGCTGACAAGTATATAAATCATTAGCCAACATATTTTTCATGGTCAGAGAACTTAAAGTTGATAAATTCAATACAGGAATTTAAGGGGTTATTTCAGATTTAACTTTGTAGTTTTTTTTTAAATAGACTGACTCTTTACATGATTTTTGAAACTATACGACTTTCAGTACTGATAATTACGTTTCATCTGCAAGACTAATTTAATTGTAAAAAAAAGGAATAGTTGATTTGTTCAAATTGCTTTAGCATCTTTTCGCTACCACACATTCCCGTGAACCTTTAGTTATTTGAGATCCATCCCATAGCGTTGCCGTATAGGCTAATCACTGGCTATATCGTTTAACTCTTTAATCTAGTAGTTACCAAAAGTAATACCTAGCCCTGCCTAATGCTTGGGCACTTGTAAATGATGTGCGGAATTGTCTGTTATTCTTTAGGATTCATACAGCTACGATACTATTTCGTTTACGGAATACATAGTCGTACGGCTTCCGGCGTGTTTGCTAAAGCCTTAATACCTAAAAGTATACTTGAAAACTGATAATTTGCATCGCCAGCTTTGGTTATAGTTAATAATAAAGATAGAACTCTCTAAGAACTTCAGTAATCTTTATAAAAATAATTATATACGAATAATAATAAGCACAAATTTCTGTTCACTTAGCAATGTTGCTTATCACTGAACACTAAATCGCAACTACGGAAGAAACCTTCCGGAGACGATGACATATAAGAAACTTTTGGTTTATTGTCCCTGTAGAACCAAAGTTTAAATGTTTTATATCTTCTGTATTGCGTTGTTGCTTGAACACAATCTGGAAGTTGTCCAAATTTTAATTCTATTTGTTCTTGCTTTTTGTTACGTTGGACGTTGAAACAGAATTCTGAACGCAGAATTCTAAGGACAAATTCCACGAAACAGCAATGATATTAGTATCAATTAAGGATTTAGTTGAGTAATTAATCTGCTTAGTAATCCATTTTGAGATTAGCGAAATGAATGGGAAACTTTGTAGAGTTTGATATGAAATCATGAATTTCCTGTGAATTCGTCACAACATATTTTGCCAGCTATTCTAATAACATTTTTTTTTTCTATACTTATTATGAAATAGCAAAAATAAATTAGACAAATGGGCGGCGAAATGTAATAGTTTAAAGCTAATATTTTTTTTCTAAATTATAATTTTTTAAAGAAATACATTTATTTAAAATTTTCAATAAAATCGACTGTTTTTGTAAAAAGTTTGAACCAAAAATATAATAAAAATGTGCACAATTTACGTTTTTATGAATACAAAATTTTATATATTTGGCAAACAATTTATCTGATGCCATTTAACAAAAGCATCTTATAAATAATTTGTCAGTTCTTAAAAATATTAATGATTTATTTATTTATAAATTGAATACGTTTTTTTTTTTTACACAGTCAATAAATTATCTTAACTTTAAAATTATATATTTAAAATAATTAATTCTGTAATTTTTCTAATCAATTTTTTTTGTTTTGTTACAGGGCGATTACATAAGACATCCTGTATTATATGAATTAAGTCATAAATATGGTTTTACTGATAATTTACCAGAAAGTGCATTACCAAATCGTTTAGAAGAAATTAAAGAAGCAATACGACGTGAAATACGTAAAGAATTAAAAATAAAAGAAGGAGCTGAAAAATTACGTGAAGTAGCAACTGATCGTCGTTCATTATCTGATGTTGCATCAATTGTTAAAAAAAGTAATAGTAAATTAGCTGAATTAAAGTCTGAATTACATGAACTTGAAAGTCAAATATTATTAACACAAGGCAATACTGTTAGTAATAATGGACGTGGTAAGTTATTAGAAATAATTTCTTGTTTTTCAAATTAAGACTTTCTCTTGATAGTATATACAAAATTGTCCTAGTTTTTAAAATGAACTGCGGTAAAAAGTGTAAAGGTTTATATTATTTAAGTACTTAATATATTAAAATTATTTCTGTAATATAATTTAAAATTAATTTCGACATTCAAGTTATATTTTATGAATTAAGTAGTAATGCCTTATTCTCATGGTAATTATTTCTCACATTTCAGATAATAATTATTATTGTAAGTTTAAGTTTTTTTATACTTTTGGTTTATTGTTTTACATTTTTTATGTAATTACATTTTCTTGTTTGCATTTCAATTGTTTCTGGGTTGGAAATTCTTAAGAAATGATTTGTTTTAATAACTAAATAAGTTTACCTTTTGCGCCGGAGAGTAGGTTAAAAGTGAAAGATATTAAAGAAACTATATTTAATATTGTCAGCATCGGAGGAATTTTTCACACTTACGAAATGATGGAATTGATATCTTTATTGTTATATTTTGCAATCAGTTATAATGAACTTATTATTTTGAGATGTAAAGGCAAAAATAAAGTTCTTTCCTTAACAACTTCTATCTTTATTTTTAAATCCAAGTTATTTCTTTGAATCTGAAAAAATACTATTAAGTGTTGTTGTCATGTCACCAATCTTAGTGAAATAAACTTAAAAATCTTAAACGAACCTAAATGCTCAAAGAGCTTCCATTCACTAGTTACAGTATGAAATGTATGTTGTTTTTCTAATTTTACAATACTAGATTCAGCATTACAAAAATTATGCAGATTGACTTAAGTTAATTTTTAATAGTAGGCTAAATTTCAAGGTGTCCTCACTTGAAGACCTCCATAATCCCTTTGAACGCTACACTAGATCTTTTCAAAATATATTGATTCGTTTCCACATCCTTTACGAGCTTTTATTATCTACTTTTATTACCTTATCAATTTCCAAATGTCATCATTTCTTGTGATACCTCATATACTTCAAAGATTCCTCCTGCTCACTTTATTAAGCAGAGGTTGTAGCTAGTCCTAGTGTAGTAGTACATTTTACCTTAATATTGCTTGTAACAACTCCAGGGTAAATGATACCTGTATGGTTGGTTGGTTGGTTTGAGAAGGTGGGAATGGAAGCTGCCAAACCAAGTACCTAAACCGTACGGTCCGTTGTACCCCCTTACAAAACGTTACCTATTTTCACCACGAATCGTGTCATCCCACTTTTTAAAAGTTTATCAGGTTAGCAGGATTTTCCTTGCTTACTTCTATTAAATCTCCTGCAAAATAAAAACCGAAAATCTTTTACTACACAGAGAAGGACAGTGACATAAAAGATGTTTAATTATCTCGTTATCTTCAGCACAACTTCTACAACTACAAGCGGTTTTCGTTGTCAGACCTAGTCGCGCGGAATGTTTACGCAATAGTAAATGCACCGTGTTTATTCCTCTGTACAGTTCAAATATAATATACTTTTGTAAATTGGGAGTTACTTACTAATACTTTTAATTAGAGATGCCATGAAAATGTAAAATATATAGTAAAAAATGATATAGACGAGTATTTTCTCTATTACAGTTCCGATTATATGGGGCCAATACAAGCACAATCGGTTAATAATTTAATATTGTTTAACAAAAATTTAATATTTTTCTTATTACTATATTGTTAAATGGCATCACGTGAGTTTTCTCTTACCTTAACTATTAAAATTGACATAATATTATTTGAAATTAATGCATTACAGCACATTTTTTAAGCTTTGGTGATTTGAAATAAGTTTTTTTTTTTTGCTGGCTGTGTTGTTATGAATGAATAATATTGCACAACTTGACAATTTGTATGTAATAATATTTAAATGGTTGTAATGGGTAGGTTTTCGGAATTTTAAATTTCGTACAAATGACCCAACCATTTATTATTTATTTTAATTAATTTTGAAATTTAGTACACAAAGAAAAAAAAAAAAAGAAAATCTCTTTTCGCGTAGTTTTTTTTTTAAGCATATTGAGAGAGATATTTGAAACAATGCCCTTAGCAACAATCTATACAAATCTGATAGTTTTGTAAATCAACAAAATCACTTTTTAATTGGTATAGAATATGGTCCGATATCGATAGGAGAATGGTATTGATTTTTTTTTTTATTAAGTATGATCTGCGCGGGATGAGAGAAAGTTTTTTTTGGGAGTCGAAAGTTAACTCTAGTACAGAGTAGGTCGATTAGTTTTTTTTTGATTGGATTTTTTTTTAAGATAAAAGTTAAAAATCTGTATTTAAAATTGATAAATAATGTAAAATATTAATAAATAAATAAAAACGGACTATCCAATAAATATTTTATAATAAATAAGTTAAAATAGTAAAATATGCTATATATATTAATAATAAAAACTTAAAGTTAAAACTATCAAAAAAAAAATAATAATTTATCGAACGGAGACAGAATAAAATAAAAATAAGCTATAATATTAAATAAATAAGTAAAAATTGAAATAGCTATTAAAAATTAAATACTTAAAATTAAATAATTATTATTTTAGAAATTCTAATATCAAGAAAAAAAAAAAAAAACCCTCCAAAATTAATTTTTTTTTTGTGAAAATATATATATAAAATTAAAATGGTGGAAAAATTTTAAAATTATAAAACTTAATTCTAATAAAAGTGTATATCACAGATTATTCATTTGAATCGTATATCACAGTGGTTTTTTTTGGAAAAAAAAAAAAAAAATATAATTTTAAAATACATCTATATAAAATTTAAATCACAATTTTTTTTTGTTAATAACTATAATAAAACAAAAAAAAAATCAATTATTTCAAATTTGTCTTAATATTTAAATATATGGAAAAAATAAACTATATATAAATAAGTATATCACAGTTCGGGAATTAAAGTTGTATCATGATTCAATATATATAAATATATCATGACACAAATTGTCTAAATATTTCGTAATATATAAAATATTTTATCAAAATTTATTACAAAATATATCACAGAATTACATTGATAATAATATCACAGAACTGGGTACAAAAAAATATATCACAGAATTATAAATAAATACATTGTACGACGAAATAATTTTTTTTGTCATCGTACAAAATATAAATCGAATAAAAAAGCAGAATATCTACAGTGTGGGACAAAAGCTAGTTTCCACGAAGATTTTTTTTTTGTTTGCTAAATTTTGGTTAATTGATTAAATTTTTTTTGTAATTTTTTTATTAAGTAAAATAATAAGTAAAATTTTAAAATTAAAAAGTAGTTTTTTTTGCAAATTTTTTTTTGTGGCATACATAATATTTTTATTTCTGGTATTATTTTTTTTTGCTATGTTGTTCTTCAACAACATAATTTTTACAGCTCGCAGTTCGACACCAGGCCTGTTGCTGAATTCTGCTGCTAAATAAAGGTACATTTAACTATATTAAACATAAAAATCATATAAATAAATATATTATGCCACTTATGCTAAATTTAATTTATTATATACAAAAATACTAAATTTTGAAGTTTACCTGAATTTGATTAAATGATTTGAATTAGTATTGGTCTTTTTAAAGATATTATTTAGTATATTTAAAATATTATTAATGAAAATGAGAATTCAGGGTAGTAATTTTTCTTTGTGTAATAAAAATTTATATTATTATAATTGAAAATTAAATCGTTTAAATTGTTTTTTTTTAAAATCATTAAATTTGTTATTATTAACGTAATTATTAAACATGGCAGCATTTTATTATAAATAATTTAGTTTTATTATTAAATAAAAATAAATAGTATTTTTTTCCATAGTATATGAACAAAATTTTTTTTGTAGAAATTAATTTTGTTTTGCTTTTAATAAATTATGTAGAATTTAAACATTGATTTAAATATTTTTTTTTTTTTTGCTTATATTTTTTTTTTTTTGATTGGTTTTAATAAAACAAAAAAATTATGTCCAGCGTAATGGAATAAATTCTTTTTATTTTGATTTTGAAAACTTTCAGATTGACGTGAGCTAACAAAAACATCATAATGTAAATCAATTTTATTGAACAACATTTAAATTTTATTTAGGGAATCTTATATTATATATGTTGTTGGAACAAAATATAGATTCACGGTAGGGTGGGCAGAATAGATATATGTCATCTATATATCTTCCAAAAGCAATAGTTGTTCGCTAATTTCCAGCTTTTAGCCAATTTGATTTAATTTATTTGTTTTTCTTCAACAAACATAGAGTTTTGGTGTGAAATTTGTTTGGGGAACCGAAGTATTACCCGGGATTTTGATTTAGATTCAGTAGTTTACCAGTTTAATTTGTTTTTGATGTTATTTAATTAATGCACGCAATTATTTTTTTTGTGATGACATGGCAGCGCATAAGAACCTCCCCACATCTCTCTGAGCTAAGCAAGAGCATCGCTAGGCGTGCCGCGCATGGATATAACTATCCGAAAGCCACAATACCAGAAAGTTTCATTACAAAAATGGCGCCCAACGTGGGGCTCCAACGCTCGTAAGATTAGCTTAAAAGTATATTTTTTTTTTTGTTACAGAGTTTTGGCCCCTAAAATTATTTCAAATTATTTTTATTTTTGTTTAAGTTATTTTCACTTAAGGGTTTGTTGATAGTTTTATTGCATACAGGTTGGAAGATACAATAATTGTTAATCTCGGAATACAAAATCTGGCTGGAATTTTAGCTAGTTATTTGTCCATTGGCGCAATTATTGACTTGTTTCAGGTGTTAAATGTAATACTTCTGTTAATTATCTGATCAGTTTACTTTTGTTCCGTACCTACATTATTTTTTTTTCTCGTTTGATTTTCTAGGGTATGTGCTGTCTGGTTGAAATGTTTGTGCATTGGATTTGCTGATTTTGGCTATAGGATTAAGCTACCTTCAGACCGGCATTAAATGTTAAAATTGTCAGCATAGATTTTGGTTAATTGGGTGATAGAAAAAAAAAAAAATGCATACTTTAATTTCAAAGATATTATGTCTTTTAAAATTCATTTGATTTTAGTTTCAGTTTATATTTCAATTAATTTATTTACAAGCTGGTTTGTTGAAGAAAAAAAAAAAAAAAAAAAAAAAAAAGTAACACTATTGTTTTTGTAGTTAAATGTTTGTTGGCTCCGTCATGAAGAAATTGTCAAAATCAATTTTTACATGCAAAATTTATTGAAAATTTATTCGTTACAATAAATATATAAATATTTATATTCAAATATTGATTAAATTTTTATAAAATTAATCATACAATCCTAATATCGGCGATAAAATATATTATACTTTTATTTCAATTTTTTTTTGATTTGGTTGATTTACAAAATGTCCGAAATTTCTGAGCAAATCAATAAAGAGTTCATTAACTCAAATGTAAATTGTGGTATTTGCACAGAAATATTACAACCATTGAATGAAATTGTAACCACAAAATGCAAACATCTATTTCACATGATGTGTTTATCTCAATGGCTGAGTAAAGCTAATACGTGTCCAAATTGTCGTGAAAAATGTACTTTATCTGAGTTAAAACATTTTACTCCATTAAAAACTAATCCCAGTCGTAATCTAGGTGCTATTTCGAAACGTGTAACTAGAGCGGAAGCTGCTAGACTTCAACCTAATGTAAATATATCTGAACATAGTTCAACTGCAAAGCCTTCTACTAGTTCAAATATCGAACTACCATCAAATCGTAATTTACAACAAGAATTTATTTTACCTAACTATCCGGCTGAAACCGAAAGCGCTGCTAGGGTAGTTGATCCGAATATAAATCGCGTTGATAATACTTTCGAAATGTCATCAATAAAAGATATGCTAAAAGAAATACTTGAATCTAATCAAAGTCTGATTAGGAGTAATATGCAAGAAATTACTAGAACTATACAAATCGGTTTAGAAAATGTACAACGCAGCCAAATTCAATCCGCGTCTGGTAGTGCTAATTCTGATCCGCAAATACAAAGTAACTTACCTAGACAATTCAATAATAATCAAAATTATAGACAACCTGAACCAAATTCGGTTCCTGATTTTACTAGAGCTCCTCCGAATTTAGTTATCCCTAATCCAGCTGTGAATTCACGAGTATATACTGGTTCCGCTGGTGCTACAGATTTTCCACAAAACAATTACCAAGCTAATTCCAATTATAATGGTAGAAATAATAATAATAGCAGAAATAATAATCATGATTTAGGTTTTGATACTCAGAGGCATGCTAATATTATTAAAAGTTGGAATATCTCATTTGATGGTAGTAATTCTAACTTGAGCGTTGATGAATTTATTTATAGAGTTGAGGCCCTTACTCACCAAACTTTTGGTGGAAATTTTGCGTGGTTATGTGATAACGTGCACATATTATTTTCTGGTAGAGCAAATGTATGGTTTTGGCGTTATCATAAGCGTAATAGATACATAAATTGGCCAGATCTTCGTCGAGCTTTAAGAATGCAATATCATGATCGCCGGCCAGATGAAGATTTTATTGCAATGATTCGTGAACGTAAACAAAGAGCTAATGAAACGTTTGATGAATATCACGATAATATAATGAGTCTTTGCGATAAACTTAACACCCCTCTTTCAGATGGCGAACTTTTGTCTATTCTTAAAAAGAATCTTCGCGATGATGTGCGTAAAGATCTTTTATTTGTACAAGTTTATAGTATTGACCATCTTCGAAATTTATGTACGGAACGTGAAAGATTGGTTTACGAAATTAGAAATAGAAATCGCGATTTTCGTTCAGGCGTGGGTTCGAGGCACATTTCCGAAGTAAATTTAGAATTTGTTGATGAAGAAATAGAGTCGGATAATACAATTGAGATAGCTGAGTTAAACGCTAAGAAAAATTCAGGTAAACCAAATAATAAACTTATTTGTTGGAACTGTAAAGAGGAGGGTCATCGATTTACAGAATGCTTATCCAAGCCTAGATTATTTTGTTGGGGCTGTGGAAAAGATGACGTCTATCGAACTCAATGTACAAAATGTAACCCTGTCGCGGAAAACTCCAAAGAGAGCGGGAATCGATCCGTCAGTTTCCGCTCGGAATAACAGATTCGTCAACTACTCCCTCTCCCGTTTCCTCACCCACTTCCTTTCCTTTACCTTTGTCAATTTTAAAATCCGATCCTAGTTATATTTGTTCCAAACCCGCTTTGTTCCACATAAAACCTTATCGTCAACGAGTTCGCGAGTATCATGCCGCAAGACTACGAATATTTACAGAAAATTGTTCCACTTCTAGTAATCCAGAATATATAGAAAAAAAATTCAGTTCATCGCAAAATCCGAAACGTTCCACAAAACGGATGCGAAAATTTTGGGAAAATATCAAGAATTCACACGCAAATATTATTTCTTCTATTGTAAATCTTGATAATGATGTCCGATCATACGCAGAAGTGTCAATGTTCAATAAAAAGTTTACTGGATTGTTAGACAGTGGCGCAACAGTAAGCTGTATTAGCGGAGAACTCGCGCGAAATATTTTAGATTCAAAAATAAATTATTCCAAAATAATATCGAAAGTAAGAACTGCCGATGGCAGCTCTCAAAACGTTCGTGGACGTTTGGTAACCGATGTTACTTTTCGTGGCATTACCAAATCTATAACGTTTTACCTAGTTCCGTCCCTTTCCCAAAATTTATATCTTGGTATAGACTTTTGGAAAGCTTTTAATGTTGCACCAAATGTAGTTGTTAGCGAGCTTTCACTGGAAGATGAAAATTCTATAGTTAACGAATTATCGTGTAAAGAAAAATTACAGCTTGCCGATACAATAGCGTTGTTTCCATCATTCGCGAAACTTGGTTTAGGAAAAACTAATATCCTGGAACATTCCATCGACGTAGGTAATTCTATTCCGATCAAGCAACGTCATTACCCGGTTTCTCCCGCTATCGAAAATCTGATGTATCAGGAACTTGACCGAATGTTATCCCTGGGGGTAATAGAAGAAAGCGACAGTCCCTGGAGTTCGCCGGTTGTGTTAGTTAGAAAACCTGGAAAAGTTCGCCTGTGCTTGGACTCCAGGAAGCTTAATTCTATTACCACGAAGGATGCATACCCTTTACCTCAGATAGATGGCATACTAAGTCGTTTACCAAAAGCTAACTTTATCTCGAGTCTCGATCTAAAGGATGCCTTTTGGCAGATTCCGTTGGAGAAGAGCTCAAAATTGAAAACCGCCTTTACAGTACCCGGTCGCCCGTTATACCATTACACAGTAATGCCGTTTGGTCTTTGTAATGCGCCACAAACTATGACGAGGTTAATGGACAAAGTTATACCACCGGAGTTAAAGGATCGTGTTTTTGTTTATCTGGATGATCTACTCATCATATCTGAATCGTTTGAATCACACCTCGATACGTTGCAACAAGTTGCTCATCATATTCGTAAAGCACAACTCACAATAAACATCGAAAAAAGTAAATTCTTAATGCGTGAAGTACGTTATTTAGGATATGTTGTGGGTGGTGGAATTCTCAAAGTTGATCCAAGTAAAGTAACTGCTATTTCAGAATTTCCTATCCCTACGTCCGTCCGTCAAGTCCGTAGATTCTTGGGTATGGCAGGTTACTATCGTAGATTTATTTCTAACTTTGCTGCTGTATCTGGTCCTATTTCCGACCTATTAAAAAAATCCAAAGGAAAATTTGTTTGGAATGATAACGCAAATCAAGCGTTTATCGCGTTGAAAACAGCACTTACTTCAGCCCCAGTTCTAATAAACCCTGATTACAGTAAACCATTTATACTACAGTGCGATGCGAGTCAAACTGGAGTTGGATGTGTTTTGCTGCAATTAGATAATGAAGGTATAGAAAGACCAGTGGCGTACATGTCGCAAAAATTGAATAGTGCTCAGCGAAACTACACGGTATCAGAGCAGGAATGTTTAGCTGCAGTACTAGGCATTAAGAAATTTAGGGCGTACATAGAAGGCTATGATTTTAAGGTGATCACAGATCATGCTTCGCTTAAGTGGCTCATGAGTCAAAAAGAATTATCGGGTAGACTAGCGCGGTGGGCATTAAAATTACAAGGGTACAATTTTACCATTGAACATCGCCGAGGCAGTCAAAATATTGTACCTGATGCTCTGAGTCGTATTCATTCGTTAGATGAAATTTCTAGCATAGACGATATTGGTCCAGAAATCGATCTTGATTCTGTCCATTTTAAATCTGCCACCTACAAAACTTTAATAAATTTAATTTCTGAAAAATCTAAATCCGTTTTAGATTTAAAAATTGTAGATGGTTATGTTTATAGACGTAATGAATTTGCATCTGGTAACACCGGACAGGAAGCAAATTCTTGGAAATTGTGGGTACCTGCAGAAATGACAGAAGAATTAATTCAAAGGTCACATGATCCTCCTACTGCATGTCATGGTGGGATGGCAAAAACCCTTGATAGATTGCGTAAAAATTTTTATTGGCCGAAAATGGTACAACAGGTTAGAAATTACGTATCTAAGTGTAGTATTTGCAAGCAAATGAAAGCTTCTAATGTCATTCTACGCACGCCAATGGTATCGTCATTTAAGTCTGAAAGGATATTTCAAAGGTTATATGTTGATATAATTGGACCGTACCCTAGATCGAAATCCGGTAATATAGCAGCTCTAATAGTTTTAGATCACTTATCTAAATATCCTTTCATTTATCCAATTCGCAGTTTAACGACAGAAGCAATTTGTAGATTTTTAGAAAATAATATATTTCATGTATATGGTGTTCCTGAGTATATTGTATCTGACAATGGCTCTCAGTTTACAGCTAAAATTTTTGAATCCTTGTTACAAAAATATGGTATAACTCATACATTTACTGCCGTATATTCACCATCTGCAAATGCTTCGGAACGAGTTAATAGGTCTCTAATCGCTGGCATTAGAACATATATTAAGGGTGACCAGAGTCGTTGGGATGAAAATTTAGCTGGTATTTGTAGCGCGTTACGATCATCGGTACATCAGGCTATCGGCAATTCCCCTTATTATGTGTTATATGGTCAACAAATGATTACGCACGCGTCCACATATAAGTTGCTCAGACAATTAAACTTGCTTGATGATGGTATAGATATTATTGAACACTCAGATAAGCTGAAAATTATTAGAGAACGTGCTAAACAATTAATGTCAAAGGCTTTTGAAAATAATGCTAAAATATATAATCTCCGCTCACGTCCAAATACATATGTGCCAGGTCAATTAGTATATCGTCGCAATTTTATGCAAAGTGATGCTGCAAAGCATTACAATGCTAAATTAGCACCTAAGTTTTTACCTGCTACAGTAATTAAAGCAGTTGGTAACTCGCAGTATAAGTTACAAGATGTATCTGGAAATAAATCTGCAATTTACCATACCAAAGATATTCGCGTGTAGTCGTTAATTTATTTTACGCTACCCTTTTTCAACTTATGCGTATTCACACGATCTCCGCATTAGTTGTCCTGTAATGGGTAGGTTTTCGGAATTTTAAATTTCGTACAAATGACCCAACCATTTATTATTTATTTTAATTAATTTTGAAATTTAGTACACAAAGAAAAAAAAAAAAAGAAAATCTCTTTTCGCGTAGTTTTTTTTTTAAGCATATTGAGAGAGATATTTGAAACAATGCCCTTAGCAACAATCTATACAAATCTGATAGTTTTGTAAATCAACAAAATCACTTTTTAATTGGTATAGAATATGGTCCGATATCGATAGGAGAATGGTATTGATTTTTTTTTTGATTAAGTATGATCTGCGCGGGATGAGAGAAAGTTTTTTTTGGGAGTCGAAAGTTAACTCTAGTACAGAGTAGGTCGATTAGTTTTTTTTTGATTGGATTTTTTTTTAAGATAAAAGTTAAAAATCTGTATTTAAAATTGATAAATAATGTAAAATATTAATAAATAAATAAAAACGGACTATCCAATAAATATTTTATAATAAATAAGTTAAAATAGTAAAATATGCTATATATATTAATAATAAAAACTTAAAGTTAAAACTATCAAAAAAAAAATAATAATTTATCGAACGGAGACAGAATAAAATAAAAATAAGCTATAATATTAAATAAATAAGTAAAAATTGAAATAGCTATTAAAAATTAAATACTTAAAATTAAATAATTATTATTTTAGAAATTCTAATATCAAGAAAAAAAAAAAAAAACCCTCCAAAATTAATTTTTTTTTTGTGAAAATATATATATAAAATTAAAATGGTGGAAAAATTTTAAAATTATAAAACTTAATTCTAATAAAAGTGTATATCACAGATTATTCATTTGAATCGTATATCACAGTGGTTTTTTTTGGAAAAAAAAAAAAAAAATATAATTTTAAAATACATCTATATAAAATTTAAATCACAATTTTTTTTTGTTAATAACTATAATAAAACAAAAAAAAAATCAATTATTTCAAATTTGTCTTAATATTTAAATATATGGAAAAAATAAACTATATATAAATAAGTATATCACAGTTCGGGAATTAAAGTTGTATCATGATTCAATATATATAAATATATCATGACACAAATTGTCTAAATATTTCGTAATATATAAAATATTTTATCAAAATTTATTACAAAATATATCACAGAATTACATTGATAATAATATCACAGAACTGGGTACAAAAAAATATATCACAGAATTATAAATAAATACATTGTACGACGAAATAATTTTTTTTGTCATCGTACAAAATATAAATCGAATAAAAAAGCAGAATATCTACAGTGTGGGACAAAAGCTAGTTTCCACGAAGATTTTTTTTTTGTTTGCTAAATTTTGGTTAATTGATTAAATTTTTTTTGTAATTTTTTTATTAAGTAAAATAATAAGTAAAATTTTAAAATTAAAAAGTAGTTTTTTTTGCAAATTTTTTTTTGTGGCATACATAATATTTTTATTTCTGGTATTATTTTTTTTTGCTATGTTGTTCTTCAACAACATAATTTTTACAGCTCGCAGTTCGACACCAGGCCTGTTGCTGAATTCTGCTGCTAAATAAAGGTACATTTAACTATATTAAACATAAAAATCATATAAATAAATATATTATGCCACTTATGCTAAATTTAATTTATTATATACAAAAATACTAAATTTTGAAGTTTACCTGAATTTGATTAAATGATTTGAATTAGTATTGGTCTTTTTAAAGATATTATTTAGTATATTTAAAATATTATTAATGAAAATGAGAATTCAGGGTAGTAATTTTTCTTTGTGTAATAAAAATTTATATTATTATAATTGAAAATTAAATCGTTTAAATTGTTTTTTTTTAAAATCATTAAATTTGTTATTATTAACGTAATTATTAAACATGGCAGCATTTTATTATAAATAATTTAGTTTTATTATTAAATAAAAATAAATAGTATTTTTTTTCATAGTATATGAACAAAATTTTTTTTGTAGAAATTAATTTTGTTTTGCTTTTAATAAATTATGTAGAATTTAAACATTGATTTAAATATTTTTTTTTTTTTTGCTTATATTTTTTTTTTTTTGATTGGTTTTAATAAAACAAAAAAATTATGTCCAGCGTAATGGAATAAATTCTTTTTATTTTGATTTTGAAAACTTTCAGATTGACGTGAGCTAACAAAAACATCATAATGTAAATCAATTTTATTGAACAACATTTAAATTTTATTTAGGGAATCTTATATTATATATGTTGTTGGAACAAAATATAGATTCACGGTAGGGTGGGCAGAATAGATATATGTCATCTATATATCTTCCAAAAGCAATAGTTGTTCGCTAATTTCCAGCTTTTAGCCAATTTGATTTAATTTATTTGTTTTTCTTCAACAAACATAGAGTTTTGGTGTGAAATTTGTTTGGGGAACCGAAGTATTACCCGGGATTTTGATTTAGATTCAGTAGTTTACCAGTTTAATTTGTTTTTGATGTTATTTAATTAATGCACGCAATTATTTTTTTTGTGATGACATGGCAGCGCATAAGAACCTCCCCACATCTCTCTGAGCTAAGCAAGAGCATCGCTAGGCGTGCCGCGCATGGATATAACTATCCGAAAGCCACAATACCAGAAAGTTTCATTACATGGTCTATTGTCATTGATTCTGAAGTTACTGTGTTGTCAACATGAAACCTTTTATTATTATCAACTACATTGTTCACATAATATAGACACTTCTTTTTCCACTGATTTCATACATTATTTATCTGGTATGTTTTTGTCAGTTTATTTTAAATTCAATTTCCTTTTTTGGCATTGTATTATAAATTTATCTCTCTACAGGTTTTGTGAAAATATTTTTTTATTATATATTATTAAAACACATTATGCCACAATAATGAAAAATCAACTGAACAGGTACATAATGTGCACGAGGTATAACAAAATAGAAATTAGATTAAATTGATGGGACAATCACTAATTCAGGCAATTTTTATACTGAAACACGTTTCAGAAAATTTTCGATTGGTTCGAAATTTCTCGATACTTTTAAATATTAATTATAAATTTAACTTTTTGAAGTATGAGATGTATTAAATTTATTAAAAGTTTTGATTCGAATATTTGTCCTAAAGGGTGGGTACACAATTCTTTATTTCACCAAAATTGGATGAAAATGGTTTAATTATTCACAACAAAAAAACCATGGACATACAAATTATAACAAAGATTTAAGGACTTCAGTAAGAGGTTTTAGTGGTTTTGGTAACCAAAATCTGAAGTTATTAGCGACTTTCACCTTTCGAATAGTGTTAGTTTAAAGTTTCTTGTCATTCTAGATCCTCGGTGAATAAATGAAAATAAATGGCAGATTTGTTAAATAATGCATTATTTCGGTAATGTAAAATGAAATCATTGTCAGTTCGTCCATTTAAATTACATTAATGAAGTAATGTATTATCTATCATACTGAAAAGTTTTAAGTAACCTAATTAAAAGTAATGCATTACTTTACTGCATTCAAGTAATTCTCAAAAATTTGTAATTACTTTGAAAGATTTTCTTAATATTATTAATTCTCCATTTCAGTAAAATTAATTTTCCTTTACCAACAAGACGAATCGGCACTTCACTCTGCAACTAAATCATATTCTTTTTTATGGCCGTATAAACTATTTATTACAAAATTAATTAGCCATACTTCATTGAATTACTAAATATTATGTTAGTAGTTCGAAGTAATTTATTGAAGTACAGAGTAATTCAAAAAATATTAGTATTACAAGATATTTTGTTTTTATAACTTTAGTAATGCATTAAATATTTGAATTACTCAGTAATAATACTGCATAACAACCCTGATAAATGGAGAGACAGACGGACAAAGTGAAACGTTATAACATTTTGTACTGGTAGTACCTAAAATCTATTTTTTATTTGATTTGAAAACAATAGAATTATAGTTGGAAGCTTACCAGAAGCTCTTTAAATTTGCCAGGTAAATGGAATAATATTGAAACCTTACTAATATTCATACAGCTTTTAAACAGTTGATAATATTAATTTGTTTTATACAATAAGTAATGCAGTTTATAATTTTATTATAAAAATTTATATAAACTTTGTTACTCTGGTCGTTTTGTAGCATTCTGAATATTAAAAATTAAAATTTAATCTCTTCATTTTAGTGGTCAGTTTTTTTTAACTAAGTAAAATTCCCTTGAGAATATTTTTTATTTTATATTTAGATTTTTTTATTTTTATTCAAAATTCTCTAGACAATTGAATATTGACGATTTAACGCCGTAGAGGAAGCCATACATTCAATGATAAGCTTCTATATTTACAGTATCGAATATAATAATATCAATAAAAATTTCTGATGAAATTTTACTTAATCATTGTTGGCAGAAATATTTTCTTGGTTCATTAATACTCCAATAATCTATCTGATAATAGCCTATAGCTTTTAAGAACTTACTTAATTTGTGTCAGTTCCATTATATTGATGAAAAAATACTGACTTACAGAGTAAATTTAACTCATATTGCTAACAAAAATTGATTTATTTTATTTGTCTTGACTAACGTGTTTTGGTAATGATGATTTTTTCAGTTAAGTGGAAGCCGAAAACTACTATTAAAGCAATTAATTAATTAAATAATTCTCATGTCTTCTAAAAATACCTATAGATAGTAAATTTTGCTGATGTGTAATGTCCATTTCTTATGCCTTCCAAATATAATTTTTATCGGCTGTACTAGACCTTCCGTTTCCACCAAATAATTAAGAAAATCTATAGACCAAATGATATTCTTACTTTGGACACTTTAACAAACTATGTATGTAAACAAATTTTAGTTTGGTAAATATTGTACGTATAACTTTTAAATGTGTACGATGGCTACTATCATCTGTATTCGCCTAATTGCAATCTTCAGACTTCAAATGAGTATTCCAAAAATTTGGAATTATTTCTTTATTTAGTAATGAATTTATATACAATTGGAATTGGCCTAATTCTGGCCTGAGTGCATTATTATTCCCGGATTCCCCTATATTTGAGCATTCATTTTTCATAAATGAATTTGACGTTAAATGGTCTAATATCGTACCCTAATTTTTTCACAAAACAAAACTTACACTAGCAATGACTCAATTGAAAATAATTTGCTACAATTTCTTGTATAATCAAACAAATTCTTTCTACAAATATTTATAAATTCATAAGATTTTCATAATTTTTAAGATTTCCATTTTAGTTTTTCCTGGTGTACCCTAGATAATTATGTGATATTTTCCCTTTCTGTAGTTAAATATCAGTTTTTACAGTCGAGATTGTTGACTGTTGGAGAGAAAATATTAACCAGTAATTTTATCATGCAATTTTACATTATTTATTAATCTCGGAAAATTTTCTTTGTGGAATTGTTTCAATTATTTTTCTTTTAATTTCATATATTATTTTTATATTTTTAATGAAATAAATTTATTATGTGCAATTTTATTATGTTATGTATTACAATGAAATTTTTATATTTGCAATAAATAATTTTCCCATTTTCCATCATTATAACTTGAACTCAATTATTTTTTTATATGATTAAATCTAAATGTAACATACAATTTGAATGTACATACTTCATACGCTAAATTTAATGTTAAGTTTATCAATTTCATGGGATCCAATGCCGCGTAAACTAAGGGTATGAAATAGCGATAAAATGTCGCTCGACATTAATTTGTCTTAAATTCGAATTAATGACATTTAAAAAGAAATTAAATCGCTTGATATTAACTTTATTTGAATGCGAATTAATACTTAATTTTGATGCTTATACGACCTTCACATTTTCCAAATTTATTTAGTGTAAGAAAATTGTCTTCAATATCGCAGAATTATGTAAAATTGTGATAAAATGTATAGTTTCATATGAAATATACACGAAATTACATCACACACGATATTAAATGAATTTTCGATTGTAAATCAAAACTTTTACAATTATTTGTTGGTTCGGTCACCCTAAAATTTTTGTTTTGTCAATTCGCTAGCAGAAGAATTTAAAAATTGGAAAAAAATACTTTGGGGCAGGTTAATTTTTGAATTTGAACTATAGTCTCGAAATTGGCGTCCTTTCTTATATGGACCGTTTCGTTGTTTGAATGTATATTTTTAGGGGTCCCTTTATTTAAAAATACGACTCATCTCGTTTGTCAAAAATTGTCAACACTTTGGTTAGATCAAACGTTGGAAAGCTTGAAGGATTCTAAATCGAATCAAGGATATGAATATTAAAAAATCCTTGTACTACGCGATCGTATTTATAATTAAATTCGCCCAACATTTTTTGTGATAAACCGACCCACTCTCTGTAAAAGTTGATCAAAATTATATGCCAGCGGAAAATTATATAAATCTATGCAGGTTGTGATATTGGTGCTATAACTATGCAGGTTGTGATATTGGTGCTATAACTTTACAAATATTTAGAAGTCATGGTACAACAACTGCCAGCATTCGAAAAACGTAATAATTATATAGTTATTACACGTTAGTTCGTCGGCCTGTTTTATCTTAACAATCAACTGAACTTTAAAATGAAAACATTCATTTTCCATGTACAAAAAAACATTCGTAAATTAAGCGCCAGACTGGCAAATATCGTGTCCAGATGTTCGACCAAATAAAAAAACAACAAGTTTTAAAAAAAAAATTAATATAATAAATATCAAAAATTTCGTCTGGATTTAAGTTTTTATTATTGATTTTGTCTGGTTTTCATTTTCATATACATAATTTACATATAAGTATAAAGTTTTCTCTATATAAGTATTAAAATTTTCCTTGTTCAATTTATAATAATAATAAAATCATAATTTTCTGTTAAAAACTTTGTGGCAATAACTAAATAACTAGATAAAAATTTAGTACTTATCTCATAAGTTTAACATCTCAATTAATTATGTTTACATTGTAGAATTTAATATATTTTCATTTGTAAATTTTACAAATTTTTTTTTTATGATTTTCCGGTTGATTTAGTTAAATAAAATTTCTATTTATACGAATTTTCTATGGATAAACAAACCAAACCACACGATAAATAAATTTTGTAAATTATTTTAATAAATTCATATTTTAAATTTAAAAGATTTTTTATTTTTTTTACCTTATTTTATGTAAATTAATTTTTGTTTTGATTGTGATAGAAATATTTTATGAACATTTTTAGAATATAATTTCTTAATTTTTTTGTAATTTATTTATTTAATGAATTAACATATTTAAATAATTTGTTATTCACAAAATATTTGATATTATATTTTACAATATAATTTTAATATTTTCCCGAGTTTCATAATTAGACAATCGTAAAATGTTTTATGAATAAAAAAATACAATTCACTAACGAGTAATATATAATAATTTGAAGGAAAACGGGGGGAAAGCTATACATAATCCAACTATAGAATATGTAGTCAATTTGTAAATGAAACAATTTTCAGACTCAGTGTCTCCATCAAACAATATCTTCTTATATATAACATGTTCAAAACAACTTTAATTAGCTTTAAGTCTTAGTTAAAATTATAGTTCATGTTTGGTTAGCGTGAAATATTGGCATAGGTAATTTAATTTATATGCTTTTAGTATAATGATATTTAATATCCTTTCCATCCTTTTTTCTACATGTTTATAAATATCTATATATCCATCATATTTTTTTCGCATTAAATTTCCCATCAATTTTCTGACATAATTACTTTATTTGGTATGGAATGGATACCGTATTTCGTTTTAATGGTTTAATCGTTTACAAATAATGTAAAAGGATCTGAATTGGAATTGACTTTTGAATTGCTTTAAATAATTTTTATGTGATTAGAATTTAAATGTCTTTTTTAAATAAGTAATTTGACCGAATTTATATACAATTGGTGAATGTACAATTAACCACCATTTTTGTGATAGTATTAAAAGCAAAAAAATGTATGGTCTCTCGCGGGTTTGGTCCTTACATTACATCCCATTGTGTAAATGTAGGAGTATGTTTCATATGTCATTAGTTAAAAAATTAAATGCTCTTTAAAATGGGCTAAAAAAGCTTTCTAATTTTTACTTAGATTCGGAATTACAAACTCGGAAAGTTGAAATTTGAAATTTAGCTCCTTCATACATTTTTTTGTTGCGAATACTACGTGAACTAGGATAGTGACCACCTAGTAGAAGAATTTGATTATTATATAAATTTAGAAAAAAAGAGTACATTTTTTATATAGTTTTCTCGTTTCCTGAAAACATAATTAATCAAATGCATTAGTTCAATCTGCTGGATTCAGTTTAATACTTGTTCAATTCATATTTAATATATTTATCAATTGTATGTGCGCAGTCGGAAAATCAGCATTTATTAAACAAATTACATTTTTCAATCGAGATATTGAGCAATTGAAAATTCAGTCCATTACCAGTAAATCTATAAAGCGGATAAAATGCACCCGTAAAAGATCAGCTCATTTATTTGGATCAGTGTAAGATATTGACTTGAATCATTTGGTTATCGGTTAATGATGGATAGTGCAATGTTCATATTATATTTTAAGTATAAAAGCATCGACACGTCAACCTTATAGTTTTCTTCAATTAATTTAAAATTCTTACGTCAAAAAAATCATATATAAAATGAAAATGTTTATTTAAAATACTAATCCACCTTATGAGATTCAAATGAATTTTCCATTTTTATGGAATCTTTTTTATTCCAGATTAACAAAATTTCATAATAATTTCGAAAAAAAAAAAACTAATATTTCCTTATAAGCATTCAAAATGAAAACCAAAATATTCAATGAAATTACTTTATAATTAATACTCACATTTTGTTACAAAAATCATACCGCACAATCGTAAAAAAAATTGTAAATTTTTACACCTTCTCATACATAAAATTAATATAAATAAATTTAATAAAATATTTAGTTCAAGATCAAAATTAAAAATTAAATGAATGAAAAATAAAAAATCGATTACCGCCGCCTCCCTCGAAACATGCTTAAAATATCAAATAAAAATCATAATTTTTTGTTTGTTTGTTTCTTGAATTGATTGAAGACGTGCTAGCCTGTTAGTCTAATATAAACCACCTGACAGAGGCCCATGAATTTTAGTTTCGTTAGATTTTCTTTATTGTTCATGTTATTTTCATTATTTTATTGTTATATTTTACATTATTTAATAAAAATCATTAAAAGAAGATTGATTTATATGCTTAAACACTTGTTTTTGTTTGTAGTTATTCATCAAGGTTGGAAGCAACTAATTTTATTATAATTTAATATTTAACCACAACAACACTAACAATTTTCATCGGAAGCTAATTGAAATTCCATCGACATAAAAAAAAATGTTTGTTGTTTTGAGGGCGAATATTTTTGTATTTATATTTATATCATTTTTATACTAAATTGATTTGGGCATCCGTTTTCGAGGAAGTAAATTAACTACTTAATTAGTTATTATTAATTGCTGTCTTATATGGTTTTGATTGAAATTTGGATATAAGAAAGTGCATTCCATTATTATTAATAATAATTGAACATAAATTATTGTCAATCATTTATTAGATTATAAGTAGCGGGGATTCCCCTTACCGATTAAAGCATAAAAATCATCTTAATTCACTGCTCAATTCGCTGGGGAAAAAAATTATTACCCGCGCTGGATTTTTGTATCTTTCAAGAAATTAAATTTCCTTCATTCTTCAATATAGTATGACGGTCAGTATTGAATTGTATTGAAGACGAGAAACACTAGGGATATCGTACGTTGAACCCTTCGAATCCTTCATACATATTGTACGTTGTACCATTCGAATCCTTCATATTATTCATGCCACGGTAACTGTAGCTGGGCCAGCAACTCCGAGGGACAGTATTGTTTTGGAGTTGATCAAAGGTTTTCTTCTCATCACATCCGCTATAATGTAAGACTGGTTTAAAGAAATTGACACTCGAAAAATGTCAGATTTGCCGGTACATTCTAAGTTTTCGCCTATAAAAACAGAATTATGAAAAGCATGAAAACGTTCTTTATCATTCTTTTAGTTATGTTTTATCATGTTTTAGAGTATATCTAAAATGATATCAGAAGTTGTTAGTTATACTCATCTACTACATTTTGCTAACTTATCCGATTTCTGGTATTTTAACAATTTTTCCATTTTCTGGTAAGTTATATGCCTCTACTATGAAAATGTTATGAATGGAGTTTGCTAGTGTTTAAAAATTGGTTTTACATTGTGGCGGTAATTGATGCAATTTCTTAGAATATTTAAAAATAATATTTAATTTAAAATATAATTACAAATTTAATTAATTGCATATTGGAAATATACTTAATATAAAATATATCTATAAAATTCATCAGTTTTAAATTATTATTTAAAACATATTTTTTTCATAAAATATAACTTTCTTTGTGTCGTTGCAACCGACAATATAAATTTTCCTTTGATTTTCATGTATATATACATTTAAAAAACAAAAATGGAAATTATAGATTGAAAAATATAATTTCATTTATTAATAATATTGAAATATTGATGAAGAAATTGAAAATGTGGGTTTTCGTCAGCACGCATATGATGTCAAATAAAAATAGATTTGAAATGACGATAATTTCACTTTACAGCCTGATTTTTATTAATGTGCGTTTTCCCTTCTTAGAGTCTTTTTGAAAATTTGCCGGCATTTATCTTATCTAGAAAAAAAAATGTCGGAATAGATTTTTAATAACACTTAATAAGTTGTATATAGGATGACATCACAGGTTCAGTCCATTGAAGTGTAATTCCACTGAATTTTATTATTAGTAAGACTACACGATCGTTTAAGGAAACCATTTATAATTTACACAGCAGCGTTTTCATTATTCAGAATATTTCAAAACTCAGCTACAAGAATTAATCTTTAATGTCAAATATATAGTTGAAGTTCAAAGCTCAATTGATTTCGGAATTATAATGTATTACTTATCTAGCGATGCAACGTGACCCTCCAAAAGCTTGTTAGGTTCATCATTATTTCGTCTGATTCATTACCATTATTACCACTAAAGATGAACTCTGATTCTAAATTATCCTTGTCAGTAACGAATAAGTCGTCCTTTGGTCTGCCCTTCAGGTATGCAATGTAAAATTAACTATTCGAAATCTTTCTCATTTTGCATTGAAGACAAAACAAAAATCCCTAAATTTAAATGGTGCAGCAAAATATGCCTGAAATTAATAATTTTTCAATAATTCGAAATCATCCTGTACCTGTACATAGATAAAACAATTCATAATTGCAACATTATTAATTCATCTTCATATATACCACAATTTATGTTAACCGCCCGACGTCGCGTCTACTTTATTTTTATGTGGTATAATTATATGCTTTCTTTAGACACACTCTTTTACATGTAAATCATTTTCCATTCGAATGCTCGTTTTAGACAACGATTTTAATGGTGGGATGTCATCGAATTCTTTTAAATTTTATCACATCAGATCGTTAGCATGAATATTATAAATATCATGTCTCAATAAATTTTTCAAATCTCAATTGTATAAAATTGTTGTATAAAAATATAAAACTTTCAATTTTAGAGATTTTCTAGTATGAAAATAGGAAAGTAGGTTATGTTGTCGGAGGAAAATATGCTTGGCTGTTGGCTAATATATATAAAGTTTTGAATTGAAATTTGTTGAGGTTTAAATGTTCTTATGATGAAATTTTTAAAAGGAATTAGTTTGTTGTCATTATTCTACAAGGGAATGGTCCTAATTTACTTGATATAATTGGATTTTAATTAAAAAAATTTACATTATTGCATATTTGTTCAATTTGTTATTAATAAAAATATATTTTAAATCATTTTAAAGTTAGTTTATTATTCAAAAAACAAAATAATATTAATAAAAATCTGTAGCTTAGAACTTTTCACGAACATAAATTAAGAGAATATTGAATATGAACTATTAGCAAATTGCCCCTTAGGACTATTCACAAATCCTACCAATAATTTGTCATAATAAGTTGTTGTTGTTGTTGTAGCAGTGCTACAAACGTCATTTATTATAAACTATTTTAGGCTAGGTCCAAAGAGATTGCTAACTGTTAGTTACGTCAATTATTGATAAAGTGTTTAAATTGCCTGGGCATTTGAATGTGCTGTGTCATGTTGACAAGTTATAAAAGACCACAGCATCTCTTGTGGCTCCAGTTTTTACAGAATTGAGATTCCATTAATTCTAATTTGTTTGTTACATATTGAGTAAATATTAAGTTAGACCTGGATTCATTTTTTGATACATCTTTTTATTAATAAAATTTTTAGCAGCATAACCGGTGACATCTCCTCCCATACCATATTTCTAATAAATACGTTTGTAGTTCTAATATTCCTAGCAACAATTGTGAATTTGCTAATTAGTATATAATATTTTATATAATGAGGACATTTCTAATATCAGTGGCTTAAAATTTATCATTTCTAATCCGCTTAAGATTACTCATTATGACAAATTGTTGGTAGGACTTCATATTAGTAAATATTCTATATAATTAACAAAAAATCATTCGCTTAAATTTATTCAGCAATTTAAAAATTAATCATTTTTATGCAGTCATAGCTCTAAAATAAGATTTGTTAGTTTAGAACCGTTCACCACTACGAATAAGGCGACCTTTATTCAAATGAAAATCTACTTAATTATTATTTTGTTATTATTATTATTTTTCTTCATCCAAATTTAAGATAAAATTCAGAAAATCACTCAAAAAATAATTGATTGAGAAAAGACTAAGATTTGAAATCACCAAAATTTAATCATTTACAAATTAATATTTTATAATTTTAATATAAAAATATTATTCATTTTTAATATATTTATATATTTTTTCCAGACATATTATCTTCATCCTCCCTGACATCAAATCAAAGTGGTACCGAACAACTAACAACTAATGATAAACTTTTAATGTCACTGGAGAAACAATTAAATATCGAAATGAAAGTAAAAAATGGTGCCGAAAATATGATACAATCAATATCGAGTGGTCATCATGGTCGTGATAAAAAATTATTAGCTGAGGCACAACAAATGTTAGCCGATTCAAAAGCTAAAATTGAATTTTTACGATTACGAATTTTAAAAGTTAAACAAAATAAAGAACAAATGCAAAAAATATCAGCTGCTGGTGGTGGTAATGGTGGTATGGGTGGTGGTATTGGTGGTGATGAAAATGGTAGTGGTGATTTTAATCGGCCACAACGTTTAGAAACACTTCTGGAAGAACGAATTGAAGAGTTAAGACATCGTTTGAGAATAGAAGCGGCAGTTGTTGATGGAGCTAAAAATGTGATAAGAACGTTACAAAATAATAAAATTCCAGATAAAAAGGCTTTGCAAGAGGTATGTTTTTTGTTTTTATTATATATTTTTTTTTTTTTTGCATAAAAAACATAATTTTTGCATTTGACTAAAGTGATTTATCATGTTTGAAAAATGTAGACATTTTATAATAGAATCAATCAATTGACTAATTTTTTGACAGACATATTTATTATTTTCATTTAGAGATGTTATTACTAAATTATGTTTACAATAAAACCAGAGTGGCATTGTAATTTTAGGTTGATTATAAGTTTTTCAGTTTTATCAGCTGCGACTGTTAAGTATTTTTAACCGAAGAAAAAATGAGGCTAAGTAAGTCGTATCTAACACTTAACGTGAGTGTTGTAGATTGTAGCCACAATTTAATCAATTAATGTATTTTTTTTTAATTACTCGGTGTGTAATTACTCCAGTTCTGGCTTCGCAGTATTTCAATCTGCGGTTTTAGTTTCATCTCCGGAATCGAAAGTTTTAGTCTATAGACTAGCTAATTTTAACTTCGGCTTACGTACGTACAAAAATACCCGTTTCCCAGTCAGCTCTTAACCTTGGGTCAAAATAATATTCTTTGACGTCTATTCCAATATTATAAACTCTTTGATTTCTTCCATCAATTTTTGATAGCATATTTTGTCTTACACAAATATTTGTAAAATAAATACTAAACGGAATCTTAGTCTTAAGGTTCCAAAACGAACTACAACACTCTGTAGTGAATTAAATCACTTGCAGGTATATTCTGTATTTACTATACAAGAAAAATTCATAATTATTTTTAAACATAAATATCTGACAAATTACAAACACACATTTATGTTGCATCATAAATTTTCAAAGTATATTTTTGTAAACATCTAAATTAAAAATTCTTTGACCTATTTTGTGGTATTTTTATAACGAGAGCACAGCAATTTTTTATTATGTTTCTCAACTTTTTTTTTTTTACTAGTCCTTTACCACATAAAGATGAGAAAGAATCTTTTTTAAAAATGTATGTACATATGTAAAAAAAAAATGTGGTTTTTTCAAAATAGATAAAAAAATATACCGAAATATTTTTTTCATTACGAAATTTTACTTACTGCATGAAGTTTTAATTTTCCATTATTCTCATAATTAATCGCAGATTAATTCAGTGAATGAAACCACAGATTCAATTAGTAATTTACTGAATGTCTTATTAATTAAGAGCATATCTCTCAAAGTTTTAAGATATACCTCGACAAGAAACTCATCTGATTTAGATCTATCAAGCTGAACTTTACTAACATAATCGTGATTTTCAAATTGGAACCTTCAAATTCATTGCTTTTTTTACTAGATTTAGATAGCATAAAGTGTCCCGAATATTAGCTGCAAATTTTTTAGATTGTTTTACTTGCTCTTATGTATTTGATCCCTCATATATTCAGCATTCAGTATTCGTTGAAATTTTCTGATATAAAGCAGTAGCCAAAAAGTTCAGCTTGATTTACTGAAACATTATGGCGGGATTGTCAACGTTCATTTCACATAAATGCCGACAATGATTTGGTGGTGCCTGTCTATCACATTTCATTAGTATAGCTTTTCTGTCATATGGCAATGATCACAAAAAAAGTAGAGTATTTGAGAAATTCTGTATTCCATCTTTTGCTTGATATTCTTTGACCTATCCTGTATTTTAAAAATTCTCTCAGAGCCAATTTTGTACTAGACTAAATATAAAATTAATTTCAAATATGAAATTTCTGAATTTCATATTTTAGGAAAGCTTTCGCAAGGGGAAAACTACAAAATTTAAAATTTGACCAGCTACACATAAAAAAGAAAACCCCCGAAAAATTCTCATTTATCGTGAGATTTCCCACAGGCCATAAAAATCAAATGTTCTGTGAAAAAATTTACTCGCGCGAGAAATTATGAAAGAAAATTTGAATTTTCCAAAGAGTATTTACACAATTTCCAATTTCCTCACATACATAAAAACCATTTAAATAAAATATATTTTTTTTTAAAAGCGGGATCCACTCGATATTTAATTTGTATTTGTTTTTCTTTAAAAAACTACCGCAGCCACCAACGCATCGGATCGTAATTAATAACTAAACTACCGCGTTTGTTGAAGAAACTTTTATTTATTATATTTATTATTATTTATTATTCTAAATACGATTCAACAAATTTGCTTCCGTTGTGACGAAACGTTCGAATTTTTTTTATTAATAATTGTGTTTTTCTATTTTCTGTTCCGTTTGAATTTTCCTCAATTTCCATTGATATGAAAATATATTTATTTCGGTTTTTATAAAAGTTTACTTCCGTCATATTTTCTATGTCGATATTTTATTACTTTTATCTCGATTTTTTTTAATATTTAATAAAATATTTAAGTGCGAAGAGATTTTTTTTTGTTTTTCATTTTTCGAACAATATAAAAAAAATATTTTCTTGAATTTTCTTAAGAGAATAGAACCGAAACTCATCATATACAAAGTGCAGATTGCGTAATTAAATATAAAAAAAATACGAGAGCTTGTACAAAATTACGTTATTTTAATAGTTTTCCACAAGAACACCCAACAATAAAAATCTTATTGCCCTCAAAATTTGAAATTTTCAATCAATTCATTTCGGTATTTTCAAGTGAATACCTACAATAATTTGAAATATTCAAAAAAAAAGTGAAATTGAATTACGCCCGGAATAATAATTTTAAAATAAGTGCGGTGATATTGTGTCAATAATAATTAGAATTTTGTCATTAAATTTTAAAACAAACAAAAAAAGTGTTAATGAAAATAATTAAATTAATAAAACAAACAGAAAAAAAAAACGAATTAAATCAATTTTTGTGACAAAATAAAATATTATAAATTTAAAGTTTACCAGAAAATTATAAAAAAAAAATATCTACTTCAAAATTTTAATGAATCTTTCAATACGAAAATAGAATTTTCTATACAAAATTTATAAAAAATAATAATAATAATATAATTAATATAGAATTGTGTGTCGAGTTCGAAATATATATGAAAATTATATATATATAAAAATATTTAAATATTATAAATAGAAATTGTATGAAAATTATACATTTTTTATATAGAAAACAAGTAATTTATAAAATAAACGTGTGCTAATTATAATTTTGTAAATTTACAAAAAAAAAATATAAAAAATTTCTAATATAAAATTTTTTATTTACAATTTTCTTATATTTTCCATATACTGTGGGTATTTATTATAAATATTTGAGTTTTTATTATAAATATTTGAGTTCAAAAGTAAATTTTATGAAATTTTCTACAGGTTGTGACGTAAAATTATACAGGGAAACATGATTTAAAAATTAAAATAGTTGACAGATTTCTGATAATTTGAATAATATTAATATTAATTAAGAAATTCTTCGGTAACTCAATTTTAAGTTGATTATAAATAATTTGATAGAACCTAGAACTCAAAAAAATTTAAAAAAATATAATTTTGAAAGCGAGTCTTAAGTTAATGCCATTTTAAAGAACATTTTTAATCTGAAGTAGCACTTAATTCATAATCTCTGGTTGATACACTTTTAAAGTAATACTTCTTCTTTGAAAAGGCGTTAGAGCCCAAATCGAACCTTGTCATTCTTAAAGATATTTCATGACATTTTATATGCATTCCGAACCATAAGTTTCTTTATAGAGGAGAAGCATTTAATTGCAACAAGCTAATGTGTTTTAATAGTGAGATAATAGTGAGTTTTAAAATAACAATTACATATTGCAAATTTTGTTACTGGTACTAATTTAAAGCTGAGTCAACTTATATCGACATCGACCTTTCAGTCTGGAGTTGAACTCGGTACCTAATGCATCACATCTTAGATCTTAGCACACTACCAATACACCAGCGTCAGTAATACTTTATGCATTTTCATTCAAGATATCCTTTTTAATTTCAATCTTTTTAATTCCTCTTTAATTAACTTAAATCACTCCTTAAATAAAGTAACTCCTTTTAAATTAATTCCCCACAAATTATTTTGTGGAGTAATGACACTTCATAACATTGATTAAGGTAATACTTTCATAATTTTGAGTTAATATCACGGTACCTCAAACCACAATTTTTTTTAATTTAAATCTATTTAGCTACTCACTATATTTGATTTTACGCATTTTAGAGTTGATGTTATTCTTAAAGTCCTACTCATAAATTTTGTACATATTTTGATTGAAATTAAATCTTAAGTTGATGTCAGAAGTTTATCAACTTAAGTCACTGTTAAGCCTTTTTAACTGGAGTTATTGACTCATAAATTCCCTCCAAAATTTATTTTATTTGGTTATGACACTTAAAGTAATAACCATTGATTAAGATAATACTTTAGTAATTTTGAATTGTCATCATTGTTAAAGTATACTTATCAATTGATTTTTGATTTGATATCACTAACTTTAAGATTTAACACAATTTATTTGTTGTTGTATACTTATTTTTGAAAGTTCTTTTAAATCAATTATGAGATTATTTTCATAAAGTTCCCAAAGTTCTTGAACTTTTATATTGCTCATATAATTATAGATAATTTATGAGATTTGAAGTTTACTAATTTTTTAGTTAATCCCATTCTTAGAGACAACAAATTTGCATACCTACAATTTCAAATTACTATTTCAAAATTGCAATAATTTTTCGAATTTTGGAAAATGATAACTATCCTTTCTGTTAAACACAACCAAATTGAACTCAAATATTTATAAGTGCTTCCTTTAAACACCCTGTTCCTTTACAATAATTAAATTTTTGATTATTATAATGAAAATTATTCTTTTTTCCACCTTATACCAACACATAGAAAGAAATAAAATCTGTGCAAAAAAAAATATTTCTAATTTTATCGAGCACAAAAATCAGGTGTTAATAAAAATAAAAATTACTCGTGAAAAACAGACATAAAATGAAAATTTTTCTGAAGTCATTGTACGGGTTGAATAATAACTAAATTTTATTAAAATTAAAAGTGAAATTTATATCTTTAATAAATCATTTGAAAACAAAGAACTAAAATAAGAAATTAAAAAAAAAAAACAAGAAAATTTAATTAAATAAAAATGTAATAAACAAAAAAAATGCGAGTAAATTTTATAAAATCATATAAAAACAAATACAGTGTGATAAATTACGTCAAAATTAATACAGATTTACACGAATTTTCATCATTCCTTTTATAATTATTTAAACTATCGGAAGTTTAACCCAGCACAAAACTAGTGAGTTTTACTCATTTTTACGATTAATGTGCTTAGTTGTGTGTGTATGTGTAATTAAACAAATACCTTTTCAAATCTATTAGTAACTCAATTCATGGCATTCATTCAAATTGAGTGGGTGACTAGAAAAAAACTCTTAATTTATATGTTCATTTCGGTTAACGGCCTGTAGACAACGTAGATGAATGAAATAAAACTGAACAGAAATAAATCAGCAAATTTATATTTCGAAATAAAATCACGAATGAAACTGTGTACTTGATAGATTAGTTATGAGTGAATCAAGTGATGATGATGACAATTATGATTATACTGATCAGCCGGAGAAACTTCAAGGAGAAAGACCTCATGAAGAAGCAAATATAATTGATGTAGAACATATAATAGATGTAGAAAATAAAGAAAGTTGTGATGGTGCACAGAAAGAAGAAGAGAAAAATACAAATCAATTGTCAGAATTAAAAGCAGAATGGACAGTACATGCTGAATTAAGAATATCACGACCCGGTGAAACAGTAACGAGAGAATTTAATACTACAAACGATCCGACACAACAACAACAACAGCAGCAACCATCACAAAATCCTGTTCATGTTATATATAAATGGAGTACAAAGGATGATGGAAAAACAGATAAACAAGACGAAAACTTAAAGAAATCAGGAGGAGGTGTACAACGAAATCAATCGAAAAAATCAACAGCATCAAAAGAGAGTTCATCAGGAAAGGTATTCATTCAATCAGTTATTTTATGAGTAAAGAATTATTTATACATTTCGATTTAGGGACATTATGGAAGTTTTCAGTCAACAGCTGAAGATTCTGGTAATTTTTCAAGTGCATCTAGAAAACAATTTCCATACGGCGGTACACGATGCCGTAGTACATGCAATATAATATTATCAGCTGTAGCTGATTTTTTACCAGATTCTCATCATGAAATTCCAGAAGAAACAGATCCGTTTGTGGTAAATACGACAGCCAGTTATACGGTATCACCAGATCAGGTAAAAAATATTAAATTCTAGAGTAAAGTTTAAGAAGTTATTCAAATTGTTACATTCAGTAACTACAAACTTTATAAATCATTATTATGGTTTTATAAACACTTAAATTATCTGAATTTTTAACGATAAAGAATTTTTATACAGCCTGGTGACTATCAACAAACTACTGGCAATGCATCACAGAATTTTGCGTTAGGGAAAATTCTTGCATTACGAGATGCAACCTCACAAACAAGTGATACTGAAACGAAATATTTTGATCCAACACCATTTCCCTTTAAAACGTTACAACAAATCGAACAACAACAAAATAAACAACATGGTGGCAGAAAGCGGACACCTTACGAATATAGACGCCTTACAGATTCATTATTACCATCGCCAACACAACAACAAACATTATTTGCGGATGAGGGACAATCAATTCCGGTTCGTTATTAATTAAATATTTTCATATTTTTTCTATTTTTAATTTTTTTTCTATTTGAAGCCCTCTTATTCATCGTCACCAGCACGTACTTATAAATCACCGTCACTTACGAAAATTCCAAGCCAACAACAGCAACAACAAAGATTTGCACAATCACCTGCTGGTGCTAACTATCCAGTGGGTGGTTCAGATGGTTCACAAAAAGTTGATCAAAAGAAACCACCACGAACAGTACACATTGATGTTTATTGTACGGGTTCGGAAGAAGATGAGCATGAAGAGGAGGATGATGATGATGATTCAACGAGTAGTACAACATCTGATGATGAAAATCGTAATGATATCGAATCAAATTCAACACCACAAACTGTATTGGATACAGAACAAATGTTTTTAAGACATCAACGTATTGTTGGTAAAAGTGATTTGCCTAGACGATTTCTAACTCAACAACAACAACACCAATTAGGTAATTTACCTGCAGTGTCTTCGGCACAACAACAACAACAACAAAATATTCCAGAAATCGATATCGGACATGCTATTACAAAATCAACAACAGCTGAAGAAATATCAGAATCTAAACAAATTTTATTTAAAAAACATATCGGTGATCAAAGAATGAATAAAATGAATTTAAATCGTAACCACCGAAATGTACGAAAAGATCCAAGCGATGATGCAATTAGTTCAAATTATCCGAATTCTTCACGTTCTACAATGAGAGATTTAACTTGCAGTAGTTTATCGAGTGCAGTAGCACCATCACATGACATAGACACATCATCATGGAAAGAAACTGAACCTAAATCTGATAGTTTTGAATATGAAAATTCGGTAGATCAAATGCGAATAAGATCAATGGAAAGACATTGGAGTTTGGATCTTTCAGAAATTCCACAAAATTATTATACTATTGATACTGGTTCACCACAATATCATCTTAATCAGCAGCAGCAGCAACAGCAACAACAACGTTATCAATATCCACAACAGCAACAACAACAATATCCACCTCAACAACAATATCCACAACAACAACAATATCCCCAACAACAACAATATCCTCAACAACAACAACATTATCCGCAACAACAACAACAATTTCCACAACAACAACTGCCAGCCCAATCATTGCCATATCAACAAACTACATCACCTCAAATGCACCCACAACAACAGGCTAGGATACAGCATTTCTTACAGAGTTATCAGCCACAACCAAATTCAGAATATCCATGGCGTCGTCAGCCACAACAACAACAACAATATCAAACTCCCGAACAATATTCTGAATTTCAACAATCGCCTGAATATGAGCGAGACCATTATACATTTTCAAATAAAACAATTCCGGAAAGAGATGAACCTCCATTATCATCAGCATTAAATATTCCACCTTCCAATGAAAATATTATTCATTCACCATATTATCAACAATTACCATATGCTGCTGCTGGTCGTGGTTATCGTTATGGTAGTGAAGATCGTCCAATACCATTTGACCAATTAGAACGAAGACGTGGTAAGGTTATGTTTACAGCTGATTACAATAAAAGTGGTAGTGAAGCATCAACATTACAATCAAATCTTTCTGGTTATACAACTGAATATTTAACAAAAGCAAGACGTTTTGGTTCAGTTGTAACAGCTATGAAAAAACCGGGCCATCATATTGGTCCTGCTAAAAATCCAGAATGTCAATGTGAACATTGTAGAAGATGGGTAGCTGAACGTAGTGAAGGACGTGGTCGTGCATATTCGTTAGGTGATACACCAAGAGGAATTTTTTGGTTAAGTCGAAATGATTAGCTGCTTGTTTTTTTTTTGTTTTACCTATGTCGTCATACTACTCATTTTCGGGAATTCGGAGGAAGCAATCTTTATTTATATTATTAAAAGAATGCATTTAAATATCGAAAAATAAAAAACAAATATTTCCTTAATTTTATGCTTTTAAATTATAAAGCTTTTAGTGGAATTTTAACAATGTAATTTGCTTTAATATATTTATTTATTTTTAAATTTCTATTGCATTATATTCGCATTTTTCAATATAAAATTTCTTTTTTTTTTTTTGTTAATTTGTAATTAATTTATGAGACGATAAAATCTTTGCTTTTAAAAATAAATAAATTAATTTGTTTAAAAGTTAATTATTATATTGAAATTTATTTTAAGACAATTACGATATTTTATAAATAATTGTTGTAAAAAACATTTAAAAAAAAATGTGTGTTCCTAAAACTAATAATATAAATAAATAATTTTTCTACAATTCTCGTATTTTATGTTTCTTTTTATCGGCTCTTAAAAATGATATAGATGTAAACATAAGCAATGCAATGTAATGTAAGTATGTACTCTAAATGAAAATATTGAAGAAATGACTGACTATATTTGTCATTTTCTCAATTACGATATTGACGTAATAACAAATAATCAACCTTCAATAATTCGACTCAGACAAAATGACAAATAAACTATTTAAAAATTTACAATAATTACGATATCAATTTTTTTATTAGTCAACTTTTACGATATTATATTTTTACGATAAATTTATTTATAGCTCATTACATAATTTATTAAATGCATAGCTTTTCATATGTTTTACTGTACAATATAATTTATAATTTTCTCTATTTTTTAGGCGCAAAATCGTTTATCTGAATCATCTCGTAAACTCGATCTGCTGCGATTATCATTAGAACTACGACGTCAAGAATTACCACATGATTCACCAACAGCTATCCAATTAAAATCAGAACTCCAAAGTGTTCAGGCATCATCACCGATTCCAATTACATATACATCATTGCAACCATTTCAAGGTGGATTTGGTGGTAAACCTTATCACAGTATATCATCGGTTGGTCGTTGTGCATCAGTTACTGGTAAACTTGAAGTTCGTCTGATGGGATGTCAAGCATTATTAGAAGATGTACCAGGCAGGTCAAGACGTGACAAAGATAATAATTCAAGTCCTGGTGATCTGCGCAGTTTTGTTAAGGGTGTAACCAGTCGTAGTTCATCGAAAAGTTATAGTGTAAAAGATGAAGTATCTTCAGAAATTATGGCTGTTATTAAATTGGACAATACAACAGTAGCTCAAACATCATGGAAACCATGTTCACAGCAGGCATGGGATCAACGTTTTTCAATTGATCTAGATCGTTCACGTGAATTAGAAATTGGTGTTTATTGGCGGGATTGGCGTTCATTATGTGCAGTTAAATTTTTACGTTTAGAAGAATTTATTGATGATGTTCGCCATGGTATGGCATTACAATTAGAACCACAGGGTTTATTATTTGCCGAAATTAAATTCCTTAATCCAATGATATCACAAAAACCAAAATTACAACGACAACGTATGATATTTAATAAACAACAAGTTAAAAATATCCCACGTGCCAAACAAATGAATATCAATATTGCAACATGGGGACGTCTATTAAAACGTAGTACACCACAATCACATCAAAATCAATTACCACGAACACCATCATCGGGTACAGTTGAAGATGGTGAACCATATTCACCAGGTCCACAACCAGTTGTATTAAATTTTGATGATTCATCATCAGAAATGGAAAATGTTGAAACACCTGGTGAAAATCCTGATATTAGTGTTATTGGATTGAGCGGTGCTCGTCCATTAGGTATGCAACAAGGAATTACTGTTTTACCAATTAGTGACAGTACAACATTAACTAGTACAACACAAAATAATACTTCACTCATTAAACAAAACAATAATAATTTAAATAATAATCAACAAGTTCCTTTGATTGGACAACAAGATCGATCAATTAGTGGAATACCAGTTGCTGGTATAAGGCCACATAAAAAAGCACCAATGCCATCACCACCAACAATTATACCACAACCACCAGTTGTACCACCATCATCATCATCATCACAAAAGGTTGATCATGAGGTAAGTTTAAATTTTTACAAATTTATTGTTGTCGTTTTGAATTTGAAAATATATAGTAGAACCGATATTTTTTTTATCTGTGAATATGTATAGTTTTTGTCCTCGGGAGCTAATAATAATTATAAATTAAAAAAAAAAAAAAAGTATTTTGGTAATGGACAAACTAATTGCAATGGTTTAAAAATCCCAATTAAATTTTGTACAGTTTCTGATTGAGAGAATATTTTATTTAGGGAAAATGAATTTAAATTGTATATAATAAATTATCTAACATTTAATGTTTTTTATGTTATGTTCACAAACAAAAATTAGCTAAACTTTACAAAGATCTTTGTCAGATTAAAATACTTTCTTTTTCTTCAACATTACACACTAAAAACTTTCCACACTTTTGTGAACATCAGAGTGAATTACATGGGAGCTCAATATCTAATTTAGTTTGGAATCTCACATTGGAGCCTTGACGAAAAACTTCTAAATATGGAAAAAGTATTCGCATTTGTCAGTTCTCTGCCTAATTTACAAATATATTATGATTACATTTTGTTAATGAAATTGGCTGTCGTCATTAAATAACATTCTAAAAATTTAAATCAATAATAATTTTTTGAGAATTGGTCAATCTCAGCTTCGATTATTATGATGCCAAGTGGCGAAACTCCAATTGGATGTGTTATTACATTGATTTTCATATGTTAAATGTTGAATTTCTAAATTTCGGAAACAAAACGACGCTTACGTTGAACATTCATCTAAAATTATCTTGACTACTATGGTAATTGTAGATTATTACCGATCAGAGGTTCTCGTATAATCTATATTTAAATATCTTGGTTATATATTACTTTTTAATTAAAACATTTCTGAATGCATTTATCAATTTCCATTTTCCCGCAATAAAATACTCTCTTTTTCATAATAATCATTATTTCCAACCATTTTTTCCGCCTTTTACTAGAAATATTTAAATTGCCAGATATTTCATTTTTCAAATTAATATTAGTTATGATTTTAATTTGCATTTATATAATTTCTATTTTATTATTGTTGAAAAACGTAATTTTGTTTATAAATTATTATATATATATTAATTACACTTTTAAATAATTATTATTGCACTCTAAAAAAAAATGCACAGTCACTCTTAGCTTTATGTAAAAAAAAAATTCTAAATTTATATTTTTAAATTTTCTCTGTTAAAAAAAAAACCAAAAAAAAAAAAAAAATGTTAAATTGACCGCAGTTACAGAATGCATTACGTGAATTTGATTTTCTGAATCAAATGGATCAATCAACGTTACATTATAATAATTCGTTATCATCAACAACATTTAACAACTTACAACAACAACAACAACATTCACCTCAAAATAATTACCAGCAGCACAATTCGTTTTCATCATTTCAATATCCAACATCGCCTCAATCCAATTTATATCAACAACAACTTAATTCACTGCCAATACAACAACAATATTATGGTAATCAACAACAACAACAACAACAGCAGCAACAACAACAAATGACACCAGCTGCACATCAAGAATTTTTAGCAAATTCAAATAATCAAATTTATCATCGTCCAGTTTTAATGATGCCACCAGTTATAGTTATGGGTGGCACCGGTAATAATGGTGGTATTGTTTCTATACCACCAAGTCCAATTATTGAAATGCCACCATCACCAGCACCTAGTTCAATATCAATTGTTGAATATATTGAAACTAATGATGACAAAAATGATGAAATAACATGCGTCGAGGTCAGATTTCTAATTATTTAGATAAAATTATTATAATTTTTTTTTTTGTTAAGACAAGAAAAAACTATTTTTAAAAAAGAAAACGCTTCTTCAATTTTATTATTTTTTCCAAAGCTTTTTTTTAATTTTTAATTTTTTTGTAAACATTTGAAAAAACAGTTTAGAAATTTGGTTTTTTTTTATTATTTTTCATTAAAAATCATATAAACACTGTCACAATTCATTTCACTGTAAACAATAAAAACTTACATTTGACTTAACATTTTGCACATTAATTTCAAAAATATTAATTAACAAAACAATTTAATTTAATTAATATTAATTTTAAATATTTAATATTAAGTGCATGAATATTTTGAGTTAATTATAAATCTTTGTGGAATTAAATTTTAGAAATTATTAGTTAAGTTTTTTAAAAAACAGAAAATGTTAACATTTAGTCCATTTTTACTAGCCGTTTCTGTTCATCCGTCCGTTCTATATGATATCAAATTGTTATGTAACCGAGTAAATAATGGTCCTAAATTTTAGACACAAACAAAATTATCATTAATTGCAGTATATATAGATAGAGAATCAACGATTACGAACATCCTCCACTAGATAATGCTGTAAATGATAAATAAATTTTCAAAGTTGATTGAAATTTAAACTGTCAGTACTTAAAAAAGCCAATGCCTATAAAACTACTGCATAAATTAAGATAATTTAAAAAAATATCTTAATTTTCTTTAAATTCTAACAGGCTCAAGAATTTTTCTTGTTTACATATCTTTTATTTCTCCGAAAATTGTATATAAACAATTAAATAATTAATTTATACTGCAATGGACTACAGATAATTCCGAATTTATAAAACTACGATTAATGAATTAAGTATTTCCTGAACCACCTGAACTGGTTTCTCAGTATTCTTAATTATTATTTACAACAAAATTTTACGGCTTAGCTTCCTCATGAACTCTATTGAAGACTTACCGTCTCCCGTAGATTAAATAGATTAATCCCGTAGATTAAATAATAAAAGTAATATGATTCGATGATGCTCAGTTACCCTTTAAATTAAATGCCACGATTGATATTTTGAATGTGGGAATCAAAGGGTTAATAATAATTATATTATCGGCCTTTCAGCTGTCGGTATTATAAACACTGAACTATAATAAATATATTTAAATTGTGTGTTTATTATAATTTGGTTACCTGCTGAAAGTGTTTTTATTTTTTGCTAAAAATAAAAATTTCATTAAATTTTCACCAGAAAAGTTAATAAATTCACTAAACTTCAGTTTAGTTTTCATCATAATCTATCAATAAAATATGTAATAAAAAAATTATAAAAATATTTAATTTCCAAAAGAAAAATTCCACAAAATTAAAATCAACAATTTTATTTTTAACTCAAAATTAAAAAATTGTAAAAATAGGTAAATTTTACAATACATTTTTGTATTAATGTTTATATGTTTATATGTGATACAAAATATTATTAATATAAATATAATTAATTTTTTTTTTTATTTTATTTATTTATTTTTTATTTTTTTAAATTCTCTAGATTCTTGCTCAATTTGGTAATTTAGCTGTTAATAATAATCAATCACAATATATACCAGCATCACCAATTGTCCAGGAGCCACCAACACCAACAATACAATATTCAAATTCACAGCCACAAGAATTTCCTCAACCAAGTCAAAGGCATCATATACCAGTTATTAATCAACAACAATTACAGCAACAACATCAACCAATTTATCAAAATCAATATGAATTAATAGTTGGTGGTGTTGTTGGTTGTGCTGGACCAATACCACAACCAATACAACAACAACAACCAATAATAGTTGGACAAGGAAATCGTCGAGCTGGTGGTGGTTTACAATATCGTGATTCAGCATATGAATCAAGACGTCAATCCCAACAATCATCTGGTGTTTTATCTATGGATAATTTCCGATTATTAAGTGTTTTAGGACGTGGTCATTTTGGCAAAGTTATATTATCACAATTGAAAACTAGTAGTGAATATTTTGCAATTAAAGCATTAAAAAAAGGTGATATTATATCAAGGGATGAAGTTGAATCACTATTAAGTGAAAAACGTATATTTGAAGTGGCAAATGCATTAAGACATCCATTTTTAGTTAATTTATATGCATGCTTTCAAACTGAGGTAAGAAATTAAACTTTCTTGATTTTTTCTTTTTAATTTGTAATTTGTTGTGAATTCTAACGAAAATTAGAATAAAATTGATTAAATTGTTCTCGTACAAAACTAGTGGTTCTACATTTCCTTCATATTTATTTTTCTCGAGATTCGTAATATTTAAAAAAATTACTAAATTTTCCAAGAACTCTTTAATCAAGAATAATTGTATCTGGCGGCCCTCCTAATTATTCCAGGGCAGATTAGGACGCACATGTTATGGATAAATTTATATCGTACACATTTTTCGTTGGAACTTTTTATCGCGCACATTTGTCAAATTGAAACTATTATAGTTTCTTCATAAATCGGATACATAATTATTTTAAAAAGGTTCGTGATGAATTGTGCAGTGTGCACCATAAAGATCGTTTAATGAAATAGCGTGATAATCTGCCCTGTTAGCTTTGAAACCTTTGATTTCAATCTTAACATAAATAATCAAATAATCGAGAAATGGAGACAACACGAAAATTGTAGATTTTTAGTTCTCTATTTTACAAAAATCAACAAATTGAGAATCCTCAAACTGTTCACACAACCTTGGAAATGCTTTCGAGTTATTGCCTGCTGTTAACTTTTTCAAATTCTTCTTTTACTCAAAATTTATATTTTGTTGCAAACCAAAGGTTGGAGCTACAATCAGGTGTTGACAAAAATATCTAGTTTTTTATGTAAATCACATTATTTTTATCGAGCATATTTAAGGCCCTTCATGAGGCACTCTATTCTCATCTTTAGATCGAAATCTACCAAACTTTTATTAGAAATATTTTTGTTGGCAAAAGTTAATAAATAATAAATTTTAAATAATTGTTTTTTCCAGCAACATGTCTGCTTTGTTATGGAATATGCAGCTGGTGGTGATTTAATGATGCACATCCATACAGATGTATTCTCAGAGCCAAGAGCTGTATTTTATGCAGCATGTGTAGTATTAGGATTACAGTATTTGCATGAGAATAAAATTATTTATCGTGATTTAAAATTAGATAATCTTTTGTTGGACACAGAAGGTAAAAAATTAATTTTTATAATTGAATTTTTTATACAATTTTTTTTTTTTTGTTATATTTATTTTTAAGGTTATGTAAAAATAGCTGATTTTGGTTTATGTAAAGAAGGTATGGGTTTTGGTGATCGTACAGGAACATTTTGTGGTACACCAGAATTTTTAGCACCCGAAGTTTTAACAGAAACATCATATACACGTGCTGTTGATTGGTGGGGATTAGGTGTATTAATATTTGAAATGCTTGTTGGTGAAGTAAGCAATATTTTGATTAAAGAAAAATGTTTTTTTTTTTCATTTAATATTTATTTATTTATTTTAGTCCCCATTTCCGGGTGATGATGAAGAAGAAGTTTTTGATTCAATTGTTAATGATGAAGTTAGATATCCAAGATTTTTATCATTGGAAGCAATTGCGATTATGAGAAGAGTAAGTCTTTTATTACATTTATATACATTATAATTAAGCTAAATATTTCCAGAAAGTTTAGCTTACAATATTTTCTACTAGGTTAGAAATTTCATTTTATTTCTCTTCTTTTTTTTTAGTTACTGCGTAAAAATCCCGAAAGACGATTAGGTTCATCTGAACGTGATGCCGAAGATGTTAAAAAACAAGCATTCTTTAGATCAATTTTATGGGATGAATTATTATTACGAAAAGTTAAACCACCATTTGTTCCGACAATTGTAAGTTATCATCTACATAATATCAAAATTCTTTTTACGACAAAAAAGTGTGCACAATGTTACACACCAAGTTAGTACATTAGCTAGCAGTGTCGGTTTCAGTAGAGAATATTAGTAAATATTAGCAAGAAACTAGAGAAAAAGTTAGTCTCTTGATATTAATGTTTGGGGTTATTCCAAATGTTCTTTGTAATATTACTTAAAAATGGTTTTCTCGTCAAACGCCTACACTCTACTTTAATATACAAATTTTATAACATCTGTTACTAAATTATTGATTCTAAATCAAATTAATGAAAGTTCAAGTTTTGTAAAAAAACACACACTTTATTTGTGAAAAGAATTTTATCTTTACTCACATACAAGTTTAAATAAAATTAAAATTAATATAATTTATAAAATTTTTATTTTACAGCGTCACTTAGAAGATGTATCAAATTTTGATGAAGAATTTACATCCGAGAAACCAGCATTGACACCGCCAAAAGAGCCAAGACATTTGACTGACGAAGAACAATTGTTCTTCCATGATTTTACATATACGGCTGATTGGTGTTGATAGTTTTATTATTTTGTTTTTTAAGCAACTACCCAACACCCATTAACACATTATTTAATTTAAAGAAGAAAAAAAAAATTTATAAATTATAATTAATTAATTTTAATCAATATTTTTTTTTGTTTTTACATAATTAAGTAAGAAGAAAAACAAAATATTTAAATAATTAACATTGTTAATTAATAATTTTGTTATATTTTTTCAAATTAAATACTAATTACATTTTTTTTTATTATTATATATTTACAATATTTTAGGATATATTTATATATATATGGTAAATAATTTAAAAATTGAGGAAAAAAAAAATTAAGAAATATATTTACAAAATGAAATTATAAATAAATATATACTATAAAAGAAATACAATTAATGAAATATGTTAAGGTTTTTCAAAACCGAAAAGTTTAAAATATTTAACTAATTATTAATAGTATTTTAATTAATTATTGGCATGAAATATAGAATTTATTAAATTAAAAACGTAAAAATTTTCAAATTTGAGAAAAACAAAATTTCTCATATCAGAATTTTACATTTTTAAATTATTATTTGCTTTTATATTGAGGTGTACTCAATACTAAAAATTTCAAATATAAAATTATACAAATTTGAAAATTCAAATTCATTTTTAGAGCTTTTAAACATTTTTACTGTACATTTTATTTAAAAAAAAAATCATATTTTATTGTTAAATTATCTTATTGTAGCATAGAAAATTAAAAAGAAAAAATAGCTAGAGTTTTAATTCAATTAATTAATCAATATTTGTATTTGAAAAGAAGAATTTGCATGGAAAATATTAAATATATAATATTTTTATTATAAGAAATATTAAAATAATAATTATGGTTAACATATTTTAATTATTAAATTGACATATTTAAATTTTTTTTTAAATACAAATTAGTGAATTTTTTGTTTGCAATTAAGTTGGAATAATTGAAAATATTAATATAAACATAAATGGATTTTTTTTTTTATGTAAATTTTGAAACTATTTAAAATTAGAAAGATAATAATCAAAAAAAGAAAATATTGAAATAATTTTAATAAGAATAATTAATAAAAGTAAAAAGAATACAAAAATTTTCGATTTTATATTTTAGTTAAAAACAAAATTATTAAAACATTTTAGAATTATAAATTGCGAAATAATTACAATTACAAGAAAATATATTTAAAAAACGAATTATTATTTTTATTTTATTTTTTAATTATTATATTTTTTTTTTTTTCCAAATTAGAGTACAAAAACCAGGAGATATAATATCATGATTTTACTTACAAAATGTTTATAATTGAAGTACTGATTACTTATTACTTTTATTGGATCGATTATATTTTCAAAAACATATCAAAATTTAAGCTGGTGTATGTTCAATATGTTTTTCCTGTTTAAATTTAATATGATTGGGATTATATTTAATAGTTTAGCTAACCAAACAAATTGGTTAACTTTAATTTGTATAAGAATAAAATGTTTTGTAAAGAAGAAGCGCCAAAATTATAATAAATTATTGGCTGTTATATTCATATTCTTAACATGGGCAGACGTTTGAAATTCATCGAAGCTACAATGATCTCGTTGGCTCCGCTAAAAAATTAAAGAGTTTTGTTTCAATTATCTTGAATTTTCCTGATTTTGTGTACTGTTCTCCTGTCTTGAGGAAAATTCATTTTAAAACTGAGGTTTTAGACACGATTTTTTTAATATTTGGTTAAATAATTATTTTTGGTTTATTTGTTTTTGGATTTTAGTTTGAAAAATATCAGACGTACAAGCTTCGGTCCTGTCAGTGTGGTATTTTTAATAGTAATGAAATACTGGACGTAGTAATGAAATTTTTAAACAGTTTGCGAATTTGTGGAAGAATAAATAAATAAATTCTTTTATAAAGAAAACTATAAAACTTTTACATAAATTAACGAATTAAATTTTTTTATTATATAATATCTTACTTACATTTACATCTAATATTCAAAAAAGTTAAAATAATCTTCTCGTTAAGGGTTAAGCTAATATTATAAAGGTTTTCTTTACTTTTGAAAATTAATTTATGTATAATAAATAATATATAATAATCAAACGAAATATTGCGATTTTTAAATGATATTTGCATTTTTCTTTTAATTTATATCGCGCTCTTATTATTTAATATTATATTTTAAAATTTATACGTTTATATTTACAAAAAAAAAATGCTTACCGGCAATTAATTCTAATTTTTTATGTCGTAAATAAAAATATTAAATGATTTATTAAATTTATAATTAACATTCAGTTCCTTGTTATGTGTTTGATTAATCAAACATAAATTTTAACAGATATTAATGCTATCGATATTTTTTCATTAAATAAAGTGACAAAATTTTAAAATAACAATTTAATATTTTTATAAATCATTTTGTTTTAGAAAAGAATGTGCCTTAAAAAATATGAAAAAGAAAATTCTTTAATGTAATAAACTTGACATTTGAATAATTATGTAAAACTTATATTCATATCAATATTAATCTTTTCCAAAAATTCTTAAAAAAAAAACTCAATGTTGTCATTTTTAAATATTGTTGCCAAATTTTTATAATAATAAACTTTACTAATAAAATATTTTTACTATAGAATTTCATTAAAATTACTTATAAAAATTTAAAAATTTCTAACTTTAAAAATTTCAATTTATAATGGTAAAACTTTCGTCTATTTATGAAAAATTCTTTTTTAATTGTGCCTGAAACAATTTTATGTTGCAAAAAAATGATTGAAACGAAAAATTCCATAAAATATAAAAAATTATGCTCAATCTATATTTAAAAAATAAAATAAAAATTAAATTTAATGTTATAATATATATATATAAATTTGTTATTAAAATACATATTAATTATATTATGAGAAATAAAAATTTAATTAAAAACAATTGTCGTTTTATCTAAATTAATTGAAAGATAAAATATATTATGAAATTATTTAAAAAATGTGAGAAGAAGAACGTAAATGCAATAAGAATTACGAAGCAAAGAAAATTCTCAAATTAATACAAATAAAGTTGATGATCTGAAGACAAATTGAAAAATAATTAACTGATAAAAATCTAATTTCGAATAACCGAACAGAAATTAAATAAAGATGTAGCTAATATTATATTCCACATTCATTCATAAGATAGGATACTTGGTCCAGCTATGGGATACTCGCTGTTTGGTCTATCTGCGCCAAATATCCAAGTTTAAAATTCTTATGAACACGAATCATGAAGAAAATCGTAAATTAATAATCATTTTTATTGTTTTTAATTTTTTTTTTTAGAAATTTTAATATTTATTATATTAAAAGGAAATAAAATAAATAATAATAATAAATCAAATATTTGTTAGTTGTCGATATTTCATGATGGCCAGCCACTTTTCATGTTATAGTATAAAACAGTTCCACTGGTATCACACACAGCTAATACGAAACTACAAATTATAAATTAAAATTTAACGAAACAATTTGAAATAAATTCTATACTCCATATTAGAACAATTGCATAGTTTTGACTGGATATCATCAACGTCAAATAAACTTAAATCTTGCCAACTTGATGCTGGTAAATATAAACAACATTTGCCATCGACGTCTTTACCGATTAAATATATTACTCCTAGGTCTTGTAAAAACTTCTTTTCTGTAACCGTGATACCAGCTAAAATAAAGAAAAAAAAAAGGAAATTATGTACTTATTTAATACTTTCTTAATATTATTTAAATTTAACATACTACTTGGTAAATGGTTAATAACTTGATAAGCCTGAGCACATTTAGCATTATCTTTACATCCTAATTTCTTTAATTCATTTATTGTGTCCAATTTATTCATTTTGTAATTTAAAAAAATATTAAAACGAGAATATTTCTAATAAAGTTAAAGTTATATAGTTATTATTTTAATTTTCAATTTGTTTTCAATATTTCTGACAACTCGTTCTTGCAGGTTCTTCTTGCCGGCTTTTCATACTAAAAACTTAGAGTATATACTAAATACTAAAAATTGATTAAAAGAAAATCAAAATCACAACACTACACAATTAAAGGAACATAAAAATTAAAAATCCAAAAATCACACATGGCTGTCAGCTGTCACTGGTTTCTAATTTCTAATTGACATTGCCCTCTAAGCATTTTAGGTTTAGCGAACCCAATTCCGTATCTCTACTGTACCGTCTTTTCACCAAAACCTATCAATATAAAAAAGGTGAAAGTATATGTTGTGTTTTATTTTATATTATTATAGTAAAACCATATAAGATTGATTATGTAGTATTTATAATTTTTGACAGCCAAAAGAGTTTTAAAAATGATTACGCCGTCTGCTCCTAAGATTAGTCTGCTCACATTCGTGCCGCCAAAAAGCAAGGCAATTTGCTTTGAGGGAAAATATAGACTAAAATGTCAAAAAAGAGCTTTTATTATAGCTTTTTTCATAAATTTCACAGAGCTGAACTGGGTAAAAATAAAAGGCAAAAAATATAATAGTTTGTAATAAAAATAAAAATCAATTGCAATTTTATACTTTACCTTATTTTTAATTTTGCTATATCATAATTTAGTCAAATGTAACTTTCATTCAACTGTCATATATTTGTTTTCATAAATTTCCCTCACAAGCGCTAATACTTTCTTTTCTATTGCATTTGGTTATATATACATACATCATCGTTTCACACTGTAAACGTTTTATATCCGGAACCTCATCTCATCAATAAATTGAATATTTATTTGACCGAAAAGTATTTATTTGACTGAATATTGTATACTCACAAGATTCTGCATCTGCCCTTGGGATTTTTTTCCATGTTGAAGTTGCTCCTTTAACCCAACCCAAACCCAACGCAGAAAACGTTAAAATATAGGAACACAATATTATGTGTAGGTACTTGGGTACTTCTATTTTCACAAGAAGTGTGCTAATAAGTTATGCAAAGCTAAGACGGGCGGAAGGTAGCTTTGGTAGAACTGGTCGAAGTCACGAGTTAGGAGGTGGTGAGACTTCTTGCTAGAAAATATAACGTTGCAGTTCCAGCAACGATTTTGAGAAAATAAAAGTTACTTTTTACCATCTTATTTGAATCATTGAAAATTAAGAGAAAACCAACATTTTTAATACAAATTATTTTAGTTAGTTTATATATGAATCCTATAAAAGTTGTCCCTCTCAGCGTAATAACGTACTATATAAGAACTTTCAGTATTATTGAAAATTAAATTTATTAAAATATTTTTGTGACGTAGATTTGTATATTCTTCAAAGCCGAAAATATTATCAAATTCAAATTATATGATGCATTTTTTATAGTTTTTCCTTAAGTGTACGATATTGTATCCCTTTACCTTACTTTACATATTTTACTAACAAACCAGTTATGTATAATTTTATCAGTATTTATTATTCATATTTTATTTAAAACTAAATTAATATTATATTTAACAATTAAATATGTATTTAGGTATAAAGCATAAAAAGTAAAAACTAATTATCAAATTCATAAATATTTAGTATAGTACCAAAATATGGTACATCTATCTCAATATTAAATTTTAAATTTAACAAGATCACGAATTTTGTTAATATCGTAAAATTTACGTATTCCATAATTAATATAAATGAAAATTTAACGAAATCAATTCTCCCATATTTCAATTTAATTGAATTTTTCCATAAAATATTTATATAAATATGTATAGAAATTTCCGTGTCGATGGATCTACTGTAATGTAATTTATTCAGTGAATCATATTAAAATTTACAAAATCTAACAGACAATTTTAGTTCATTTTATCTATACATATAAATTTTTATTTTGAAATAAACATATTTCAAATATTTATGATTATATATATATAAAAAATTTCATAGTATATAAAAAACTACTGATTTTTTTTAGCATCCATAAGCCTTAATTCTATAATGTTTGTCGTTCGTTACCTAACATATTGGATATTTTTTCCAAATAAAAAATGAAATTATATGATTGATGAGGATTTAAGGAAAGAGTTTTCATCCAGTACATTTTTGATTGAAAGTAGTTATCTATCATATAAATCAGAAATAGTTATAATTGATTTTACTGTATGTCCTTGAAGACTTAAAGCATCATAAAATAAATTTTAGGTAAAAAAATTTAAATTATTTTAGTAAAATATAAATTATTATAGATTTGTTTTATACAGGAATGCTAATCTGAAAAATATAATGATTCCTTGGTATTTAAACACCCATTTTGCTAGAGAGTATTTGAAAATAGTGCTAAAAATTCCTTAGAACTAGAAACAAATATTAAATTACATCTATCTTCTTCAACCTTAGAGCAACCACAGTAAGGTCTTTTAATATGTAATTATCTGAAAAGTTTTTTGAAAACAAATTCATATAATTTATAGTTGGTGTTCAATGTAGAATAACCATTCCACACAATATTTTTCTTAAAATTTACCATAAGAAATAAATTATCGTCCTTAGCTAGAGTTTCCATTTCCATTTTTCCAATATTTCAGTTCTATCATCAGTTAATTCAAACATTTTTATTTATTTCTGAAGATTATTCAGTAAATCCGCATTTCATGAAACAATCATTAACTACAGTCTGATAAGCTCTTCTTAAAGTTTCAATTCATTAGTGAGACATGGGTTCATTCTAATAAATTAACCAACAATTTTTTACCCATCAGATAAATATGTGTTGATTCTTGAGTTGACCACAACATTATTGTAAATCATATAATTTCCATTAGAATTTAATTAAGTTAAATCCCTCCTGGGTAATAACAAAGAATCCCGGGTGTCGGGAATTAAAAATTATGTTAATTTGTAGCAAATACCATCTTGCAGATTCAGGTACCCTCTCACTCTCAGTACAATAAAATTCATGTATCACTTGGAAAATCATAATTTATTACAATAATTTTTCGTACACTCTGTAACGTTAAATAGATTTTGGTTAAAACAAAATTTGTAAACCCAATAAAAATACGTACCTGATGCTTCTCTTTTAAAGAGTGGTCGCACAGGTGCAAAAATTTCTATTAGAGTTAGTTCTAATAATGTGCCTTTTACTTCTATGGGATATTTATAAGATCCACTTATTTAAGGACACACTGAATAAACTCTATAACACTACAATTCCCACCAGCTTAATTAATTTTGTCAGTGTTTATTGTAGCGTTTTTTTTTTAATTTTAATTTACAAATTGAATACAGTTGTTTTATTATCTGTAAACTTCTATGTTGGTTAATTAATTACATAAACAGATGATCATAATTTTTTAAAAAGTGGTAAAAAAGTTAAAAAAAAAGATATCCTGACAGACACATTTGTACAATGAGTTATATCTAAAATAGTATATATAATAAGTACTATTCTAAAAGTATAATTATGGATAATGAAGAAGTTAATAATTTTAATGTCCATCCACAAAAACCATAATATAAAAAAAAATTCAATTTATTTATTTTTCCTTTTTAGATTATTTATGTCCTTTTTTTGTAAATATTTATCTGATATATAAAATATGAGAATTCGGCATATGCATATACTCTGACCTGCAAAAATAAAAAGCCATAATAAATTTTCAAATAATTTCTTATATAATATATCTTCAGCAGCCACACATTTTTTGTTTTATGCTTGTTTTTACATAAATATGTCCTCATTTCATATATGCATTAACAAAATTTGAAATTTGCATTTTTAAACTTTAGTAAATTTGTAATTTACAAATTAAAAATGTTAATCATTTGATTATGGTTGTCTTTTCTTCTAACATTATGTAATATGATTTCTCTTATATTACATAATTTTGAATTATGAGGATCCTTACAACATATAGACTCATTGTACACCCCAAGTTGATGGCTCAATCTTACAGCACATCAACCCATCACACCTCGTTAATTAACTCAATCATGTGGGCAGGTTTTATTTCACCCGCTTCTAACAAGTTATTTAAAAAGTATCATTATTAATTTTCGTAATCTTCTTTGTTTCACTGCAGAACAACGACATAGGATGTACTCCAAGGACTACTCCTCTCCTCCGCAACCTCTGCAGGTCAAGACTGTGGTCAGTCTTAACCGTGCATAATGTTTCCGCGAGATGATGTGTTCCGTGACAATGCCAGTATACAATCTGGGACTTGATTTAGTCATTGACAATATAATAAAGTAGAATTTACTTACATAATTAAGAAATATTCCACTTGATGTACAATATTGTTGGTTACTGTGTCCCTGTTGGTAGTTGGTTGTATTCGTCCTTCAAAAATTTTAATTTTTAGCGCAGTGGATTATGTTGCTCTTCACAGTGTTATGTAAAGTTAACCATGAATAAAAATAAAGTAAATATAAGTTTAGAACTTAAATACAGACTTTTTAAAATACTTGGTCTTGTGATTTATTTATTAATATTGCATGTGCAAGACGTAATTTAAATTGAAAGGCAAGGTTAGGTAGCATTTAAAAAAAAAAAAAAAGACTGCAAATTAAAAGCTTAAACACTAATTAAAAAACTTATTTTTGGTAAGTAATTCTACCAAAAGTAAGAATAATTATAGAATAATTACTTTGTGAGAATTTGTAAATTATCAGTTTTACATAGTTATTATCAGCAGAAGTAATTTTACTGAAATATTTTATTAACTTTAAAATGAAGAATATAATTTCACTTAGAATCAATACAACAAGTATATTACATAAAAATTCACTGATGATTTCAGTGATTTAAAAAAATCTAGCAAAAGTGAAATTCACATAAGGATCGGGATTAAAGAATACATCTGTTAAAATTATAAAAGAGTTTCAACAATTATTCTATTAAATATTAATTGATTTTCATAATTATGAATTAAATTAACAAGATATTGATTTTTTTTTAAAATAAAGAACCATTTCTTGTCAACAAATAGTTCAACTATACATTACATATTAACCAGTTTTAAAACTTACATTACATCATAAAAACTTCTTACTGATTGAGTCAATTTAGAGCGAAATCGATACCTTGATCTGGAATTGAACCTGTGATCTAAATACATCTCAATATATTACTACGGTACCAGCTACCACCTCCCATTCATAAACATATATTCCTAATTCCAACATTTATAGCAATAAGTTAATTAGAAATTAATTAGTTAGAAAATGGTTTATATAAAATTAGAATTTTTTTTAATCAAATTTAGTTATACTATTAAGAAACATATTTATTAATATTTAATTTTGGATTACAAATACCAAAGTAAAGTAACAAAATTAGATACAATAATGTTTTTCAAAACATAATTAATTTCTTATTCAATTTCTTTTTATATATCTCGGAAACATCAATTCCAATTAAAACTTATTTTCGGTATAATCAAAAATAAATTCATTTTATATGAAATTTTTATATCCCACATAATTTTTTTTATTGAACCGAGAAGTCAATATCTTCTCAGATTGTATCATTATAAATTGAATTTTATTTTGATAATGATATTTTTAGAAAGAAAGAAAAAACTGATGAAAACATTACGAGGACATAATAATTGCAGATTAGTTGTTGGACATAATTGTGAAATTTTGAATTACAGAATCATAATCTCACATAAATTTCAATGTAGCATCTTCATTTAATGGATATTTACTGGGTGCATTTCGAAATTGATTAGGGTTCTTTTTATACGAGCAGAAAAGTTAATCAATTTTTTTTTGTTAAAATATGAATGATGAAATTTGCCCTGATAAAAATGTTGCTGGACTATATCACTCAATTTAATGAGACCAAATTTTTTCAATTTTCGTAATAATTTTCTACTAAAAAAGTTTCATATGTGAATCATGACTTGTAAATCTATGGTCCCTTGCACCAGTATAAAAACAGTTTATAAATATCTTTAAGTTGACCTATTTTTACGACGGTTATCGTTTAGTCGTTTACTGTATAACAAAAGAAATATATATATAGATAGCTAAAAACGTGTAAAAAAAAAGAATCTTTATCAAAAAAAACTAAAGGATTATTTGATATAATTGAAAAGCTGGAAAACTGATCCATTTTTAGAATCAATACAACAAGTATATAAATATCAAATGAAATTTTACACAGCACACCATTTTTTTTTTGTTTTGTAAAACTAGCAACTACTACAATTTCTGCATCTCAATATATAAAATGTTTTTTTACAGGATTTATCATTTATATATTTATATATTTTGATAAACTCTACATGAAATAAAATAGAATGAAAATCGATTTTAAAATTCCAACTGAAATTTCGATTAAAATAAAATATTTTATTTTGTTGGTTTGAATAGAAATAAATATTGTTGTAATTTATCTATGGTGGTTACAATATAATCTATTTAGGATTCATTCAACTATAGATTCTCGTAATAAATCATTTTATATTATGGTTTCAAATAAATTTTGATTTTGTATTGAAATGTTTTGTATCCTTTAGTTTGCAAAGTGCAAACATTATAAATCATATAAATACCTTTCTTTATTGTAAAATAATTATATAAAATTGATAATATAAGACATTATTAGTAAAGATTTTGCTTTTAGTAAAAATATACTAATTATTTATAACTAAAATTATATAATTATTAACTTAATTTTCTATTAATTAATGAAATTAATTATCTATTAAATAATAATTTTGTAAATTCTAAAATTTCCTAAAAACTTATTGAACTAATTATGGACTAATTATATAACTATGTAGTATTGTGATCGTTAGGCCGGTTGAAAGAAATGATTTTACTAATTTGCCCTGTATTCTAATTTATTAATTTGTCCAGTAAGTTGATTTTACTAAGTGCTATATATATTTTTTTAAGGGAAACGCGAGAAAGCAATTCGACCTTAACGATCTATTGTCTGATTACAGCCCTATTCTTCTTACCATTTCATAGATACCATTTCATAGAAGAAACCTAGGATGTTTTAGGGTGCGATATTGGCCAGTTATTCGGAGGTGAGGAAACCTTTACCTAAGATAATGTAGTTTACTCTGTATGAATGCCTCGCAGTGGCAGAGTATATCTTCTGCCGTTTCTTTGTCATTTATGCAGAGGCGTTAGATATCTGTTTCTGCCAGACCCATTTTGTTGAGGGTTAATATATTTTCCACTTTTGTTGTGTGATATGGAGAAGTTTTCAGTTTTCCAAAAAAAAAAACGAAACTTAGAATATTCAAATCACATGTAACATGTCAGTAAGTACTGATACATATGATATTTCAAACAATATAATATATAAAAATTGCAGGTATTCATCAACAAATTAATGCTTCCGCGTCTCATAAGTGAATATTATATCGAAATATCAACAGCAATGTGGATATGTTAGAAATTACGAGAGAGGAGCCCATTGTGATACAGATTAAGAGACGCAAGTGTAAATGGATAGAACATACCATTAAGAAAAAAGCTGACAGCAATCCTAGAATATGAAATAAGAGTGAAATCATCCAAGAAAATCCTATATCACATAGAATATTGTAAAGAAAAATGGAATTATTCGGCTGATATGGAAATGCCAAGTGGAAGTCATATATACTCTAAGCAGGAGTTATAAAAGAATAAAAAAAATCTTCATTATTTCGAGGGTGGAAATTCCAAAAAGGTAAAATATCTCATATTTGCTAGAATATCTCATAAAGTTCTTATATAATTTTAATGAAATTTCGGACACAGATTGATGTCGTAAGTCGGACCTTATTTGTACGACACCAATCATTATTTCTAAGATATTCGATTTATTTAACTATTTACTATATAACACAGCGTTATAGTAAATAATTATTATCTGATTTAAATAAAATTTGGCAACCATTTTAATTTTGTGATCTTATGAGTTGTCTGGTCCTCCTAGATTAGCAGATTGGTTTGGTTATATATATATAATGTAATTATAATAATAATAAAAATTATAATTATCTTAATTTACTTATTCCTTTATCTCTAAAAATTTGTAAAGTATATTTATTTAAAGGTAAATCCATTATTCTGTAAGTTAAATGTAAATGTAATTTAGTATACTAATTACTTGCATTCTTTAGTTTATGATAATTCAAGAAGTTAATTTCAAAAAATTTCCATAAAACTTTTCAATATTAAAACTTTTAATAAAATAAATTATTTTTTAATTTTGTTTTTTTTTTAAGAATCGATTTGGAAATATGAATATTAACTTATAGTACCAAAAAAAAGTAATGCAAATTCAGAATTAAAATTTAGTATATTACAATTCAGTGTAAATATATTCATGAAATCTTAAACTTTCAAGTTACAGTGCATTAGTTTTGGGATAAATTTTATACTGGGTGGTTCCCCACTAAAATCACTTTAATCTGATTAGACATTCTGAAATTATAAGAACAAAATGAAGTTACTTTTAGTTTGCAGATCGAACTAGAATATCATTTTTATCATTATATTTCTCAGTAGCCAAATGAAACACCCTGTATATTTCATATTATATACACTTCTTTTAAAAATAATAGTAATGAATACAATTTTATGTCAAGTAAAAATTGAACTTATTAATTTTATCTTTACGATGGTGTAAAAGTATAAATAAAACTCAATTCGTAATTTTTTTTAGAAAATATGAAAAAGTTTATGCTGTTGTCATAGCTATATAAACCACAATTTTTACATTTTAATAAATTCAATATCGTATTTCATGTTACCCTCTGTATATAATGAAAAATGTTAATTTTCAAAATTTTCTCCAGTTTAAATCTAATGACAAAGTTTTTGGATATAAATTACAAAACTTTAGAAGACATTAGTCTACCATAAACACATAAGAATATATAAATCTATGAGTAATTTTGGTTTTCGTAATTTATTTTTCAGACAAACACTTAACACATTATTTTCATATTTTTGCATAACTTAATAATTTTATTCATAAAATATTCTTAATATAGTTTTCTACTATAACTAAATTAAATGGTTTAATGTAAAATTATGTAAAATATCTTTACCGCAGATTGCAGATTGTATTGAAATTCATATGCAACAACAAAAATTAATTTATTAAAATCTAATATTTAATATAATTAAATTTATTTATAATCTGATTCCAACTAAATTACTAAATATTTAATTTATTAACTTTTAAGATTTTGGTAATTTCCCTTAATAAATCCTGGTAACATAAAAAGTGATTACATCTAAAATCCCAAAAGTGTAGTTTAAAAAAATTACTCCTATAATTCGAATATTATTATAACGATTTGAAATTGTAAATAATTGTATATTTTATAACTAAATAAAGATATTATGATAACAATAATAATAATAATAAATGTTAAGAAATGAAATATAAACTAACATTTAGTAGGCCCAAATGTCACATTTTTGAAGGAAAATAACGTCAAGCAAAATATGTTAAATGGAATTATCGTTCTGAGGTTTATACGTTTATAGACTCTGGTATTGCTTTAATAATTATTTCAAGATTTTTGAACACTATTTGTCTGTCGTTCATAAAGTTTTTCTAAAATTATAATTTGAGAAAGATTTTCAAACTTTTTCACTTATAAAAATTATAAAAATTTTCCAATCAACATAAAAACAATTTTAATGTGTTCAAAGTAACACTGAAGATATTGAAAATCAACACCTAAACGGAAGTGAATTGTTATTTTTAAATAAATATTATAAAAAGCTTTGTGGTTAAAATGAGTTTTTTTTTGTGCCCAACATGAAAAATACTCAAAATAAAAAATTAATAAATTGAGTTAAAACTTGCGCATTTTAAGGTATGAGTAGATTTGCTGAAAATATATTTTTTCGTAACATAAAACAATATCATCCTGAGCTTTAATAGTCTAGTTCTGTAATGTATATTGAACATTAAACATAAAACGTAATAATTTTCGTAAATTCAAAGGATTTATGTCCTTTTTTAAAAAATGCTTCCATTGTGTGTACAATTTGTTTATACTGAATGCGAAGGTAAAGGAAACGAGAACACTTGCTAATATTGGAAAATCGGCTACAAGATTGTAAAATTGTTAAAATTATTTTGTTATAGATTTCTTCCATACATTCGAATTCTAATAATACAAGAATATTAAATTACTGTATTAAGTGGACGCATATGTCACAGAGTTTATAACTTATCCAATTATCAAATCTAAATTGTATTTGTAATGAAACTTAATGATTTTTTTTTTAATTTCTTGGACAAATTGCACTTGCACGACAAAGTATTGAATATAGAATTGTGTTTTGGTATTGATATATTTTCCAGCTTTTTCCGAGGTATATGGCATAATTAAATTTTAAATAATTAGATTATTGAAATGAAAAGGTATAGCAAAGTCTATGTAGTCCCTAGAGATGTTCTATTTTAAATTAAGAAATGTGTATCTACTGTTTTAATTGAATTTGAAAGAGTTATGCAGAATTTATTGTTGAAAATTTTGTATTGCAACAAATAATTATGATTACTGCTTTGGAATTATCTATCTAACTATCTTGTCATTTAGTATTGATGAAATATAAATACAAATTTAATGTAAATTTCGGTTAAAAATATTTAGAAACTACTAATATTCTGAAACGATTATATCAACTATATCATTATTATATTGTCTTCAAAACCTTATAGTTTCATAGTAACCTATAATGACATATGGACCAATTTGCTGTAAATCAAGAGGACAGCTCAACCTAACAAACTACCAGATCGCTTAATATTAAAAAAAGCTATTAACACCACATAAAAGTGGAAAACATAAAATAAAACTCAGCAACAGGCCAACAGGCACATCAAGACCATAACAGGCCTTATTACAGGACGGACACAGTCCTTTGAATTACCAACTTTATAAAATGAGTCTAGTTGAAACAGACATTTGCGGTTACTCCGAGGTAGTAGCAAGGAAGAAACAATATTGATTATTATTCTACTATAGATCTGACGAAAAACCACCAATATTTTTACCATATTTTGGACTTTTTTAGTGGATCGCTGTTCAGCTGGCTACTGGGAAAAAGTTTCTGTGCAATATGGCCATCTCAAATATCCTATGCTTCTTTTAGTCCATTAAGATGTTGTAGGGAAACGCAATTAAACGATAAAATCGCAGTGCTCGCTTGCATTCCCCATTTATGGAAAAGAATAAAAAAAATATGAATCATATACTAATAGTTTTCTCTAAGAGACTTTTGAATATACAATTTTCCTGCTATTTAGAACAAACAAAGGACATTACTAGATTTTTATATAAACAACACTTTCGACCCTAAAATAATATCCTTGTACTAACATTGTAACACTTTCTTTGTTCCTTGTCCGTACATTTAATAATTTAAACATGAAAATTTAAGATTCGTGTTGTGTTTTTTATTATTTACAAAAGAAATTATAATATGTGTACTTTAACTATACATTCATCTACAAGGATTCCTTCCAGGAAAACTTGAATAGTTAAAAATGTACAGAAATGTTTTTTTTTTAAAAAATATATTAATAGAAATACTTACAGAAATGTTTCTTGCAATAAATATTTTTTTGTAAATTGTGGACTTCTCTTTTGTATGTATATAAAAATAGGATATTACGAATTGTTATTAATAAATTATGAAGAAATTACAATAGTAAAAATACGAAAAATTATTTAATATTTGGAGTATAAATTTTATTTATAATTTTTACCATCCATAATTGACATCATTTGATACATTTTAACATTGATGAATGAATTTAGAGTGGAATTCATGGATGGTTCTGTACTTAGGACAGAAATCGCCCCTTTATATATTAAACCAGCAGCTCTACCGATCATGGACTCTTGATAAGTTCGTTCATGAAATAAGAAGTAAAATATTTATGAATATTTTTAACATAATAGTTTTAAGATTTCATTAAGTATGGAAACTTGTATGTAAAGAGCCAGAGTTGCAACAACTTTTAATATGGTTCACTCATGTAATTCACAATTTATTGGATAGAAAATTGGTTATTATTCTAATTTTAATGAAATAAATTGATTTATTTAATTGAAATTATATTATAATTTTTACGTTACGATATGTTTTATCAAAAAACATCATAAAATGCTGAAAGCTTTTCAATTAATTCTTAAATTACTAAAAATGTCTTCATAAAATTTATCTCTAAGATTCATATAAAAATGTTAATTTGACAATTTGTAATTTTACAGCCAGTTAAACAATGTGAAAAGACTTTTTTTTTTATTAAGTTTTCTATTATATTATCCTCCAACCTCCAACATCGACACTGATATATTAGTAGATATTTCCGACATCAATTTGAAATTATTACTTCCATATTGTTTTGCTTTTTATGGCTCAGCTTTTTGGATGATTTTATTTGAGGAAAATAAAATATATATATATAAAGAAACATAGAAATGAAGACTTGATTGAAGCTGTTAAACATTATATAAATGTGACATTAAAATGCATTAACTATTAAATTATTATTTTTAATGTTCAGATAATTTTATATGTGCTATTATTGATATTTTAATATACATCATAATACAATTATGTTATCCTAATATTAAAAATATATTCGGTTTTTTCATAAAACTATTTTCTTAATTTATGGTATGCAAATGATCCCACCAGCATTTAATTATGCGAATTTGCGAATAAAATAAAAAATATTAATAAATTCATTGCTGTCCCAATAATTATCTTCATATTTTCTCAGCTTTTTAATTTCTATAATAAATGATAGTAAAAATATTAAGGTTTGAGCTTAAGGGAATATTGAACGATTCATATTCATAATGGTTGATAGTTCTGGGTCAATCAATCAGGAATGGACAATCAATCAGGAATGGCCGGCACGATTAAATGAGCGACAAACGTTATTTATGTTCTTAATATGTTACAAAAACATAAAGTTAACATTATTTTCTAATTGATCTACTATGTATAACCAGTTTATATAAATATCATTTTTTGGAAAACAAGTTAAGAGTATAAGCTAAACATAAATTATTTCTACTTTGTAGAATTACAAAATTTGCATAGAAGTTATGTTTAAAAAAACTTGTTGAGTGTGATTGATAACACAAGTAAGTTAGAAGCAAGTAAACCTTAATGCAGAAATTAAAGAACGTTAAGAAATGTTCTAAGGGTTTTATATGAGACGTGATCTGTCAAATGACAAAGATTTAGGTAAAAAAATGTCGTTGCTTTGTTGTGAATAAAAAAGTAGTAAAAAAATGGATGTGGAAGAATGTGCAGCTTTTAATGAATTTTATATATAGCCCCCAAATTTTCGTTTTTTTTATTCTTCCGCTTAAAAAACTGATCCAGTCAAAAATTTACCATGTACGAAAGTTAACAAAAAGTTAAATTAATTTAACCTAATTCGTAACATTTTTACGGATCTTAACATTCGTAACTTTTTTATGTGTTATAAATCAGGCATATTTAAGCCAATTTAAAAATATTGGCGATTACATATATCATAATTATGTACGATAAAAAGTGCGGTGCAAGTATCAAGTATAATTTAATTATAACTCATACAAATTAATTCATATATTAACTTAACTAAATTTACAAAATAAATAATATACTTAGCTACTGTAGTACTATAGAAATGCATGCTTTTTAATATTAATATTAATTTATACATTTAATTTAATCCATTTTATTTAATTCATTTCAATTAAATTTTATATCTGATATTATTATATATTACAAAAATAAATTCTTTAATTTATTAAATTTCCATTGCATAAATGCAATGTAAAATGCAAGACAAAGTATTTTATAAAAATATCAATTTAATTATTTCAAAACAACTTCGTCAAAATTCAAAAATGCTACTCCCATCTGTAATGTAGATAGACACAATATACAAAGTACGAAATAAATTATGCGTTTGTAAAATTTATAGTATTAAATATAATTTATAATTTAATTCATAATAATAATATGCAAATATAGTTGCGTAAATGACTCAGACCAACGAGATATAATTTTGTTTTAATTTATATTCTTAATAATATATTTATATAACTTAAATACTGTGGAAGGTAAGCGAGATAAGTCCTTATATAGAAAAATTTTAACAACGTATTATAACGTATTATAGATTGGACATTACAATTTATTCTCAATTCTAAATTATCCTTAATAGTGTCCTTAATAATTCTAAACAGAGAACTAAAAGTTCATAACTACATAAATTTTCTACAGGTAAGTAGCTTTCCATTATATAATTCAAATGTAGATGTAAGAGTTGCTAGATTCTTAATAACTTTGATTGCTTCATTTTGTAACGTTCATTTCATATATTTTATAATTTGGTAAATCTGTCTTCAGATTGCATTTAAATATGTTAAATGTAAGTGAAGTGCACAAAGTAATTTTGATATAAAATACGTGTCGGAATCATTTATTTTTATGTAAATAACGAAGAAATTAATAGAATTATCTTTTTTTTAAATGTGTTTTACATGGCATTCCCATTTTTAGTCAATGGGAAAGCCATGTAGATTAATTTCTTAAGTAATTTTCCTAAGTACATTATAAATAGTTAAACTAAAATTCATTTGTAAGGTATTTATATCAAAAAATTTATGAAGAATGTTTAGATCAGCATGTGCATTAGAAAAATTTGCATTTAAATCATCCGCTTTGGCATTGGCACTTAATATCATAATTCCAAGTAAGTTTAGCAAGAAAATATCGTTAAAGAAAATAATAAATAAAAGAGGTTCCAAAAATATTTTTAATTATACAATATTTATAAAGATAATTAAAAGCAATAAAAAAGAATGTTAATTTAAATAAACAGATGGACAGTAAAACATATTTTTTTAAAAAAAATTGATTTACTAGAAACTAGGGAGTAAAAACCTTGTCCGTCGCCCAGTTGAACATCCTTTTTATGGTTACCAATGCTTTAGAAATTTTTTACATTCATTCTATTTTAAAGTGCTATATTGGACCCAGTTACTTGTTGAACTTTGAATTCGTACTGGTGGGTAGCATATATTGTAAATGTATAAATGGGATCAGTAGCACCTTTTCATGCTAGTTCATGTGCTTTATCATTACATGCGATCATACAATAACCGGGTGATCCAAGAACCTTTAAGTTATTACGCTTTGATAATGTTGAAATATCTTAAGATTTTAAGGCCGCCTGAATATCTGAACATAATAATTATCCACGTATCTTTCTCAATTCTATATACAAAAAAATATTTACTTTTTAAATATGTAATATCTAAAAACATATTTTATAACATTTTGAAGACAGATTGCAAACCCTCAATAGAATAATTTATTAATTATTGCTGTCACCATTTTTTTTTTTCAATAATTCTGATCATCTGTGTCCTGAAAACTTTGTCACCACTGTCCCTATAATTTATATTTGTAATAAAAATAAATTTAAATTATATCCTTTCATTCTGGCTTTTATAATTCATCATAATCATCGATTATATACACATAAAATATAATTTAATTTGTATATTTATTTGTATTAAACTGTCACAAAAATTTATAAAATTCGTAAGTTTAAAATAATTTTGTTTACGCTTTAATTATTTTACAGCTGCGACTGAGACTATATAACTTTTAAGTAGGAATAATTTTGAATATGGAATTAAAAATTCAAATGCGAAAATCTGGTATTTTTGTTGGAAAATTTTCATTTTTAGAAAGTTTTTAAATTAAATTATTTATGTTAGATAATTTTTGTTTATTTTATATCTCATTTAAATTTTGTATTTAAATCTAAGCCTTTTATGTAGAGGCTGTGACACTGATACTTTATGACTTTTTAATAAGAATTATACAAACAATTTCTTATTTATAATAGAAATTATATTTTTATGCTCCATATTTTCTGAAGCCTGATTATTGAAATATTAATAATAAAATAAAAAGTTTTAACAATTTTTAATATATTTTCAAATTTGGAGCGGAAAAACCATACAAAGCTAATTAAGGACGATATCAAATATTTGTATAAATATTTAATTATTTGAATCATTTTTCATATTTTTATAATAATATATTAATCATTAATAAATTTTCATTTAAATTTGATAAAAATAGTTTTAAGAAAATTATTAATAATATTATCGATCAGATTTGAAATAGCAGTCCTTTAAAAAGCGATGATAATTAAATTTGTCAAATCATAGAAGTAATACATTTACATATTAACTAGAACAAATAAAATCAAGATCCTTTGGAGACCTGAGATATTCACAGTATAAAAAAATGGAAATGAAAAAGTGTATGTACTAGTAGGTAACATGAACAGCCCTACAAGTTGGACTACATCCAGTAAATATTAAAAAACTATTATAGAAATTTAAAACCACTCGGTTCTATCAGAATGAAAGTGTTTAGGTAGGTCAATATTATGAACAGAAAGTAAAATAATAATGAAAGTTCCATCCTTTAGAAAACAACTACCCTACTAGAAACAACCACAATCTTAGTAAATAAGGGGTAGCTTTCCATTATATAATTCAAATGTAGATGTAAGAGTTGCTAGATTCTTAATAACTTTGATTGCTTCATTTTGTAACGTTCATTTCATATATTTTATAATTTGGTAAATCTGTCTTCAGATTGCATTTAAATATGTTAAATGTAAGTGAAGTGCACAAAGTAATTTTGATATAAAATACGTGTCGGAATCATTTATTTTTATGTAAATAACGAAGAAATTAATAGAATTATCTTTTTTTTAAATGTGTTTTACATGGCATTCCCATTTTTAGTCAATGGGAAAGCCATGTAGATTAATTTCTTAAGTAATTTTCCTAAGTACATTATAAATAGTTAAACTAAAATTCATTTGTAAGGTATTTATATCAAAAAATTTATGAAGAATGTTTAGATCAGCATGTGCATTAGAAAAATTTGCATTTAAATCATCCGCTTTGGCATTGGCACTTAATATCATAATTCCAAGTAAGTTTAGCAAGAAAATATCGTTAAAGAAAATAATAAATAAAAGAGGTTCCAAAAATATTTTTAATTATACAATATTTATAAAGATAATTAAAAGCAATAAAAAAGAATGTTAATTTAAATAAACAGATGGACAGTAAAACATATTTTTTTAAAAAAAATTGATTTACTAGAAACTAGGGAGTAAAAACCTTGTCCGTCGCCCAGTTGAACATCCTTTTTATGGTTACCAATGCTTTAGAAATTTTTTACATTCATTCTATTTTAAAGTGCTATATTGGACCCAGTTACTTGTTGAACTTTGAATTCGTACTGGTGGGTAGCATATATTGTAAATGTATAAATGGGATCAGTAGCACCTTTTCATGCTAGTTCATGTGCTTTATCATTACATGCGATCATACAATAACCGGGTGATCCAAGAACCTTTAAGTTATTACGCTTTGATAATGTTGAAATATCTTAAGATTTTAAGGCCGCCTGAATATCTGAACATAATAATTATCCACGTATCTTTCTCAATTCTATATACAAAAAAATATTTACTTTTTAAATATGTAATATCTAAAAACATATTTTATAACATTTTGAAGACAGATTGCAAACCCTCAATAGAATAATTTATTAATTATTGCTGTCACCATTTTTTTTTTTCAATAATTCTGATCATCTGTGTCCTGAAAACTTTGTCACCACTGTCCCTATAATTTATATTTGTAATAAAAATAAATTTAAATTATATCCTTTCATTCTGGCTTTTATAATTCATCATAATCATCGATTATATACACATAAAATATAATTTAATTTGTATATTTATTTGTATTAAACTGTCACAAAAATTTATAAAATTCGTAAGTTTAAAATAATTTTGTTTACGCTTTAATTATTTTACAGCTGCGACTGAGACTATATAACTTTTAAGTAGGAATAATTTTGAATATGGAATTAAAAATTCAAATGCGAAAATCTGGTATTTTTGTTGGAAAATTTTCATTTTTAGAAAGTTTTTAAATTAAATTATTTATGTTAGATAATTTTTGTTTATTTTATATCTCATTTAAATTTTGTATTTAAATCTAAGCCTTTTATGTAGAGGCTGTGACACTGATACTTTATGACTTTTTAATAAGAATTATACAAACAATTTCTTATTTATAATAGAAATTATATTTTTATGCTCCATATTTTCTGAAGCCTGATTATTGAAATATTAATAATAAAATAAAAAGTTTTAACAATTTTTAATATATTTTCAAATTTGGAGCGGAAAAACCATACAAAGCTAATTAAGGACGATATCAAATATTTGTATAAATATTTAATTATTTGAATCATTTTTCATATTTTTATAATAATATATTAATCATTAATAAATTTTCATTTAAATTTGATAAAAATAGTTTTAAGAAAATTATTAATAATATTATCGATCAGATTTGAAATAGCAGTCCTTTAAAAAGCGATGATAATTAAATTTGTCAAATCATAGAAGTAATACATTTACATATTAACTAGAACAAATAAAATCAAGATCCTTTGGAGACCTGAGATATTCACAGTATAAAAAAATGGAAATGAAAAAGTGTATGTACTAGTAGGTAACATGAACAGCCCTACAAGTTGGACTACATCCAGTAAATATTAAAAAACTATTATAGAAATTTAAAACCACTCGGTTCTATCAGAATGAAAGTGTTTAGGTAGGTCAATATTATGAACAGAAAGTAAAATAATAATGAAAGTTCCATCCTTTAGAAAACAACTACCCTACTAGAAACAACCACAATCTTAGTAAATAAGGGGTGGGGTGAGGAAGTGCTTTCAACATAAGGAAATTAGAATATTACTCTGTTAATAATTTAACAAAGGAACTACAGATAAGACCATCGAATATATTGCATAATTTTAATTAAATTGATGAGATGTGTGGACATAGTTTGAAAAAGAATGATCATTTCCGGCACAAAGTTTTTATGCCATCCTTCGTTGAACCTTGTAAGTTTGTTTTATATAACTGCAATGTAATTTGAAATATTAATTTAAATAAATATTTGCAATTTCAATAAATTGTTATTATCAAGACTTTACTTTTTTAGCAAAACTTTATTTTTCCAGTAAAACTTTAGCTCTTTACATTACTTATAAAAACTATAAAAAAAAAGAATTTTTATAATCATAGGTACAAGCAAGAGTTCATTATTGATATTTTGTCATATGAAAGTGTTAATGTAATTCCCTTGGGCATTCGATATTCACGTATTTATTTTAATAAATATTTTTGTCTAGACAATAGCAATTGAAATTATGAATCTAGAATTTTAATTTAAATTTTCACAAAATGCTCTATAAATATTCTAAACTCTATGATTTTTGTTATAAAAAGTTTTTTTTTTATTGTATAAATGAATAAGTGCAGCAAACTTTAGAATAATTGAAATTGGTGAAACAGAACTAAACGAATTTAACTATTTCTACACTACACTATTTTCAGATATGAAATAAAGAGGTTACCTCAGTTATAGAGCAAAAAAGAAATACTTGTTTGATGAGTCGGCATAAATGCTGCAGTTAAATGAAGTTTGTTTGGTAGAGTAATATCGAGAAATCACTGCGGAGGATCTTAGAAATGGCCAAGATGCAGAAATTATAGAAAACATGTTATAAATAGGTCATTCACATTCTTACACTTTAATGCAGTACGATTGGAGATAAATATAATGAAAATTTAAAACTATAGATCTAGAATTTTAGGATTTAATGTAAATCGGTATCGGTTAGGTAAACATAAAAATTGAACAATTTGGTGAGAAGGAAAATGTTATATATTTTAATAAGTAAAGGTCCCAAATTCTGAATTCGATTAGACTAGAAGTATTTCTTACAGACGACAGATTATTATTATTAATTTTTGGTAATTATTCTATAATTTGAAAGTTAATTGCGGTCATATGGATGCAATATAAAGTTCTTTTTTGCAGAGTTAATGTTAATTATTGTTTGGTCCTTAAGACGTCCCATAAAAATCGGGTAACATCCAGTTCCCTAAATAATATTTTAGATAATTTAAACTAATTTCCCTCCAATTGTCTTGAAATAGAAACTTGTATAATGAGGAGACGAAATCGTCTGACATTAACTCTTACATTAAATCCAGACTCTTTGGGCCCAAAAATGATTTCAATAATTTTTTAATTGTAAATAATTAAACCATTTTGCACTCGATTTTATTGGAATAAACACTGCTTTGTTTTGGATGAGGACAAGTCATCAACTGGCATTAACTTTGGTACCAGATCCCAGTGGTTTCATATACAAATTTAATAATTTGAACAAAGTACAAAAATGCCCCATTAAAAATTGTCCTGTCCATTTTAATATCATAATTTTTGTATTTGGTTCCGCGAAATTAAATATTAATTTTTCCTGTTCCGTGGACTAGAAAAATTTAAGAAAATTTAAGGAAATTGGTTGGTTTTGTAGAGCATAACAAGTTTTGAGTTTAAAGCATTTCACAAAAAGGTGAAGTGTATAAAAATTGTTTAACCATCAGTGATGCTGTATCGTTTCCATGTTAACGATATTTTATACAAAAGATAATATTTTTCTCAGAAAACTTTTCTCTGTGAAAAATAATAAAATTTTCATTTTCATTTTTTTTTTTTTTTTTCAAAATATATAAGATAAAACAAGGTAAAAAGGATTTTTTTTAATGTAAAAAAATGAAAATACAAAACATAATTTAAAAAACTTAAAAAATATGTAGTATAAAAAAAAGTTTATCTGATTTTTAACATAAATATTTTATATACATATATACAAACTAAATATTTGTAAAAATAATTTATATAATTTTGTTTCCAAGTAATTTAAGCTTTTTAAATAATTGCAAAAATCTTAAAAATGAAATCTTTTTTTACAAATACACAAAGTATTGTTATGTATATAACATTGTAACCTCTATTACTCCTGGATATAACCAAAAATGATAACAAGTTTTGTCTGTTATTATTTAGTAAATTTCCTTTAAGGATGTTTTTCTTCTGCTATGCAAAAAAAAAATAAAAAATCTTTCAAAAATTTTGTTGAATAAAACTTTTTATGAGAATTTTTCTTATATCATCATAGCTAAAATAAAACATAATGTTCACACGTTAGCATAAAAGAATTTTCTTATGATGAAAATAAGTGTAAATATTTTTTTTACACTCAAACAAGGAAAGAAAAACTTTAAAATTTTCTTAAAAAAAAACATCTAAGAAAAATGATTTTCATTTTAGCCTTGATATAAATATTTTATTTTTGATGTTGTTGAGAATTTTGAAGGAAAAGTTTTAAAATTGGATTTTTTTTTTTAAAAAAATGTTTAAATTTTCACTATGATAAAATTTTCTATATACAATTTTAGAAAATTTCTGTTGAAATAAGAAATTATTGTATAAGAAATTATGTTTTTTTAAGTTTTATCTAAAGAGTTTGTTTATCTGTTAGTTATTTATTATAATAATATCGAGATAATAATTATCATTTGTTATTCAAATTTACGTATTTAAAATAGAAATTTTAAATAAATAGTTATTAAGTCAAGTCTAGACATTAAAAAATTATTTAAAATTTTTATGTTGACAGTACTATTACAAACGATTTGTGGAAATTGAATATTGAATGATTTTGAATATTTCAGTATCAAGATTTATAAAAAAATATTGTCTTTTATATGTACTTAAATTATATTGCTAAATTATCAAAAATCAGGGTTACAGCGATTTTAATATTAAATAGATTAACAAAATGAACGAGTTCTATATTTTAAATGAGATCAACAAAATGGTACACCGTATGTAATATCAACTGCAGCATGAAGCCCTTTATAAAATAGGTGAATATTATCTTTATGTCATATATGCCATAATCTAGTTTGAAAACATAGTAAAAAGTAGATTTTTAAGTCTAATACTGCAAGTTCATCCATTTTAACCACGCTATTATTATTTATTTGTGGGAATATTTGATAGAACGCGATTAAATAAATCCAAGCAAAAGCAATCCATAACAACATCTGATCAAGCTTGATATTACATGGTAATCAATACACGGTAATCTATGAAGCGGAATTACCGTTTACACTAATATAAAGTAGACATAGACCAAATGTAATATAAATAGATCATGAAGAAAGGTACGGTAGAACATATGAACGATTAAACTACAATATCTGGGTAGTGGAATTAGCTTCATGGAGGATCAGAGTCTTTATTAAAGAATTTGACAGGAAATAATTATTAGGGTCTCCGAACTTATTAAGTACTTACAGTATAGGACATTGGATCCAATAGATTTCATATCTTATGGGATACCGATATCACTTGATTGCTGTGGTAGGCTAGAACCCGTATTGTAGGAGACCAAAACCTAACCCAACTCAAAATATGTATCCGTCAAGTTTTGCTAATTTAGATCTTCTTGTTCTTCAAAAATCTCAGTTTCAGTGACTATCTGTTAACTAAGTATTATGTAAGGTATTTATATATGATTACTTTCTGCTGTGCCACAATTTAAAATACGCTTAAATTTATACCAGGATATTTCATGTTAATTGTAATCGATTCTTTGATATACGCTTTCTCAGCAACACTTGAGGGTACTAACTTCGTAATAGGTTCTGCATTTTCTGTACATATATGAAAATTATATACAATCATTTATAATACGTCCAATCACTTTTATAATTCTTTCAATTTTGTCTGCCGACAAACTATATCTTAAGAGTTAAAACTACAATATTTTTTGAAAATCTCATTGTCTATAGGAAATTAATTTATCGAATGTACAGAATTACTTTTTATTTGCTTCCTTAAAAATCTTAATCACATGAATTATGATGACTTATTATATAAAATATATTTAAAATAATTCATATTTAAATCAAATATTTTCTTATTAAGATTTATATTGAAAGGAAATTGGAAAATTTAATATTTTAGTTTGGAAATATTTTATTCGATTCAAATCAATTTATTTATATTTAAATTAGTTTTAAAAATTTGATTTTGTGGTAAGAATTTTAATCAATGAATTTAAGAATGAATCTTACGAAATAGAAATTGAATATCGATGGTAAGAACTCATAACCTCGTAGATTATTTCTTAATGCAATATAGGGCGGATCATTAAAAATATAGGGCGGATCATCTGTTTAGGTCACAATTATTGTAAATGATCTTAAAAACGCGCCCAAAAAAAGAATTGTAACTTGTAACTTTATATTTTATAAGTAAAAAATCTTATTTTTTACTATTCTCGTAACTATCTTGTAAATTCTTGAAATAGGACCTTGTATATGTCTTCAGAAAAATGTATTAAATAAAATATATTTATAGTATAATTGTCATTTTTATTACTGTGTAGTATTTTTATTTATCCAAATGTAAATTAAATTAGTAATCGAGTATCTAATCTTCATCAATTTCAGAAGATCCATCCTCTCGTTAATCAAGGAAATGGGGTCCCGAGAAAGAGACCGATTATTTGTTTTTGGATCAGCGAAAACCAGCATAAGGAGAGATTTTGTAAAAAGAAAGAAATTTTCTTTTTATCCTTAAGCTTGATTTTTTGCACTTTCTCACATGCTGTGAAATAATTTACTATCCACAATGTTTCCATCATCGAAATCAACACAAAACATTTAAATATGAAACGTGACTAACTGCTTAATACAAGCAGTTAAATTTGATAAATAAATAAAATAAAAATAAATATATAAAAATTATTAAAATTTGATTTAACACGCTACCACTTACATAGGGGTTAACAGTTCTGAAAAGGACGTTACTATTTAAAAAAGTAAAAATTGTTAGAACTAAAGTAGTTCCAAAACTATAAGTTAAATATAAAAATATTCGCTAAGGAACAACTGAAATACTGTACTAGCGTCAAAACAAACAAATTAGGCTTCGCTGTTCCGAAAAGAACGCTAATGCTTCCCTCCGCTGTCACCTGTTAATTTGAAGTATATTACAAATTGAAGTAATATAGTTTTGTATGTCTTCTGTAAAACTTACAAAAATCATTGGTTATGAATTGTTGCCAGCGTTATGAATAAAAATTAGAAAAGTATTTTTTTTATTATTTTTAAACATTTTTAAATTAATTAAACAAATAAAAATATCTTTAAAATTTTTGGTGTAATTTTTACTCCAAAAAAATTAATTTTATTTATTAATTGTATACATAATTTGTCAATATTCTATATACAAATCCTATGTCTACGTTACTACGTCCTCCTAAATTGTGTAATGAAATCTTTATAATAAAATTTTATCTACTTAATTAAATCATTCTCCTTGATCCAATAAACTTTCTATATTCCGTGTTTTTTTTTCTTTCTTTCTTTCTATCTATCCTTACACTTTATTAGTTATCTAATTATTCTTATATAATATAATAAGTAACTAAAAGAATTTTTATTTTTATTATTTTATCTTATTAAAGTTCATTTCATATCTCTTTTATATATTGTATAAATTTTAGTTTCTATCAGAAATTATATTCTCCATTCTAGATATAATAATGAACTAATTAATTCTATTCAAGTCTTTTTTATTTAATGTCTTAATAAAAGATCTTTAATAAAGGACACATAATGTCCTTAACCTACTCTTATATCACTATTAATACCCAAAACCAATGTCTACTAAATAAGGAATTATTGATAGTATCTTAATTCTTTGGGCTTATTTATTGTGGGAAAAGAAAATAATTTGTACCAAAAAAGAAGAAGAATTTAATAAGAAAATTTATCAATGAAAAGAAATTCAATATTGAAAGTGATAAATGAATCGAGACAAAATTATTGTTAGTGGGATTGTCGTAAATTTAATGTGTTTAAAAAGAATCTTTTAAATACTACTGATATCATAAAATTAAAGAGGAAAAGAGGATAAGAAATAAAATATTCAGTTTGAATTGAATCAATTTACTGAATTAGTATATAAGAATTGTTAAAGAAGATTAAATAAATATTAAAGCAAATTCTAATTTGAATTGCTATAGGCTTTCGTAATTTATTGAACTATTTTGAAATATACTATACAATTTTATTTAACAATCTAATCTGTATCACCTCATGATACCAACATTGTTAATAGAACTAAATGTGTCCATACTTTTGTTGATCTGGGTTTATTAAAGTTTAGAAGTTTTAATTGAATATTTTTTTATTGTAAATAATTCACTAAAGAAACTTTTTTATATACCCTGAATTTCAGAGGGTGTTGAAGATAAATGCTATTTCCTTCATACAATTTCCTTTATATAACATATGCAGCTCTAGTGGTCGAAACATTACGTCTACAAGTTAAGCAAAAACAATGTGTATATACAAAAATTTTGTTAATAGAATGTAAATGTTTATACTTCTTATATTCAATTAACCTTCTAATGCGGAGTTTTGGGTTTTAACATTTTTTTTGGTTTTGCTGGCCATTTAGTACCATATCAAATTTTATTTTAAAGTATATTAGTTTAATAATAATAATAATAGAGTATCTAATCCAACTTAATTCACAACGTAAGCCTCATTAACCCTTTCAGGATGATGGGGACTTATGAAAGAATTGTATTATTTGTTTGGATCAGCGAAAACAAGCATATAGATATAGAGAGATATTGTTAGTAGGTACATATACTAAGAACGTTGACACTCATAGCAAACAGAATATCTTTATCAATATGCTTGTATTCTTGCACTTTCTCCACATGCTGAGAAAAAATTTACTGTCCGCAATGGATTAAGCTCTGGTGCTTAGCTGTTACCATCACCAAAACAAATAAATGTTAGTATAGATTAAACACGATCTGCTTAATACAAGCAGTAAAAATAAATAGTTAAAAATATAACTACTAAAAAATAAGATATAAAAAAACACTCGAGTTAGCAAGTTACCACCAGCATCAGGCTTCACTATTCTAAAAAGAACGCTACTACCTCCTTCCGATGTCACCCACCAATTCGAGCTAGTCTAATTAAAAAAAAAAAAAATATGAAAAATATAAAAATAAAATAATATTACAAGTCACGACTTGAATTAACAGGTTACCACCTAGCATCAGGCTTCGCTATTCTGAAAAGAACGCTACATCAAAAAGAGTTTATTGCTCCCCTAGTGTCAAAAACTTATTTATAGCAACTTTTATTTTATAGTTGGTTGGTTGCTTTAAGTGGCGAGGTCCATCATGTAACATGACTGCGACCCTAAACCTATTCATGATTTTAAATTCACCTTGTAGCTTTCAGAAACCGATCGCATAAGTTGTTAGTGAAAGGTAACTGTATCCTTTCTGGCTCTGTTCCAAGCTGGGTACTTGGAGGCAAAGTGGGTTATAGTTTCCTTCTCATTCAGTTCACCGTAACTGCGGCATGATTGATTGATTGAATGGGATTCCTAGTCTAGCCGCATGTTTTCAAATTGGTCAGTGCTCAGTTAACAGAGCTGTTAATCTACAGACTCTAGTTTAGTAGGTTCTCTGTTATATTTTTGTAGTATGTATGTCATTTTGGTTTTACTCCATATAATTATGTTTTCCAGCTGGCCTTCACCATTCGTTTTCACGCTAGTTTCTATTTTATTCAAATCATCTATTTTAATCACTAATTCAACGTGATCAAGTTTGGTGAGTATTTAGTTTGTGCAATTGCTATTTTTCAATTAAAAAACATGTTCGGGAAACCAAGAATTAGCGCTACTTAGCGACTGGTTTTTTAAATTTTAGTTTTTATACTTTGATTTGAACTTCGTTAACTTTAACATTGCTCTATAATTTAATCAATAATTTAAATGGACATTTAATAATGTTAAATAACGATTTCATAAAGTTTACAACATGGAAAATGGACGGTTGGAAACCGTAATAACATTAATTTTAACACTAATTTCAACGTATATATGAAAATAAATATATAAAATTTACATTAAATTAAAATATGCACTCAAAATTTATCTAGATATTATTATGTTTAAACTGCTTTTAGTATGATTTGTTATTTAATTTAAACAAATATTATATTTTATAGTAAATATCTTGAAAAACTTTCGGATGTCTAGACTTTTTAAAATAGTATAAACAAATTTAGTAGATTTTTTCTTGATTTCGTTTATTTCATGACAAAATTTATATAAAACAAATAAAAGTTTAATCTGAGTATTTTTTTTTTACTAGCTTGCTAGGTAAGAGGTTACATTTATAAATGTCTATTTGAAAAGTTTTGCTATTTCTCGCATATATGAAATATAAAAAGAAGTAGAAAAAAAACGATTAGAAAAGATAATCAAAATTTATTATTTATAAAAGACTCAATTTGAATATAAAAATTTGTTCGTTTAAAAAAGTTCCTAAACATATAATAATCATAAGAAAAAAATAAAAGTTTTAAAGTTGTTGGAAAATTTGAATTTATATTTTTTATATATTTTGTTTGTTTAATATTTTAAAGATTTGATTTTATGCACACAACATATAAAAAGTTTGATTTAATAAAAAAATTAGCTGGAAAAACTTTTTCACTCTACATAAATATAAAAAAAAGAAATTTCCGGACCTAAATTTAAGGTAAAAAAAATTGGAACTTATCAAGAAGATTGAAAAGCAGATGTAGCTGATTTTGATATATTTTAAAGGTATTGTTTTCTGCTTAAAGTTAATGTGGTTTTTATAAAAATGTTTAATGATTTCGATCATGTTGAAATGGAATGAATCATTACATTAAAATTAATGTTTTAATTTATTTCGTGAATAACGATTAAAACGAAAATTATAATAAAAATGGTTTTATATTTCTGGTATTATAACTAAAAATTTCTATTAGCTAAAACAGAAAATGAAACTTTAATGTTAGTTTTTGAATAACCGAAGGACAAGGATGGACAAAATTAAAATTATATTTCTTTAAGGACATATGATGAATCGATTGGTTGGTATTATCGAGAAGAAATTGTTCTTTTAATGTCTTTTATACAAGCAGAAGATGTAATGTAACTAACAGAGTTTTAATAAAATACTTATAAGAATTGTAGTATAATTGTTGAATGTAAAGTGATGAATCACTTAGTTTTAGTTAATACTTAAATTTACAATCTAAATTTCAACAATTATTATAACATTATTTTCAAATCAATCATAAAGATATTGGAACTTTCTAGCTACATTATTATCGGGGTTTCAGCTGGAATCCTGGAATAATACCATCTTAATTAACTATCTCATAATTCGATTATAAGAGTATAGAATTAAGGGTGGAAGTAATATCCAGAAACTTATAATAATTATTAAATCGTGGATTGGTTATATCAAGAGTCCTTAACATAAGAGGCACTAACAAAGTTGTATTTACCGCTTTAATACAGCTTCAATTACCAAAAAAACTTATTAATTTGATGAAAAATTTAATTTTTCCTAACTTAAATAAGATATTATTAAAAACTAATTTAAAATTATAATCAGAAAAACTGATTTTTCTTATCCATGATTATAGGTGCAATCGGAGCACTGTGTTTTTTTTTAAAAAGAAATAGATTAATTCAAAAATTTAATAGAAAATCCTCTCAGACAATAAATGTTCCTTACGTTTTCCAGGTCAGAGATTCCCTATATTCAAAAATCTGATGGGTATAATTACGGGTCATCTGCTCCACATACTCGTAGTTTAGCAGCTTTTTTTAAAAAAAATATTTATTTAAATTATACATCTGTAAAATATTATTTTTAAAAAAATGTCCTAGAATCATAAATTTTTATTGTTATATACGTTAAAATAATATTTTTATTTATAAAAAAGTTCATTTTAAACAATTTTCAACATATAAATATGTGCACTGCTCTTCTATAAATACGTAAGGGAAATTTCTTTAATTATAAGTGAAGTGTGCAAGTGGTGAAGTGACATTATTAATGTCAACACTTTAGTTTGATATCATAGCAAAAAAAAAGAATTTTTTAAAGAATATTGTCTTCGAATATGATGAAAATTCCAAGTGACATGGATTTTTATAAAATTTTCTTAAATTAATGAGTATACTTTTTTGAGTATTCTTTATACTTAGTTTAAGTGTTACACTTTGTTGAGACTATTACTGTAGTGTAGCTAATTATACTCTAACCTAAATTATTAGAACATTGAATAAATATATTTTTAATGAATCAAATGTTGAGCATATATTTCTCATAATTATTTTAATTGTATTTTTATGAAAAATATTATTACATAAAATTTTAATTGTATTTTTTTTGTTATAATTGATTATGAAATTTAAAGTGGTTTTAATTACAATATTGATTTCAATATGAAACACTTAAAATTGTACTTTTATTTAATGTTTAATATTATTTCATTACAGCTTTTCACAGTTTTGTTGTTAATCATCAATGTTGACAAAAGGTACTTCCAGTTTTGATAAAAGGCATAACAAGACATAACAATGTGTCGTCGATGTGGATGTTCATTCTACTACATACAATAATCTATGTGTTCCAAATGTTGTTGTCCTGCCGCAAAATAGAGATCATAAAATGGTCTGTTAAGACAAAAATGAGGAAGACAACTAGTACTGGTCCTATGCATCATCTTAAAGTTGTAAGAAGACGTTCACTAAATGGATTTAGTGTATGCACACAAGTTAAACCGAGAAAATCAATAAATGTGTAGAAATAAATCACTAAATACCGGATAAATAAAGTTACATAATCATACCAGAACGAAATATGTCGCTGTAAAATGATTCAGCTTTAAATGAGCACCAGTTTAAAATTGATTTTAAGACTGTGAAAATTGCTAATGGATAAGACAACTTATTCACAGCGAAATTATCTTTATTATAGGCCAATATCTTGTTTCAATTATAGATGCTTTACTATAAAGAAAGTTATGGTTCAGAATAATATGGTTCGAAATTTTTAGATAATATAGCTATCGAATAAATTCAATTTAAAATGTAATAACTTCAAATTGCATTTGAATAGCAGCAGTAAATCTCTATATGTACATAGAAATAAAAACCATATGAGCTATTGCGCCCGTATAAATAAAAGAAATTCCATTGTAAAGCTATAGATTTTTAGATTCATCAAATTTGCTGTAATTGTAATGCAAACTTTAACTAATGTTCACTATAAATATTATATTTTGTATATTTTCCTATATACACCCCGGTGTCGTGGGTGTATGAAGGAGGAGGAGACAATGGAACATTTGTTGTGTCATTGCCCATCAGTGCAACAAAAAAGGTTTAGGAAATGTGGTAGCTTTTTTGTAGAAAACCTTGAGGAAGCGGGTGAGATAAAGCCGGCCAAGATGATATCGTTCGTTAAAGAAGTGGGATGGGTTGACGCGCTGTAACTGTGATGCAGCGTTCGACTGAAGTGTACAGCGGGTTCGCTCTCTGTTGCATATGTGCGTGGGGTTTCGTATTTCCAACTTCATTGAACCCAACCAACCAACCAACAGTAAAAGAATCGAACTATTATGAAATTATCTCAATAGTTACATTATAGTTTATAGATATCTAAATTCTGTTAATTATTTTTTGATATATTTTAGAATATTTAAAGCATTTTCTTTATCTGGAGTGCAACATAGCATTAGCATACGAAATGTACAATATTATTGTAATTTTGTTGAAAATTTCTGCTTCATTATTTTTGTAAACATTTTTATTATGTTTAACTTCCAATTTTTGTTGCTAAAGAATACAATCTAACATTATCAACAACGAATAATTTCTGCTGTACATTTAAATTTTGATTATTTGATTTAACATTTTCACATATCCTTTTTTCCTATATGTATTTGATTTTTTGTGGATTCTATATTTTATATATTTCGTATAAATTTATATTTTTAAATAAATAAACATTATACAAATATATGATTTGATTTTGATCCCATAAACATTTTATTATTTTTGTCAATACCACATTATGTGTAATACCAAAAGGAGGCAAGGACAAAGTTCAATTTATATTTATTTATTTTTTGTAGATCAACAAAAAAACCAAAAAAAAAGAATTTACGGAAGGTAATTTTATTATGAAAGGTCAGAATGTAAATAAAATATTGTGTAAACAAAAACAAATCTTAGCATTTGACATTTAGTATTTTGGCATTCTTCAAATTGGATTTACATTCAAACAAAATTCAAACAAACTTTGTCAATGCCACCAGGATGACATAATCCATTTTCTATGTTTGTTTTCTGTTTTTTTTTTTTTTTATTATTTTGATTTTGATTTGAAAAAGTCAAAAACAATTTGTTTATTCAATCGAAAATCTTTAAATTTTTTAAGGATAAATGTATATAAATAAAATAATCCTGGATAACAAATCTGAAATTGTCAATATAGCTTGTTATTTTTGTACTATAATTTTATCATAGTATTGGTGAATATGTAAAAATATTTTTTATAAATTTCCATTTCTTTTGATGAGAAATTATTATAATAAATTAGACTTTCTATCAATAATGTCATTACTCACCTGCCAATGGCATTAAAATAGGCTATTTTTCTACAAAAATAAAATATAAATAATATAGAATCGGAAATTGATCCTTATTTTACATTTATACGTAATTATATCCTTTTAAATGATTAATTCTTTATTGATGTTAAATCAAAATTGTTAAATCCGCTTTTTATTTAGGAAATTGGGTTTTTTTTTTGGTTACCCTAAACAAGGCTAGAAGTAAATCAATTTATATATGATAAAGATTATATTTTTTTTATGGTTGTATAAAGGTTCAATTAATTGGATAAAAGGATTTTATCAAATAAAATCTCAGAGCACACATTCACATGGGCGTTCTACGTTGTTGCTAGTTATAAATATCTTGATTACTTCTGTGCTTTTACTGGTTTTTATGGAATCAATTGAATCAATTTTGCAGTTAAAATTATGTTAAAAGAATGTTGTAGAATAAGAAAATTAAAAAAAATTAAATTAACCTACAGTAGTGTCACAGATAGAATGGTTTGAATGTAAAACTATATGGTAAAATGTACTGGTACCTTTATTTATGGTTCTTAGTGTTGTGTTTTGTTATATTTTCCATTTCAAATTGACTTTAATTGTAACTATATTAATGTCGATGAATATTTTGCTAAAAAAAGCTAAAACGGACGATAAAAACGTCGAATTTCAATCGATAAACTATCTAATTATTCTTTCAGCTATTTAAAATTTGTATGTTTGTATTCAGGTGAAACGATTAATTACTTTCTTAAATAACAATTTGGACAAAAAAACTACAATGCACCAACCAGACAGACAGAAAACAGACCAAAGATATAAAAAATATATTAAAATTTAAAAATTTTCTTCGTAAGTATCTAATATTTTTCTTTATATTTTTTAATAATGGACAAACGCATAAAAACATATATATGAATCCATAAAAAAAAAAAATCATAATATATTATGTATAAAACGGAATTCCATCAAAATTCTATGTAAAGAATGCTTTTAAGCGTTTCGTTATCACATATAAAAATCTTGTTAAATATTTTTCTTTCATCGTTTTTGCTTTTATTATATATATGAAATTTATGAAAATATGTATTTCCACATTGAGTAACAGTTGAAGCCTTAGAGGGTCTTATATTTTTTTATGAATTTATGGAAAATGTAATTTATAATTTCAAAATGTTTAACTGAATGTTAGTCTGATTTTCTGTCATTATAATATCTTGAGAACTAATGAAATGGTAGTATTAATCATTAATATAAAATATTTTAATTAATTTACTTGATTGATTGCTTGAATTGAAGAGATTGAACCACTAGCGGTTCAAGCACATAGGTCCATGGTACCCCTTGTATCCTTCATATTATCCACACCGCGGTGATTGACTGAGCCAGCAACTCATTCACCCAAATTTCTTAATTCATTTCCAACCCCAAACAAATGCTTAATGCAGCTCGTTCATGTAGTACGAACCAAAATATTTCCGTCGTTGGTGCAGGAACAATACATGTTTACTTTGGTTGGCCGTATCCCTCAGAGTAATCTGTTAAGAGCGCAGCGCGTTCGCCAAATATAAATGTTAATATTTTAATTTTAATGATAATTTTGAAAGATGAAATATTTTTGTCCGGGTAATTTTAGAATATATATCAATTAATGTAATTATTATATTTAGATATTAATTTTACTTGTGGCAGAGCCAATCCAGATATTATGGCATAGCCAATTCAATTTTAATAATATTTTATATACAAACATTTTTTACTCATATTATGACAAAACTTTTGTTTAGCAACAAAGAATCTATAGAAATATTTGAGAATACACAAAATAAGAATGAATTCTTATAACTCGTAGATTTTAATCAAACTTATGATTTTTCTTTCGTTTAATTTTGTATTGCGTATATTTTTTTATTAAACATTAATGATTTTTATTAAACATATTATTATGATCTCTTCAATTATAATAATAGGGTAAATAAAATGAATATGTTAAAATTAAGCCAATGAACAACCTCATTAAGTTCGGGAATCTAATTACAATAGTAGAATAGATTATGCGCAAGATGGTATCATTATCTTTATTTGAAATTATAGAGTTCACATCAGTTGATTTGTCGCATTTGTAGAAATAGATGACATTCTTTGTCTGTTAGAATTCAAATCTGAATATTTATACATTTGCAAGTTCTTGGGATACATCATGTGGTGTCTACTAGTTATTTCTTATAAGTATAGAGTTTATGAACCATATCTAAATATTTTTGGTTGTTCTTGCCAATTTATTCTATCTATTACAGCAAGGTCTACTGTTTAAAGAGAATATCTATGAAATTAATGTAATGTGTTATAAAATCATTATAGGAAATCTATCCCACAGGAATATAGCCAGATCAATTGGTGAACATGCGGTCAGACTAGGTATCTCATTCAACTAATCATGCAGTAATTGCGGAGAACAGAATGAAAAAAGAAACTATAACACATTTTACCTGAAAACCCCCAGGGAAACACTTACAAGTTATGAATTCAACAACCTTAGTGATATAGCGATACTAGGTATATCTAAAGTCACTATATCTTATAACTAAGATAGGTGGTCACACGAGTGATAGCAAACTGTGCTAACCTGCTAACGCACTAATTGGGGTCGTCGCTTTCTTTTAGCTACTTTAACTAGCCACTTAAACCAACTAACCAAAGTAATAAAATTAAATCTATTATTAAAAAAACAATTAATATAATATATTGTAAACATAATTTCATCAACCATGTTCTAAATTATTGTTATTTCTTTTAATTAGTCAAGTTTCTTTTCTGGTTGCCCTCTTTACTTCAGCACGAATTTCGTTCCTTAAAAACAATAACTTTTATTTTGCAAAACTAAAATTATAAATATTAACCAGATTAAAAACTTCTTTAATTGTTATTCTTTTGGAAAATATTTTAAAAAGAAATGAAAACTTGCAATTATTGTTTATTATACAGAATTCCATTTTACATTTTAATTTATAAAAAAACGTTCCTTTGCTTCTTAATTCTTAAATAGAACAAATATAGCTGAAGATTCATAACATGTATATAGAGCATACCGCAACGTTGAACTAAATAAAAAAAATGAAATACAAATATGAATAATGGAAATCCTTAAAAGTGTTTTTATGTTCAGTTTTATAATGCAGTGCAGATAGATAAACGTGAAATATAAAGAGTACAATAAAGTTTAAAGGAGCAAGCAGCAAACTAAGTAGAGTTAATTAATTAACAATCCTTAAAATGATAATTTATATAACTATAATTTAATATTTTAAGGTACCCTTGTTTGCTTTGTATATAGATAAAATTACATTAAAAGATTAAAAGTAACTTAAAATTAGCTAACCTATAAATGTGACAGTTGGAGAAATGGTTGGTTTTCCATTTATAGATAGTTTTTCGTAATTTTCTTTTAACTGAATAAATTGTAAATGGATTTGTGAATAAGATTTTTACATTAATTATATATAAATTGAGATATAATACAAATTTCAGGATTCACACAAGCTATAAGATTATAATTCGGGTACCATCACAACCACAACGACTACAACATCTTGATGAGGCGATGAAGTATGAAAAGTAACCTCTAAACGTTAAACTAATTAAAAACTGAGATAAAAATGATCATATAATTAATTTCTAATTCTATCAATTTTTCAATATCACAAGCAAAAAGAATGTAATTTATGAATTAATTGACAACATCTGCATCAGCAGAAAAATAAAGTTCTAGATGAGAATTCAATTTAATATCCTTCCTGAACGTTAACAAAACCTTTAGGAAACTGCATTCTAAAGTGAATGCCCTGGTAACTAAAGTAACATAATTATAACTCAAAATATATTAAAGTATGTGAACTTGAAAAGATATCCATCAATTTTTCTATATGGTAACTATCATCTTTTATATGGTAACAGACGATTTCTAGGGTAAAACTTAATATTAAAAGTAAAAGTTTCCGCACATTCACAAAAAAAAAAGTCATACCGCTTCAAAAATCATTAATCGAAAGACCCCTTAACCCTACAAATTAATTTCGCATACTTTATATTTTGCAGGACTTTATATAAATTAAGTCCTGCAAACTAAACCAATAACTAAATTTTACTTTGTACTAAAACCTAACCATACCGAAAAATCATTTATTTAGGAAATTTAAACTATGAATTTTACGAGTATAAGAAATTTGTTCTCATCATTGAAGTATAAATTACACATAAACAAGGACCTTCAATAAATTGGAAGTCCATGATCTCATTCATAATAAACAGATCTCTAAGAAATCTTAAAATATAAATAATTTTTTACAATTTTTTCAATTTTCCTGAAGAACAGTATTCTGTTCGATTTTTCCGCCGATTTTTCTTTAACTAATCAAAAATAAGTGTTGAAGCAATTTTTTCGTTGCAGTTAAAAAATTAATCAATATCAACTTCAAAAATTGATTTTGATTTTTGACAATTAAGTTATTAAAATTGGTTTATATAATGTATGTAAAAAATGTAAAAAAATGCGGTGCAAATATAAATCGGTATTATGGAAAAATGAGTATTCGGCGGACATTTTCCAAAATTCGACGGAAATGTAAAACTAGTTTAAATATTGAATTAAAATATGTTAGTATAAATCACATTTTTTTTATAATTATTAATAATTTTCTACTAATTATAATTTTAATAATTATACATATAATTTTCAGCTCAAATTTCTGATGATATTCTATATGAAATTATGATTGCTGGTAAGAAGCTAACTCATTATAAATGAATTTTCATTATATTTTCCACAAAAGTTCTTTCCATTTTCTATTTTTTTCATCTTCTTTTTAATTGAAAAACAACTTACTACAAGCATATAAACAGCGTGCCTACATGTCTATTGTATTGTTTATTGCTATCCTTACAAAAAAATACATAATATAAAATACATGTAGGCATCATACACGCTGTTTCAGATCCTTTTGTTAAATGTAGATAACATATATAATAAAAATATATATGTATATAAAAAAGAACATATGTTTTCATTAGCATCACAAGTCGGGCAGATAATTTATGGCTTTGATTAAGATTAAGGTACCTCCGCCCATGATAAAGGATTTTCTTTGATACGATTCGGTATGTAATAATGTTGAAGATACTAAAGTTTTGCGAAAAAAAAGTTATATATAAAATAAAATAAATGTTGATAAAAGAATAGAAATGAAGAAATCTATTCAGACAGCATAATTTACTTTGATGTTTTCCATGGTTTTTCTTTTTTTTTTTTTGAGTTTTTCTTTCATTATTATTCATTATATTCTATTGTATATTTTGCGTTATAAAGATAACCTGTAGATATTAAGTTGTAAAATTTATTTATTGAAGAATCGTTTCAGAACATTAAAATTCATAACAAGTTTATTTGTTAAAATTTTTTTTTTTTTTATATATCAATTTATTATGATGATGATGATACTTATGATAAGTAAATTTGTAACTTATAAATAATATGATAATTGGCAGAAAAAAGTTGTCTATCAAAATATTGAAAAATATATTTTTATATTAAATTTTTTATGTTGTTTTGAAAAGTTATGAAATTCTGTTTTTAAAGTATTTTTTGGTAAAAGTTTTATGTTATTTAAATTTAATCTTAAGATTTTTAAGAGATTAGTAACGTTCTTCAATACATTATTTCGATAAGTAATTATTACTATATTATTTGTCATTAAAATATTCCAGATCTTTTTTCAAAAAAATGGTAATGGACGGTCTATATCGCCTAGTATAGCAGTCAGCTAGCAGGTAATTAATAAGTACAATTTGTCCATATCTTAAACTTAAAATATTGCATTTACAAAGCAATAGAAACTTAAATTTGTCAATTACATTGAATTATATATGGTAATTACGTGAACTATAGTTAGATATAGCTAAATCACATGAAGAATTTTTAGACTCGTAAGGGTCAAACTTCTTCTCTAATATCGTTACAGCCCGAGGTACGTTTTAGCTAGCGTTCCCACTTTATTGTTTCTAATTTCATTACATTTTTTTCAATATTGTTTTCCCATTAATTTTTCGGTTTAATTCTTTGTTGTTCTTGATTTCATTATTTTGTTGTGGGTATGGAAGTATCTATTTTCAGATCCTTCCCTACGACTGCAGTATGGCTTACAACAAAGTCAGCCTTTTAATTTTTATAAATTTTACCAATATTTTTGTTCATTACTTTCTTACTTAATCGGTGCTATAACTTTTATTAGAGTTCCTCCAGAGAACTTTGTAATGTCGTTACATATCTAGATATTTGAATTTAGTAACCTCTTCAATTTTATATTGATAAATTTTAATATTTTTTTGGCATCTTCTGATTTCACCTTTACACATATTTTAGATAATTGGTTTTTGACCTATTTATCGTAAGGCATTCATGGTTTCCTCTTTCAATTTTCTTAAAATCTCCGCTCAATTTTGAAGCTAATTTTGATTAAATTTGGTGTTTTATTTAACATGATGTGAGATAATATTTGATGTTATAACATATTCACGAATCACGAAGTCAAGACTGAATTGCTCTTTATATGCTTATCGCCCATTGGTTTCAGATAAACAATATTTTGATACGCGGAATAAGTAACTTAATAAATATGTGTAACCAAACATATTTATGAAAGGTCTTACAATTTTAAGTTATAATTAGAAATTTGTTAAGTTTTCTGAACGTTTTCAAGTGAGGAGATTTCAAATTGCAAAAAAAAAAAAACTGCGTACGCTTCTCGTTAAAGACACAGCAAATCTGAAAAGTAGTTTTTATCCGATTTAAATTAAATTTACCACATTGGTTTCGTGATTTATGTATAGATGTTGTCCATAAAATTTAGCTCGATAAGCTCAATTTATGCCTGTTGGTTATCTTTAAGACATCTAAATCCTTATACACGTTTTTGAAACGTTATATTCATGGATTTGCTATTTTTACAAAAACTTTTTATATAATATAACTTCAAATTTTTGGCTACCCCTAGATTACCAGCTCTTTTTCTGTCCTTAACTGCTTTATATTTAATAGTATTATGAATTTTCCTTCAACAAAAGTAATACAATTTTACCACATTAAAACTAAATGAAAATTTTGACTGGGGATTTGTCATTTATATGAATTACCATCAAGGGAACAATTTCAAAATATTTAACTGCTCTAAAAAAAAAAATACTTGAAGTTTTTTTATATATAATTTTATTAAAACAATGATTTTTTTACTAAAAAATCAAATTTCAGATTTTCACAATTTTTTTTGCTGTTGATGAGATTTGTTTCTACGAGAATATGTTTTGTATTTTGAGGAAGCAGCTTGATAATTGAATTATTTTTTAGTAAATATGTATAAGAACTAAACAATTTATGTTCTATTTCTATAAATTTAGATTGTGCAAAATAAATAGGGTAAATTGATATATAGATAAACACATAATACTGTGTACGCTATGAGTGTATCTAATATGCTAAGTACAAGTAATGTATCTGAGCAGAGTGTAAATGAGTTTTTTTTTTTATGATTATTGAAGAGGGAAAAATTGTCTTGTAAAATTATATATTAAACATAAAAAAAAAAAAAATCTATAGAACATAATTTTTTATATAGTAAATAAAATGTAATGTTTTATGTTTCAATAAAATATTATCTTATGTATTCTGTATATATTTTTAATCAAAATCAGAAATTATAGAAAAAAAATTGTTATAGTCAACCAAAAAATTGAATCTAATGATTTTAAAAAGTTGAAAAATTATTGTTATTTATTTGTTCTTTTTTATGGATTGCGATTCCGGGCGGTGTTAAATTATTTTTGAGAATAATCATAAAATAATTTATTATAACAAATTAAATTTTATGAAAAAAGTTTACCACATATTTTTCAATGATTTAGTTAAATATTAAAAAAAATAAAAAAAAATGGAGTAACGATAAAACTATAATGATTAGATTGAGCAAGAAGTGCTCCTATGCATCCTTAAGTGAATTTGTAGATAAACTCAAGAAATCCGTCAATTCGAAGTAGAGATTTCAAGTTAATCGTTTTTACAATAATCGGTTAGACGATTACTCTTTTTACCGCCTAATCGGTTAATCGATTAATCGGTTAATCGATTAATCGGTTATATTCAAATGTTCAAAAATGTACAAAAAACGGAAGCCTCTGAATTTATACCACAATTCAAATTTAATCTTTATTGAAGTAGAATTTTAAAAAAACGAGCATTTAACGTATCAGTATTCAAGCGATTTCTAATTTTCGTTATAAAATTTCCGGAAATAGAAAAGACTCGTTCACATTTGTCGAATTTTGAAAAAAAAAATTTTAAAATTTTTTGTAACTATGTTAAACTAAAAAATAGAGTAGAGTAAATGGAATTTTCTTCATTTCTTCAGACGGTTAAGATATAATCGGAGATAATCGTTAATTTTTTTATGATTAATCGATTAATCGAAAACATTGGAAAATCATCGATTATTGATTAACCGACTAATCGGAATGAAATCTCTAATTCGAAGTATTAATATAAAAAAAAAATCTAAAAATAGCTCATTGTGGTGAAGAATAAAAAAATGCTGTATATGAACTGAAATTATATATTGCACTTTATCATGTTACATAAACAAATTTGAAAGTTCTTTTCGAAGAAATAATTCACTTGTAATTAGGATGTTTCGTCTACCGTAAGTGGGTAACTAAACGTATAAAATGAATTATCCACTGACTGAAGTATAGCTTACAACAAAGTCAGTCTTTTCATTTTTATAAATTTTACCAATATTTTTGTTCATTACTTACATACTTAATCGACGCTATAACTTTAGTTAGAGTTGCTCCAAAGAACTTTGTACTGCGCAGCAATACTCCAGATTCCGGTTATGTTGAATACTCCCATATCCTCTTCAACACAATCCTTCCATGAAAGATTCGGACTCTCTCTTCTACGTTTACCCTTATATTTAAAGTCATAGCTAACTTTGGCTGGATCTGTATGTTACATTTGCACTTCATGACCTAGCCAGCCAAGATAATATTTCATTACTGCAGCCTCCTTATTCAATTCATATAGCTCATGACAGGATTATAACGAATTCTCTAACCTTATTAACGCTCACTGAGCCAAAGCTGCAAAGAGTAATTTTCTTCTCGAAAGAAAGGAAAATTATTAGAGATGCTCATCGATATTGGATATTGTGCACGACTCTATCCCATACATCAGCACTGGAAGAATGAGTGTCTTGTAGAGTAGAGTATTTTTTTTTTAAATTCTTAATATTACTGTAATTATTCTCTCGTACCATCTTCAATTTGTTAACCATAATATATTTCATCTTTTTTATGAAATATTAAATTTTTAATTTAATTAATTAAAATATGATATTTACATAAAACAAAAGTCTGGTAAACTAAAAATTCTCTAGATTTATTATATTTTTGCAATTAAATATGAAAAATATTCTATCGATTTTTAAAATACAATTTATTAAAATTGAATATTTAATAAGGATATCATCTATCTTATATAAGTCTCGATATTATACCGTAAAACCATTAAGGACTTTATTCAGTGAACCATTAAAAAATTTCCAATTCAAATATATAACAAAAAATTTATATTATTATTTTATTTTTAGAGAACACTATTTCAATTCAACATAAAAATGAAAATATACAATTGCGAAAACAATTGAAATATTTCAACAGAATCGAATCGTAAAGGATTGTATAAAATTTTATAATAAAAATATTTTTTCAAACTAAAAGTATCATAGATTTTGCATAATAATTAAAATCGGTTTGAAATGGCAGCTTCGATAAATTGCATAAAAAATATCATTGATTGATGAATAAATATTTTTTTTCTTTTTTTGAAAAGAAGTAGGAAAAAAGTTTCTTTTTTAGGAGATATAATTGATGATGTTGAGCCTTAACAAATTATGCATTAGATGTTGATGATATGGAATACATAGAAACTATATATTTCAGTTCAGTAAATGTTGGAATTATAGATTTTAAATTGAAATTGTTTTTATTCGTTTCAAAACGATTGCAATTTTACGCAAATTTTTTTATTAATCGACTAATAAATCAAATGACCAATTCACAAAACTGTCCAAGTACGCAATTTAGTCCTTAATTACACCATATAATTTTGATTATAAAGTATGATATGATGCAATTCTGTTTAACTGGTATATAATAATGAAATTAACAAACTTTTCATATTGTTTATATAAACATTTAGAAAAGCTCATATAATACATATACAAATTGCTTATAAAGCCGGATTTGAAGAATTGGTTTTATCAGTTTTATTGACAATAACTAATATGAAGAGTTTAAAAAAATACTCTACAAGACACTCATTGACCCAGTGCTGCTGTATGGGGTAGAGGCGTCCACAAAATTCAATAGCATTTCTAATAATTTTCTTTTCTTTTGAGAAGAAAATTATTCTTTGCACCTTTGGCTCAGTCAGTGTTAATAAGTTTTATTCGTTATAATCCTGTCACGAACTATATGAATTGTAAATAGTTGATTGCCAAATAATTTGCCTAATTTTTTCAATTATTGCCTACCATATCCACCGAAAACTTGAAAAAATTGACAAAACTGATAAAACCCTATTTAAAATTAGGGTTAATTTAATATTTAAAATTTGAATTGTTTTTGAATTTTTAATTAGTTTATGAATAATTTTGAAATTATTATTTATTTATTCGTATTAATTAATTGCTATATAATTTTCATCTACTCAATACTCACTAGAATTATAAAATTAAATGCATTTTATTTATTTAAGATTAATTTTCATTTTAACATCTAATAAAAAATTCATGTAATGTTTTAATCTTCGGCGATTGTAGTCGTAATACAATTTTTCTAAATTATAATAGGATTTACTTGACCTATATTATATAATGCATTACAATATTTTGTGATACTATTAGCAATATAATTGTTAGCATTTAAATCAGTTGACTCTTGACTGGGATAAAATTTACCTGAAACTTTTCTAATTATAATTTACACAGTAAAACGTTGTATAATTTCAATATTTCTCCGCCCAATGATTAAAAAAAATCGTAAAACTATAATAAAAAATATTTTTATATCAAAAAGGATCAAATTTAAAACTTTAATACTTTAAATCCTTTTATAATTTTGATAATTTTCCCAATTTTTTTTTTTGATAACAAAAAACTAATAATCGTATAAAACAATAATTCACAAAATTATAAAATTTTGGAAAAATTCAAATAATAAATTAAAATCTAAAAAGTTTATCCTTAAAGGAAAAATCTATATTTAGACTATTTTATTTAGCGAAACCATAAACTTTTATATAGAATTGGAAATATTATTGTATAGTTTATAGATACAAAAATGGAAACTTAAAATGTTGTTTAAAAACTAGTAGAATAAATAAAAAATAAACTTTTATCAGATTTAGTGAATATTTGAATATTTAATTCTAAAATTGTATATTTTTGTAAATTAGTTATATTCAACTGAAGATGATGACCATTTACATGTTTTCGATTAGAATTGGCTACAAGTTGAGAACGAATTATTGGAACATCTTCAGTGTCAATGTAGAAGACTGAAATACTTCTAACTTCTAATGTTATTTAAGACAAATCTGTGGAAAGCAGATAAAAGCGAACCAGGTGAGTCTGATTTTATTTGATATGGCGGGTCGGTGTGATGTGTAGAACTAAGTGACCTTCATACGTCTCAACCTACTCCCCAATCAAACCAAACTAACTAACCATATAAATGTAACTGCCACTTTTCCTGAAACCAATGCAATGATATCATTCATTAAAATTGTGGAAGTGACTACATTTACTAGAAAATTTGTCTTTCTAGAATTTTTTTTTACAATAATAACCCAGTTAATGTCAACATTTACAACGGCAACACGCTGTCAAATAAAGTTCAAACCATATAAAATATATGGGAGTAGATAAACTCTACGCAGATGGCAGAAAGCTCGAAAAATTGAACACAAATTTTAACAACGCAGAATTTTGACATTTAAAATTTAAAAATTACATGAAATGTAATAAGAATTTTCTAAAGAAATTAAATCATTGTCTTCGTTTGAAGAAAAATTAATAAATTTAGTTCAAGAAAATACACTTTTCTAGAAGTTATAAAAATATTTAAAAAAAACTTGAGGTATTGCTGGAATATATAGAAAATACTAAATAATTACTTACAATATTTTTATTATTAAAAAGCAGCTGATTAAAATCACTTGTTTTATGTATTATGTGATTAATGCAAAAACATAACTTTGAGAGTACCGATAACGACGTTGTAAATGTTGAGTTGGAAGCGCGTTGCCGTTGCGACTGTTGAGAATAACTGGAGCAAGTAAAAATGAGATTGTAAAAGCCAATATTCAATTGGTAAATTGATATCGATACTATAATTATCTAGAACACATTCAGTTTCTATTTGATTAATTGGTTTTACACTTATTACACTTAGGCTTTCAGTTGTGGTTAGATGTAATATAAAAACAAATTGTGTTTTTTCGAGGTGATTTAATTTTCTGTCTTCACAACTAGTAACATTTTTATACTAAAAGCTATAGTAAGACGAGGTTTATTTATATTCCTAATAAAAAAGTTTGACTGATTTATGTGAAATTTCTAATAAATTTCTAATAATTATTTTTTTGTAAGGTGTTTAAATTAAAATCTTAAATATTTTCTACGAAAAACCATCCAAGATTTTAAGTATTTACCAAAAAAATTATTTTGCTGTTATATTCACTGTGTAGTTATTGTAATAAATTGTAAGCAATTTAATCTAAAAGGATTTTATAATGTAACTTTTTCTCACTTAGTCTTAAAACTTTCAAAACTCATCAAATTGAATTACAGTCATTTTGATATCCATTAAGTGAATTTGACGCCATAAAATTGTGATAAAACGTCAACCCTTTTTTTTTATTTATTTTTGTCTATCACCCCTTTAAATTTTGTGTTTATGTTAACGCACATTGCTTTCATTATATCCTTCCGGATTTTGTTGTTGTTACTCAAGAAAAAAGGATTTTACAATTTTCTCTGTATATATTCATAATATGAAAAAAAAATATTATTATTATTTTTAGAAGCTTAATTTTAACTTTAGAAAATCTTTTAAAGTTTTTAAATTACACCATAAACATAGACATAAATTGGGGATTGTTTCTTTATATATTTTTATGATTTTATAGGTTTACTCTGACTTATATTGTAAAAGAAAGAAAGAAAAAAACTATTAGGTGGCTATTAAAGAGATTTCTAAACAACAAAAAACTTCGTTTAAAGAATAACTTTATTTGATACTAAAATTGGTTTAACTATACAATAAATAACTTTACCAAAAAATTATATACTTTTCTTACCTTTTATATATGAAATATTACTATAGATAAGGGCAATATATTCAAATCGAAGTTTTTTAATAGCTTATAGTAAAAGGGTGAAATTTATATAATGTTAAGAGTTTACACTTTACAGTAAATTTTACAGAGTTTAATGTACTGTGGTTGTGATTAGAACTAGAAATCTAATGTGCCAACAATGAAAAAATATAAGATCATTTTTGAAACTCCAATATAACAATTAAAAGAAAAATGGAGTAAACTGTGAGTTGCTCAAGATTTTGTATCGGTTCTGTTGACTTAATGCAGAAGACAATAGCACTAATTGCGCAATTAGACTGTAAAAACTATGACAATTAAAAATTTAACATCATTGGCAAAACGATTGTCACATATTTTTTTTTTGGTTAAAACGTTAATAATTAATTTAGTGTCACAGATTCTGCTTACTTTTTTTACGATATATAGAATATAGCTTTCCAACCAGCTTTATTTTGAGTCAGTGAAACACTGAGTAAAAAGATAAATATAGCTCACAAAATACACATCGAGCCAGTATTGTGTAATCCTCACGTTTGATCATTTATAACCAAATAATGCATATATGATGAATCCTTTCGAAAAGATTTTATGAAGAAGAGAGTTTTCGATGGAAATATTATGTCCAAGTAGCCATAAGAATACTGACTAATTTAAGACAAGCTCCACAAGATAGAAATCGATGAAGGCGAGTCTTTGACTCATCCAAAAATAATAAATTGTTTTTAGTTACCCCTTTTTTAATTGGGTCACTAATCTTGCAAAATAGAAATTATAGAAACATGAAATGTAAATTATTCTATTACGTACATTATTCAATTTCATGCAATGTTTAATATTTTACATTGCAGTAAGTTAACTAAAAAATTGAATTTAATTATTTTTACCAGGTCTAATTTGTAATTTCTATTCAAAGTAAATTTTAATGATGCATAAGCTTTTAAATTATAAACTAGTTTTCAGTGCAAAAACTTGTAATTACAAGAAAGACATAATTACATATTACATTAATTTAATTTTATAACTATACCTAACTAAAAATTTACCATAAATAAATCAATTCATTCTTTGATTAAAAACAATTTTAATTAATGGGATGGTCACTTTGTGACAGGTGTGAAAACCACAATTCAGTGTAAACAGTTACTGAATCTAATGAACCAATCTTATATACATATTTATGTAAATCTGAATAATCTATGTTGACCTCCTATAATACAAATCAAATAAGTGTAATGGTTTATAATTATTTTTCAATAAATATTATGTTAAAATTATTAATTTACAGAATAAATTAATTTTTATTATTTTAAATATTATATAAGTTTATACAATTACCTGCTTTTGTGGTAATTTAAGATATAAACTAAATTATGTACATTCAAATTCATTACAACTTGCATTGTACTTGAAGTAATTTAAGACAGGCTAGTCGTCTGGGCCGTTTTCATACTTTGACAGTTTGAAGTGTCAAAACAATTGTACCAAATTTTCCAATTTGGCATTCCGAAACGACAATGTTATGAAAGTTAAAATAGAATGAACTTTGGTACGTCTGGACATTCCCGCCGACGAGTTTGTCTGCTTTCATCTATTTCTAAACATTTTAACTCTTTTCTTACATTCCAAACCTTCAAAGGCAACAGCGAGACTATCTCAATGGTAAATCATTCTTGCTCAATTGTGACATCAAAAAATTTCATTAATTAAGCGCCAGTTAAACGCTTGAAAACGCCCAGAACAAATATAATTACAGAAAGTGAAAAGAAGTTATTTATTTATATAATATCAATTTAAAGTTAAATTACAAGAACATAATAATTTGTTAGATTTGAATAAGTTAGATGAGTGGAATATGTAAAATACTGGAGCATAATAAATTATCAAAATAATTTCCATTCAGGTTTTTAATTGAATTATTTTCCATTCATATTTTATCAAATTATTTTCCATTTAGGTATACTTTAGATAAAGATTCCCTTATAGCGTGTTTTTCAAAACTGCTCGAATATTCCAGCTAACGATGTGTAATGTCCTTCATTGCTGACTGTAAATTAGAAGTTTCAGGTTAGGACAGAAGATACTCAAGCGGTTTCCTTTATACCTTAGCTCCTTGGCTACAAAATTGCTCAGCATAAGAATATTATCTGATTCTGATACCTTTTGTATATCTGATATAGTTCGAATTGTAAATAAATCTGATTTACAACCAACCCCAGGTCAGATATGAAAAATATATTTTATATTTATTTTAAATTTTCTAAAATATTTAAATTATTATTCTTTGTGTTTACACCTTCATTAAGATTCAATTTATTACAGGTTTTAATGTAATTACATAAAATAAATTGTGTAGAACTTTTTTTTGTTTAACTATATAAATAAATATGTAAATCTTCTTCAATGCTTTTAAGGATAACATACGTTCCTGTTAATTTTAACCTCCGTAAAAACTTTTACATCTTTATTTAAGGAATACAAACCTCTTTGTATCTATATCTTTACACATAGGAAAGGAAACCCATTCCCAGAGATTGTATATAAAAAAAATATATTTATATAATTTAAAATGAAATTTAATCAAAACCGTAAATTTTCCGCACGAAATGTAACGTTAATGAAAATATATATTGTTGTATTTTCCTCATACATTTTCATTAATAACAATTTATCAGGTAAATATTCTAATTTTAAGATTTTCAATATTATATAATTTTCTAAGGAGAGATTTAATATCTTTAATGTAATTGGTAGTAAAACTTATTTTGTTTTAAATACTTATGCGCACCAGCTTTATAATTTTATTTTGATTGTAAAATATTGTGTAATGTAAAAGATGTAGGAGATTTATATAAAATGTAGACGTATTTTATAAAGGTAAAAGAAGATTTGTAGTAAAATGAATTAATATCTTTTTAAAATATAATGTGAAATTAATCCAAGTGGAAAATTTTTGAAGGTTTCGGTTATAAACTTAATTTTGGCATAATTTTTTTTTTATTGTAAAGAGTAATTTCAGTATTGTGGTAATTTTATTATAAATAAAGTTTGGTTCATAATTTAGTCCTGTCTGTCATAATTTACTTTAATACAGGCCTGCCTATCCGACATTACTTTAAAGAATAGTTTTATGAAACGATTTTCCTTTGATATAAAACAACATCTACTCATCAAAGCAACTCTATTTAATGTGGAATGTTATAAGATCTTCTCATACAAATATTCTAAATGTTACTAATTGTAATATTGTGATATTGTCCCTGGGCAATTACCATAAAACACTATTACAGCATAATTTATACTGTAGTAATGAATCAAATCCATGAAAAATCTAATCTTTACGAAAATTACAATAGAGGACATTTAAACGATGTAATTTTAAATATTTTCCAGGTTTTTCATTTACCAAACTATAATTTCTGTAATTAAAAATGTTATATAAAGAAAATAAAATCTTTAGTGACTTTTATAAAGCCTAAAATTAGTAAGAATGAATTATGGAAATGAATTATGTCAATTTTGAAGTCAAAAATTTGTTATTATAAACTATGAAATTTCCATATGTATGACTTTTTTTCATGAAAATCGATTAATTAAATATTAGTTACAATATTTAAATATGTATAAATATTTTGTAATTAAAATGACAACTGAACTATAGTTATTTAGGGTAAAAAGTCTATTTGATAAAATAATTAATTATTGTGAAAATCTTTTAGTAATAATTCTTAAACCTAACTTCATAAATCCATTATTGTGTAATTTTTATTATAAACTATTTTATTGGCACGATTATTTATTTGCAACAACCTTTCAAAAATTTATTGTTTTAAGGCAGTCTAGCCAGCTAAAAAAGACTCCCCAAATTATCAAAATTACTTAGTTTCTATATGGTAAAACCCATGTAGTCAATGTTTGTTTACATAAAGTTGTAAATAAACGTCTCCTTAGTGATATTCATTAGGGATTGTGTAATTTACTTACTTTTCATAACAAACAAATCACATCACCAGGTAAATGACTTTATTATTATTCATTTAACTGCATGTTCAGCTCAGCATTATTAGAATTATTTTTATCATAAACTATAATAAACTTAATTATGCGAACAAAACTTCATTAATGATTTATTATGATACATAAATATATTAAATGCAGGTTGGGCTTCAAGCAGTTGTCTTGCCTTACGTTTATACATAATAATTTTTTTAATATGGCCTATTCAACTTATCAGTTATTCTTACATACATACATCAAATAAATACAATTTCATTCTTACTTTATTTGCGCCTCCAAAAATCATAAAAAACGCAAAATTGACTTAAGGCTATTTATATATCCAACTTACTTACTTTAACCGCAAAATAAATTATTTTTTGGTCGGGCCCAAGGCTCTACTCTAGAGCACATCTTGTCTCCAAATTCCATTAATGTTGAGCATTATAATGTCGTCATCAAAACTATAAGTCTATTTAATCGTACAGATAATGCTGACTCAGAACAGCGAACAATCAATTGATAAAAAAAAAACGTTCGGTTCAATATTATAGATACAAAATTAATATAACAATATAGAAATATGACAAATTTGATGTCGAATTTTAAAATTATTATAAAATATTGTTCAAAACTCATTTAAAAGTAACAACATATAATTAATTATTGAGTTATGTATTTAATTTGATTTAAACTCTATAACTTGTTTATCTGGTTATTATATTGCATTAAAGTATCTAAAAGCTAAAGGTTTGATATATTTTCAATCATCATAAATTTTCTATTATTTTGTTCCAAATAATTATTATTTCAATAATTAAATTTAAATTTTATTAGATATTATTTGAAATTGCAATAGGAAATATCATTTTTTTTTGTATATATATTTACTATGTAAATTCGAAACTAATACGAAGACTAGACTTTTTATTTTATTTACAATTTAAAACTAATTTAATAAATTCTATATTGAAATTGAAATGACAATATAAAGTCTGCTCCCTGAATAATTAAATTCCAATTAACAATTTGATTAAAAGTGTTGATAAAGTACACAAGTTTAAAACAAAAATTGTACAAATTTTCATCAACATTTTTAAAGGTATAAATTTATATTTAATAATATTTTAATGAATTAATTTTACAAAGTTAAATGAAAATAGTACCTACTTTCATTCACAATACAAAGTTTGTACAAAGCAACTGTACTCAAAGCTAAAAAAGTTGACCAATTTTCAACTTTTACGATTATAAAAGCTGTGAAATATCAAAAGAAAAGAAAAACAAATATTATCAAAGTGAAATGTCAAAATGAATTTATGTTGTGATTGTAAAAGAATTTGTTAAAAAGTAAATTAAATGAATTAATTAACAAAATTAATTAAATAAATTATAATAAAATTAAATTTTTAAATTATAGCTTATGTCAACTTGGAGCTGCATTTAATCTCGCTGGTAAATAAAACAATTGCGTTGTGAATTTAATTTTTTTAAAACCGTCATGTCAGCTTGGATTTCGGCTTGAGTTCAGTTGCGTTGATATCATTATAAATCCAGGGTTAAACTTCTTCTGCATGATTTACAAAGCTTAATTTAATACTTATTTTGACATACCGATTCTAATAAATTACTAATATAGTTATAATCTTTGTATCCAGTAATCTATTTCGAAATTTTCATAAAGAATCTGGTTGGTATTTTTATATTGATGAGTTACACTAAGCTACAAAAAAAAATGTTATAAATAAGTTTTGCAGGAAAATATCATACAAATTTTACATAACTAAAAATAATGATGAATTCTCCTCATAATTCTGAAAATATTTAAAAATAATATAACATTTTTACAAGTCGTATTGATAATATTCTATTTTGAAAGTTTAATGTTACCGATTATTAAGTTCATCATTGCTTATTGGTATACGATACAAAATTAATTAATCATTTCAAGCACGCAATACAATCTTTTTTTTGTTATAGCTCATAGAATTTTCAATTAATTTTATATAATTTACACAAAGAATTTCAGTTTGCATGTTTTAAGGATATTAGAAAAATCCTTTCGCACAATTTATTACAAAAATTTACAACTGAATTACATAAAAAAACCGTATATAAATATTAAATTAGATCTTTAATTAAATTATTATTATTTTTCGTGTTCCAATGAAAAGTAACGATAATATTAAGTCAATAGCATTAAGTAAAGTAGGTTACAAAAAAAATGGTGACCCAAAGATTACTTAGAGTTGATTATATACTAAATAGTTTTACATTGTTTGAAAGTTATACTGAATCAATTTTATTTACCTAAAAATCATTAATTTCCTATTATTTGTATGGTTATAAATATATATAATTAAAACTAATATATTAATTAATTTTAATTATATACCAGGTGTTTAGATTCTGTCAAGACGAGAAACAAATACTATATAGGCATTTGGACACTTCGAAGGCTATGCTGTTGCTCATTCAGAAACGTTGCGACTGTCATGGTTTCAACAATACGGATTTGATTAGTGCGAATAATTAAAAGCGATATTGCAATAAGCCAAATGTATGCAATGATTAAAACTGTCTTGTAGCCCATTCTTACCTAAACTTCAACCTAACCTCTCATAGTAAATATGTGTTTAAAATTGTTTTAATTAATTAGCTAATATTTAAACTTTTGTAATTGCTTTTAAAAAATGTTTTATTATTTTTTAAACCCCTTGCAATTATAATAATCGATTAATTATTGAACTTAAGTTTCATAATTTTGTAATAATTATTGTTCATTAAAATAATATAATAATTAAAACAGTGTAAATGTATTACATAGTTTGAATATTTATGTAAAATAAGTTTTTATGACAACATTTTAGCTTCTTCTATTGCTTTGGATATTGACCGATCATAAATATTACGCAATAGATTTTAAAAGTGACGCTGAGAAGTGGTCTACATAAAGAAATACTGGATATTCCAAATTTTATTTAGAGAATCTGAAATAATGCATTTTATTTTTATAACTAACCAGTTAAATGAATAATATTGATGTAAGGCCATAGCTGGTTTGAATGTTTCAAAAAAAAATAATAATAATTCTGTTAAAGTGTTAAATATAAAATAATGAAAATGATAATCTGGGCTAGTAATTTAAATTATATAATATATAGTAATATAGTATACTAACTTTCACATGCTAGTAATTATTAACTTACTAAAATTAAATGGAAAGTAAACTTATTTAATAAAACCAAAAATTAGAATATTATGGTTTGGATACGGATGAACCTATATAGAATATATTTCTAATATAATTTATTACATTCTGAAAATTACTTTTTTAAAGTATATTATAAAATTCCCCTTGGGGATTTTGGTACGATAAAATGATCATCTCATCAGAAAACCTAAAATTTATCGTATATTTACAAATTTATATAAAAAAGTTACACAGTTTAGATAAAATATTTAAATATTTTTAACTTTCTACATCTCAAAGGTAATACAATTTATACTTTGGTATTAAATATTGTTAAAAAGGGATTTAATAAGGTCGTACCATTTATCTCAATCTACATATAGTTTTTTTTTCTTAGTTCTGGTAGTTTTTTTCAGTGTAAAATAGATTCTTATTACTGAAAAATTTAATATTTAATAATTACAATACAAGATTTTCCATCAATTTGAAATAGAAAATTTTATATCGAATTAATGCTTTTGCAACTACACTAATTCTCAAATACATTAACTTAATTCTACTCTAACTTTATGATTGAGTCAAGTAATCTACCTCATTTATTTACAACTGAATTACATTTCACATGCCAAACGCTAATTATTTTTAAATTTTTCTAGATGGTATATAAAAATTAAAAAGTTTGAGAACCGCTTATTAACTGATAGGGAACTTATTTATATAAAACAGTAATTACAGTGAAGATTAGATTATTTTGAATTCGGTACCACTTAAATAGATTTATAAGATTATTATATCTTTTGTAACTGGACTATATATGAGGGCCTCAGAATCAGAGTGCCCTAACCCACAAAATTTTCTTATTATTATGGATGATAAAAATAGTATTCGCCAATTTATAGTACTGTAAAACTATGTAGAATAACTTTTTGTTCGTAGTCAAAACAATTCTAATCATTTATTTACACCATTTGCAATATCGTATTTTTCAAAATGTGTGTTTCTCGCATAATTTTTTTTGTGGGTTAGGCTTCTCTGGTTCTAAGGCCCGCATATAGAATCTCCATTAATTATTGTACTATTTCATATCATTATTTAACACTTAATTAATTAGGTGGGCTGAATATCAAAATATTGAACAATTCATATCAAATTTTGTTGTACTTAGAGTTAAAAGAAAAAATATTTAAATTTTCCAACAAAAAATAAGCAAATTAAATTTTAAGCATTAAAATGTAAAATCTTTTAAGCTTTTTGATAAAAATCTATAATAAAGTAAAAGACAAAGAAATTATCTTCTTATAGCTTTTAAATTTATTATTTTATATAAAAAAATTATATTTAAAAGAAAAAATCCTTTTATATTTTGTATTCTGTAAAATGTATAAAGAAAAAATTTTCTTCAGATAAAATTTTTATATTATATAAATAAAATCAAAAACAAAAAAATCTCAGTAATAACAATAACCCAACAAAGAACAAATAATGTTTCTAAGATTTCAATCTGACAGCATAAAATAAAAAAAAAGGACATCAATTTGGATTGAATTACAATTGTATATACAAAATAAAAGAGAAATTCCTGTCATTTTATATTGAAAATTATTATAATGTTATCAGTATTGTGAAGAAAACTGCTTGTAGAAATTTCTGATATTAATTTTAAAAGAAAAATCAAAATATAAATAAAATATTCAACAGATTTTTTTTTTTTAAATAAATTTCCTAACCAAAGGGTAACCCAAAACTCGGAGTTTATTAAAATATCATTGATTTGTAGTAATTTTAGGAACTCATTATTCAGAATCTTTGATATTACCATTGTATTTCTATTCCTTATAGTAGTGACACGGTAGATTGTAACTTACGAATGTAGATGACGCCACAGTGTTCTTTTGCAATAATTGGAAAAGTAAATCTTTCAGAATGAATAAAAGTAATATGAGTAGAAATAAATACAATCTTTCAGAATGAATAGAAATACAATTGCATTAGAAAAATATTACTTTTAATAATTCTTAAAGATTTACTTTTCCAATTTTTCAAAAAGAACACTGTGGCGTCATCTACATTTGTATGTACTATCAACCGTGTCACTACTATAAGAAATAGAAATACTATGATATTACGATATTACTGAACTTCATGACATAAAATTTCACAAGCATATAATTTTAGATAACGAGACAAGGGTAAGGATACGAACCGGAATCCTATATGATGCACTAACGATAATTTTTTAATTTTGGTATTTTCATCCAGGGAAACATAAAAAAATCATTTTTAGAGTTTTCATTTTTCCAACATTTTATTCCATTACAACATTTTATATTTATTCCCAGCTCATCATAAAATTGTAACTGGTGACACGAAAATATTGTGAGTAGTAACACATGAAATTGTGATTTGTGACATACTTGTAAGTATGGAGGATTTGTACTTTTCTTAATATAGTTTGTAGCTGTCAAATCGTGACTTGGCTATAAATTCTACAATATTATAAAAGGACTACGCACAATGTGGTCGGCAGCTGTATTGAGTTTTTCTTTGTCATCAGTAGTAAAAAATCCAAACCACGTGTAAATGTGGGCTGTAAATTTTATAATCAGTTTCAAACCTGTTGATGAAAAATAAAAAAAAATATGTCAATTATAAAGTTCCGCGCTATTTTTTATAATAATTATTATATTCTAGTTTTAATTATAATTAATTATTAAATACATATTAAGTAATTAAGTAATTAATTACATGTAACTACACGATAATATGGTAATTTATTCAATTTAATCAAGAAATTAAAATATTTTGTATAGGCACAAATAGGTAGCACTGACCTATATCAACATCTTAGGTTTGTTGTATCGTTGGTTGGTTTGAAGGGAGTGTTAACAAAACCTTCCATGCAACTATAGATTTCAAGAGCTCGTTGAAATCTTGAAATCCCCCTCCTTCATTTCTACGTTCCTAAAGTTAAATCTTCAATGTCTTATCAGCAGTAAACATAGAAGGTGATCTAGTGTTCTCTCCGCTTCCTACGCTGTGGTTTCAGTTAAATCTTATCTTAATGCATGCTTCGTGAGTAGATTATAATCAGTGGATAAATAATCGCGCCTTTGGTTCATTTATCAAAATGTTTCTAGAGTTTTGAATGTTTATATCTCCCAAATGTAATTCTTAAATCGACAATTTCAGTATTTTAGTTTATTGATTTATTTAACCAAACCAAGGTACATTTTGTATCTTATAAAAAGTTCAAAATACAATCTTTTAAATACCTGATACTAATAAATAAATAATTTTACAAATATTTCAAGATTTTATTACTATTGAAATATAAATTAATAGCATATTCACACTTACATTCTATACCCTGGTTATGGGCGTCTATACCCCTGGTATAAAAAATGGTGTTCACACTGAAAATACTTAATATATTTTGACATTAAGTTTGAAAATCAGCTGGTATGGAAAATAAAATAATTGCAAAAAAAAAAATTAAAATTAAAATTTATGATTCTAATAATACTTTGCCAAAATTGAAAATAAACCAATAATATCATAGTTGCTTTGATTGACAAGATTGACAATTGTTGTGTAGGGGTGTTAAAATTCATTAAAATATGATCAATAATATCGAAATATTGCAAATGAATCGATATTTTCTTATACCTTGTTCAGTTAATCCCTCATTTCGAAGTGGGTATACGGATATTACAATATAGAATGACACATTTTTTGTATTGAAAAATAAATCAATATCATGTTTATATTATGATATAGCTCTATAACCAGGGTATAGATTCAAGTGTGAACATGCTATAAGACAAAAGTATAAAAGTACAAAAAAAAAATATTAATTACTTAAATAATTATAATTAAATTTAAATGAAAAAATAATTATAATAAAAAATATATTAAAAATATTAATATAAAATAATAATTTATTATACAATCGATAATTTAAACAGAAAAAAGAATAATATAAACCAAAACTTAGTTAAACTATTATTTAATCTTGTACTAAAGATCGGAACGGTTTGGATTTGAAGGTAGCTTTTAGTATTTGAGACGAGTTGTGCTTCAGATCTGTTCAATATCGGTACAAAAAAAAATGTATCGATAATATAAAATTCAATATTATTAATAAAATTCACAAATAAAAGATGGTTGTCAGAGTCGCCAGTAATAATGGCAATGTTTGGAAGATTAAAATCATCAAAAATGAAAATGGTATCGTTAACGATTTGAAATGACGCATAGAATTCATTATTTATGTGCTTTCTTCATTTGTATAAGAGTCATTAAGTTAGGTTTCATTTATTATAAAAATGTCAAAATCAGAAGATTTGGCGTCTACATGATTTGGCTTCCACATTTCCTTAAGCGGAAATTCTGACTGTAAATAATCACTTGTTGTATTCGAATCATTTAGTATAGAGAAATCTGTTAAATTTAAATTCAATATATAATCTTGTCTCAACAACATTCCTATTAGCTATTACATGACAACATTTTTACCTTAACATTTATAGGAATAGTACCAACTTTTTTATCTTCCCTTTCCTTTTTTAATGTTCAAATATTTCGCAAACACTCAATTTAATTTATATATTAATTAAAATAAGGCAGTAAATTATAAATAAAAAAAAATTATAATACATAATTAATATTAAGCTTTTAATAATAATAAATTACTTTAAAGAAAACATAATTTTATGATATATATAAAGCAGATGGGACCATTCTAATTGTCTCAACTAAAATTGTTTTATATTTCATATTACCAAAATTCACTAGATATTATTAATGATAGAATTTATATTTATTTAAATTTTTTGTATGAAATATATGAATTGTTTTTATCCTGCTTTTTAGTTAAAATAAAATTTTACATTTTTTTAACAAAAAATTGAAATAAATTTGTAACAACAAAAAGCAATAAATTATACGAAATAAAATACCTAACTTTTCATATATAGAAAGCATAAACATTACTTTTATATAGACACAATTTTGTATTTGTAAAGATAAACGTTGATATATTTGAAATTTATGGTAACTAAATAGCAATCTATCATAAAGTAAATTATTATGTTTATTTGTAATTTCTCTATATTAAATTTATGATTGTTATTAATAAATTTATTTTACATTATTATATCAAAAATTATAAATAAATGTTAATTAAAACATAGAATTTGTAAATATAAGCATATTTTCTATAACTATGAGAAGTAATTGTGGTAAACAAAGTGGCTTGTGACATGACAGTTACAGCAACCGATAATAAAATATTACATTATAATTTTACAGATTATGGATTTACATTAAAATTCAATTAATTAAATAAAGCAAATGAAAATTTACCTTCCTATGTAATAATAAAACAAGTTAACAACAATGTAATGCGTTCAAAGATTACTTACTGTTTTACGCAATTAATTAATTAAAAAAAAATATTTATTTATATAATCTAATATAAATTTAGTTGCAATTAAATAAAATTATAATATATTAAAACAAATTTAATTATATTGTATTATATAAAAATTACAACGACTAAATCATAACGTTACGAAAAAATTAATTTCGTTTAAACAACACTGAATTTATATGTTATGTTATTAAAAGTTACATAGTGTTACACGAAACGTTATTAAATAAAATTTTTCTTTCAAATACCAATAATTCCATTGGCTATGTTACATTACTTTAAATCTAAGGTTAGGTTAAGAAGAGAATGATCAAAACTTTGATGGAAGATTTGTGATAAGTGGATGCAATTATTTTATATATTCGTGAAAATTGGAGACATTTAGCGGCGCAAAACTATTGTAAATGTTTACTCAATTTTACCATAAAAAACTCTTCTAGCATTTTTTATGATTTCTAATCCCGCAGCTAATAGTATATGTTCTATTAATAACGTTATATGTTATCGAATTTTCTTCCTAGCTTTGATTTAAAATAATTAATTTATATTGTTTACGATACATTGTAATAAACGTTTTATATTAGCATTTGTTCTAATAAGAGTTTCATTTCAAAAAATTCATCAGTTTGAAATAGTAATCAAAACAGATTAGACATCAAGCTTTAAAATTTATCTCAAGTTTATTATCAGATCAATTTTTATTATATTTGATTATAAAATTGATTATAAAATATAAAAATGTTTTCAATTAGTTTATTAATAATAATTTACCTAATTTTAATAATTGTATTATATTGTATTAGAAATTATATTAATGTATGGAAATATATTAATAAATTTCCAGGACGATTTGCATATCCAATTTTTGGAAATGTTTTACAAATGGGATTTTCTCCAGAAGGTATATACAACATTTAATTTCTTATTTCAAAATCTATTTGGAATTGTAAATTTATTTGTTGAAACGTAAAAAAAAATGGATTACTTAAATCAAAAATCGCTTTACAAAATATTATGCGGAATTGTATTTGTAAAGTCTATCTTAAAATTAATTTAAAGAATTTTACAAAACATTGTTGTTAAATTAAAAATATATAATTCAATCAAGTGGAGATCAATGTCAGAATTGGAGTCGCAATAGTGCAATGAAAATGTGTTTGTGTCGAAGTTGTAATTATTTTTTAAGGACTAATCGCTCCTTGAAAATGCAATCAATTTGTACGGATTTTCCAATATAGTTTGATGAATAAGTGCAAAGTGCAAAACAAATTAATCATGTGCTAAAAAGTTTCGATATTATATTCGAAAACATAATTATTAATTAAGTTTAAAATGCAGAAAGACAAGAAGTAACTTCAAAACAGTTTAAAAGAAGTTTACATAAAGATTATGTACGATTATAATAACTAGTGATTAATAAAACGAATTAATAATATCCTTCTGTAAAATCACAAGGATGACCACAATTTTTACATTATGGCTTACGAAATTTCCAGAATGTTTATGAGCTAACCGCACTGTTAAAACTATTACGTATTTACGTATAGTATATTCCCATATTAGAGTATAGTCGTACCAATACAAATATTATAACTCTTATATTTGTGGCATTAATTAGAACACATTTATAATAGTTACCAAAAACATTGAATAATTAATTACATACTTAAATAAAATATTAATAAATCCAAATGATTAAAATATTTCATTCAAGTTAGTCGAACTGATTAAAGTGTTCAGTTTTGTTAAAAAGTTTATTTAAGTTAATATCGAAAAAATAAATTTGATGATATGGATATAGTAAGAATATTTGTGTCGGTGATATTAACTTTTCGGTTATTTTGAGTGTGATATGTCAAAATATTCATATTTGCATGGGCAATTACCTATTTTTAAAAAAAATCGACATAACCTCATAATTATTACATTATTTTTGTTTATGCAAAATTCGATTTACATTCAATAACCGTCATACAATGTGTCATACACACGGCCTATATTTTGTACAAAAATATAATAAATTTTGATAAGTGAAGTTATCAAAACTTGTTATATCCAAATTAAAATATCTCATCTACCTCGAGTCCATAAAAATTTACAAATTTTTTAAATTACGAATTTTAATGTACTAAATTCTTTCTTCATTTAAAGTTAAATTAAATTCCAGAAATAATTTGATATTGTTTTGTAATATTAAACTCAATAAGTTCATTTACTACTGTGGTTTTCCAAATTCATGCTAATCGATAAAAGTTGATTCATGATCTAATAGTTATAGTTATGCTGCTACTACTGGTGTTCGATATTTTATTTAAATCAAAATGCCGATTACATTAATTATGTATAATATGCACAGTTGCCAATTTAATACAAAAAAAGAAGATTTTTATGTAATAAGAAAAGTGTAAAGAAATTTTAATATAATTATAGATAGTAGATTTGTTTATGATATAAATTGTTTGTGTATATATTAATATTCTGTAATTATATAATGTTGTATTTCAATTTAATCACTAATCACTTTGTTTACTTGATGGATGCCTTCTACTAACCTTTATTTAATAGTTTAATATGAAAATTGAATAATAATTGAGCAAGCTTTGAATAGTCAAAATTTAATACATACTAAAAGTACGTCAATGATAAATGCTACTCTTTTATTGCAACAGACAACATAGAATTTCCGGTCATAAGTAATATACCTCGGGTAGATACAATAACACCGAAAAAAATCCACTTGATGTAGCAAATAAGTTTACTTTATCGAAGTGAAACTCCAAATTTTAATTACATGGCGAAATGTAATTTCTTAATCACATCAAATATTGAAATTACAATTGGTATTAATAATTACTTTCGTTAATTATTAAATTTACAAAAATTTTATTTGTGAATTATTGATCCCCACCGAAAAAAATTCTTTAATTTACCTTTTAATTTTATATAATAATTTAAAAATCATAAAATTTTGTAAATGTCATTTTAGAATATTTAAAGACCTTATTAAAATGGACTAAGGAATTTAATTACAATACTATAAGAGTTTGGATTGGTCCAAAATATTATCTAATAGTATCAAATCCGATTGAAGTTGAAGTATGAATTGAAAATTTGTATATAAAATAATTTCATTTAATTTTTGTTAATTAAAACTTTTAGACTATTTTATCAAGTAACACTCTAATAAACAAGGCTGATGTTGAATTTGCAGAGCAATGGTTAGGAGATGGACTTTTAACAAGTTCAGGTGAATATTTTTTATTTACTTTAAAATGTTTTAAATTTATTAATAATTTTGTAATTTATTTAGGTTCAAAATGGTTTAAACATCGTAAAATGATAACACCATCATTTCATTTTCAAATATTACCACAATTATTAAATGCTATGAATAAATCAAGTGATAAATTTATAAATATTTTAAAAGATAATGCTAAAAATGGTAAAGAATTTGATGTTCAAAAAAGTATACATAAATTAACTTTTGATATTATTTGTGGTAAGTTTAATAATTTTATTTAAATTTATATATTAAAACTGAAAATGTTGAATTTTTGTAGAAGCTACAATGGGTATTGAAATCAATACATTAGATAATGCTGATAGTGAAATTCTTGATTCATATCATACGTAAGTATAATTTGCAGATGCAGTGTAATAAAGTCCAAGAATTTGTATTTCTTTTCTAAAATAGCAGTCAAAATCGTTGTTGGATTTAATACAAATGTGAAAAAATATGTTTTTAGATTTTTACGAAAAGTTTCGAATCTTATATATTACCATTTCCCGGAAATTTTATAAAAAATCTTTAATTAATTTTATTTATTTGAGGAGCCGTTCTATTAGTATTTTAAAAAAGTGGTAAAGACTGGTTTCAAAAACGATACAAGATACTAAAAAACTGTACGTAAAATAAAGAGGTTTTAACTACTTTTGAAAATTTTGGACCAATGTTTCATTCCGAAAAAAATATTCCATTCTAAAATATGTTGATTCGATGTAAATTATAAAGAAAGTAGCCTTTTGGTATTATTAACATAATAATTGTCATATACCATTTTCAGATTGAATTCAACATTTTGCAGATTAAATTAGTAATTTTATAAATTGAAATGATTGTTTTCCAAAATTTTTTAATCATTTTTCAAATAGAATTAATCATTTATACAGTTTTCAAAATTTTTTAATCAGTTTTCAAAGTATTTCTATTTGAACACCGATTAATTCTTTTTGGAAAACGATTCAAAAATTTTGAAAAATGATTAAAATATTTTGAAAAACGTCTAATTTCATCTGAAAATGGTATAATTTTCCCTATGCCTCTCGACTAATTTCAGATTAATGTTCCGGAGATTTCGCCATTTGACACTAATTTAATTAAGATTGGCTTCCAGAACTTGTATGTCCTTTAATAGTTGTAATGTATAATTATACATTACTTATAGCAACATTAATTAACTGATAAACCATATTGCTAATATTTGAAAAGGCTCTTTAATATTAATTTGAACATTTTTTATTTTAGCATATGTACTAGTATAATTGAACGTCTTTTTAATCCTATTAAACAAATAAAGTTAACTTATATACTTACTCCAACATATTGGAAAGAAAGGCAAGCATTAAAATTTTTAAGGAAATATATTACTCATGTAAGTTAATAGATTCATGAATTTAGAATTACATACTTAAATTGTATTTATTTGTGGTTCATTATAAAATATGTAAATTTTAAATCAAATTTTTAATTTAATTATTTACCAGGTAATTACAAATCGTAGAAATTTTCTACAAAATAATATTGATGATCATTTAAATGGTTTAACTAAAAAACCATTTCTTGATAATTTATTAACATCTACAATTGATGGAGAACATTTAACCGATAATGAAATTTTCGAAGAAGTTTCAACATTTATGTTTGGGGTTTAACAATAATATTAATTATAATTTGTTGATAAATTTTTCTTATTTTATTTATACTTTTCAGGGACACGATACAATTGCATCGACAATTTCATTTGCAATATATAATTTAGCCATGCACCCGGAAATTCAGGTAAAACGAAAATTTTTATTTCAATTTTTATGTTTTTTTAAAAGTTATATTCTTCCTCTTAATATATAGACTAAAATCCTTGAAGAACAATTAAATATTTTTGAATATAAATTAGATAGAAATCCAACATACAAAGAACTTGTTGATATGAAATATTTGGAACAATTTATTAAAGAAACATTAAGAATGTATTCAAGTGTACCAGCAATTCTTAGATTAAATACTAAAACATTTGAATTAGGTATTTTAAAAAATTTCAATAATTGTTTTAGCTAATATTATTTGTTTTTTACAAGGTGGTAAAACAATTCCTCCATATTCAAATATTGCTATCTTTTTATTTGGAATGGGACATAATGAAAAATATTTTAAAGATGCTGAAAAATGTATACCAGAACGATATGAACCGACAAATCGTGAAGGTTGTAATTCATATGATTTTGTTCCATTTAGTGCTGGACCAAGAAATTGTATTGGTAAGTGGCGGTATATAAGCAGTTATTGTGAATTAATTAATTATAATCAATTTCAAATTTTGTTTAATTTATATACGAATTTAATTATAAATTTTGTATAACATAAAATTATAATTAAATGCGTAATGTTGTATTTTAGGTCAAAAATATGCAATGATGGAAGTGAAATCAGTTTTAGCAAAATTAGTTCGTAATTTTGAAATTATGCCAGCAGAAAATGTTGAAAAATCTAAACCAATATTACAAATGTTAATAACATTAAAATCAAAAAATGGTATTCATATCAGGTTAAAAAACAGAGCTACTAAATATTGATATTGTTACATATAGATTATAAAAATGTAGTTATTGATAAATAAATTATAAATTACTTTAAAATCAATGCTATTTTCTTTACATTAAGGATGGATTCATCACACATTATTTAAGAACAAGTTAACGATTCCTCACACAGGTAATTACAAATTGTATGTTACTGACCTTATGAATGATATTTTGATGGTAATGCATCCTTTCTTTAACAATACTTTAAAGGAAACACATCCTTTCTGAAAATATTTCCCGATAAAAAGACAGTTTTAAGTTTTCGTTTCTGAAATACAAATAATTAGACTTGTAATGATTGTGGCTCATATTCAGTTAAGTTTTTAAATTTGGATTTGGTGAAATAAAATTTGCGAGATGTATTGTGCAGCATTTATAACCCGTTTTCCATATTTTACTTTAAATTAAACAGAATATTGAACTTTTTGATGTCTACAAAGTTTGAATTTTTATATAAGAAATAAAATAATTTTGGTCCACTTACAGAATACGTTATTGCAGTGGTGTAGTCAATTTGTGATAGTTTCACTATAATTTGCTTTGTAATTTGCCATTTAAATTTAAGTTCATTTTTTTAAATTCAATTTTGATAATGTTCATTTCTCTTACTTGTAACCTTAATTCTTAAATGGTAAAGGTGGACTGTATGGTAAGCAAATACATCGAACATTTAAATTTCGACCATTGATTTTCCATTTTATTTTAATTCCGTAGATCCACAAATGGTAAAGCTAAAGTCATTATTTATTACAATTGAACAAAAATTTAAATGAAATGTTAAACAACAAAGAAATAAAGTTTCTTTCTACATCAAAAAGAAAAAATTTGTTATAAGCTAATTTTTTTGGTTAGCTTTTTTTATACAATTGAACATTTCAGACAACTTGAAATTATTGTCAAAAGAAGAATTATTTTGAAAGTAAAAAAAAAGGAATAGTTTTTTTTTGTTAATTTCTTTCTTCCTCTTTCATAGCGTATACAATTTGCCAGACATTGAAACAGACTTGAAATCATATTCAATTTTGTTTAAATAAAAGTTTAGCAACATTTTTACATTTTGAATGCAACTAATTTAATTTTAAGGCCATGAAATATGAGAGCAATAAAAGTATCTTAGATTTGTCGTTGCTTATGTTGAGAGTAACTGGGGATTAAGTTTGGGGTTTACCGGGGGTAAGAATGGTAATGTACTTTTTTGAAGTAAAAGTGGATTTTCAAAAGTGAATTTTAATTGTTTTCACTTTAGAAATAGTACTATAGACTATAGGACTATAGCCAATTGTATCGACAATGTCGATTATTTACATTCTCCAATTCGAAATCGATTGACAATTGAACTATATAAAAAAAATTTATACATCTTTATTTACTCCTTTAGGATTTTAGATAGTATAAAATGATTATTCTCACTATACTGATACTACTGATTCAGACTAAGTTACACTCAGATCTATAACTTTTAAATAAAATTTTGATATTAAAAACTAGTTTAGATTCAAATTTTATTTCCAAAAAATGGTTTAAAATTGAATTAAATGCTAATAAAAGTTTATTCAATTATGGTAGATATTTATTCATAGTTACTTGGTCCAAATCCAGAATCACTTAGTCCTCAATAACTTTATCGAAAATGTTTTAGTCGAAAATCAATTAATCAAATCTTAAAAAAAAAAATAATGTTCCTTAGGAGGTTTTGTTTTACATAGGTGAAAATTGAAATGATTGATGTGACATAAAAGAATAATGTTTATTTTGACGATTTTACAAGAAACTGAAATTCCTGAAACTATTTTTATTTAAATATATTTTATTATAATTCAATATAAATGAATTACCGGCACTATTTATGTTTCCAAACATTCAATTTCAGAGTGTCATTCAATAAACTGTAGTTTGTAAATTAATTAAAAAATATTTAAATAAAAACATAAAAACATTTATCCAAAATATTTTAAAATATAGTTCAATTTTATTTAGTACTTTTTAAAACAATTTTTCATGACTCGTTTTGATATGAGATATTTGCATATGAACAACAATTTAAAAATTTTTTTTAAAAAAAAGTTTACTTTTTCATATAGAAATATTTTATTTATCGACCCAGTTGGATTTTAATTAAACAAAAAATTAAATTAAATTTAAATATCAAAAGCAATTTATAGAAAAAAAAATCTATATACAAACATAAAAGATTTACCTGCAGAATTATTTGCGACTAAATTATATTAAAATTTATACATAAAAATGTCAATTTTAATTACGCAAAATTTACGATTTATTTATAAAACCGCAAAATAATAACAATTTTAAATATTTTTTATTCAGGTAAATGAATTAAAAGATGTTTAAATTAAGAAGAATTGTTATTACGGCGTAGCATATTTAACACATATGTTTTTAGCGATCGATGTTGGTTTGTTGATTTAGGTGATGATTCCCATACAACACGACAGACAGTCCAATTAGCGCGTATCCTTGAGAGTACTTACAGGTGAAGTGTGGTATAATTACTTGCTCATTCCGTTATCTTTCCCAATTACGGCATGATTGATTGAATCTTTTACAGTGGGAGCTGAACTCATGTTTAACTAAAATTAACTTTTGATGTCTGATTTAGGAGCTAAATACTTTGCAGAGCTTAAACTTCTGTTTATATAGAAAGTTTTTTATTTTTTAGTTTCTCAGTGCTACCTTAATTGATTGAGATACCATATAAGTTACAAGTTTAAGCGATGCAATCGGTTTTGATAAGGTTGAGCTTAAGCGGCCATTAATAAATACCTGCTTTCAGTTTTGCTAAACCGAAAAATGTTAATAATTATGTGAATAATAAATAGCATTAGGAGCGAATACTTAAACTAATAGCTATGTTTTTCAAAATTGCTATTCCGGGGTTATTCCAAGATATATTAGATTCTAAGAACCATAAGAAGTTCCCGAATCCAAACCCCTATTCCGGAAGGAACACTATTGCACCAAACCGTACAAATTTTTAAAAAAAATCGATTTTTTGTAGTACAATGATTAGGGTACAAAAAAACGATTTTTCGGTTAAGTAATTTGTCACTTGTTTAAAATCAGTATTAAAGCGAATAATTTGTTAGCCATTCCACTTCCACCCACCTTTATATTTATTCTAGTTTCGTTCGAATAAAAAATAAATATAAACTGTAAGATTTGTACCATCTTCTAACGTTGGGTTAAAATATGAAATGTTGAAATATTTGATATTATATTTTTAAAATATTCTCTTAATATTTTTATGTTTTTGTATATTTAATGATTTATATTGCACTCACTAGAAAAGAATGACATAATTCTAGGTTCATTAACAATGACAAACGTAAACATTTTAGCATAATTTGTTGCTCTCAACCTTTTTAATTCTTTAAAAGATTTCAATCATCAATTTATCTTTTTCTTTTCTTATTTTTTTTTTATTTTTTGTTCTTTATAGAGATAGATAAAAATCCACCGCAATAAGAACCAAAAGAATGGTAAAAAAATTAAATAATTTGTTGTTGTTAATGGTAAGACATTTTTAGTTGTCTATTTTGTTCCAGAAAGTGATGGATTATCTATTGTGGAATGAATAGATATAATCACATATACATAAAAGATAGAATATTTTATTGTTAAACATAAAATAGCTATATATTTTGTACAAGCGTTTTCATTAAAGCTTCTTAAATCGAAATTCCCTTGCAAAAATTGATGGATAATGGAATCGTACCTTAACTATTTGCAAAATTTTACTGTGAAACATCCTTTTCATTTTGAATAATTTTAATAATTTTTATTAATGCATTTCGAATATATTTTAAATTAACTAAGAGCGGCATTGGCGAGATTGTTGTTGTTATTGTAGCAGCGTTACACACGTCAATTATTACAATAATTCTTAAACTAGGTACGGGTAATAGCCGCTTCTTTTGGTTCTCATAAGTCCAATTATTGTTAATGATGTTGGATTTGCTGAACAGTTGAAAAGGTGTTTTGTATTGTGAGCATCGTTGTTATATACAGAGTGGGCAATTATCAAATATTGTTGGATCTATTTTGTTCATGTACTTGTTGATTTCATTAGTACACTTTGAACAGATCCATGTCGGTCCTGGATTTTTTTTCAATTCCGACTTTTATTGATAAAATCTGGAGCAGTACAGTCAGTAGTGTCTGCTCATTAATAAGAAAAAAAGGTTTTTTATTACCTCGTAACTACAAATTGTAGATGCAGTACAACAATATTTTTTTAAACTCTTGAAGCAAAACCTTCAATGTCTTGATAAAAAATGTATTAAATGAAATAGTTTAATTCATAAAAGTAATATAAGCTTAATATAAGCTTGTAGAAATCACATACGAGTTAATAAATTGTTGCCAGCGATATGTAATTATGATTTCAAAACTTAGTAAAAATGCGAACGGGTTGAGGGAAACGGAGTAAGAAAAAATTCCTAGCTTTAAATCATATTACAAATTACAGTGTAGCTATAATAATTATCATAAATTTTATTTGAATCAATTTTAATACAATGTCTTGTAAACTGTCATTAACTATTCTAACAAGTGAAATATATATTAATTTAAAGCTTTCCCTCTATACATTTTTAAATACAATTTTCCATATTTTTATTTTAATGACGTATTTTTCTTTAACATAATGACTAAAGGTTCAATTTTTCAACACTTTTAAAATGCATAAATTAATATTCATAAATAAATAAATAATAAAAGAGGTCATAAGGAAATATTAAAAAACTTTATAACAAAAATAATCTTTTTATGGCAATAGTTTTAATTATTAAAACGAGAAATGAATGTGAAAATTATCAACAATATTTTATGACTTATATAAAACATAATTTATTCATGATATTAACCTAAAAAAATTAATTTATGAATTCAAATTGGTCGACAATTTATTATAAAATTAAAATATAGTTCAAAATTTATGATAAAGCAAATGTATAAGAAGATTAATAACATTAAATAAATATTAAATATAATTTAGTTCGGTTCGTATAAATTAAAGTTTATTTATATTAAATTTAATGTATCATTTAAAATTTAATTATTATTATAAACTTTGAAGCATAAAAACAAGAATTTGCTTTTTAGTAGTAGTGTTGATGATGTTTCTTCTTTTTTTGTTTTAACTCTAATTGAAAAATTTTATTAAGTGTTTACAAATCTTACAAGTAAACTAAATCGTATAGGGACTAGACATTTGACTATAGTGTTCCCTGAACATAAAAACTAGTTCTTTTATACGAATTGAATTACTCTTTTAAAAGAACTGGTTCTTATATTCGGAGAAAATAAAATGTATTTATTTTTATATTCTTTATTTCTAGAATAATAATTTTACTAAATATCTTTGATGGGTATTAATTTAATTTTACCCAACTACAAATTTACTTACTACTATGTCCCGTCGCTCTTGTGGAGCAAAGAGCTTCGATGAACTTCCTCCACTTTGGGCGATCTGCTGGCTATGGCTTTGACTTCTTTCCAAAATTTTCTATACTGCGTCAAATCCTTATTTAATCCTTTCCTACATGTTATTTTTGGACACCCACGTTTTCTAGAACCTTGAGGGTTCTAATATAAGGCGTCTCTGCATAGCTCTTCCAGACTTATCCAGATCCATTTTCGATGTTTGATTTCTAATTCTATGGGTTTCTTTTAGCATCTGGCCAGTAAGTCACTGTTACAAATAATATTTGTACCACCATATATTCAGAATTCGGCGCAGATATTTAATGATGAAAACTTGCATTTTTTTGGAGAGTGTGTCGGTCACCAACCAGGTTTCGCAGTCGTAGAGAGGATGTATTGACTTGACGTTGAAGTTAAAAATACGGATCCTAGTACCCATGTATTGATATTGATATACATGAACACCTTCTGATATTTCGAAGTTAGCCGAAAACAGCTCTAGCTTTATTAATTGTAGTCTCTACATCATTCTTAGCACCGCCAGCTGGTGTTCTGACACTTCCAAGATATGTGAAATTATCGCCAAAAAATTGGCGTTGTTGATTGTAAATCAGTTGGTTGATGTTGTATTGATTTTTATGGCCTAATAAAAACCGCATTTATCCGAATATGTTTTTAGGTCGTCTAACTTTTACAAATTTACTATACAATAATTATTAGTACAAGAAATTAATAGTATCATGTATTCAAATATAAGGAATTGACCTTTTCATCGTTACCCGCTTTCTTAAAGCAACAAAATGGCGGTTGATTTGAATAGTAGCACCAGCTGTTATGTTCGGTGAATGACGTGTAGAGCTATCCTAATTTCTAATATTGACTAAATATCGTAATATTCTGCTACTATATTTATCTTTTTAACTCTGCTTTTACATTAGGGCTAGAGTGTGTACTATTAATCTTTCACCAAACCGATTGATATATTTCCTCATAAGGTACCAGTAGATCCTTATAAAAAAAATATACCATGCTTAAATATTATTGAAATGAAACGCTTTATAAATTTTGCAGCTTTTAGCATAACTTGTTTAGCATAACATCGAAACACTATTAATATTTGTATGATTAGTTGTAGCATAAATATGAAGTGTTTGGACAATTTTCTTTGAGTTATTTCGGAACTATAATAATTTTTATTCGATCTCAAATTAGGCAAACAACAGCTTCCTTTCGTGATCTAGTTATGTCAGGAAGTTTAATTAAACTCTAAATATTTATGAATAATATAAAATATTTTCTCTTGATGACTTATAAATCTGATTTTTTTTACATTCTTTAACTTTTACACAAAACGTTTTGTTAACAAACTCCCCAGGTTAGAATTTTTATTTTTATTTATGAAAATTGATTAAATTTTTATGTAAATTATGAAAATTTAAATAAAAAATCACTATGACTACTCAATGACATTGTAACAAATTTATACAAATACAAACTATATTTTTCATTTTCACATAATATTTATGTAAATATTTTAAAGTTATTTTCTTTCATTAGCATAAAAATTCTATCTGATGACTTTATTACTTTGACTAAAATATCGGAATTTATTTTATTTCAGGAAAATTATAATTTTAAAATGCTTTTTTTAGATGAAAATATAAGAATTTATTGTCAGAAAACTGAAATTTGTATTTCATTTTATAAAATTGGATAAATGGAAAATTTTCATAAATTTAATATAATTTAGAAGTTTCTTCAAATTTGAATTTTTGTATTAGTCACTGTCGCATATTTAATGAATTGAAATAGTAAAATAGTAAATTTTAAACAACTACTAGAAAAGTCAATGTTCGTTAATGCTCTTGTTATGTTAGTTTTGTAGCGACGTCATCAATCGATAGTTGTACATAATATTTATAACTACCGCTGGGCATTTGTTTTTTTCTGATGGTTAATTGATTAGTAAATGCATTGGATTTTTCAAATACAGATAAATAATTGAATAAATTTTAAAATCAAGTTTTTAATAATACAAAAAATGATTTTAAAAATAACTTTTAATGATTTTAATATTAATTATATTAAATAAATATCAAAGTAAAGTTATTTTGCTAATTATAATTTAAATGATTAATGTTATATATTACCAAAAACTAATAAAAAAAAATTGGGCTAAACTATTTTTAATTATCAATATTGCTATAACATTTATTAAGGACTTGTTTAAATTATATATTCAGGATCAGGATTAATATTTTAATATTTCGTTGTCTAGACAAATTTATTTCTTATAAGATAGTGAATTTATTTACAGAGTCCCACCGGAATTTAATTACTATTTTTAGGAAACTTTTAATATTGAAAACGTTTAATATTTACGATTTTTTAATTAATAAACATATTATATTTTAATAAAAATTATAGAGAAATGATAGTGAAGTAGTTCGTTTGCTTATAGGCTCCGAAGTCAATTCATTCATCAACAGCAGTTCCGAAATCAATGAAGAATTTCTATTGAAAACCTCTGCTACCTTGGATTTTAGCAAACAATTCCGGTTATTAAAACATCTGCCAATAGCATCTAACAACCATTTGTATAAAACTCTTGTCATGCATGTCCTAACATACGGATCAGAATCGTGGATTATGTTAATGACAAGTAAAAATGAAATGATCGTGGGTACTTTCAAGAGACAGTTTGCATCTCTCGTATATGGCGACAATGATCCAACGATATGGTTTACGAGATGCATACAGGTTTACGAGATGTATACAGTGAGATAAATTAAGATCCAAAGACTTCGATGGCTCCAATATTTACGATGGTATAGTCATATCTGAGGCAGACCAGAATTGCGTTGAAAATATACATTCAATTAACACATCAGAAGATTTTGAACTGGAAACAATTATAATTAACAATAAATCCAGTTGGAAAAGATTATTACAATCGGCTTAAAACCGCTCAGGTTTGTAAGACCATATAAGTAAGTAAGTAAAATTATATTTATTTAAGTAACGATATTAAAACTAACTTGATTTTTATAGTTTTTGTTGATTTAAACGATTTTAAAAAATAAAAAATTAATTTCGCACCTAAAATTGTTAACCCACAAATAGCAGCAACTAAAAATATTTATTCATTTAAAACTTTTGAGATATTCATCACAATAAACATAATAATTATTTATGCTAAATTTAATATTAAATTTTCCCTTAATAGCTACAACAAAAAAAAACATAACTTCTTTAAAACAAAGTAAAAACATAAATTCACAATTTCCCTAAAAAAAAATTTTTTGAACATTCACTTCCATCGAAGAAGGCAAACTTTCATTAAAAATGGCTTTAAAAATTTGCTCATTTTTAATAGAACCATTGAGTGTATTAATTATTTAGCATAAGATTTTTTATAGCTCCCAGATGGTTTATTAATTGTTTACATAAAACTTTTGCTATATATAATATACAACTTTATATTATTTACTTAATAATTATATCAGTAAAAATAAAAATAGGAAAAAGTTTCTTTAAGATTTTTATTAATGGGAATTTTTTGGGGTGTAGAAATTTATAAAGGGATTTTTTTTCTTTTTTATTTTATTTAAATTATTAATGATAATAAAAATGTATTAAATGATAATTTTAATATTTAAATATAATACCAATAAATTATTATGATCCTATTAAGATTTTTTTTGAAATATTTACAGCTGGGGACATAATAAAATTGAATGTGACTAAACAGTTGAAGAAAATTAAATGAAATAATTTGTTTAAGATATTTAAAAAGTCGAATAAAATTAATCGATTCAATGAAAACTTAAAGGATTAGAGCTGAAAACTGAATTTCAAAGAATTAAATGAACATTTCTAATGATATCCTGATTTTAAAATGAGATTACCCGAAAAATAATTGTATGCATCTTGTATGCACAGTTTTTAATATACTTAAGTTTTGTATATTGGATGAAAGAAAGAAAGTTGATATTTTGTTATCGTAATCCTTCTTTCTGCACTTTAATTTTGTGATATTTGAATTGTCTTAAAGCGAAATCTCTTCTGTTGTCCATTTGTATCTAATTTCGATTGCGGAGACATTTTCTTGGGAGTAGTAAATATTCGAAGTAGAATTATATTTTTCCTTGTTCACTACACTTGGGAGGATAGGGCTTTAATGATAGAGGTTTCGTGATATTGCAATTTGGACCTACTAAGTTTATGTGGTTTTCGAATGATAAGTTTCTTTTTTAGTGAAAAGACTTTTAATTGGACTTTTCAAGGGTTTTTAATAGTGATACATTTCTTGTCAGCTGAATCATTTTAACTGAATCATTTCCCAGTTAAAATCACAATTACACATATTGTAAATTTTATTATTGGGTTGAACCCGGAACCTACTACATCACAACATAGCACAGTACCACTATGACACCCACCACCGGTTATAGCTGTCAAATAATCACTATATTATCTGTAAAAATATTTAAAAACCCCAGATCTACCAAATAAATAGGAAATATACATATAATTTCTAGAATTTGCAATTTGGACCTACTTTTTAATGAAATCATCTGAACGAAAGTTATAATTAGATGAGCTTGTTATTCGATGAATTTGTTTTCGATGAACTTGGCTTCGATGAACTTGTTTTCATAAAAACTTGATGGGAATCAACAATATTTCCTACTTTGGGTGAGTCATTTATAATTCAATTTGTGGAATTATGACTTATGGAATTATGTCCCTGAACCGGCCATCCTTAAATCACGAATATTCATTTATGTATTTTGAACAAAAAAAAAATACTTAAATTAATTTTAATTTTGAATATCTTTTGAAATTTTCATTTAGTATTACATAAAACATTAAAGAATAATAATGATTTAAATAAAATTTATGTTGTCGTCAATCGTCATAGCAAAAAAAAGTGTAAGAACTAAAAAGGCGCAACAAACACAAATTACATAAATAATTTTTTTTTATTTTTTTTTTTCAATTTTTATGACGGAAATTACAAAATTATACAAACTTACTTCACCAGTTATCAAGGATAACGACTTCTATAATAATTTTATAATACAGAAAAAACTTTGCAGATCGTTTAACTGGCTGTGAAATTACAAATTGTCATATCAACATTTATTTAAATGGTAAAATACATTTTATTCAGAAATGGTTTTTTCTGAAATGGAAATAAAAAAAATATTATTATTTTCTAACACTCGTAAAGTTAAAGAACACACTACTTAGAAACTGAATGTTAAAGGATACAATAATAAAAAAAAAGAGGAAATACTAAAAAGGAAAAGCAATTTAAACGAGTTTACAGTGCAGAAGAAAGAAAAAAAATTAAGTAAAATCATTAAGTCCTTTTAAAACGCTGCAAATTTTAATGGTAAATAATTTAGTAATATAAATACAAGAATGTTTTATCAAGGATAAAATAACATTAATTTCTTCAAATAACAAAATTGAAACATTTTTATATCTGTATCCTTAATGAACTTTGTAATTAACAGTTTTTATAGACATTTATAAGTTTTTGTTTCTCTTTCAAAAATAATATTTTATTTATGTAGCTATTTTTAGTTAATATTTATATACTTATTTATATTGAAAGTGAACATAATTTGTATTCAGTGACACTTAAAGTATATGCCAAGATTCAATTTGAACATTGTCGGTTATAGAGTAATCAGTATAAAAAGCCTGATAGACACATGCATGAGATTTGTCTCACGCATCTTTAAGTACACATAAGCCAGCATGAAACGACAATTTTTTTATGTTTCATAAAAATTTCATGAAAAACATTAAAAAAGTTATGTTGTCTTATCTTATAGGTCTCATTTATGAATGAGACAAAACTCGTGAAATTTGTTGCAGCGAGACTATTGAGATATAAATAAAATTATTTTCATTAAGCTTAGTACGCAGCTCGAATAATTTTAATGAGATTTCCAAAGCTCTTCAAATTGCCCGCGTTTTTGTAAATGAAAATTAAATGTTCAGGACACGATATTAAATTTATATGGAAATTTATTTCGTTTGAACTACGTACTAACCTTTATAGTGGAGTTAAACTCGATACTCGACGGACGCAATTGAAATGTCAAAAACGTAGACTCCCAAAATGAGGGTGGCAAACTGAACACGTTCTTCCGTCGTTGCTATTTATTTTAAACTGTTTGCTAACTTAATTTTTTCGAAGTTTAAAAATACAAAAAAAAAATCGAAGTTTTTTGTATCTAATTATGGAGTTGGAAACATTAGAGCTAATTTATTGCACCCTGGTTACGTGTTACATAATTTTATTTCACGAATACGCACAAAAATTACTTATTAAAAATAAACATTTTTATCACATCTTTAGCTGCTTATGACATTTTAGTCCCTTGTAAAATAAAAATATTAAAATTAAATCAACTTTAATACGTCGGTTCCGTCGTTGCGCTGTTTTCCGTCGAGCTTAATTACTTTCATATGTTTTCATATATTTTAACTTTTTTTTGGCATTTGAATCAGTCGTCCGTCCGTTGCGTCCGTCGAGTTTAACTCCACTATTAAAATTCAAATTGTGAAATATTTTACATATTATTTCTTACTTGCATATTTCCAGACAAAAATAAATAATATTTGGTTATGTTGAATGTGGTTCCCGATTTTGTTTCAGATGAATGATTTTGAAATCATTTCGAAAAGCGATATCGTTTCATAAAATACCCTTCAAAAGTGCGCTGATACTACGATTACATGAGTGAAACGCTGATTACTTCAAGTTTGTAGCTAGAGATTTATAACTCTCCAATAATTGATGGTTTCTTTGCAATCTAAACACAGCCGAAAAAGATACGTCAAAATAAAATCGCCTTTTCTTCTTTGTTTTTACTTTTCATATAAATAAATTTATTTTATATTTACCTTAAATCGTTTATCTTTGAAATATCAAATCATAATTTTCATATAAATTTAAGCCTTAAAGCGACATTAGAATCCATGAAAAAGACATTGAAAAAAATGTGGTGTTTTTTTTAAAAAAGAAATGTACAAATAAAATAATAAACAAATTCAAAAAATAGTATAGAAAAAGCTACAAAGTTATCTGGATGTGACTTAAGTAAAAAAAGCATAAAAAAGCATTAAAGATTCACTCAAAATTGAATAAATAAACAATTTTGGTTGTTAAAAAAAATTACAAAATAATTTCTTTTATAAAATATAAAAGAAAATGGAAGTCAAAATGAATATTCAATATTATTACATTCCTGTTTATGACATATAAAGCGAATTACACAAAAAACTTTAAATGATTATAATTTTTAAATTTTCTTGAAAATTGTATTATATTTTTTGTATTAATAAAATTATGTATCGAAACTTTTAAAAGAATCTGTTGTCCTGCCTTTTAAATAAGGCGGTAATATCATCAAAAACAGAGAAAGATTATTTTCAACAACACCGCCTTTTTTTCGAAAAAGTAAATGATATACCAATAAATGATTTATTATCATTTAGTATATACAAGTCACAGACAGGATTGATATAAATAGATAAATTTTGACTTTTTATTAGAAATATTGTTAAAATTAATGTTGATCAATTGATGAATTACTTTCCGAACAAAATAGAAAGGATTTTTTTATAGAAATTAAATTACTTATCAGGAAAATTAGAATAATTCATCAAAACATTCGAAACGAAATAAGTAAAATAAAATTATTTAATGATCAAAAATTATTGCCCTCTTGCTCGAAGACTATTAATAAACTCATTGTACACTGCTATGGATGGCTTTCATTGGTTTACACATTGATTAATCCTACATTTCTCATGAACTTAATCACTTTGGCTAGCTTGATTTTACATATTTAAATCAGATTATTAAAAATGTAAGACTCTGCTTAGAGGAACAGTCACAGAGCAGAGGACGTATTCTAATGATTTATATCACACAAGGCATAATCTCTGGCTGTAGAGTGAGTATGTAGTTACAATGAACCTTGTAGGCCGTATATATACCTGCATTACCTTTGTGTCCATGTTTAGAATAATAATTGTTTTCTTATAAAGTCTTTCATGATTAAGTAACGCTTAATAATTTCGCTATTTAGGCAGTAACGCTTATAGTTTTTATTCATCTAAAAATAATGCCATTTTCCTTAACATTGATAAAGGACATCCTACTTGGTACTTGGTAATCGTGAAGTTCTTTATTATCAGATTGTTATAAAATGAATGAAGATTAATTTGTTAATGTTGGACATTTTTTTAAAACGAATAAAGATGCTAAGAAAAGTCAATCGTTAGACACATTAGATTTCTACTTCCCGAACTCATTAGATGATCACATTACATTTTCATTTCCGATTGATTGTTAACAGGCAAAAATTCACAATTTTTGTTAACAGATTTTCTGGTTTCCCGTACCTTTGACAATTCTTGAAATGATTGAAATCATTTTTACCATTTTTAGAACGTATAACTATATGAACACTAATGTCTAAACAAGTCCAAATACTACAAATTTAACATTTAATTTTATATGTTCTTCATTTATTTTAATACATAACTTTCTTTCTTAAACTTATATTGTTCAGGAATACAAAATTCGGTCGACAAAATATCTATAGATCATACCATTTTACACAAAACACAATTGCCTTTAAAAATGTTATGTTAATGAAAATTTATATACTTATACATAACATAAAAAACATATATGTTTTCATTAGTGTCACAATTCTGGCAGATAATAATTTATTGTTTAAGATTAAGAGAGTTAATCTACCCATACAGAAAGTAACTTTATTTTCTGTAAATTATCATGTCTACATAATAATAAAGGATTTATCTATAAAGGATGTTCCTTCAAAGATTTTTTACAGACAAATTAATGTGAGATTCTATAATTTTGTCAGCAACTCTCAATTATTGTAAATTAGTAATTTCATTTTTTATCGTAATTTATCAGGTAATTTATCTTAGAAATACCTTCAAATTTTTGATAGTGTAAAAGTGTAATCAAGTTATGATTGGAGAAGGCCGGAAATATATTTTTTACATCCGGATTTATCAAATATCATAACGAAATTAACTTTCTCACTACTTAAATTTATACAATAATTGCGTCAATTATTTTAAATTAATATTAATGTAATATTCAAATTTAATTTTGTGATGATATTCTTCAGATTCTGATTTTGTCATTCTGGTGGTATTCAGATAAATGATAAAGCCTGTATATCTTTACCATAAAACATAAAACATGTGTAATTTTTTTTTTATTTATTACTTTCCTTGAATTTTCCTAAAATATAATTTTAATTACCACCATAATAAATGCCTGTTTTTCCTCAAATTATATTTACATTTACCATAATAATATTATCAAGTCGACACACTCAAATTAACCAAAATTATTTATTCCGCAGGTAATTATTATGGGAAATGGGAAATTTTCATCAAATAAATTTGAAAATGTGTGATGTTTTCTTTCAAAACTTTTTTATTAGTGAAAATGAGTTTGAAAAGCGTTTTTTTTTTTTTTTTTGCTGTATTTTTTGTTTTGTTTGTTGTTTCGTTTTTTAATGACGGAAAATTTTCGAGTGTGAAAATTTATTTTTAATAATAAAATTAAAGAATTTTCATTGAATTTTTCTGTTTTTTTTTTTTTTTTTTTTAATTGTGTAATAATTTTCTGACTTTAATTTAAGTTCTTATGATATCTGTAATTTTTCATACTTGGCTATATAATTAAAGCTGTATCCTATATCATAAATGAAATTCAAGAAAAAGTTAACACGAATGACGACAGTCTGCTAGCTAAGAAAATAACTTTAGAATTTTCAAGAAAACTGATCAGTAAATAGGATTAATACCATATTTATAGACTGCAAATTTTCAGTAGTCAACAACATATAGTTCCGTATTACAGACACAGGCAATATGCAATTACCCTCAAAAAATGGAAAATTTTATTCGAACTGTACAGTTATATGTAATCGAATTGTACAGTTCTCTATACTATCTCCACACTTGAGCTATACAACTCTTGTACTAGAATTATACAGTTCGGTAAGCTCCAGTAGAATACAATATTTTACATAAAGTTAATTAGCTGTGAAAGTATAGTATAGCACAGGGTCAGCACGGCTGTTATTGTCACTCTGTAAGTGAACTAAAATATGCAACGATCAGTAGTTATAATTGAACGTATATATACTTTTTGTTGACCGTTGAACCTCAAAAAATTATTGATGGTGCAAATACAAAATTCATAACTGGAACACTATTAAGGTTCCTGAAAAAATTATGTAGATTTCATAAATGTACAATTTCTGCGGAGTATTGTTCAAGGAAGTATTATGCTTCAGATACAAAATTCAGTTTATCATTTCATCCCAAATCTACTGCTGAGATTATTATTATTTTTAATTATATTTGACACTTTTTACACAATATTTACATATTTGGAATATTCTGGATTGTAAATACAAAGATTTTTTTTTTAATTTTGAAGTAAACCGTGAAATAATAATTATTTTGATATTATCTCTTGGCATTAGGTCCAATTATGTACTACAAATCTTTTTACAACAAAATATTGAAATGTCTTTTAACTACCAGATTAAATTTTATACATTAAAAAATTGTGATCTATCTAATCTCTTTTACGTGTACGAGTGTCAACATAAATTTTTCATTTTGAAGTATAACAACATAATTTTACAATGTCAGGGTTTTAGTGGTTGTTGTAAATTTTAAGAGGATGGATATATAAATTGTGAAGGTTTTAAAAATGTTGACTTGGGATTTATTATTAATGTGAATTGTGGGAATCATTTCAATGTTATTTTACTCAATTTAATAAAATTTACTTAATATATTCTTATTTCAACAATAGCTTTACCTTCTTTGAGAAAAGAAAATGTTCTTACGAAAATTTATATTTTTTGAATTTAAAATTTAATATTTAAAGTTATTTTTTTCTTAAAGCTTAGAATATTAAGTGAATTCGTTAACTTTTGAATTGTCAGAGTACAAAAATGAAATATTAAAAAGTAATCATTAAAATTATTTATATCTCTAAATGTGGTATTACATAATGGCTCTTATGATGTAAGAGATAAAACATTGGACTTGGTTATAAATTATAATTTATAATAAATCTTTATAAGCTTTTTGTACCTAGATTCAAGTGTTAATCTGACTAAAGCATTTCCAGATTTAATTTAAGAAAAATGGACTGAGTTTAGTTTAAATAGTGACGATAAATCATAACTGAATCCTCAAAATATCCACTAATAAACGCTAGCTTATTCACCAGGCACAGTTAAGTGTTAAGAGTGCTAAATCTTCATACCTGGTTTAAGGTACAGCAGCCTGCAGCTATTACTCTTGTTTTCTTTCTTATATTCAATCGGTTGTTATATATATTTATTCTTAGTATTCCCAGCTTGTAGCAGCAATACTTTAATCTTACCTGAAGACCTGAAGTCTGGTGAACAAAATATTTTTTAAGTAGAACCAAGTAAACTGTCATTTAGTTCAATCAGTTTAACATTTTTCTGATTAATTTAGAAAAGAAGTAAAGTAATCTTTTATAAACTATATATTTTTTATAGTTTATAACAAATTTATGACAAAGCTTATGACAAATTGTCTTTTAATATAATTCGCCATACTTTTCAGAATTACTAAACCAAACATTTTTTATATAAATTAGAAAACTAAAGAAAAATTTTTCAAAAAAAAAGGTTCTGCAAAATTTTAGTATCATTGCTATATGTCATTTTGAAATAATTAAAAATCACTTATTAAATTATTTCAGTTTCTACTAACTTCATCATCGTAGTAAATGTTGCGTCCAATTCAACCGAAATTATAATCTTTGTAATTTTTGGTGAACGATTAAATATTATGTGAAGAATTTACATCTATCTCCAATTAATCTTCACTTTCCACATATGCTATTGTAATTATAAGAAACACGAGCTGTAAAAAGACATTTGACTACTAAACTGCTTCATTTTAACTGGGATAAACTATATGCGAAGTCGTCGGTTCCACTTTTTGATTAACTAGGGATATGCAGATATAAAGACAAGAGTTCGTATTTAATTACACTCACACAACATTATACATTCCATCTTTATATCGTCATTATTTCTAGTATGGTGCGAATCGTAAACAGCTGATGACAATATGATATTTAAAATATTTTGTATTTTAGATCAAAGTTGAACGAAAGTATTTTATTGAAAACTTTTACTACCATAGATCAAGTTCGTTACAATACATTTTTTGATTCAAAACTTCTAAAACTTAATTTCCCCATTTTATTCAAATATCACATAGTTTCCTGTTATAACATTATAACAAATTTTCGAAATTCTGCAATATTTTTTTTTCACAATTTATGGTAATTTTATTTAAAATAAAATATTTTTTATCGAACTCTTCTTTTTTTTTTTGTATATATATTTTGTTACATTCGCTTATATATATCTAAACAAAGTTGAATATTTTTTATTACATATATTTACAATAAAAAATAATAAACTTCCGGGAAAACATTAAGAAAAATAAAATATGATTTTTCTCTTCAAAAGAATATTTTATAAGAAAAATAAATAAAAGTTTATAAAATATGAAAATGGTAAATTTAGTCTTAAATAGAACTTTAAATTTTGATTTATTATTAAATATTTTTCTGTAATGTTAAATTATATTAAGAAAATTAAAATGAAAGTATAAATGGTTTTCAGTTTTTTATGTTCCATCCCTGAAACCATTTTGACCATTTTTGATAAAAATAAACGTAGTGTAAGAAGGATGTATGTATAGCTTTGAACACCCTTCTTTAAATTTTTGATAATTTCGAACTATATGGCAGTACTCTAGGACTCTAGCCAATTAAATAAAATAGATTGTATGTAAAATCATTGAAATATGTTTTTTTAAAAACCTGGTTAATACTAGTAGTTATAGTTCTTGCGAGGTAGAATTACAATTGTAGCTGGTTTGAAAAATCTTGGAAATAACGATTAAAAAATCTTATAAATATTTTATTATTAAATAAAATAGAACTCTTAAACCTAAATGAAATAATTCCACTTTAATTTTATTTACCAATTCATTATTGCTTACTACGGTTAAAGATTGGAGAGCTATATGATTAGGTAGGTACAACTATATGAAGGAACAAAATCACTTTCAACTTCGAATTTATCTGCCTTCGGATGACACCTATTTAAAATGAATGAAACCAATCAAACTTTTTACTTGTAGCGACATTGTTATATTACATTATTCCTTCGAAACTTAATGAAATGCGTAAAACAAGGTCTAATAACAACAATAATCGGTTCCCTAATAATTTTTATTTAATAATGACTTTTCGAAAGTGAAATAACGCCACAAAATAAAGTGGCACCATAAATTTATATGGATTTTATAAATAATGGAAGTTTAGGGGAAACATTAGCGTTGATTATATATTAAATTTATCCTTAGCATTTAATTTGATGTCAACTTAACAAATCAATATTTACCGAAAATTGTTCCACATTAAATTATCGTAATCTTTTGATTACTATTCTAATAATTTGTCCTCAAAATGAATATTCGTACAAAGATATCAAATAAAGTTTTTCCTTTGAAGTTTTTAAAATTAAATGGAAATTTTCTAAATTGTTTCATAAAAATTACAATATATTTTTTTTTTTTTTTTTTAATATTTGTATATATAGAAAACTTACATAGAAAATTGTAATTTTTCCTTATGTACCAATAACAAAAATTGTTCTCTTTCATCTTCAACTTAAAAAAAAATGATTATTGCTTACCATTAACAAAAAAGAAAAAAAAAAAAAAAAAAATTTCTCTTGAAAATTTTCTTTGAAAAATATACTAAACAATTTTCTCACATTTAGAATAAATTCACATATAAATAAGAAATTACGATTAAGTGGAAAATTGTATATTCGTAAAGAAATAACAACATCAACCATACAATATTGCTTATGAATTTCAAAGTACTATACGGAAAAGGAAAATTGTAAATAAAAATGTATCCGATTTAGTAATTTCCCGAAAAAGTAAAATTGTAGAATTTATATTATATATATGTATTATCATAAATAATTTTATGCTTTTAGGAATATGAACATAATATAAATTATTTACAATGAATATAATGTTCCCTTGAATCTTGAATGTATGCAATTTGAAAAACATTTCAATAAAATGGCATTATAAAAGATAAGTTGATGGAGAATTGTCAGCTGCGAAATTATAATCAACAGATTAACAGACTGACAGATTGAAAAACATATAAAAAATTTAGAATTTAGTAAATATATGAAAGGATTTGATTCTTAGTAATAGTTTTAAATGAATTCCAAACCTGACATTTTTTAGGTTACAAATAAATTTAAGGAGTTTGCCTTAACGTAAAAAATATGCTGCAGAGTTAGTCTTATCGCTGATATTTACAGAATTTGGCTATAGTTAAATTTGTCGGCGTTATTATATACCTAAATATAAATGTAGGTTGGGTTAAAACGACACCCTTACACCATATATAGACCAACGAGAGTCTTTTGCGGTACAACTAACTGGAGAGTTTTGAATCCTTGGATAAAGATGCGTCCTGAAAATTACACAATCTTTCAAAAATTTTGGTATTGGAGTCACTATAAGGTCTATATGATATAGGAATAAAGATCTTATAAAAATGTTGGTTTGTGGTATTGTTTAATTCAAAGATCTAGCTTCTAGTATTTTAAACTTTTCATCTAATTCATCTTTCCGGTTTATATATCGGTCTTAGTTAAACGTGTCTTAAATATCAGAATTGAATTTATCAAAAATCTTAGAAATTCGGATCCTTTTTTTGGTCTACATTGGTATAGTTACTTAATCAAAAATTGAATTCAATTAATAAACATCTTTCTCTGAAATATGATAGAAAGTATTTCCAGTTCCAGTCAAAACTATTTGAACAAATTCAAGATACAATCCAATCTATAAAATATATAAGTTTGTGTTCCGAAACCGGCCAATCCAATATTTTTTGTGCAATTGATTTTTATATTTAAATTATATGTCTATACAATTAAACTTAATTGTCACTCTAACCCAGAGTAGATAGTTCTTGGGCTCTAACACAGTAATTATCTTCTTTAAGAAATCTAGGTTCAATCTAGGGCGTAATATACTATCTGTGCGGCCCTGTACTTTGATTTAATATTATATTTTAAAATTTTATTTGGTTTTCTTCATTTAATATATTTCTTTTACCATAAGATAAGTTTGAAACCATTTCAATACATTTTCAAAAACGACAAATTAATTTAAGTATTATATCATTTTTTATATAATAAAAACTAAATATTATTTCATTTTATAAATTTATTTCCATCCAATTAATTTCTATATCTTCATTATTCATGTTTTTAAATCCTAAACTATCTTTTCTATATACATATTATAAAACATTAAACTTTTTTTGTTTGTTTTCATTATCATTTAAATTGTTTCATTTTTGTATGTTTTAAATGAAAATTTCTCCCAAAGGATAAAATCTTTAATTACACTTTAGATTATACATAGATAAAAAATATTTTATATTAAACGTTTCAAATTAAACTTATGACAAGAAAAGGACAAATTATTTCAAAAATATTTTATAAAAACATATTTCCCTTGATATAACATTGTTCCCATGATCCCAATTTCATATTTTGAAAAAAAAAAAACTTAAAATATGTAAATCATTATCTTTAGAGGTAAAGATATTTTTTTGGTATCTTAAGGATTTTTTTTTTATTATTTTGTTCAAATTAGATTTAATTTTTCTATTAATTTTTTTTTTTGTTCTAGATTAATTTATTTTTAGTAGTAATTTATACAAATCCTTAATACAAAACATAGCATAATTAAGGAATGTAATGATAATGTTTGTTATGACAAGAATGACGGAAAGGAATACCGTCTCAGTATATTTCTAATGATTCCTATATAAAAATACATAAATTGATTATGTAGTTATATTATATCAATTTTCCTCCTGTTAATTTTCTTCAATTTAAACCCACTTAATATCATTCTTCATTCCACATAAAGGATCATTATATATTATATTACCAAAGTTTAGTTCTTCAGAATATTCCACATATTATAGAAGAAATTTAATTATTATATTTATATTAATAAAATAAACTATTAAATGTTTTACTAATTTTTTGAATTAAATTCGTTTTATTGTACATTTTTTCGTTAGTATTTTCAAACCAAATTAAAACCTTCAAACATTAAATCAATTATTTTTCCTAAATTTAAATATATAATTAGTTTATATTTAATTTATTTTAAATTATATCTTATTTCTTGACATATTTCTAGATTTAATATATTCGATCTTTGATAGTTATTAAAGCAATTATTATGCAATCAATTGTTAACATCTGACAGAAATAATGTAAAACTATATTGCAGCTACGAACTTAAATTTAATAAAAAATCTAAAAATTTATCAGAGTTTTCTAATATGACATATCGAATTTGGATGTGGTGTAGATATTTTCTTTTGGCAAGCTATATCAAGGTTTCAGTATGAGATTCAACACACCACAAAATTTTTACAAAACCGATCATGAATAAAAAAATCAACTACAATTTGAAATATGAAAAACTTGGCAAATGAAATTACTTGTAGATCGTAAGGTAGATTTCAAGATTCTGGATGACAAATTTATGAAATAACAAATAGTGAACAAAATTTAGATCAATTCCTCAGCCGGTCAGAGTTTGTTCGAATTGAATTGATTAAAATACTAAATTCTGATATATGCTAAATTGTATCGTACAATCAAACCGTAACAGGATTCAATACATATTGTTTACAGCCAGTTTCAGTTCAGGTTTGGTGAAAATGTGTAAGTGTTTTATAACATCTTCTTATACATATTACCTTTTCTATACAAGGCAACACAGAAAAAGATTGAACTACCAGTTTCTGAATAAGTATAGTTTCTATAAGGACGTGTTTAAAGAAAAAATTTAACAGGCGATATAAGAGTACATCCAGCTTAATCGTGAGAGCAGTTTTGATATGATAATATAGTATAAGAAGGAAGAAAATTAATTATATTTGAATTCATAAATACATAAAAGGATGAATTAAATTACACTGCTGGCAAACCTCTATATAGACCATCACCTTTAGCGTCCATATTCATTTATAACTAACTTTGAGTTTGTAAATTGATGTATTTACTAGTAAATCGAAGAATTTCATAATTAATTATACCAAAATTGAAAAGTTTCTTCGTAATGTATTTAAAAACCTCATGAACGTTATTTATCTGACGAGTAAACCTTAAATAATTTAAACAATTAAATAAATATAAATATGAAAAAAGTATCTTATCTTTGTAATGTATATTTAAAAAGATATTTTCAGCTTATGAGTAATTATGTATTTTATATAAGAAAAGCTTTCTTTATCATTGAGTTTTTCCTAATATCCTTAAACTTTGTATAAAATTGTACAAACATAAAAGTTGAGTTAAAAAAAGGACATGCGTATAAAGATTTTCTGATAAAATACATAAAATCAAATATTATAAAAGTTCGTTATCCTGAGCTTTTCCAGTTAGTTTCTACCGGTAATTTGAACATAAAATAACTCCCAAAACTGGAAAAATTGAAATTATTTCACCCAATAAATTTATTTGATTACAAAAATTCGCCAAGGATATTTTTTTTGTTTTATGAATTATTCCATATAATTCATATACACATAAATTTAATTTTGTGGATTATAATTTTATGTAATATAAAGAGGATAAAAAAACCAAAAAAGGATAATGTGTAATAAAAATAAAAAACAAAAATAAATAAAAATTCGGAAGGAAGTGAAGAATAATAAATTATCATGTATATTAAAATTATTTGTGATTTGGATTAAAAATATTTTGTGAAATTTTATATACAAAAATTACTAACATCAATAAAAAAATATTTTATCCTTTCGTGTATTTTTTAAGTGTGTGTGAGTATTTGAAATAAATAATATATCTCTTGACTTGTTTAAGTGTTCCACCAGATGCTAACAAGAATTACTTAATCGATATTTTTAAAGCATTAAAATAACATTTTTTTAAAGAACTTTTTTAAATCTATTTTTATATGTTTTATGTAATATAATACATAGAAAATATATAGTTTATTTAAGGTTTTTTTTATAGATATATGTGTGTTGAATAAGTGTTTGTATTTGCCGGAAGTCCTTTTAAATAGTGTAACAATTTTTTGTTATTTTAGCCTATACAATAATATAAACAAAAATAAAGTTTTGATATTAAATGAAGTGTCAAAAAAATAATTTTTAGAACTTATGCAATTTTAAAGAAATTATTTTATATTTTTGCTTTAGATTTAAATATTTTTAATTGTGTCATTTGAAAAAATGATTAATTTAAATAAGTTTAATACAAAACGCTCCTTAATCATACCAGAATTACCTTTAATAGAATATTATAACTAATTTCGTAAGTTGAGACGTTTTCCTCCGCAGTTACATTAAAACGAGTTAAGGAACTATACATTATTAATGATGAAACTGAGGGATTAATAATCATGTTAAACATTTTTAAATCAATGAATAAATTATGAATTATTCCATAATTAAATTTTCATCAACTTTTTCTAAAAAATATTTCAAACTACTCGAAAAATCACTTATTATATCTAAGTCGTTGCTTTCGAAATACAAAATTTTCTATTCCATTAATTAATCTTGTTGAGTTAAGCATGAATTTTCATTAATATGAAGTTATCTTTTAATTAGCTGTTATTTATATTATTGATATTGGTAATATACACATTAAAATATAGAAACGAGTTAAACATAACTTCATTTCGGGTCACCATAGCACATGCACATAGACATACCGAAAAGTTCTATTCAGAAAATCCGAGTACTATAATTCGAAAGGAAAATTTTCTATTGGTATTGTGCTATGTTGTGTGCTGTGTAGCATTACGTACCGGTTTCAACTCCATACCGCGAAATCGATATCCCTCTAGGTTAACTTAGCTTTCTTTAACCCTTTGTTTCCGGCTTTCATGATATTTCGATCACCAATTAAATAGATTTTAATGAATAGAATTTTAAATGAGTTCCAGAAATAAAATTTGCAATATCTTATTGTGATTTTAAGACTGTGAAAAATGCTAATAGATGAAATCATTTGCTGATAACAAAAATGCATTAGCTTTTGTAACAATTAAATCTTTCTTCACTATAAAGAAAGTGGGTCGGAATCCATATCAAATTAGTAGATCCAATAAAATGTAATGAAACCCCTTGAGGAGCCAAAGGCTCGATTTGGGCTGTAGTGCCATTCCAAAGAAGAATCTAAATTTGATTATTATAAATGGGTTCCCTATTCGGAATAGTAGTAGTAAATTTAAAACACTTGATTTAGATTATTCTGTTAAATTATCGATTTTGTTATTAGATTTAAAATTAAATTAATATTAGTAAAAATAAATGAAGTGAAAAATTATATTAAAAATGTAAATTATTATTTTCAAAGTTTTAAATAAAATCAATTATGAATAATAAATAATTACAATTCTAATATTAAATATAATTAATTATTATAATTTAGAAAACAGAATCAGAAAATATGAAATTAATTACAAAAGTGTTAAATATATAAAAAAAAAAGAGAAAGAAAATAATTTTCCAAAAAAATATATTCAATAATGGCAAATTTAATAAAAATTTATATAAAATTAATTTATTTAATCGCATTTTTGGATATATATCTTTGCGATACAACTGATGATTTGACAACAATTGAACCAGGTAAAACGGAGAGCAATGTCATAGGTATAAAACATTTCATATTCATTAAGCATTTATTAATAATTAATTAAACCTATTTATTATTATATATAAATTAATTGTTGAAATATTGAATTTTTAAAATTAAAATTTTAATTAATAAAATGAATAAAAGATGTCGAAAATATAATGAATATTTATTTCGTATTCTAACTTTCAAAATTTAATTAAAAATTTATCAATTTTATTTTAATTTTACAAAATTTATATTAATAATTATATTAGTTTTATAATAAAAATATATAAAAGTGTTCCTTATATATTGAAAAACTTGTCGTTATGTATTGATTCAAAAATAATTTCTATGAAATTTTAATTAAAATATTTTCATCAAAGTAAATTTAATTTGGTATTTCATTATAAGTTTTTTTTATAGGTGGGCTAAAATTATTTATATAAGTTAATTATATTTTCAGGTGTATTTATATACTTCTTGTAGTTATTATAATAATGAACATAATTTTAGATACATAGATATTAAAAAAGATTTATTTAATTACTATTTCTATGAAATCAATGAATTTAATTTTAATGTTAATCAATTTTTATTAGATTTGATTGAATTTCGCTATAATAATGAGCACTGGTGGGCTTATGTTTTTTTTTAATTATTGACTATTAACAATTATTTTATATATCTATCTATGTATGTATGTATGTAATCCATAAACTCTGATAGTACTGGACGAACTCAAGCTTACCCTGGATGTAATCTGCCGCTCCACGGATAAAAGTTGAAAAATTTAATAGTATATTTAAAATCATCGCTTGACGGTGGCGCTTTTATCTGAGGAAAAGTTCGTTTGAATTGAACTTTTCCCCTATACCACTTTAGAAATAATGGGGTCGTTAAGGCAGAGGACAAGCCACCGCTTCCCTACACTTCGACCTATACAGATCTATTGTGCATACCCTACTATTACTAGTCAGTTGATATCCAGGCTCCTATAGAAGCCCAGGATCTTCCAGACGTTAGGACATTGAAACCCTTTACCAAGGTGTGTAAGCCTTTTACGGGTCACATCCTTGCAGTCACAGAGGATGTTTACACAGTTTCATTATCATCCGAACAGAATCGACAGTCTCTGTTTTCAGACTTTCCTATCCTGTTCAGGTGATTCCTTAGGGCAATGACATGTAAACAGGCCAGTAATTATATGTAACTCATTTTTGTTGAGTGTAAGGACTTCTTTAGCTCTCTTTTTTGAGAAATCAAGGAACCGCTTCCCTTGAATCCTATGCCACTTTAAAATGTCAACTAATTTTATAAATAATTTTACTTTTTCATTTATATTTCTATATTTCAAGTTATTGTATATGTATATTTTAAAGCGGTAACGGCAGAGTGACGCTACGATAGTATTTCCAGTATTACAAATGAGTCAATTAAGTAATCTATTAATGTTTAAAAAAAACTTAATTAATTAAAATTTTATGTTATGGCCAATAATTCAATACAATTACTAACTTACGGATTTAAATATTCACCAACCCATCATTGCTAATATTTCGTTTCATCAATGGAAGTATTTGCCAGGACTGAGCAAAACAGTTTAAATTTTGTATGTTTTGTATTAACCTGTATTTTATTCAATCGTCTTCATAAGCTATCAAAAATCTACAAATTAAAATTACGAGATTGGTAAAATATTGAAAAATTTAACTAGCGGATTTACAATTATTGTTCCATTAATCATAGTTTTGTTGATTGGTTTAAAAGGGGGAAGATTGATTCCTATTCCACCACACACCAAAGTTTAAAGAGGCCTGTTGTCCACTCCCATCGACGGCTGAATAAAATTTTACCATATATCATGTGGCAGCCCTGGCAAATACAAGGATTCTTCAATCCTAGATTAATTAATTACTAATTAATATTTTACCAGACATTAAGGTTAGTTGTTGATTAGCAAAATCAACAACTACTGTTTATTCGCTTTAAAAATGGTCGGCATATTTTTAATCTGGTGATTAAATATTGAAACTCGCAAATTTAATTGATACGATAATATAAATTTGTAATCGGAAATTTAGTATTTCATGAAACTTATTGTTAAAAATTAATATATTCAATTGATTATCAAACCAATTAGTTGAAATTTAAATTATTCAGAAATTAACATAATTTATATTTATAGTAACAAATTAATTATTTTAGGTTGTTATTAAAGTCAACATTATTTATTATTTGTTATTTTTATTGCTATAGTTCAATTATTTTAGCTCTTAAATAAATTATTAAAATATAAAAAATTATTGAAATTACCAATTTAAAAATTCATTAGAAACGTTGTAATTTACAATAAATTTTTGAATATTACTGTTTCTAAACCAAGAAATTTTCTTATTTCAATAATTACTTTATAATTATTAAACATTTTCTTAATTTTATTTAAATTCGTATTCGTTACATATCAGCCATATAATCATTTACTACATCATTCGTTTCATTTCAGCAAACAATACTATTTTAAATTTATTTACAGAAGCATCAACAGGTTGTCCAGCACCAGCAATACGATTTACCCGTCCTAGATCAAGTGATACAACAACTGAATCAACATATGCCCAATTCGAAACAACACAAATTTATTCACCAGAAGATTTAACAACAACTGATATTGAATTTATTGAAAAAATTGATATTGATTTGTCAAATGCTGATTTAAATCCAGTTGGACAAACTGATAAATATGTTGGTATTAATCCATATAGAATAGAACCAGAAACTGGTGATGCAATTGATGGTGATGGTGAAGAGAATGATGACGATGAAGATGATGAAGATGATGATGATATAAAAATTGGTTCAACAAAATTACCATTAAATAATCGACGTGGTAATAAAAAACGTCGAACTAATGCAAGTGGTAGACGTCGTGTTGAAAATGAGAATGGACAGAGTGGACGTAGTGGAAGGGGACGATATGAACGTCATGTAATATATAAACGTGATACAATACCAGCTAGTGATATGAATTATGATAAAATGCCATTGCCACCTGTTGGTGAAGTTTATTATGTTGATATTGATGATTTGTTAAAAACGAAATCATTAAATAAGAAAATGAAAAATAAATTGAATAAAATGAATAAAAATATTATTTATAATAAACATAATAAAAATATTTCTGATGCTGTGACACATGATGATAAGATTGTTAAAGATGTAGATCATGAAATTATCACAAATGATAAAAATAAAATGGAAAATAAAAAGACCAATGTAAAGAGTAATAATTTTGAGCAATTGAATGCAGACAAAAAAGGACCACAAGAAAATATAAATAGTAATTTATCATTTTCTGATGATTTAAGTAAAACCAATGATTCAGTAATAACAGATCAAGAAAATTTCCAAAGAGTTAAACGTAAATCGGGTAAAACTACTGGTGCTTTGAGCAGACCTAAAGGTGCTGGTGATACTGGTTCAAAAAGTACAAGTCGTAAAGGTGATAAAGGTAAATTACTTTATTCAATTTTGTTATTATTGTCTAATATTTAAAATTGATACCAATTTACGATAAGATTAAATCTTCCAAATTTAAATAATACTTTTATTTTATTCATTGACACAAATTTCAATAAAAGTTCACAAAATAAATAAATATTGAATAATTTCTGTAATCTCTTTCAATTGAAATTTTATTTATCTATATACTTAATCCAATATTTATCAGTTAGGTCAATAGCATTGTAAAAATTCAATTGATTATTTTCAATTTATATATTTCAAAAATGATACTTACAACAAAATCGTTTTTAAAAACATACAAAATCAATTTAATTTTAGATTTCCACAGTACGATTTAAAATTTCTGTGAAGCAAAGTTGAAAAAATTCAAATACAGATAGAGTAAAAATATTCAAGAAAATCGACCTGGAAAAACCATATCCCTAAAAAAATTAACGAAACCATAACCAAAACTGAAATTTAAAAGTCCCAATAATAATAAAAACAATATAGTAACTAGTCCAACCCTAATTCTAGCGACATTATTGGCTACTTTAGACAAAATTATTTGTTAGGGAAAATTAAACCTTGGACCTTGGACGATTTTGATAACATTCAAAGAATGAATCGGATACAAAACCCTAAAAAATATTGGCAAAATAATGAAAGACACAAAGAATTGTATAAAGTATCCAACATTTTGTGTTCTGTCATTCCATGGATGAAGCGAGTATCTCCAATATTGAAATTTAGTTTAGCTGATAACAGAGCTGGTTTAAGTGAAGATATGCTGGAAAATAGTATATCCATAAAATTAAATTAAATTAATTTAATTAATATTATTTATTTCTACAGTATTTCTGCATTTTAAATTGAATATTAGTTGAAAAACTAAAACTCTATTTTAAAAATTTACAAAACTAAAACAAAATCTTATCCAAAGTCTAAAATTCAAATTGGTTTCCAGCCCTGATAAATACAAAGAAAATAAATCAAGAGTGAATAACTAAGAAAAATTGGATTAATTAACTGAAACGACCTTTGGCTTCATCATAAATATATATTAAAAAATATTAATCGATTCGAAGAACTGGAAAAGTTTAGAATATTTATTTGTTGACAACTTTTTGATACATAGAATAAATTTATTTTCATTAAACATAAATTTTTAGTACTCATATATGACAAACATACATTTATGATTTATGTTGGCAAAAATAATATTTATGAAAATAAAGTATTCATGAATTCTATTTTAGGTAGTGTTGACAGTTCAAACAATAATTAAATATTATTTTTATATGGAAGAAAAATTTCCATGTGCTTCACCGAATTAAATATTTGGCTTCCTGTATGCAAATTCTTAACATTTTTTTGTTCCAGTTTTTAAACTTTCATGCTGTACGTCAAATTCTGATACGGATTTATTGTATAAAAATTCTCGTTTAATAATTTTTTAGTATATCTCCTTGGGAATTTTTTTTTAATTAATTCAAAACGTTTGTCAACAATAATTGGAACTGCACAGAGTATAGAATGGCTCTGAAAATTTTAGATGAAATTTCTTATTTGTTTGTTGCATTAACGTTTTTGCAATGAATTTTTATCTAATATTTCAGTTTTAGGTTTAAATTTATTATACAATATTTTATGAGACAAATTTTTTATATGATGCTTCCTTCCTTACTGGATGGTAAAAAATGAAATTATATCCATTTTTGTCATCTGTCATTTCTCATTAAGAAAATTGAATGTAATTTTGAGATTGTTAAACTTTCTTTTTACTTTTTACTTTTTTGTTGATATTCATTGAATTGGATTAAATTTATATATATATATTTGAAATTAGCATAAATTTTCAATATTATATGCTGACAGATGACAAATAATATTATTTTCACTTCTTCAGATTTATAGGTAACATTAGCTAAATCGGTTTTACTTGTCACAGAGGCCATTTACATAAAATCGTATATTGTAGAATATGTAAATTCAGTTTTTTATTTTTTTCACTTTTTTATTCTTTATATATATTTATAATGTATTTTTTTTCTTTTTTCTTTTAAAACCGCAATAAATATATATAGATAAAGGCCATGAAGGTGATGATGGTAATTTTGGTCCATATCAACCTGACGAAGAAGAAGCTGAAGAAGAATCTGAAGAAGAAGAAAGTGATGAAAATGCAAAATTTGGTGAAGTATCTGAGATACGATTTCCTGGTGAGGTTGGACCATTGGGTGATCGACGACTTTGTAAATTACGTTGTGTTAAAGGTAAATGGGTTGGACCATTATGCGCTACAAATGAAGAAGGTAAATAATTTTTAATGAAAATTTTTAGGGTTGAAAATGTTTTAAAAAAAAAAATATTTCACTGATGCACGTATTTTGTAGTACGATGGTACGAAAGACAATATTTGACTCAATTAGGCAATAATTAGTAAAATATATAAATTTGTAATTGAACGAATCATTTAAATTAAATTAAATAACAAAAATATTTCAAAAACTTGTAATCAAAATGAGTTTTTAAGTTAAAATTGGTATTAGAACTACCAATTTACAAAGAAAGACTTGTATTATTTGCTGGTATTATGATTTTACTTATTTTCTAACTTAATTATAATATTATGTTACAATTTTCTTAACAGCAATCCTTCTCCACATTCATCTCGAATACTAAATTTATAATTGGAAGCATAATTTTATAATATTTTCATGCCAAGTTGGTCTTTTATCAAGTCAAATTAGTCTGTTTCGAAATCAAATTGACCTTTTTTAAGTCAAATTTTGTCTTTTCCATATCAAGTTGAATTTAAAAAAGCGAAATTTTAAATAGAAAACACTAATTTTCTATAAAACAAAGACTAATTTAACTTGGAAAATGACTAGCTTACCTTAAAAATGCTTATATAAAATATAGTTTTCTGTATATTTCAGCATCTTGTAAAAATATTTTGTTTGTATATTACAAATCTACCAAAAAAATTTAACCTTATTTTCTTACATAAAACTTATTAATCAGTGAATTCCCTATGGGTTTCTAGATAATCCTGGAAAAAATCGTATAAGATTTTCAGTATTTTTAGTACGGTCCGTATTGAGTAATAAAATATTGTGCTGTAATAGTAATTTTATGGATGAAGATAGTTTTATTAGTATCGTGATTAAATATTCTATCATCTCAGCATTTAATTTCATATATTTCGTATATTATGTACTTTCTCCATTAATTCCAAAAAATGTTCTTCGTCAATTTTGTCATATTTTATATAAAAAAAATCCAAAAATTATAATTCTATAAATGCTGAAATACCAAAAAATTTTATATTAACCATAAAATGGACGTTAATGTTTATAAAATTTAAAAGATGTTATTTAACTTTAGATTATTTCACATTATAAAATTTGAATATTTCTTACAGATGAACATGGCCATATTAAATTTCAACCATTATATAAAAGTTGTCATGTTAATCGTATACCACCGCATTTACTATTAAGCTATCGGAATATATCAGTGGTAAGGATTTATTAAAATTTTATTTTAAAATTATATAAATTTTATGATTTTTATGAAAAGTAAATTTTATTATTTTTCCCCCCTTGTAAACACTATGGGTTCCATACAAGCGAAAATTCAAGAGAAAATTTCAGGCCAGCATTATGCCAATAGTGAGATATATAAAAAATTCAAAAATCACAATTTTCTAACCCAAAAAGAAAATCTGATATTTTGTATATACGTTAAAAAAAAAAAAAACTTTTCAAAACAATTTTCTCATCTCATTTTCCATTAAAACATAAATATAACACCCGGAATTACAGTATTACACAAACGACATAGAATTTTTTCAATATATAGCTTACCTTATATGAAAAAAAAAGAAATTATATTTTTCAATTTTCCTTTATTTTAGCTTATATTTTCCATCATGCTTACAAAAAAAAAATGTTCATTCTTATTATGCTAAACATGCAAAATAGCTTAAATAATTTATTTTTGTACTTACTTGCTTTACACGTCACGTTCAAGGTTAAAAAGTTTTATACTTTTAAAAACATTACAAAAACACATTTAGCACAAATTATTTATTTACACCCTCATTTACTAAAGAAACTGAAGACAGAAAATAAGAACTGAATAGTAGAAGTAGTAGAGGTAAATATCCCATTAAATTTGAAGAGATAAAGAAATTTATAATTTTATATATGGTACTACGCTACGCTACGTACAGATACAAGATATGTTAAGTTTGAAGATTATCTAAATATGTAATCAACATGAAATAACATGATTTGTTTTGATATTTATAAATATCAATGCAAATATAAATTGATTAAAAGAATTAACAAAAAGGAAAACTAATAATTTAATTGATAAAGGTTGTTTTTATTGATTACTTTGATATTGGCACGTATTGGCACGTATATAAGAATATTGCGCTCTGATGTGTGTCTACGAAGTTTTAGGTATAATTACGAGAAAAAAATGAAATTATTAGAGTCTAGTCGATGGAATAGAGCATAATTCAGAGGATTTTATACCACCCCTATACCTCTAAATAAGTGTACACTATATAACACCTAAAGAACAGACCTGAAATATATTCAATCACGTATTAAACAGTTCAAATGTATATTTCAGCATATTTTTCTACATACTAAATTTAAAATAATTTATTAAGCTCTGACAATATAATCTTTAAGGTACCAGAAGCACAACCTTACTTGTAATTAATTCCTCTATAAGTCCTCTTAAATTACTACATTTGGAGTAATATGAGCCCGATAAAACAAAAACGAACATAAATCACTTTCGTGCCTCTGTAGCGATAGTAGATGGGCTTTAGGACTTTTCGACGTAACCGAAATTTTTGTAAGCTCTCAGATTACATAGAAATATATTTTGAATAACATATTTTGATTAAACAATTTATACACAAATTTGAATCGAAATTCATGATATTAAGTGATTGCTCCATTTACAGCAGTGTTGAGCTTGTTTGAATATCAATATCCATACAATATTTTTATACTTTTGAAAAACTAATCAAATAAAAATATTGACATTTAGAATTAATTTACAATATTTAAATTTAAACTGGACCCTTTCAATTCAGCTAAGAGTAGTAAATTGCCACATTGCTCACGATTACAGAATGGAATGAGGTTTGTTATTAGAAACGTATGCATAGAAATCCATCTATACTTAGAGGTAAATAAAACGTAATCGAATTTAAATGTATATATCAAAAATTTGTAGTACCATGAGCTAATTCAGTGCTACATAGCAATATTCATAAAAATACCGCGTATATTATATTCATCAGTGGAAATTAATTTTGTAAAAATGGAAACAACTTATGAGATAATTTAGAAATAATAAAGTGAAATACTTCAAAAATCACAACCCTTGTAACAGAACTGTGTTAAGATTGTCTTCTATGTAATTTTTCTGGCACCAATTACTACCGTAAATGGAGAAATTACTTTATACTTACATTATTTCGCTTACATGATATTCTATCGAATTGTCATCGTTTTCATCTTCTTTCATTTTTATATTAATTAGGCCAATATGGAACTAACCCATGAATGAGGAATGAAATCCTTAATTTCATTTTAACTCCTTTTATTCTTAAATATATCCAAAGTGCGTATATTATCTATCACCTTGTGCCTTGTCAGAAGTCATTTCTATAATCCTATTTCCGTTTCATTTTAGTTTTTACAATTTTCTTTATTTTTTTTCTAGAAATTTTTCTTAAATTTTCTATTTTCATTATCATTATATCAGATCATTCATTTAATCCTTAATGTTATCCCCCAAAATCCGTATTCTCTTTCTCTTTTCATAAAAAAACACACACACAATTCTCTAAATAGAATGTTGGTTGGGATCTGCCACATGGTCATTCATTACAAGCACGTTGCAAAGATTTAGGATTATATAAACTATTAGGTGAATCACGTGTATTATGTTCAAATGGTTTATGGGCACCACGTATGCCATCATGTGTACCAACAACATTATTAACAAATTTCTCTGATGATAGTCCACCATCAATTCGTATTAAAATTGGTTCTGGTTCTGGGGCATTTGAACCATCTGGTGTTTTGGCTGTACTACCTGATAGGTAAATATTTTTTTTCACATATTATGTTACTAATTATTATGGAGAAATTATTTTGTAATTTTAAATAAGGAATATTAATAAATTAATTAATTAATTATATAATAAATTAAGCACAATACATTTGGATTGTATGTATCCAAGATCAAGAGGTGATCCAGAATGGACATGGACTGGATGGTTTAAGCAGTATTATACTGGTAAAATTAATTTAATTAAAATATTTTATTAAATGAGGGTATTGTTAACCATAGGCTGAATAAATCTATATAGGATGGTCAAAATTACCGGATGAACAAAACATTAAATATCGTTTAACAATAAAAGATATACAAAATCAAGATTCTGGTACGTTTACATGTGCATCACCACGCGGTTTAACAAATAGTATACCAATAATTGTTGCAACATCACAATGTCCACAATTACCAGAACCACAGCAACCATTAAGTTTACGTTTAGAAGGCAATAAATTAGGACAACGTGCAATATATAGATGTCCATTAGGATTTCGTATTGAAGGTACAATAAATTCAACATGTTTAGCATCTGGTAATTGGTCATCACCGCCACCAACATGTCAATCTGTACAATGTCCGCCATTATATTTAGAAGATCCACATTTAAGTTTAACGGAATTAAATACATCAGCATGGGGTCGTGCTGTATTTAAATGTCAATGGGGTTTTAAATTAAGTGGACCACCAGGTTTAGAATGTGAACCAACTGGTGTTTGGAGTGGTCCAGTACCAAGATGCAGAGGTATGTAAACAAAAAAAAAATTTAAAACCAAAAATGTGGTGAAAAATTTAATTTGAATTTTCAATATTGCCACCATAATAAAATATCATATAATAAAAATATGTTCATCCTATTTACTACTACTATATTAAAATTACTACTACTAAAGCACGTTTACATATTATGCAAAACAAAAACAAAAATCTTCTTAGTATAATTATGCTGTTTTTAAAATCTAAATACTTAAAATTATAAAAAATTATAAATTATAAAAAAAAAATATATAATTAGTGTATAAATAAAATTTTGTTGGCAAAAATTTAATTTAAATTTGGTTTTTCCAATCCTTATTTTTTTGTGTATATATTTGTGTTTGTTGTAAGACCATCTTTTTTTTATGCTTACAACAAAATAAAAAACGATTTTTTAAACTCAATACCATTACAAAACAAAACCCAATACATATGAAAATAAATACTTTTACTTTAACTAATTGTTGTACAATCGTATGAAAAGCAATTCAATGTCCTCAACCTCTTGTTCCAATTAATGGTCGAATTGATGGTACAAGTGGTTCAAGCAGTCATCGTCGTTATGCTGTTGGAGCATTGGTAACATTTAGTTGCACCGAAGGACATTTATTAGTTGGTGAAGCTAGTATAGTTTGTACAGAGACAGGATTTTGGTCTCATCCTCCACCATTTTGTAAGTATAACAAGAAAAAAAACAAATTTAATTAAATTAATATTATCATATAAAATTAATTAAATTTTTATTGTTTGGTTAGTAAAGTAAAATTCAATTTATCCAATTTACTGGTACAAATGTAAATTGTCTGTTAAAATTTACCCAAGTAGCATTTTTATTAAATTACTTTTATACAATATTTTGAATAAAATCACATTTTAACTTGCCGGTGTAGTTTTCAATAAGAATTTATTGAAATTTTATATTTTGGTAGAATGTTTTTAATCGGAATAATCAAATTATATAGAAGAATTATGACTTCGAAATGTCAGTATAACTAAATATAATAAATTAGAATTAGGTACAGCTGTTAAGTAAATAGCTTTTTACTTTGAGCGCTGAAATACGACTTTGACATAAATACGTTGTAAAACATTTATTTTAAATTAAGAAGTAACAATATAAGTAGCATGAATTTCACAAAAAAAGTAAGCAAATGAAAACTTTAAAAAGTTAATTTGAACGCGTATAATGTAATTTAAAATTTAAAGCCACCGTCAATGCTCCTTGACGGTTACGGTGGCACTATCATTCGAACTAGTGTAACAATTATGAAAATAAGGGTTTTAAAGTTAAATAGTATCAGGGATATTCGAATAAAATTCCAAACAAAATTGAACACCGAAATAACAATACAATCATAAAAATCACCTTTCTGGAATTGATATCAATCAAACTCAAAACAATATTTTGCTACTTGGGTTAATTAATTTTTAATTTTAAACTGATTGCAATTTAATATTATATATATTGATAAGTTAAAATTCAAATTTTATATATAAATATATGTATATAGGTAAATCACAGTGTCCATATCCAGGCGATCCACCAAATGGACTGATAGCACCACTTAAATTTCATTATGATCCCGGTGATTTTTTAAGTGTACAATGTCGTCCTGGTTTTGTTGAATTTAGTACTGCTGGACCACCAGAACGTCCACGTTGTTTACCTGATGGTGAATGGTCTGGTCCAGTACCACAATGTCGTAGCTATGAAGATGTATAGCTATCAAAGCAAAACCGCCGGGTTCAAAAAAAATAATAAATAAACATCAAGCTGGCCCAGTAAATTGAATAATATGAAAAGATGCGAATCAAAATTAATGAAACAAAAACAAAAAAAAAAAACGAATTTAAAAACTATTATAAAATTATTAAAATATAATTGGAATTATTTTGAAAAAATATGTAAAAGAAAATTAAGAAAATCGATTGAAAGTGATAAAAAAAACGATGATGATACGATATTTTAAATGGTCTAAGGATAAATATTATTTATATATTTATGATAAAATATTATATATTATTTTCAATTGAATATAGTATATGAAAAAATGTACAATTGGGTGATATTCAAAAATACTGAAATACATAAATTGATTATGAAAAAATCTAAAAAAAATAAAAAAGTTTTTTTCTTTTTTGAAAATTATACTTACATAGGAACTTAACAAATATATAGAAAAACCGATTAGAATTGAAAAATTGAAAATATATTTCATAAAGGAAGAGAAAAATTATATATAGCCAGAAAAATTTTATTATAAATAAAAAATGTTATTATTTTCAAATGAAAATTATATATATGAGCATATCACCAAGTATCTCTTTAATTTCAATTTTTAATTCTTAAATAATAGAATCGAAATTTAATATAGATTTCATTTTATTTCCATCAACAATTTAGTTTTACAAATTACAAAAATCAAAATGTATTTAAAAAATGATCTTATCAAAACTTTAAAAAAACAAACAAAATATTTTTAATAATTTACAATTTTACTTAAATATACTTAAAACCTATATACATAATAAACTACTTATTCTAATACTATATAAAAAAATTACTTTAATTATTATTCAAATTCATATTTAAATTTAATATTACCAACCAAAGAAGAAGAAAAAATAATCATGCCAATTATGTAGTTCGATTGGATTTGATTTTCTCGAATCGTTTCGATAAAATCGAACGTAGTCTATTATACAGTTCGATTTTATCGAACTGCCAAAAAAATTATCGAATATTCTTTGGATGTATTTTTTTTGATCGAATAGTAGTTTTTTCAAAATTTTAAGCATTTTTTTTTTGGTTTTATTAAAAAGTTTTTGATTTTTTATAAATTATAAACCAAATAAAATATAAGTATAACAAATGAAATATAATTAACTTGAAAATTATAGATAAACTTACACAGAAAAAATTAAAGTCGATTTTTCAGCTACTTTGAAGTAGTTAAAAAATAATTAATTCATTTTCCTACTTTTTTCATTGAAGCATCAATTAGATGCAACAAATAAACTAAATTATATAAATCATTTAAATTAAAATATTTGAATTAGCTTTCTAGAATTTTTATTTAGTTTACCCACTTTATTATTTATTTTATTGAAATTTATTAGTAATTCGTATAATAATTATACGAAATTCAAAAATAATTTGAATAGGAACATTCTTCTTCACTATCGCTTGAATCAGATCATATATCAATTGAATACATTTTATTATTACCAAAACCACTTTGTTTATTTAACACTTAGTTTATTTATTTGACATAAAAAAATAGAAAATATACTTGTTTATATCTAAGGCAACTAAGATATAAACAATCTTAGTTGCCTTATCCCTCATTTACTTTGGCAGTACTAACAGAACTACCTGTTACCCTTCGATTCGATTTAATCGAACTGCATAATAGGAAAATAAAATCCAATCGAAGAACGATCGAAGCCTTTCGATAAAATCCAATCGAACTACATAATTGGCATGAATAAAAATATCACGAAAAAAAAAATCAAATACTTTTTCAAATACTTTTTAAAATATACTTTTGAAAAATACTTTGGTATTACAAATATACCGAAAATGATTGTAAAATTAAAATCAAAAAAAAAGAAAAAAAATCTACATATTAAAAAAAGAATAAAATACAAATTAAAACAAAAAAAAAAGAAATAATTATAAAAAATGAAACTTGTAATTATATTTAAATGAAATTTAAGGAAATTAATTATTAAATTTTTAAGTATTATTATTATTATTAAAATTGTGATGTAAAAAAAAATAATAATAAATTTGAAATAATTAAATAAAATATTGTATTTAAAAATATTAAAATAAAATACAAAATTAAAAGTAAATTAAAAAAAAAAGAAAAACATAAAAAAAAAATTATATTTACGCATATCGAAAAATTTGTATTGGTTTTATTTAATTTTCAAATACAATTTAAGGCAATTCAGTAATATTTTAAATACATTCTCATTTAAAATATGTTATATGTGCTTACGGCTACTCATTTCATTATTTAAGAGGTGTCTTTAAGAGCTACATCCCGCAACCCGGTACAGTATTTTTTGTTATAATACCACATCGCCTTTATTTGAACTTTTAAAACAGTCCACTCTTCATACTGTCGATGCCGTAAACAAAATTAAAATTCCTCGCAGTTTTTTCGTGAATTGGGTATCAACGACAACGAAATCTTAATCTGGTTGTGCTTAAAGCAATATCCTATCCTAATAATATTTTATTACTTGATATTTGGTTCTTCTAAAGGTCTTGATTTAGGGAATTTGCAGACAATCATTATTGTAATGAAAAACAAAGACTATGACCATGTCCAGAAGTGGAAGACGAAAAGAAACAGAACTTTACAATAGGGATTGCAAAATAGAAAGCATCACAGAATTTAAGTAATCTTTGGTGCTTATGTTAGCAGCAATAATTCAATAAGTTCATGTATTTAGGAGAGTCGAGAGTACTTAGCATAACAAATATGAAAATTCTGCGATGAAAATTATTGTCCCAGAAATCAAAATTGATAATATACTAAAATATAATGTGGCCTGTTTTGTTACATATAACGCAAAATTGAGAATGCACTTATGGTTTTTGAAAGACTGATAATAAAAAAAGATTTAATAAAATTGAAGTAATTTATAATAATTGAAGTTTTTCTCCAACACAATGGTAATGGATATTAGGATTAAAAAATAAGAACAGACGATGAAAACTATATGAAGCATAGTATTTAGCAAATATGAAAATTGTAAAATGTAAATTATTCATGTGGATTCTATTTATTTTGTGCTATAATTACACAACATCGCCGTTTCATTCCTTATCGTCTAATATTTCTAATATTTATAGCCAAAATAAATAATTACTTTTTTAAAGAAATGTTTACTGTCAGACTGTCAAATTAAATGTTTCTTAAGTTTTTTAAGTTTTCGGAATTCTAAGCTGACTAATATAAAGTTAACTTATGTTGATTATAGCTAGTCTTTGATTTAAATATACGAAATTCTTCTACAAGAAATACATTGAAGTCATCGAAGTTATTTTTTAGATTGCTAAATGAAATGGCTAATACTATTTTATTTAAGTAGTACTTAAGATTTTATAACTAGTCTAATTGTAACTCTTACTTGTAATTTGAAATAATATGTCGAATTCTATATTTTAATTCGAATCATATTTTTACTTTCTTCGAGACTTTTTATATACTACCATAATTAATATTTTAAAAGCTCAATAAGTAATTGGGCCAATAGAAATAGAACTTTAAAATGGAATGAGCAGATTTAGAAAATTTGTGTGTTTACTAAAAAGTTCTGGCTTATTCCTTATCATAAAAAGTCCAAGAATATTCTGAAAGTGAATAAGCAAGGCAATGGGAGTTGGTCACAGGACAAACAATTCTTAAGAAGTATGCAATGAGATTATAACTTACACCATAATGCAGGAGGAGGAAACAATGGAACATTTGTTATGCCATTGTCCTTCAGTCCAACATAAGAGATTAATAAAAACTTTTTAGTTTCTTTCTAGAAAACTTTAAAAACGCGGGTAAACAGAAAGAAGTGGGATAGGTTGACACCCTTTGATAATGAATCAGCTTTCGACTGAAACGTTCTGTGATAATGATGTAGCGTTCAAAGGGTTTACTAATATGTGGTCTATGTGCATAAGTGTCTTGTAATTCCCACTACAAGCAATCAATATTCTTATAATATAAATAATTTAATTTATTGATCTTACTTTTGTTTCTTAAAGGTTTACATTTCTTTCAAGTACAACAAAAAAAAGGATAATGAACTATCATATTAAAATAACAACCCTAAAGATAAGTAAATTGTCTAAAGTATTATTCATTGCTTTTTTTGCCTTCCTTTAATATACAATCTGTATTCATTGAGATAATGATACAATAAAAAAAAAACTTGTATCTGATGGGTAGCTTATTCTTAATCAAAACCATTAATTATCTGCCCGAATAGATACACTAATAAATACATCATGTTATTTTCATTTTATTATATTTTCCATCAACATAAGTCCAACACCGTGACCATATGTTTATGTATCCATTTATTTAAGGTTATATTGTATATAAAAATTTCCTTTTGGTTTCCCACTTCAGAAAATATATTTATTTTTTCCAATGACTAAACAAGGGTGGAAAAAATCAAGTAATGGGAAAACGTGTATATAAAAAAAATTATATAATAAAAATGAATTTGAATAAAAAGAAATTTGAAATAATTTACTGGATTTTATATAAGAGCAAATTAAAATCGACAAAGTGAATTCAGTAAAAGGGAATTTAATGGTTCTTATTATAAATGAATACCTATAGGGCCAGTATTGGTAGCATGGTACCTAGAAAATGCCGGTGCCTAGGATTCCTTCTAACTAACTAAACAATATATGAAATTAAATTTATTTTATGTATTTTTATATCCATTCTATTATAACAAGTAAATAGTATAACAGTTTCTGCAACTGTTATACAAGTAATCATTTTTTATTATAAATATATTTTTTAATATACTTTTTCGCAGCGTTATTATTCAGACTACCTAAAAAGGACTAGAATACTTTTTTTTATACTTTTCTTACTCTTAAAGTATCAGTTCCTAAACCTGTACCATCAGTTCCTAAACCTGTAAGTATCAGTTCCTAAACCTGTACCATCTTAAACTCAAAATTATCGCTGATGCCATTCGGTTATCGATAATTAATAAAGTCATATAATTTACGGGTAGTCAATTGCGGGTAGTCTTATAACCGATTTTAATATTGTCACATAATTACAAACTTTAATGAAAACAATTATAAAATTTAGATTCAAATTTGCAATTACAAAAAATTTTCTCTAGTATAATTTATTTTATTGTGTATACTAATAAGTATTCATAGCAGGCAACAAAATATATCTAAACTTTATCTCAAAAATGTATATACATAAAAATTGTGTGTACGAATTTTTATCGACTTTGTTTTTTGTATATAATATGAAACATAAAACTTTAATTTAAGTGCAAATGTTCATTTAAATTGACAATAATATAACTAAATATATGAAGGTATAAATTATATTATCTATATTATAAATAAAATAAAAATTCAACAAACAACACCATAATTCATTTAGTCCTTTTCACCCTCACATATTCAACATTATAATAAAACTTTTAAGGTTTAAATTTAAATTTAAATTACCATCCATTCTGTCATATAACAAAAAATCCTTTGAGGTTAATATAATTTAATATAATGAATCAACTTTACAAAATAAAATAAAAAACAACCCCCATTTTATAAGGGTTTTAGGTGTAATTTCCAAAAAAAAAAAAAAATATTATTTATTAATGTAAAATATTTTGCTGAATATTTTTTACTTGAATTTTATCTTTAATGATCAAAATTTTAACATAATCAGATACTTTGATTGACGCTTTCGGTGTTTAAATATGCCAGGTTTCTATTTATATTAAAAAAAAGGATGTTGAATATTTACAACCTTATTTATGTAAGTGTGTGAATTTTAATATATATTAAATGTATATATCCAAAAGGGACATTTCATTAAAAAATGATCCCAAACATTTAAAAAACTATCCTTACATAATAAAGAAAAGATATTTAATAAAAAAAAATGTGTTTATGATGAAAATATTTTATAGTTTAGTTGATATTTTAATAATAAATATCATTTGGAAAATTTTAGAATATAGAAGATGATTCAGGATTCCCATTTACAAAAGGGAATTTTCATTTAAAAGTTTGTAATTCAAATATCATATAAGAATGTTAAATAATTGTGAGAATATTATTTCCGTATCCGCACTGAACCATATTGTCATAAAACTTAAGTTTAAAGTCTTGTAATTTTCTATACGATTGAATGAATTTGTATTGTTTTATTATTTCTGAAATCAATTATAAATTTAAAATTTTATAAAAGTTGTAAATTTAATGCTGTTCAGTATTTGAAGTAAATCTACGCTAAATAGTATTTGAAATACATTTAGAAGACATAATCTTTTTTATTTCAAATACATTTAATTGTAGGGGTTAAGAAATATATATTAATTTTTTCTTCTGGCATTCAATTTCAGATAAATTTAACATAAAAAGTAATTGAAGTAGTTAAGATGAATTTCAAATACTATAAATGTAAATCAAATACATTTTACAATCGAAAAAAAGTAATTCACAAATAAAATAACTTGATGTACAAAAAAAAAATTAATAAAATTTCAAAATATTTGAAATTTCAAAATATTTGGAATGAGAATTCGCCAAATAGACTGAATCAAAATCAGAATTGACTGAAAGTAAATTATCCGAATGCTCGATTGGCGACTGTACCTAAACTAAAAATAAAAAAAAATATTATGCTCCCCATAGACTCTCCAACTTGGTCGTGAAACAGTCTGTGCACCCATCGAAATGGCTAAGTTGCATTGTGTGTGGGTTGATTTTACAATCATTTTGATAGTTGTCAATTCCATGGTTGATGGTTGTTAGATGTACAGTCTATGATGGAGTAGTTTTATAATCAAAATTACATTTATTTATTGATGGTTTATGTCAAAAACATATGTTTAGTTATCAGAAATATCATTATTTGTTGAAATGAAAATTATGTGTTTTTGATTGTTGGTTGTGCAAAGGTTGGAAAATCAGTTGTGTAGTGTAGCGTGGTTTGCCTTCAGCTGAACCCTGAACAACCAGTCGATCGACCAAGTTGTATGGTCTATGGGCAGCATTATGTGTGTTTTCCGATTTGTCAATTTGTGTATACATTTGGGCAATATTACATTCAGTAAATTAAAATTCGTTCAATTATTCAATCCGCCAATTCTTAATTCGGTCAATTAGCTGCAAATCCAATTTGAAAATATTTCAATTAAATAAAAATACTCAAAGTAATTTCAAATTATGCAAATATTTCATTATTGTGACTAACTATTTTAAAGACATTTTTCAATTTGCATTTGTAATGCTGTTACAAATGTAATTAATTTCTTTCTATTACATTAACTATTTCAAAAATAGTTTATCGGACAGCTCTAGTTAATATAACTATATTCCGATTAAGAAAATTGAATTTTTGTAAATCTTTAAAATATTCTTTTAAGAAGACGACAAATTGATTGATAACTTTTTATATTTTCTATTGACCCATATTTGTTAAAAAGGAAATCTAATAAAACGTGTACATCAATAAAAATAAGATTTTGTTTATTTTGTTTCTTTTTCTCTATGTATAATAATTAAATGATTTATTTCCTTGATTTCAAATGTTGACATAGAAACATTTGATCAAACAGTTTATATATTTATAATTTCGATATAATTCTGAAAATAAAAACAAATAATTCTAGGAATTTCAATTAAAATTTTAGACATTTAAAAGATTTGATTTTACAAAACAGCAGCAACAAAAAAATAAAAATTCCTAATAACATAAAAATGTTGCCAAATGAAAAATTTAACAAGAACACAGGAAAAATAACTCGAATTCAATGAAAACTTTAAATTTTCTATATTATGAAAACTTGTGAAAATATTTTTTTTTTTTTTGAACGTGACTAATTTCATTTATATTTTCTTTTTTTGTTATATTAATAAACAAAATAATCGTACGTGATTTGAATTATTAAAATATAATAAAAAAAGAAAAACTTAATGTAGGTAAGTAAATGTAGGTTGGTTTTTTATATACATATATATTTATGTAATCTATATAATCGGAACTGGGAGATTAAGAATTTAAATAAATTATAAAAAATATTTATTTAGATGGAAATTTAAGATTATTCCTTTTAATCTAATGGAAAATAAGCTTTGGAAAAAAGGTTCAATTCAATTTCATATTATTTCAAATTTTGAATAGTCTAAAAGGAATGTAAATGGCCAGTCAATTTATTGATATATGTAAATAAATTGAGAAAATTATACAAAAAATATCAAATGTTTCCATAAATATCACGAATATTGAATGTCCGTCTCCATCGTTTCATAGTAAATTAAGGTTTTCAACAAGTCTATACAAAGAAGAATGGATGTAGACATTTTCTAAATTTAATGTACAAACTTCAAACGCGATGTAAGAAAAATAACCGTTCAACAGATTTAACTTTACTCCTGATTCTGACGCGCCGCAGAACCGCCTTGTACTGCTATTTTTTTTTTTAAAGTAATGACTTCAGTTTTTTTATGGTAAATCTGCAACAACAATTACAACATTTCGTTTGATTTCAACCTTTTCCTCTCTATCGGTGTGGCCAGAGTATTTCCCAGCATTTCAATGCAGCAGTTAAATATAAATGGTCTTTTTAAACTGCTGATAATTGGATTACGACTTTTACTTCACACTTCTAAATATATTGTAGAGGAAAATATTCGAAAGAGTTGCTGTGCCACCTAGTGATATTTTAGTCATTAACAGGTTGCATAATTCAAAAGCTTTTCCTATGAAATCTACATGTACTAGCTCTATAGTTTTATTTTCGTCAATAGTGTTTTTTGGGATTCACGTATTATGCATCGGGACGGGGAAAATTAAATTAAAAAAAGGTTCTTTTTCACCAAACGACAATGTAGTACAAAGTAGTACACAAATGTCTTGCTGTATAAACTGAATTTCACGAATTGCATTTCGAATTGCTTCCACATCATCCATATTCAACAGATTTAACACAAGACTATTTTCTGTTTCCAAACAAAAAAAAATGATTGGTATGCAAACGGTTTTCATCGAATGATTGGATTGAATTTTTTCAACAAAGAAATTTACATTTTACAAAATTGTAGTGTAATTTGGATATTAAACAATGAAATATAACTTAATTTTTATACATCTTCAGATTGAAAATATATTTTAAAAGTATACCCTTACTAACTAAGTATATTTAGATTGTTTATAAAGACTTAATTAAAAAATTTGTTTTTGAAATTGCCATTGAATTATTATTAAAATTGAAATTAATTACAAAATGTTAAAACCACAAACATTTATTTTTTGTTAAATGAATCAAAAATTGACCACAATTCAACATTATTTCATTTTACAACGATCCATATAATAATCCTTTACTTTAATGTACATTTAATATAAAAAAATATTCAATTTAATTTATTTTATATATTTTTTGTTTATCCTTTAAATATTTTTAGAAAATATTCTGGTTCAAGGATAATAAATAATTTTTTAGTTGCACTTAAAGTTCATTTGATATCTTGTTGATGGTACTTTATCAGTGGATGTTTTTTTCTATTTACAGATCTTTTAAATTTTAAAGAAACCTTTATAAAAACGTAAAATTTTTATTTTGTGGTCTAATCTAGGTTTGATTAGATTATAAAGGAGTCGTTAAGAGAGAAGTAGGAGCATCCTCCTCCCTGCACTGCGACCTAAAGAGATCTATTAGGCCTAACCCTACGAATATTTGGTCACTTAATACCCAACCTTCTGTAGAAACGGAGAGTTTTTCTAACGGCCACACCCTTGATCTTGAGAGGGCTCAGAAATCCCTTACCCAGGTGTGTCAGACTTTTTGGTCAACAGCTTCGTAATCGCAGAGGATGTGTTCCGCAGATTCTTCATCATCTGAACAGAACCGACAGTCAATATAATCAGAATTTCCGATTTTGTTTACGCCAGTTATTGTACGTAGCTCGGTTTTGTTTTGTTAAGTGTGATACCTTCTTTTAGCCCTTTTGTTTAACATATTTAGGAATCGCTTCCTTTGGCGTATGCCTGGGATGTGGTTCCAGTAGGTGGATTTCTCTTTATTTTCCCATTCCCTAATCTAAGTCAAATTTAAAATTGTAAATTTCAAAATATTTTATTACAAAAATTTGATATTTATGTAAAAAATTATAAATACGTAATGAACATATTACTTATCCAAAGCAGATTATAATATTTCACATCAACAATTTGTAACATATTGGATGTAATTGGTGTAATTTATACATCATTTTATAGCTATGGATATTTTAATTACAACATTTAGGGGTTTTATAACTTAAATATAGTATACTCTTAAAGTATGTAATTTTCGTCCTGGATATAAATATTTGACATAACAATATTACCAGATGTCATTTTATTGGGATATTATTTAATATTTCTTTCTAATACTAATGTATACTTGTGTCCTTAAAAACATACTGTGTGAAATGAATTACTGAATCTTATTACTTTTATATTAAATTTTATTAGTTATTTGTGTAAAAAAGGGCTCAATATAATTCATTTGTTACGTGCTTGAACTGATTAATTCAAAGAAAAATCAAATAAATAATATTGACACGATAAAATTATTATTGATATAATGATTCAATATAGAAAACAATTTAATTTTAATATAAATTTTCATAAATAAATGTTTTAACAAATAAAACACATAAATTTATAATTATTATATTATTTTTGGATTTATAATTAAATCGTTATCACCAGGATTACAATTTAAATGAATTCATTTTCATAGATTATTTAATAGGATATATTATTATATGTAATCAACTCAAATAAATGATTTTATTTTTACTCTATATATTAACAAACAAATAAATATAATTAAAACCATAATCATATTATGGATGGATGAATAGAAGCGAAATCCGCAAAGCACTCAGTACAGAGTTAGACACATTGTACGATTTTATCACTAAAAACACATGTTCTGGCGGTTTACTGAACCACTAGCTCAACATAACTTTAAGATTGGTTGCCAACCACGAACTTCTACTTTACTCTTCACACAATTCGTTCGAAGTAAATAAAACATTTAAACCGTATTGATATAGTGCGAATGATACAATAAGCTTTCGATCGTTCCCTTATCGTCATCATTGATTATTTGTGGGGTCCATTTATTCAGAAGCTAGCTAGCGTTCTGAAGTTCTGATAATAAGAATTAACCGCCAATTTTTTCAGCTTCGCTTTAGTGAGTTTCAGTGCTTTACGGTATTGGGACAACCAACAGTTTCGTCCTTCCTATGGCCAAGTTGCCAGTTTGCTCATTGCCAGGTTGCTGAAACTATTCACCGGGTTGTTAAAACTGTATATTTACACTTTTAATATTATAATATCATTTAAATTTAAAAATATTAGAAAATTATTAGCAAAGAAACTGTTTCAAATAGAATATTTAAAATAGTTCGGCTGATGCTAGCAAATTTTGAACAAATTATTCCACTTCTTGATGTAACCAATCCGAGTTTATTGTAAAGTATTGTGAAATTTAAATTGTGTATTGTTATTGCCAACAATTTTTCCAAATATTTCATATTTTAAATTATATTCTAGAATTTGTATAGATAGTCTAATGTTTCTACCGAAGAAAATCCTTACTGAAAACATTATATCCTTCTAAAATTAAACATGAACAATCTATTATTATTAAATAATAATTTGGACAAATAAATTTTGTAATATTTTTCATAATTTACCTGATGATTTCTATATGTAATATAAATTACATCCGCATATAAAAATATAAAACTTTTATTAAAGTATACTTACAAATTAATAAGGATATCCTTATTAGATAGTAATAAATATGATATAAAAAATATACATATAAAATAAAATATTAGAATTATTACATTAAATTAAGAGCTGATGCTTGTCTGTCAAGATATTAGTACAAAAATAGTATAACAACTTTTCTATTTATGTATACATAAAAATATGTAAGAAAGGAATTCATTCTAACGTAAAGTTATCACAAAATACTAATAATAATAATAATAATTAGTATTTTATTAACTTTTGTTATAACACAAGAAAACTTAATTAATATAAGAGCAAAGTCTATTATTGAATTTATATCCTATGAAAAAGGATACTTTTAATTAAAATATAATTAACACAAATTTTGTATTATATATTAAGAAAGTGAAATGGTTTTTATTTAAAAAGTAAAATATGTTATTAAGAAGTTGATGGTGGCTTTTTATCTGGTTTAATCTTAAAGAAAAAAATATTATTTTTTCTGAGGTTATAGTACATTGAAGAGCAACGGTGCCGAAGTATTAGATTGCGGGTTCAACACCAAACCAAATTTACTAACTGTGTTAGAATGCTAATTGTGGAGGACATTTGATAACAGCAATTAAAAGCCATTACCTTGTTGTAATTATAAGTTTCTTATGGTTCAGAATCCATATAAAATTTGTAGATTTAAATTGGTAGATTTTTAATTGTCACGAAACCTATATCATTGAGATCCTTTACTCCGAAGTTAAGAAGGTAAATATAATACATAGAATGCCAAAGTAAATCGAATTTTTGTGATAGATATATCGAATTTTTTAAGGGAATCTTTGAGAAGGCAATCGTAACTTTCCATGTAGCTAATCAAACATACGAATTTTAATCTGATCTTATATACAACCATTGAACATATCTGCAACCATTGTATGGTTATATTGGCTATCATTTCGATCTGGAAAAAATTATGATATCCTTAAATATTTAAGGATACACCTTACTTAAGCATAACTTAGTTAGATTAGGATAGCTCGAATATGTAATTATTAAAAAAACTCTTTTAGTTGTTTTCGTGGTATCAATCGAATGTCCAATAAGCGGATAAAGGAAGTGGTAAAGTTAATAATCAGAATAAATGTTTTAAATTTATCTTGAATTCTTAGAGTTTGATCTTGCCTGTAATAATGGCGCAAAGATATGTTTTTATATAAGAAAGTAAATCATTTAAAGTTTAACAATTACAATCAAGTTTCATAATTTTAAATTAAATTTATTTCTTTATTTAGAATCAAATTAGAAATTCAAATTTTCAAAAATTTATAAAGAAGAGAAAATAATATAAAATAAATAAAATCATTTTTTTGGAGTGAAAATGAATCGATTTTTTTATTATTAACTTTACGATATTTATTACTTTGATTAGATCTAATAAAGGTGTGTCTAGACGTGGTGCTAGTTTACGAATATTTCATGTTTTTTTTTAGTTTTGGCAACTGAATTGGTGTTGATTAACATTTTACTAAAAAAAAAAAATATATAGATTTATGCGCTACTGGTAATTGTATTTAAAAAAAAACATGAAGTTTAGGGGTAACTGAATTGTAGAAATTATTTTATTTACTAGATTAACAATTATTAATAATTTAATGACGTTATTTATATTATAATTTGGCATAAAAATTGGAATTAATTAAAGGATATTTTTTTTTGTATGATCAAAGTTGATAATTTACAATTCCCGCTTTGTCGTATTATTAAAATGAATATTTATAATTTCTTCAACTTCAAATTCAATTCAGATTTAACATTAAAATTGAAAAACTAGTTTAGAATTTATTTATCATTTTTAAAATTTTCAAACAATTTTGTAACATAATTTTTGATAATAATCGATTGTATTTTCTTTTAATTTATCATACATTTAACGTCAAATTTACTGTACTATGACAGTAAAGTTTTACTCTTTTCAATCAAATAAAAACTGTCTTCTGCTCCTTCCTATATCCTACATAGTCAAAATAATGTACTACAATAATTAAATGTCAAAATCTGTAAAAAATCATTTTGAATTTTGACCGATTTTCTATCTTTAAATAATTGTTCATCTGAGCATGTATTTTGAAAATTTATATATTTTAAGAAAATTATAATTTTCTACATAATTCTAAAACTAATTTAAATTAAAACTTATGAAGAATTTGTTTAGAATTAATTATAATAAGTAATTTCGATGTAGCTAACTAATATAACTTTCAATAAAATTCTAAAATTTGTTGGACCGTTTACTAGTAATGTAAATATTGACTTATTGATTTCGTGTCAATTATTTATGTATTTATCTATAATGTAATAGGGTTTCCTGTTGTTGTCAAAGTTTTAAACATTTTACATTAATTTATTTAACCATGAATATAGATTTATTTTTCATGTATAATATTCTTCATGATTTTTGAAGGTGCACTTAAGCGTGAAATAGAAATTTCTGCCTGTTATATATGTACATAAAAATATGAGAAGCTACCCTTGTTTTTTTCTAGTTTGATAAAATAAAAATTGATTGCATATCCTATGTTTATATAATGAAATATTTTGATTATTAAGAAAGATGATGCTTTAATATTACGTGTTAGAGTTTAAAGTTTAAATAAAAAAGACAAGCTTTAAAAATATTTATATTTTCTGGAGAATATGAAAAATTAGAAATTCAAAAAATATAATTTGAATTACATATTATTAATATTTGTATTCTTAAAGTCCAATACGCTGATTTAGATGAATTTATCCAGCTTAAGAGTGTCCACAATAAAGTCGTTTTATTATTAATTTATAAACTTTTGTTCAACTTTAAAAATAAGCAACCAAACCAAACTGTACAAAAAATTATTTTGTATTATTTCACATGAAATTTAAATGGAGACTTTTGAAAAGCACGCATTAAAGACTTCCACTCGAACATATTCATTCCGGAGCTATCAAAGAAGTTAGAAACAGAAAAAGTGAATTGGTTCTGTCAACCCGAAGACGAGATGTGAGGCGTTGATGTTTGGACGACAAATGACACATCGAAAACTAGCTCGGTTTGGATACACGTGGCTGCTGTTTCATCTACAATAAGGGTTTGGTCAGTAACTGATAATTATCACAATTACCAGTTTCAGAACAAATGGCTACAATGATTAGAACTGTCAGTAATTAAGACACTTACTCTAAACGTAACCTAAACTAACGCTAATCTTAATCTTTAGTATTGTACCACTTTAGCGGGATTTTGAAAAATATCGTAATCTTAAGCCGAGCTAAGCTGAAGCATTTAACTTTTTACAATTAGTGTACTATTTGGTACCCAAATTAAAGAATTTTATATTTTTTATTTACTTTAATGAAAAAGCCTGAAATACCATTAAGAAATTTTGACTATAAAACTTTTTATGTATTTCCATTGTATTTTAATATCATTTTTTAATATAAACGAAACACGATATTAATTAATTAACAAATTAACATACAAAAATGTTTCCCTCAATTACAAAATCTACCACTACAGAAGCTATTTATCAAATTTATCGTATTTCCTTTTTCTTTTTTTCTTTTTTTTTGGTTATATAGCAAAGTTTTACGATCAAATTATTCGTATAGCTAAAAGGAAGAGATTAACATTAACAAATTTTTATATAATATTAATAATAAAGAAGGGGAGCTCCTGTCAGTATATGACACACACACAATAATAAGTATTGGACTGAATTGTAATATAAAATGTAGATTGAAAAAAGAGTAGATTATTTAAATTTAGGTCGAACAATTTCTTTAGCATAATTAAAGGTATTCCCGCATTTTGCCTACTTTATAGTAACTTTGCCCGTGTATTTACGATGACATATCACATATTTTTGCATATGCCTCTAACTAATTTATTCCTATATTAGGATTTAAACACTATTACTTTCTGATTGGTCTTCATGTCAATATTTCGTAATTCTTATGCAACATTTTTATCAAGGACGAAAATATTTTTCAAGAATGATTTTATATTTTTTTTTTCATTTTCATATTGAATTTATCGAATATTAAAATGGGATTGGCAATATTACAAAATCTACGGTTAATTTATATGAATTTTATATATTACGACCTACATAATAGATAGGAATTTTCGTCCTTTCGATATTATAACATTATAAATTCGTTCGTTTTGGCTTACGCTAGTCTATAATAAATTTATAATTATATAACGAATAGTAGATTTATGATTTGCACACGAATTGTTTCATGAATTTTTAATTTATAGATTTTAAAATATAAATTTTAGTATGGTACGATTCGATAATCTAAATTTAGATACAGTGCATGCACTAACAATAGAAATAATGAACAAATTAAACATTATAAAGATGTTAAAAAATTAATTTATTTAAAAAAAATTAAAATCGTTACTTAAATTCATGTTAAATTAAATAAACAAATTTTTACTTAAACATTACATAACTCTATAAAAAGTGTAAATATAATATTGTTATCTGGCAAAATTTAGATATACACTTTAGTATGATAGGTAATAAGCTTACATATTTCAGGGCAGCAGCTAGTACCATCAGTTGGACCGTCTTTGTATTAATAGTTATACGTAAACATTGTGTGCCCATATATATGAGCAAGTAAATGTCCCAGCGAAGCAAATAGAAATTTAAAATTTCAGTTTTATGTCTTTAGACACTTTGTATGAACTAATCACATTATGCACTTCAAACGTAAATTTTTTTATTTGCTTCAAATTGTAGGCAATAACAAATTCTAAAATATAACATAAAACCTAAACGGACTGCAAACAGTGCTAAGGCTGTAATTTACCAACATATTAATTATAGAATTTTGTGAAATTATGCCCGCAAACAACAAATTTCTGATTGTCTAGAAGAAATTTCGTTTGATGTAATGTCGTCAGTTGATTAAAATAATCAGAGAAGTTTAGCCGTTTAAATATTTTATCATAAATTCATAAAATTAATAAATTCTCTCAGTTTGATATTAAACAGCTAAAACTAGCAGACATTTGTTTGCTAACCAATAATCTAGTTTCAGAAATTTTATAAATTTAATCGCTGGTTAAATATTAATCGGAAATTAGGTAATCTATTATTAATGCAATAATGGGGAATGTATTAAGCTTGGCTACAATGTATCGAGTAGTTTAGTGTATAGTTAGTAAAGTTCAAATTTGACGTTTTCATTTATTTTAAAATTGATTCGGAACGAATGGAATCGAAAGAGAAAATAATTAATTTTTTACGAATCCAATCCAAACTGAAGCGAATACCAAGAGAACTCAAATTTTAGTATTTCAAAACATGAGTGAAGCAAATGTTATATCAAAGATATTAAAAATTATTCAGAATTATATATAAAAAAACATAATAAAAATTACATGAACACCAGAAACCAGAACCGAAGACGAATTTCGATATTTAATGTGTTGAATTTGCTTAACCATTCGATTTGTTACAGTACGAAAATTGTATTTACTTAAATCGAAATTGATGTTATAACTTTTTAGTACCAATAATCATGTAAAATTTTGCTACATCATTTCGAATAATGCTCGGAAAGTCAATTGTTGATCCCATCAGCTATTTTTATATTATATTTATATAATGTAAATGACATCAACAACATATTTTGTATGATATGTTTTCCATTATAAAAATTCTCGATATTTTTATTTTAGGTGTTTGTCATTCAATAAAAAACTAATTTACAATGCAAAAATTTCGGTTAAAAAATGAATTGAAAAAATATTTATGAAGGATCAACTTAAAATGAAATTCTCTTCGTTTTTACTAAGTGAAAAAAACAAATATTAATGCCATGAGTTTATTTTTGTGATAAAAGGTCCCACTTTATCATTATTATTTTTATATCCTTTTTTTTACAACAAAAAAAAAATAAGAAAAACCTTTTTGAAGGAAAATTTAAATTTATATAAAAAAAAAAAAATATACAATATTATGGTAACATTTATTCTGCACATGTTTCATCAAAATTTCTAATGATAAAAAAATAATCTTTTCACTTTTTTTTCTTATAATAACACCAAAGAACAAGAATAAATATTGATTCCAGAGAAGTTATAAAATTAATTGTTGTTGTTACAGGAAAAATGTTGTGAATTATTAGATGGAAGTAGAGCAGCATTTCATTTTTCAATATTATAAATCTGAAATGATTGTAATATTGAGGCATTACGATGTAAAATTTGAATATTATTAGAACTTCATTTAGAAACTAAAAAATAAAAAAAAAAATTAAAGATTCGAAGATGAAAATTTCAACAGTAAAATGAGCCTCGCATTCAAGATGCATCACAATCACAGATAATTTTTATTATTATTAATATTAAAGCTTTAATTCATCCATTACACATAAATTATTCATAGTTATACATTTAATTATAAATACGAGTATGTATTAAAACATTTTTTTATTAAATGTATTGAGCATAATTTTACAGACGACTCTGTCGTCCTGTCCCTGTGCCCAATTGTTTCTGATATTCTTTAAAAATCATTTCTCCATCTTTAACTTGCCACACATTCTACTTTCTACTTCAAGTATCTGACTCATTCAGTCAACCTTTTTATTGTCTATTGTCGTCTGAGCGGATAACATGAACAGGACACTACCGCAATTTTATTGTATTTGCAGTTTTCAAATACTTTTCGACTTTAGTTCACACAAACAAGTTTGTCTACCACGTTGAGTAAGCTCATTTGCAATTTGGAAATTTTCTGTATCTTGCTGTTCGGTGCTTGCGGCCACTTTGAAATATAAAAATCAAGTTTATCCAAATTTACAGCAAAATCTATTTTTTTTGTAATTAATTCTACTTCTGTAATATTCTGTTAAAGGGTAATAAATGTAAATATAAAATTGAATTAATGCCCACAATTTGGAACAAAATTCAATTTTTGTGGACTTTGCTTTACAATGAACTATAGCTCAAGTAAATGGAAATTTACGTAATCAAAAAACACATTATGTACTCTACTTATTAAAATTAAATTTATTGAAAATTTTATATATTCAAAATTTATATTCCTTATCAAATTAATTATATATTTTATTAATTAAATTTGTCACATATAAATTAAATAAATTTTCATTTTCCAAAAATTATTGTTGTAATAAATTTATATATTTTTATTAAAAAAAAAAAAAAAATGTCTTCTGAAGACCAATCAACAACCACATCTACATATACTGATGAGGGAGAAACTGAAGCCATATCTGAAAAATCTTCATCTACTTATTTGGATACAGTATATACGTCAATTTCAGATTGTCCAACAATTCGAACTACTTATCTACCACAATCTGTAGCAACTACAGATTTTGAAGATTCATCGTGTAGTAATTTTGGTAAACCAACAGGTCTTGATGATTCAACCACTTCAGATTCTAAAGGATTTTTAAAAAAAAAACTTGGATCTGGTTTTATGCGTGAATTCTCAAGAATTATATTAATGGATTTTGTAGATGAAGAATTATCAGATTCATCTGAAATTGATAATTGTAAATATTCATCAGTAAATTTAGAAAATGCTCGAATGACAGCAACTAATTCATTACATATTGATGTTATATGCAATAATGTAACCGAATTAATTCCATTTAAAGAATTATTAAATTTACCAATAGATAAATGCTATTTAGCGGAATTATGTTTTAGTGAAAATCTTATCGTTAGTATTGATACTGATATTAAAAATAAAAAGAAAATGTTAAAAGAAAATGATTTAGAAATATTTCCAAAAAAGAAAAATGTAATATCAGATGTTACCGAAAGAGTTGGTGTACTTTGTTTACGAATTGAAGAAATTGATAATCATATTATGACATATTGTAATAGCCAGTTATCAATAAATAATGATAGTGTAGCTGGTACACAAATTACATCAATTATATTGAATGATTTTACACATGTTGAAGAAAAAAAAACCGAATGGCATTTTGTAGATGGAAAAAAAGTTGTAAGTTTTTTTTTAATTAATTATAATAAATAATATACACTTTTGTGGTGTAGTTGAAATTCGAAAACCAAACCAAATAAATAGTGGACCGGAACCTTCCAAATTACGTTTTTCGACAAATCTGTTAACAGTTTCGACATTTTCTCTACGAAATCCGTAAAATTACGAATGTTTAATTCCAGATGATAGCCGTAAGACCAAGAAAAAATGGCCCTTGTTAAAACTAAATCAAGTTACAGCAGTTTCGTAGAGATATAGCCAGCTGTATAAACGGGACTCTAGTCAATTGATAAACATGAGACCAGACTAGGTATCCCATTTAACCAATCATTCCGAAATTGCGAAAATAAAATAAAACAGAAACTATAACATATTTCACTTGCAATTGCTAATGCTGGACAAGGTAAGAAACGAAACTCTAGTCACATATTCAATAACCCTAGCTAGCTAGCAACTAAGCTAGCGAGGGTAAGAAGGGAAACTCTAGTCACATATTCAATAATACTAGCGAGCTAGCAACTAAGACTAAGCTGAACAGTTGACTTCACACAAAACTGTTCTGGAGTAACCACAGAGCTAAACAATCGCGAAGTATTCTGAACATGACCAAACCCATGCTCAGACTGTACACAGGAACTTTCACGGGGCATTTACTATTACGTAAACATGTCGGGCGACTCAGAATGACAACTAAAACAGCTTATAGAGGCTGTTTTGAGGATGATAAGACGGTTGAGTATATTTTATGTCACTGTCCTTATCTGTGTAATAAAAGGTTAAAATTTTTCGGTTCCTATTTTGTAGGAGATTTAATGGAATTAAGCAGTGTAAAACCTGCGAAGTTGACAAACTTTATAAAGGAAGTGGGATGGCACGATTCGTGGTGAAAATGGTCAACGTTTCGTAAGGGGGTACAACGGGCCGTACGGTCTAGGTACGTGGTTTGGTCGCTTCCATTCCCCCCTTCTCAAACCAAGCAAGACTAAGCTAATACGAAAACTTGAAATTAAATCCCAGAATAAAACTTTTATATAAGTTTAGGTCTCTTTCTTTACATACTTTTTGGTTAAAGTTTTGATGCTTATCAATTTTTGCCTAAAATTTGGCAAGTTTTTTAATCTATTTTTCTATTTTTCGCAGCAAAAAAAACTCGACATAACAAATGAAAATGAAAAATTTGTTATTTTAATGAAACACAGAGATTGTTGTGCAACTAAAAATCGTCAAGGTAAATTCGTATTAAATAGTCCAGGTAATTTCTTACAAGATGGTGGAATTTATGTTTTAATGCGATTTTTGATTATTTCAAAATTTATTGGAAATCTTGAATTTTGGACAGTGGACATTAATGGTAAATTAAATTTTTAATATATGAAAATGAAAAATCATAATTTTCATAAAATTTCAAGGTAAAATCGGTAAATGTATACTGGATGTTAGTAAATTACGTGCTATTTTTGTAGAAACAAAAGGTTATAAAACAATACGTATAAAGAAAATACATTTACGAGCATGTTCTAAACCAGATATTTCTAAAACATATTTCCTACAAACTGGTCATATTGTACAACATAAATGGAAAGGATGTCCATATTATTTACATTTAAATGATACTTTACAAATACCACCAAGATTTAGTTATATGTCATATGATTGGATGAATGATATTATATTATTATCACAATATGATGATCAAAAAACTCGAATATTAACAAATATTAAAACATATTTAGACGGACATACAGAAATGAAATATTTACTACAGGATTATTTATTATATTTGAAATTATTACAACCCGAAAATATTTACAATTATACAATTAATTTTTTTACAAATTTATTTTGTAAAAAGTTAGACGAAGCAATTGTGTAATAAATTATTAATTATTAATTCAGTTTTCCATTATAGTATAAATAAATAATTTAATTTGTTTCTATTTTCAATTTTATTAATTATAGAAAAATAAGTGAATTACATAAAGAATTCTTCTATGTGTGTTTTACGGAACCTTTGGGTTTTATAAAAAATTTAAAATGTTCCGTGAGAAGATTTTAATTTTATGGAAACCAATATTTAAAAATCTTGTAAGTCTTCTTGTTTATCAAAAGCCAAAATACACTCCAAATTATTTTCAATATATTTTTGTCAAATATAACTGCGTGATGATAAAAAACGCTCTTTGATTTAAATAAGTAATTGCAAATCAAGTTTATTTTAAATATTATATAAAGTGCCAGCAGTCGATACGCAGTCGAAAATTTAATACAACATACAAGATTAATTTAAAAATAATTAAAAGACATGTTTTTCAAATTTCGATTTAATGAAGCATTTTTCAATTATAGACATAAAATTTAAATATTCAAACTTAGATTCTTTGAAACAGTCTTAATTATATAATTTGATCCCATTTAATTAGCCTATGAATGTTTTAGCAATAATTTTATTCAATAACATCTTAAAGCCAAGTTCAAATTATAAAAAATATTTAAATAATTTTAGAATATAATTTATTTTACAATTATTCTTTAGGATTACATTCATAAAAAAAAAAAAACATTTTTAATTATGATATTTATCTAAATTTTTTGCATACTTATACAAATTATGATAAAGTATTTATGTAAAATCTGCTTTTATCTAAATAAGTTAAATTTTGAAAGATAATTTTAAATAATTATATAGATTATTAAAATTTCCAATTTCCGTTTATCATATCGTACTCGTATGATCAAAATTTATGTTGTATATACATGTACATAAAAAGTATTGTTGATTGCTTGAATGATTTTAAAGGAATGGGAATTTTGCATCTCCTACGCACATTAGCTACATATTAGTGAGCTCATTCTCATTTCATCCTTCACTCGAACGATGAATCATTATAAAAGTGTGTGGACTCATCCCACTTCTTTAGTGAATGAAATCAATTTGACCAGTCTGAGTTAACCCACATCTTCAATGTTTTCGAGAATGAAACTACCAAATTTCCTAAATCGGGCAGAAGGGCAATCGTATAACATAATGTTTCATTGTCTTATGGAAAACGAAGTCAAGTGTAATATTTAGTAAGGTATAATTAAACATCAAAGTATAATATTTATAACACAATTGGAACTTGTTAAAAGATTTTGTAATATATTTAAGCAAATAAGGTAAAAATTTTACTCTAAAATCTGTTGAATATGAAAAATTAAATATTAATATTAAAGTATTAATTCACGTTTCTTATAATTTCTTAATGTAAAGGATAAAATTATTTCAATTTGTATTATTACACCCTTAAAATTGTGAATCATAGTACACTTTTGCCATAATAATGATTTCTCCATCGTATCGTACCCGACACTCATTACTCATATAACAACAGTCGTTAATTAGTTTCACGTTGCGTGGTTCCGCTGTTTTAATTTAGTTTTTCCTTTTGATATGAACAATTTCCTTAGAAATTATGTATATACATAAAAATATTATATTGTATACATATTTATGTAATCTCTGGATATGATTTTTTTTAAGAATATTTTAAGTAGTAAGAAGAACAAATTTTTTTTACATTAATTTCATATTTAGTTGGTATACTAATTAACAAAACTCAGTGGTGTAGGTCTGGTGGATATATGAAATTTATATTCATTTGCATTCATATTCTATCTAGTCATTGAAATTTATATATACTCCACCTATAAATTGAAGTTATTCGTTCCATGTTGTAATTAATTATATATCTTTATAAATATTACTTTGTGTTTTATTTCATAATTGTCTGTGTCTCTGTAATTTTAGGGATGATTAGTTTTTCGAGTGTGTACTTTTACATAAGAAACAAGTAATAATTATAATTGTATGGCAAAAAATGATAGTTTCATAAAAAGTACATTTAACTATATAATCAATCAATGTCAATCAAATTAATTGCATGTCATGTTTAAACAAAATATTCATAATTTTTTCTCATAAAGAATTGTTGAAATAAAAAAAAAATACTATTTAGTTTATAACTAATTTCAGAAATTATCATTCATGAATCTATTAGCACTGACGGACCGTATCATCTAGATTAGGTAGCTATAGCTTATGTGCTAAATTTCATTCAAATTATGATGAAGTATTGCTGAGCACCGGAATATCTAGAATCTGTTAAGTTTTAACATTTTTAGAATTGCTAACTTCAGAAACTCTTCGGTCGAAACAAAGAATTGGTTTCCAATTCAAATTACTTTTTGTATCAGAGTTTATAAGTAGGAACCGAAACATCTACGTCACGGGAAAATAAAACGGGACAGTGATAAATTGTATCGTGTTCGCAGTGATGCATTGAGTGTCCTCTTAAGAGGGCATTCGTTAGATAAATTAAGTTTTTCCTATCTTTTTACGGTTCGTAGATATTTCTTTGTGACTACTTCTTGCTGAAAACTCCCCCATAAACTCTTTGTTACCTTCCCGTGGTAGCAAGCTTATCAGCGTTAGAAATAAGTATCATATTGTCGAAACAACTTCCAGTTGCGCACCTTGCTGGTTCGTCGGTTTTCTTGTTTCCCGGGTGGTTACTATGAGCTGAGACCCATTTCAGAGTGACTTTATATATCATCCCATTATAATGCTCTTCATTTATTTCAAAAAATTAAGCTGTAAACTAATCGCTAGAAAATTTTATATTTGTTCAATTAGTATTCGAAATAAAAATCTTCATTTTATGTCTCATATTAAATAAAATGAAGAATCTGAAAACATCATTTTACCAGGGATAATTTAAGGATGATTTTTATCATCATATATCAATGTAAAGATTATAATCGATTCTTCTCATATTGAAACATTATATTGTTTTTGTTCATATAACATGAAAATTTTTTAACAATTATTTACAACATAATAATAATTATCCCTTAAAATATATCCAACAATTTCCATTAATCAAATAAATCATATATTAGAAATATTTCATATCCATAAAAACTAACTAATCTATCATTCTTTCTTGTTTAAATATGTCAATTAATTAAATAGATAATAAATGAATTAATGTTTTAGAGAATTTTCTTTAATCTTCCTTATAATCCTAAATTTTCATATTTTGATAAATTAAAAGAGAATCATCAAAAAAACATAATTACCACATTTTAAAATTCAGAAAAACCACTGACCACAATTGGTTAAACTATAGATGTCTATAATTATAATTCAAATTATGCTTCTATGCAGGAATGAATATTAAATATATTAAATAATATTTAATGTAAATTTATAATATAAATTCCTTCTGGACATTTAATTTATTCATTGCTGATTTTCATTAGCCTCTTTGGATGTTTAAGGTAATATACTTATTAAGTATTAGAAAAATAGCTAACACAAAAATACGATTAAAGAAATTATATTTAGGGTTTTCCTTTCCAGGTTTACAATATTTCTAATAATTAATCTTATAAGATTCAATTAAGTCCGTAAACTCATTTTAATATCAAAAATAATATACTTAATATACAAAATTATTTTGTATTTAGAAGTTAATTTGTTTTGTATAGCCTAAGCGTCTGTCGAACATTGTCATAAGCTTTATTTAAATTTATTAATAAATAGTGATGTAATGTTATAGTTAGGAAAACTTGTTTCAATGATTTCATGTTTTAATAATTGAACCTTTTTAATCGCCTGATTAGAGTATGTCATCGATAATTTAGCAAGTATAGTTTTAGTCATAAGAAGAACTAAGAACGCCAACAATTTTTAAATTACATGATGCTTCAACTTTGAGCATCATAAAAGAATTAATTCAATATGAAGCATCCTGTTAATTCAATAAGAAGCCTCCTGTTGATCCTGTTAATGACAAGTTTTATTTCATCCTGTTATCAATTTAAGAATGGACTATAGAGCTCAATTCATTATGATTAGTAAATTAGTAAAATGCATGAAATTAAGCTTAAATATAAAAATATTTTCTGTTTGACATGAGATTTCTGGTGAATTAAGAGAAAATTGTATTTTACTTGCTATAGCTTTTACTTGCTGATATAAAAACTTGTAAATTATTTTGCAGCAAGAGAACTCGAAAGATATTGACGGTTTAAAATTCTGCAGTTAATTGTATTGCACTTACTTGCTCCAAATATAATAGCGACAGCGTTGTTATTTAGTTACCTATATTAGTTTGTATATATATTCTAAGTTTAATGGTAGAAAATATTTTAAATATAGCTAAGAAAAGTTATAATAGATTAGTTTTTGTACATTCATAAATGCAAAACTGTATTGCGTTAATATTCTAAAACTTATCATCTAATATTATATATTTAAACATTCCATACTTTATTGGTTTTTTAAAAGACTTAAATACATAAATATATATCATTTTTAATGGAAATTCACATTACTTTGTAGATATAAGAATTATTATAAAATGTAAAATAAAAAAATATTTTAAAAAATAAGTAAATCTAAATGACAAGACAAGATAACAATACCTTTTTTTTAAAATAAAAAATTATTATGTTAATCGTTCAACATAAAATCACAGGTAAATAAATTCAAAATTTCATAATAAGCTTAAAAAGATAAAATATGAATTTCATGTTTTTTGATTAGATGAAAAAAATTTATGGTTTCAATTTATTCATCAATGGAATTTTACATTTAGATATAACATAAATGTGTATAAAAAATGTAATGTAAAAATTGTACTTTTGAAATGATAAAGGTTATAAAAAAAAGGATAATATAAAAAATAAATAAAGTAAATAAAATTTTCTATAAATTTGATTGCAATTCGTCATTTTATCTACTTTTTATTTCGATTGAATTCAATCTCACTAATCTGATAGATAAAGAAGACCACATAAAAAATGATATTTCAAAAATTTGATATTGGTTTCGAAACCATTGAAGAACATTTTAATTTAACAATTCGTCAGGTGAGTTCTGAAAAGATTCATACGAAATCAACACAGTTTCGAGTAAAATTGATTTTGAATTAAAGTATTCGCTTAGTTTGGTTTTAACTTTTACAATTAGTAAATATTTATTATCAGATTTTAATTTCAAAAATTTTGACTGCAGAAATGAATTTATAAACGACCCATTTGGACTGTTTTGAATCAAATCACTTTACAAATTAAATAAAAATCTCAAATCTATGGAATTCTTACTTGACCCATAACCATATAAAATAAGAATTTGCATATACGTTGGACAATTAAGAAATAATATGTTTTTCGTAATATTTAAATCCGCACGCACGTGCTATGTACATAGATGATATGGAAAATTTAAGAAATAAATAATTCTGAACACTAAATTCCATATAAAAATTAGCCTTATTCCAAAAACATCTTAATTTAAAAAGAACTAAAAATGTTATAAAAAAGCGGATGTAGGACAATTTAGCCCTGAATATTTCAGAATTTCAGTAAAGCTAAAGGTAGGATATCAGTAGAAGAATGATCAATTTCCAAAAGCTAAGAATCACATAATTAAAAAAAAAGTGAAAATTGAGTAAATTGGCCGTGGATAATCTTGAATTGATTATATCAGTTTTTAGTATTCTTGAAAATATCATCGATCCGTACTTTAATAACAACATCCAAACAGTATGACTTATTTTTGATTAATTGTAACTCTAAGATCGCTAAGCCTTACTTATTCAGTTTAAAGTAATCTCAATTAAGCTATAAATAAATTATTAATACAAGGACTTTAAATACATTTAGTTTTATATTATTTTCGTTTTGGGTTGAGATGTTCGAAAATGCTAAATACAATGAAAGTAAATTAATGTTTAACAATTGATGCTCATTGCTTAAAATAACTAAAAAAAATATAATCTATTAATAAAAATTTATATTTCAATTTTAATTTTACTTTTTCATAATATAAACTTTTATTCTTTATCTTTAACTTTCATAAAACAAATTTTCCAAAAATTTACAACAACAAAAAAAAGTAAAGAATTTTAAAATATTTTTCAGTCATAACTATCACGATAAATCCGTATAATAAACAACAAAAATAAAGAAAATCAATTTCAATCACTTTTCAATTTTCTTTCCAGTTTTTCGAACAACAAAAAAAAAAATAGAAAATTATACAAAATTTCATGGAACAAAGTAAAAGAGTATGTTATAAAAATCGAACCATCATGAACATTGATGCCAGATGGCAATTTATGTTTTAGAAATATCAAAAATAAAAAAAAAAAAGTAAAATAAAACAGAAAAACCAATAATTTTTCCTATACTGTTTATCAATTTTTCCATTATATTTATTTTTCCTGAAAAAATAAATAAATTTATATATTATTTTATTTATATTTTTTTTTGTTGGAATAATTTTGTGGATAAAAAGCTTGATGGAATATTAGAGTACAGTATATTTTGAAATGTATATATTGATTTTAGTTTCCCATTATATAATAATAAACAAATTTTCACCTTTTAAAATATTACACAACATTTGAAACGTTCAAATTTTCAGATTAATACTCAGATTAATAAGTTAAGCTCTTAGTCAAATTTTATATTTAAATTAAGCATTCTATACATAGTTAGTTTAAGTTCAAATTATCTTACTACATGTACAGCAACACTACAGCACAGCTTCCAGCACCGCTCATAGCGTCACTCTGTTCATGCACTTAGAATATGGACTGGCTAGGTTATGAAGATAAATTTTTTATTGCTTTAACCTTGTTTTAGTCTATTAACTCATGATTTGATAACCCTTAAATTTTCCCACACATTTTTTTCGATTGATGACCACATATAAATCATATGTGGCTGTATGTTTTGAATATTCTGTTGTAAATTGTTCACAGGTTCAATTTTCGGCTGCATTTCAGACAATTCCATGTCATACAGAGAGCTTAAAATTATAAAAATTTTAGATAAATAGAATTTTGCACCCATACTAAAATCTGGTTACAGTGATTAAAATATTGTTAGCGCAACTTTTAACTTACTTAAAGAATTAAATCCATCAGCGTCTTAGTTGACAGGGACATGTAGTTAAAGTCATGCAATGTTCAAAGTCATGCTATGACCAAAAACTAAATGGTTCGACAATTTGTTAAGTAATATTCGAAAAATCGGTATGAGGAATTCGAAAAGTAGTGCTCAAATCTAAACCATTTGGAAAGGCATTTTGAAGTATTCCAAGATTCTTGACAGGCTGCAGCGCTAAGGAGAAAGTAAGTATTTTAAATACGGTAAGCTGAAATATGATTATTTTTTAATTTGTAAAACGATTTAAATACGATTTACTGGGAAAATAAAATCTATATTAAGGACACTCATTTCGAAGGACATTCACATTGTATACATTATATCTTATTTCAAAGCTTTGTACAATTGATTTATTTTGATATAAATATTGTTTTTTCAATTTTACTTTAGGTATACAAATATTGTTTTTTTATAATTCATGTAATGAAAAATATAAAAAAAATTTACACAAGGATTTTTACAATGAACAGAAAATAAAATGTAATTCCCGGTTTTAAAATCATAAAAACCATTTCCATTGTTCATAAAATGAAATAATAAATTTAAAAAAAAAAATATTATTTGAAGGATACATTGAGGAAATCAAATATAATTTATTAGTTCCTTTTTATTAGTAAAAAAAACACATTTTCTTTATGTTAATTTGTTCTTAATTAATTGAAATAAATTTTAATTGTAAAATTAATATAAATTAAATGCATTTAACCAATCAGTAATGCTCTTTTCAACTTCAAATTATTTATAAAAACAATATTTATTAATAAAATTGTAAGTTGGAAGTAATTTCCCACGCATTTAGGCCATAATTTCTGTATCACAGCGATAATCCTACTTTTCTAATGTGAAAAATATCGTTTCTTTTGAATGGCTTGATATATACCAGCCATCACGTTTAAATTACCCATAGAATAATATTCGAATTATTTATATGTTCTGTTACAGATGGAGAAGATCTAGATTCTTAGATGATTCTTTCTACTTTCTAGAGTAGATTCTTTCTACTCTTTACAGCTACTATAGTGTGTTGTGTATCGTGGTGGAAATTTCCGTCGTTTCGTATGTTTACTCAATAAAATGTTCCTGATTTTGACCTGTTAACAATCTTGAAGTTGTTTATTCAGACTGAAAATTATTTTTGTTTTCTTAGCGTTCTTGACACACCAGAAAAATCTTGTATGCCAATAGTTATGCGAAGAATAATTATTTTGCAATTACAAATTATACTAATTAATTACAATGAATTAGAAATAAAACAAAAGTAAAAAAAAAAATTGGGTAAAGGTGTCATTTTAATCGCAATTAAATTGCTTTTGATTAAGTAATAGTTCAAATCTCACTGCCATAGCATAAGTCTGGTCTGGTAAGAGTTCTATATCCTCCTAATTTTCATTAGATCTTATTATTTTAGACACCGCAAACCATGCATTGTTAGCTTTGTTTATCTTGCTGGTCACTTCTGTTGTGTCGTCGTTTGTAGAGGTTATTGTGGATCCTAGATACACAAAACTTTTAACAAATGCAATATTGTCATCACCATTCGTTAGTTCTGTTCTAGATTTTGTTATGATGTCCATCATTCATAACCCAACAAGACATTATTCACGGGTCAAATTTAATTTTTCTTTTCTGAATTGTATTTCTACATTTATTTTGCCTAAAATAGTCGTCAAATTGTTGTTTTTTTTAATTCCTGTGTAAAGTTTTTTCACTTAACTATCAATTACATATTTACTCATTAACATAAACCAAATTCTTAAATGTATTCCAGTTCATGTTGAATTTTTAGTACATACTGGAATTTTGTATACTCTTTATGCTTTTTGCTTAATCATATTTTTTGTGAGTCAAAGGTAAATTATAGTGTGCTGAACCACATAGAATTATAGCTATAAATCATGAACCGCTACTATTTTTCTGGTGGTAAATTAAATAAAATCATAAACCAATATCGTAATATCAAAAACAATATTTATTTAAAGATAATTAAACACAAATTATATATTTCATAATTTTAATATAAATAAAATATCAAAATCATTTTAAAAAAAACATTGTTCATAGTTAATTACAAAAAATTATTTTCACATTATTTGATCAACAAATCATCAGTTTGTTAATTGGAATTTAATTATTTCATATAGAAACTATTGGTAAATAACACAATTTTATATGCTCATTAACAGAAATCAAATTAATTGTTACAAAAAAAAAATATTATTTTAACAATTTTGTATAAATTGCAGAAATTAACTCAATTATTTATTAATAATGTCTGCGGTTACAATTAAATTGCTATGGATACAAATATTTTATATACAGATAAATCAATAAAATTAGACATTTCCGGCAATAAATAATAAATATTTCAAAACTTAACCGAAATGCCAATAAAGTAAATTATTAATAAATAGCAAATTTATACAAAATACAAAAAATTATTTATTGGTCATATGAAAAATAATTCAAATAAGGCAATTTATTTGAATTATTTATAAATTTCTTGAACTTAACGCTTTCTGTAAGGTACAGAAACTTAGATTTCGAATAGAAAAGATTTATTGATTATAATTAGTAATCCTTCATCTTCAATAGGAAATACAAGGTTGACATTGCAAAGTAGTACTTGCCATTATCTTACAAATTGTATTACAAAAATCCCAAATGAAAAATTTATTACTTCTGCTAATGATTAAAAAAAAGTATGTAATTAAAAAATTGTATCGAATTTTTATCACAATTCTAACGCGCCATAATCAATTGAAAACTTTCAAAAGTCATCAATTTAAATTACCAGAGACCATTTTCAAAAATCTGTCGAATGAATTTAACACCATTTCAGATATTTAGTGCCAAACGACGACAAAACCTTTTTATTTTATTTTTTTTTTAAATAAAAAAACTTTTTTTGGGTAACTTAAAAGTTTCCATTTTTATTTATTTTTATAGTTATTTTATTTACAATTTAAAGTCAAACGATTAGGCAGCCTTTATTTATACAGGAAATTCTGAAATTTGAAGTTATTAGAAATTGAGATGGAAATATTTTTAAAATAATTAATTACACAATATTTGTGTTTAGATAGTTTGTCTTTATGAATGAATCTGTTTTCGTTGATATGGTGAAAAATATGCCTTGAAATAATAATCATTAAAGTGTTCATTGATGATAGCGAACATTTAAAAAATCTGCTAATTAGGGGTACCCTAGCAGATAACTTGTAGTTATACGCTTCTGAAATAATAAGGATGGAGGTCCCTTTTAAATTACAAATTTGCTTGTAATCGTAACATATTTAATTTAAACTATTTAAATTCGAACCTAAAACCTTCTGATTTTTCAAATGGTGTCCAAATCAGTTAATGTCAGTCATTATAATCCGAAGAACATAAGATTATATATTATCACAATTGGATAGAAAGTAAAGCCACTTTCAGATCGAAAATGGCTCCGATTCCGAATCCTTCAAATGATTTATTGTTAGCCTTAAAATTAAAATATAGTATTTCATTAGTTCTGTGGAAAAATATATTTGAATGACAGACCCAAACCCAAATATTTGAATGACAGACTTATGTTATAAAGTTAACATAACCAGTTAATTGATAAAGTTAAGTCAAAGTTAAAAAGTATAGAAAATTAAATTAAAGAAAATGTTAAAATTGTTGCAAAAAAAATTTTAAATAGAACTTATTAAAATCATGAAAATAAATATGAAATTTAAAGAATATGATAAAAAATATTTAATGTAACTTACCTGATACTAATATGATTAAGAAAACTCATTCAAAATGGCTGATGATAATATATAAAAAAACGATCTTGTTCATAACCACACTAAAAAATCCGCTATTAATTTACACTAAAAATATTTTTTATATTTTTTATAATTAACACTTTATTTTCATATTTTTTATATTTAAATATACTTTTATTATATAACTATTTTCACACACAAAAAAAAAACAATCTAAAATTTTCAATTTGCATCGACATTTTTAAAACGATTTTAACTACGCGAAAAACTCGGAAAACTCTGATTTTTAAACATATATTTGTAATTAATAATTTTTTAAAAACTTTTTATTTATAATATATTTAATTTTTAAGCAGTTCAAATTTTATTTTCATTAATTTCTATTAAATTTGTTCGCAGTACCGAAACGTCTTTTCACACGGACTTTTAAATATTAACTGAGAAAAAAGGTGTGTCTAAATATTATTAAATGGATTACAAAAATTGTTGCAAAAAAGCGCGCGAAATTTGAATTTAAATTTGAATATATTAATACAAAACAAAAACCAATTCGTTATTTCCTTATATCGTTATTATTAATATTATTTTCCATCACTGTTTATTTGTAATTAATGAGCGAATAAAAACTTATAAAATTAATTATAATTAGATTTGTCCTTTATATTGACTGTGACAATCAAGTTTACTAATCCATCCCAAATGGAATTAATTTTTCAAATTCTTATTAATAAATAAGATTAAATATATATAAAAAATCTATCATAAATATATCCATAAAATTCAAATCGATTTTCTGAAAGTTATTATTATTTATAATCTTTCAAAGTTAAATTTATCTGCAGCATAATTTGCTTTCTTACAGGTCTTATCTTCTGTATAGTGGGGGCAATGCTTTATATAGACACTACTTTCTTATATTTAGTAACAATTCTTACATCTTACAACTAAAACTTTACCTGATAAATAATATTACTTCCATACATTATAGAATTTTATAATCATAATTTATGGAATGTAAAAAATGTAAGATAAAACTTTTCAATCACCCAGACATTTTTGTACTTCATAAATTCAAACATCAACCCACTCTTCAGTTGATGACCCAAGCATCAAACAAGTATTTAAGTATTTCTACAAAATCGGATGGTAATAGGGATCAAAACCTAGTTTTGGGATCAACTAGAGATTTAGCTTCCGAATGGCGTTTGTTTGATATTTATATTTCTTCTAGTTGTCGAAAATTAAAGTATTACGTACTATTACAATAAATCAACCTTTCTTCAAATGATAGATATAATCATAATTCACTGGTTGGACAAACTAATTTCAAGTCTTCTTTCACATGCTATCCAGTTCAAATTAATACATATCTCCGCTAATCATATATAGGACTTCAACACATTAAATTTTGTCCAATAAAGTTAGGGGTCAATAATTTCTTATATAACAATAATTTCCTACCTTCGAAATTCGGTAAGTAAAGACAAATACGTTTCCTAAAACATTTCAAATGTAAATATTAAAATAAAATTTCTACATATAACGAGTAGTTACAAAAAATTGAAGTTTCAAAACTTTTATTTGACCCCGAAAGTTAAATTTCACCAGTTTTATAATAATAAAAAACTTTACATTTTAAATATCAGAAAACTTTACTAATAAATTTAATATAAAATATAGAAAATCAATCTTAAAATATCAAAAAGTTTAGTTCAGTTTTTATTTTTTTCGTACATAGTTCATAAAAGTTTTATATATTCTTAATAAAAATTATATTCAGTTTGATTGCAAAAGTTTTACTCTGAAAACTTATTGAAATTTTGATCTTTTTAACGGAAGTAATCAATGATAAATTAATTTTACTATTGTGAATTTGATCATAATATTAAAAACTTAGTCTTTTCCGGTTTCGGTTACCGCAAATATTCTTTTTTAGATACTAGATACAATCATGTTAAAATAGATTTTACTAATACATCATTCAAGAATATATTTTATAGTATTTTAATTCTAGAAATAAATTATAAGAAAATATTTTATATTTGGATTGTTAATTGTCCTTTTTTATTTGAGATTTCTTTTTATTGGTCCGTTGAGAGTTTGTCTTCGGAATATAAAAAAAAGGACAATAATATGGTAAGAAAATATCATCCTATATGTATATCATCATCCGCATGATAACATAAAATTTGATTAATCTCTTTGGAATAATTTTATGGTAAAAGTTTTAATAAGCAAAATAAATGTGGTAAATTTAACTGAAATGGTTTGTAAATTTTCTAATCAAGGGTAACATTTTATGTTAATTAATTATATAATTAGTATTAGTATTGTATTTCATTTACGATAAAACTTATTAAATTACACTATAAAATAAGATAAAGAAATTTAATCTATTTTTTTTTTCCATGATTTATTTACTAATAAATAAAAAAACGCGCAGCTCAACTATTCTGCAGTATTTCGTCAAATACCTTCTTCTACAAACCGAAACAATATTCAGAAACACTATATTATTTTAAATATATTTGGAATCTATATTGCTTCACCTACCGGAAATAATTTGTATTTGAACTACTGTCATTTTGTTATTCTTTATTCTCGTCACAATATTCAGTGATCTAATATATTTATTAATTTATGTTAGAACCAGAATGACGCGGCAAGCTGTCGCGTCGCGTTTGACAACAACGTTTCAAAAGTAGAATGTATAGGCATATATGAAATTACCCACAATGTAGCGTCGCGTTGATGCGGCAATTTTGCCGCGACGCTTGAGTAGACCTACTTTCTACTTTTGCCGCTTGCCGCGTATAAATTTTAATTTCGAATGTGTCAATAAATTTATTTATTAAAATTTTTTAAATTCAATCATTTCAATTAATATTGTTTACAATTATTTTAATTTATAATGACACAATATCCATAGATATTAGAATTTATTTAATTTTTTCCATTAAATAAATTGTTTACAATTTTTTCAATGTGGTTTGAAAAAAACTCATTGCGTCGCTTTTGACTTTATACGCTTCAAAATTCGAAATTTCAAAAGCGACGCGACATTTTGCTGCGTCATTCTGGGTCAGGCATTAATCAAATTTCATTTAAAAAAATATATAGAGCTCTTTTTAGCTGCGGAAACTCAAACTAAGTAATTTAATTTAATTCTACTTTTCATTACTATCTCAAAATAAATTTTATGAACTAATTACAATTAAATATTCAAGAAAGGCCTGCAGAACGCCATCTAGTGAAAGATTTAGTAATTTTCATTGTCATTAACTTATTTTAATTTGTTTTAGCCTTGCAAAGTATTAGTACTAAATATTCTTAAACAAATGTTACTACTTCATCTAGCGTGAAAATGTATAATTGTAACTTTTGGTGGCGGAAACTCAAAATATGTAATTTTTTAATGAATATTACTAAATGTTAATAGCAATTAAATGTTCAAGAAAAAGACTGCATTAATTTATTTTCAATTCTTTGAACTTTACAAATTATATGTAACAATTATTAAATGATAAACAATTCATATTTTAAATATTAATTTGAAGAAATGGACGACTTATTAGCGGATGTAGAGGATTGTAGACAGCCAATAAATTCGTTAACAAAGGATTTTTTATTTTTCGAAAATATCTGAAAAATTTAGAAATTTTATGCCACATATTTTAATACTATAGATAAATAAATAACTCTTAAAATTCTATAATAAAATAAAAATGAAATGTCTTTCGTGGTAATTTTGGTTCTAAAATGGTTTATATAAACCCAAACCAATTTCATTAATTATCCTTGTGCAACTTTCATAAATTCTGAATTTCTCTAAAGCATTAAAATAACGTGGTTAATCTTTGTTTTCATATATAAATTAGTGCAGGAAATTGTATCAGATTTATATCCACTTTTATATATTATGTTTATTTGCATTGCTTATTATCATCTCTTTAAACTATAAATATTATATATAATTAAACTTTTGTAATTTATATGCAAAAAGTTTGACATTTTAGTTAAACTGAAAATTGCACTATAAACGATATACGATAAAGTTCCAATGAACTTTAACCACAATAATTTGTGTGAAGTTAATAAATTATAAATGATCTTGACATTATTAATACAAAGTTTTTAAATTTTATGTATGGAATTTGGAAATTTCAATTTAATTAAGATCTTCAAATTTTATTTATTGCTTTAATGGTTAATGACGTGTGTAACTCAATATTATAATTCCATGTCTATAGCAATAATTTATTTTGTATTATGAATATCGACAATGAAATAAATAAACTAAATAATTAATATAAATGTTGTATAGACGTTTCGATTGAAATTTTCATATAAATTTCAGATTGTGGAATTACAAGTGAAAAATTCCGTTGATTTCACTCTAAATGGTATCAAGTTCACTGTGAAACCATTGTGAAATTCGTAGTTTTTGTTTATCTTAAAAAATTTTAATTAAAAGTGAATATTATAATTTGTATGAAAATTTCACTTCACACCGAACTCGATACTAACCTTGAGTTTCTTTGCCCTGTGGCTTTCAAAAAGTGAGACTTTTTTCTATAAAAATTTCTTGGTGGAAAAATTAAATTGGCACAATAAAATTTATTCTAGTGAATTAATCGAAACCTATTTTAATTTAAAAAATACCTGTGTGGTGTGTGATATAACTCTTAGTTCAAAAAACCGACATTTTATTCAATTTTTTAAAGTTTACTCCAAATCTTCATCAGATATTTAATAAATATTTATTTTATTAATTGCAAAAAGTAAAATCTAAAATTTATGTACATTTTACAGCTTTCCACAATAGTGAATTTTATAATCTTACAATTAAATATTTTGATACCATATTTTCTTTTATTTATTATAAATAATCAATTTTGTAGTGTACTAAAAATCTTATTAAAATTTAAATCTTCCAAAAGTAAATTAAATTAAATGAAACATAAATAATGTAGTTAAATCACTTTGAGCTTTCTTGTTTATTATAACGAAAATATTAATTATTATTTAGGATTTATTTTAATTAATTTTTAAATTTAATATTATATTTGTTAAAATAAATTGAAAATTACCAAATCGCTACAACTCAATAAACACAAAATATTTGCTAAAATATTAAACTTTTGAAGTAACTTTGGTATCCAAAATTTATTTGTAAAAACTATTTTCGGTTTGAAAAATTAATTGTAATTGATGGAAAAATATTTATATCCTTTCTATTCAAATATCAAATTTAATTAATTACATTTTTCAATCAAAATGTTCATTTGATTATTTATTCTTTATTATTGGATAAGTAAAAAATTTGATTATAAAATTTCAATAATTTCATATTAGTAACTAAATTTTGAATTGTATTTGATTGATGCTTTAATATCTTTAATATACAATTTAAAGAACTTATACAATACACAGTAAGACTAAAATCAAATGCCTCAAATCAGTTTTATCAAAGCTATCAAAGTTTCAGAAGTACTTTTTGTAAACTAATTAACAGCAGGTAAACCAAAATCCATACGATTAAGCATATAATGCTAAGAAAAGCCATATGAGCATTCAGCAAGCTCCAAAAATGTTATATATTGTACGAACTGTAATATCATCGACGTTGAGCAACTTCAAGTATTCGTAATTCGTTGAAAGAATAATATGCAACATATTGTGGCCCTCTAAGAGAACTATAAGAAATTACAGAAGGTAAATTACACACAGTAAGACTAAAATTAAATGCCTCAAATCAGTTTTATCAAAGATATCAAAGTTTCAGAAGTACTTTTTGTAAACTAATTAACAGCAGGTAAACCAAAATCCATACGATTAAGCATATAATGCTAAGAAAAGCCATATGAGCATTCAGCAAGCTCCAAAAATGTTATATATTGTACGAACTGTAATATCATCGACGTTGAGCAACTTCAAGTATTCGTAATTCGTTGAAAGAATAATATGCAACATATTGTGGCCCTCTAAGAGAACTATAAGAAATTACAGAACAGAACAAGACAATATGAAGTAGAAGATTTGATGGGATTATCAAAAACCAAATATTGAAATAGAATCTGCAAAGTATTAACAAAGAACCAAAGATATGGAATGCAACTATTGCATTCTCATTTTCTTCCTTTACTATTTAAGATGTTAAACAGTTCTTTTAATAAATTATATTTAAATCGACAAATTACTAAAATTACAATCTCACAAAATAACATCTTAATTTTAAACTATATCGGGAATATAATTTTCATTGCAGTATAAATAACGTAAAGTAATCATTAATATATGCCAAAAAAAAAATCCCCATAAAAAAATCAGTTCTTTTTAAAGTCGTTTTTGTTTTCTTGGTTCAAAGTTTTTCTATTCGTCCATTGAGATTTCAGTTTCGAAGATAATGACAATGACAATATAGCTCATTCCTTATACCAAAAATGAAAAAAAAAATCCAATTCCTTTTGGAATTATATTTTATCGTAAAAACTTTTACTTTATAAAATAAACAAGAATTTTATTTCGGTAAACGGATAGTATACAGAACATACCTTCTGCACGACAGAAGAATTGTGTCTGTTAAGTAATTAGCATCATGTTGCGACTAAAATTTAACATTATTATACTTTATTTTTATTTTTTTTAAGATATTAAAATTTACATAAAAACTTTAACATTAAACTTATTGTTATGTCATTATGAATTTATTTTTGGATTATATTATTGTATATATTTAGAGGGTTGAAAAACAAATGAAATTTATATTCAATTTCATATGAAGAGAATAAGATTGATCTGGAAAAGTATAATCGATTTAATGGAAAATAAAATAAATCAATCATCAATCAAAAAAATAAATTAAAGATTTCCATCATGTTAAAAAAATATATGTATTATTACAATATTTATAATGGAAAAAAAAGTAATTGAATTAATTTAATAGTCGGTTAAATTATAAGAAAATTAATAATTAATATTTTAGCAATCAATAATTCTATCAATTAACAAACGAATTATTCTAATGTTAAGTTAAAATATAAGAAACTTTAACATATTTATTAATATTTGGTATTTATCAAGTTTATAGTTTAAATGTATTATTTATGATTGACATAGCACTCAGAGTTATAGAAAATTATAAATTTTAATTAATACTTACTAAAGTTGTATACAGAGCTATTAATTTTGAACAGTTTTACAACAAGTTCAGTATGACATTAACAAAACTACTCGTTCACTGGTCCAGCTATTTTAAACTTCACCAAATTGTTAAAAAGTAGTGATTTGTAGATCTTATATTTTGGTAACCTTATTAATTTAAAGATTTAGAAACAGAACAAGATGACGGAATATACTCGTCTGGATATTCAATTTTTTTACTAAGCAGATAAAATTGATGATTATATGAAAATGTGAAAAAGTAATGGGAAAATTTATAATATATTATAAATAGTTTCAGTCACTAAGTTGCACTGTATAGCGTTACAGCCCAAATCATAAGCTTTGGAATACTAAAAGAAATTTCGTGTCATATTATTTCAATTTGGAGCTACTAATTTTATATGGATTCCGAACCATAAAAGTTGCTTTAAAACCAAGGAACATTTAATTCAATGCTCCCAAGCGGTCTTAGTACTCATAAATACATAAAAACCTAAAACAAAAACATTTTTCATTATTATTTTTCCAGTATTGAAAAACTGCAATATTACAGCTTCAGCTAAATCAGTCAAAAGTCAAAATTTATTAATTAAATCAGTCAAAAGTGTTGTTTATTTAAAGAATACAAATTGCATTTAAAATACAGACGAAAAGCTATCAAATTTTTCATTTTTTGAAGAAACTCATTTATCGAATCCAAAGTACCTAAATAAATTTAATTTTAACAAAAACCCATGGTTTCTGCAATCATTTACTCTAAAAACTTTTCTAAAAATAATATTGTATATTAAAAAAAAAATCTACTATCAAAATAAGGCAACCTAAAAGCTAAAGAATAATCCTTTTTGATACATTAAATAATAATAACTACAAAACAGCATATTTCAAAAGAACGACATAAATTTTTAAATTTTCTCTTAACATTTAATCCGACAATTTTGAAGGATACCAAGAAATAGAGTAGACAAAAACGAAAAAGATACATGATATTTTCTAATCGAACATCTTTTACATATTTTGCATTAAAGTTTTAATTTTAGTTACCAAATAAATATATGCTGTTTTTGTGATTTGCACATAATATTTTGTAAGGCTTTAACCATAAAAATTAATCATTCTGTCTGTCAATCTTAAACTAATCTCATAAAATTGCATTTCAAATTGATATAAATTTAAAATTATTTTTGAATAAATTTTGAAATCGGAAACTTTTCTTAAGACCATATTCTATCTGAAAAAATGGAAAAGAAATATTCATTCAAAAAGGATTTTCTTGTCATCATAAATCTGTTTCAGATGGTTACTTTATACTACTTTTAATATATTTGTGCTTTTCTTACATAATTGTCATCGTTAATATTCTTTATGATATATGTTGCATTTGGTTGAAAATTTAATTAAAGTATTATTTTGTATTAAAGTAAAGATATTTGATTTAAATTATTTAAGATCCAAAATATATATTTTATGTAGCCTTGAGCATTTGTAGATCAAATTAATCCAGCAGACAGCTTTATTAGTTTATAGTGCTTCTAGTGTCGAAAAGATATCTTGTAGAACTTAATTTAAATTTATATTTTAAAGATAGTGTATACAAGTTCAATATACAGGTGAAAGTAAAATTATGAAGAATACGAAGTATTAATTAAGAAATACCTAGCAACAGCTCGATATATCTAACGACCGCGCTCCTAATAGCATAATCATTTCTAATGCCCTTCAGATACAGCGATCCAAATCAAACATATATATAGAATGTAGCGGATGCGGTGACAGGTGGTTGCTAATCATTAATTAATCTGTATTAATCTGTGCGGCTATGTGTATTTAGCTTAATCCATTGCGGATTGTGAAGAATTTTCTAAGCATATAGAGAAAGTGCGTTGTGGGCGAGCTTAAAGAAATGGATATACTCTTAATATCATAATTCATAGAGATAATTGGTTCACTCAGAAGCTCTTATTTAATCGTTTTCGATGATAAGAAACCTTCTGTTTTGGATTAACAGAAACCTTTTGTTTTGGCTTAGAAACTCAATTACTAAAAGACAAGCACGAGATGATTGGAAACTTGTTGTGTCACTGTCCATGTCTAATGCACCTGCGATTTAGATGCTTTGCTTTTTACTACGTAAATGAACTGTATGAAACAAAATTGCTTCCAACCCAAAACTTATTCTAGCTTTAGTACATATACTCCATAGCGTTTCCCATCTCTATAAATCAATCAAATCAACATTTGCGCTATTTAAGCGGTCATTTAAGCATTATTTGCTATTTGGTCTTCCCAGTCTTATAGGTAGCTTATTTTTTAGCTTGAACGCGTATCAAATATTACGATCATTGTTAAGCACATGATCAGTTTTCATTAATGATATTACTATAACCGTTTTCTTCTGCTGTTACCATTCAAAAAAATTTACATTTACAACCCTGCCGACTAAAGTAATAATCCAAAAAGAAAATTTACCCATGTACGAAAAATTGCATGCTCATCATCTTGATATTTTAATCTGTTAAAAATGAAAATTATTACAAAAAAAACTGCAAGAAAATTGTGATTTTTTTTCCGAACATGAGTGGTATTTAAGTATATCTGCATTTGATGATTGTGAAGTGGAAAATAATATTCAGACAAGAAAATTTACTGAAAACAAATAAGTACTATATTGAGTAGTAGTAAAAACAAAAATGTTGAATAAAGAACTGAGACAGATAAGTATAATATATTGAAAATTTATAAAAAAAAAATTTCAAATTTTATTTAGCTTGCATCATATGAATATATGTAAAGACAAAAATTGAAAAAATCAATAACGAAACTTTTTCGAAGCATTATTTTATACATAGTCTCATGTCACTATGACATTGGCACTATCAAGTAAAGTAAGATTAGATTAGAAATAGTAGCAGATTAACAATGGATACGTTTATTTTTGTTCCAGGTTTGATAAATTATTTAAATTAAATATAAATTCTAGATATAGAAATCCGTGAAACTGGTATCAAATAAAATTAATAGCGAAAAACCGAAACAGATGCAAATGTTTTACTGACAGCATATGGTCCACGAGGATTAGGAAGTACTTCAAATTAGAATTTTCAACTACAAGAAATCTATAGTTAAATTTCTAATGACTTATTTCTAATCGTTGTTACATTGAAATACTCAATAATTATTTAGAAATACTTAATCTGAAATTGCTTTTAATAATCATTATTAATAGTTTAATATTTTTGATTTAATTCTTGTAAGAATTATTTACCGAATTGCGTATTAACTGAATATGTCTAATAAACTTAACAAAATCTATTATTGTTTTTTGTTTTCTTTTCTTTTTTTTTTTATGTAAAAGTATCTTTATTTATTTATAACCCAACTGAACATATGAACATATTTATTTTGTAAATATAATTTTTATATCATCATAAACCAAATCACGTAAGATATCTTGGTTTATTGATAAAAATAGGTTTAGTCACGTTCTAAAATATGAACCTAATAATAATATTCAAGTATGTTAATCTTGTCAAAAGAAATAAATATTTCTTAGCAAAAAAAAAAAAACGTTTCTATATATAAATTGAGAGTTCTTGAATGATTTTTCATTTAAAATATCCAGTTTAACATAAATTTTTATAACTTAATATTTATTGTCAGAAAATATAATTCATATTTGGCAGATAATTTTTTCAAAAACATTTTAAAAATATATGAATCAATTTTTTGGTAAATTTAAATAATTGGAGAAAATTCTTATTCAACATATTTCATAGTTTAGTATTTAATGTATTTATTTACAATCTTATAATGTTTCAATTAATTTAATAATAAAAATTGGTTGGTATAAGTAGTGAATCCACAGCAACATAACAACGACCACTAACGTATTAACAAATAATGAATTCAATCAATTTCAAAATGTGTCTAAAACTAATTTTAAGTTTTTAATCCTGAAAATAAATTTAAATTGATTTTTCAATAATGTTGTAAATATTAGCAGATATTCAAAGAAAATAAAATGTGTCAAATACTGATTAAGAATTAATCACATAGATTATTTTAGTTCATTCATGCTATAATCCTACCAAATATTCAATTAAATGGTTAATTAATACCATTGCTAATCCCAGAATACGTTCCTGTGATAACGAAGGTCGGATTCAAGAAGCTCAAGATTCAAGAAGATTCGTTATTTAAACAGCAAACTATAAAATTATGCATATACAGCTTGTTGGCTCGCTAATATAAATTATTATACTAGTATATTCGAGCCTCATTTTAAAAAATAGTGAAGTTTGAAAAATAGTGAACAGTGAAGTATTTTGCAAAATATGATCGGATTTGAGGGTAAGTTGTATAAATGTCATCCTAAGAAATTTTATGAAGAATTCTAAAAATAAATAAGCGTTTTAAACATTTCGTTACCGCCAGTTTCACATAGTGCCAAGATCTATGAATAATTTATGTTAGTTAATATTTCAAATTCAATTTTTTGGTTAAAAATAAATTTAAATTATATTGAATTTCCGTTGGGTTAATTTTGGCAAATTTATTTACACTTTGTAAGATATTCGTTTGCGAAGATGTAAAACATCGTAAGTCGTAAGTATATATCTATTTTTCCAAGTAATATTGAAGCATTCATTGGTGACGTAGTAATTTAGTTATTTTCTTTTCTTGTAAAATTTTTCATTTGCTACTTACGATGTATCACATCTTCACCGAATAATAGTTATAAAAACTAAATGAAATATGTACACGCCTAAAGCTATGCAATTAGTATTACAATACTATTTTAAAACTTTATTATAATTTCAATGAACATAATTTATATTGATTATCTTTGTTTTCTGTTCGACATAAATCGTAAATTTATTTATTAAATAAAGTTTTATATATAATTTTTTTTCTGTCACAAATTTAACATAATAATGTTTTTTTACTAATTACTTAAATAATGTTTTACCTGTAAAGTTTTGTATAATATTAAATTTATAAATGAAAAAATCTTATATAAAAATATATTTCGAATACATTTTTTATCAAAATGATAAATTGTTAACATGCTCGTGTTATGCTAATGGAAATATATGTTTTGCATTTGGTTTATTAATAATTATTCCATATTATAAAAACTTTATGAAATGTTCAAGAGAATCTTATGTAAAAACATTGGAAGTGAAACTTTTTCTGTACATTTCTCAAGTTTTTTTTATTTTATTTTTTTAATGTCACTTTCTATTTCTGTATAATAAAAACTAGAAAGAAAAACTTTTGTGAAAACTTAAAATAAAAATAAATATGTATAGATAAAAAAAAAAAACTTTTATCTTACAGATTTTAATAGTGAAAAAAATTGCTTTTTTAATTAAAGACTTTTTACCAACATGAAATCTTAATTAATAATTAAATTTTCAATTTTTGAAAAATAGAAATATTAAATAATGAAATCATTACCATCTTTTTAACGATAGTTTTTAAAGTTTATTTATAATTTTTTAGATACAATATTTTCATTTATGCAAAGACGAGGACGATAAAATTAATTGTTGTCAAAGAAAACAATTCCTTAAATTCAGATTTAAATTCACTTTGTACTCGACTTAACAGAAATACTAAAATTATATTAAATTTATTTCGAAATTCGAAATACAAAATAGATTAATTTATTTGAAAACTTCATTTGTTCTACAAATCCTTGTTAATTTACATTGTTTCAATGGGTTGTAAAACAAATGGATTTAAATACAGCAATTCAAGTGAAACCATTAATCCACCATTTTCCCAAACATAAAATTTTCCTAATATAATTTTAACAATTAGCTTTCTTTCATTTTCTTTGTATTTCATCAGTACTATTATAATCGCATCTTAAGTTTTGTTAAGTTAACCATTATTTTTCCACAGTTTTCGCAATTTTCAACCGAATCTTATACAGCTTTAAAGTCTACAGTAACTCAGTCGTTAATTTAATTAATATTCGTCAATTCGTCAAAGTATAACAGTGATTGTCTCTGGTATAACTTATTTATCAAGAATTTGTTCCAACTTCCAAAAAGTATTTCACAAAGTTGGTAACGCCTAAAGCTATGCAGTGGTGTGTCGTCAGTCTCAGGTGTATCATTCATAGAATTGCGTTATTTTGAAGTAACTTTAACACCATTATAATATATTTAACTGCTTAAATAAATTTTGGCATATTTTACACCATAATTAATGTAACGAATAAAATTCGCTTGAATTTCGATGATATTTCGGTGCGTTAATGAAAGATATAAAGACTTTATATCTTATTCAATTGCGAAATAAAGCCATATCTGATGATTCACAACTTATACCTTAATCAATTTTGAAATTAGTAATTCGAATTTCTTTAATATCAAGGACAGAGTAATGGAGAAAATGGATCTATTATAATACATTAAATTTTCTTTGCCTACTTTTTGATAAACTAATTATAACTTTAAATGTAATTGTTTAGTCATTATAATTATTTTTATAATGATAAAAATATTTATATGATATAATAAAATTTAAAACTTTTTAAAACTTTATTTATTTTAACAAAAGGAAAAATTAATTAAATTTATATGAGATTTTACTTTCGATATTATTTTATCCCCTAATTTCTTTATATATTACATTACAATTTTCAAAATTTCCTTTTATGAATTTGATTTCTTTATTTATTAGAAGGAAAACTTTTGATAAATTAAATATACGTTTACATAAAGAACAACACAAATAAACAATCATTAAATTGAATTTTCTTTCATATTTTGATTATTTCCATAATTTAAATTATTTTGTATTTTCAACTTTTAAAATATTTCAGGTCTAATAATTCCAATCAATATTCACAATAATTCTTATTATAATTATTATGTTTATGTTATATAAGTTTTAAATTAATAGATGATTGATTGAATGACAAAAGTTTCCTTAAGTTCAAAATTATTTTATGGTTTTTGGTTTTACTATAATACTTTAAAAAAAATTATGATAAAAAATTACGATTCTTTAAAAAATGTAAAGAATTGAAAAGTTTTGACAAGTTTCAATTCAATATATTTTGAATTGAATAACAAACTTTGAAATTTATTAATATAGTTTATAATTAAAAAATATGTTAATATTAAACAAATATTTATACAAAATAATTGAATTTAATATATTAATTATTTTTAAGTGCATATTAATTATATAAAATTTGTTATTATCCTTTTTGGAATGTAAGGAGTTCACAAATTCGTAATGTTTTGAAATATTAGTTTTATAGGTTAACTTTGAAGTGGTAGCTGGTATAAAAAACTACATAAATATTAATGAATATTTCGTGTAAGATCTTCAAATTGAATTCCTTAGAAATTCGTATATTTATGAAGTATTATATATTTTTTGGAATATATATTAATTACTTGAATAGTGGATTATTAGATTCATATAGTAGTGAATTACTAAAGAATTTGTTGGAATCTATACAGTGCAGAGTATTGGAAAATGCAGTTTCTACAATAACAAAGAAGTATCAAATTTATAGCACTTATATACGATCAGTGATACTGATATTACATCCATAACTGGAAGCTTTTAATTTATTAAGTTTATTTTTTACCAAATACGATTATTCCATTTCAAAACGATTCACGGGACACTATCCCTGTCTCATACATGCAGATGTTTTGGTTCCTATTACATGAACGAACTACATGAAGCAGGGCTCTTGGGGTAGAAACCAATTCTCAATTTCGGTCGAAAGAGATGTTGGAACAGTCAACCACTCATGTGTAACATGAAGATTTCGAGGGTAGTGTATGAACCCTAGAGGTTCCTACCATGAAATCAATCAATCAATCAATCATTTCCAATTACTTTCTTTAATTCGCATAGAGTTTTGGTTTTAATCATTGACGGTTTTACGAAAAAATAATTAACTTATTAAATTTTGTGTATGAACCCTAGAGGTTCCTACCATGAAATCAATCAATCATTTCCAATTACTTTCTTTAATTCGCATAGAGTTTTGGTTTTAATCATTGATGGTTTTTCGAAAAAATAATTAGCTTCGTTTGGTATTAAATTTTTCATTATCTTGAAATCTTATTAACTTTCATGAATTTTTAATGTAGCAACTTTAAATACAAATAACTTATTCCTAGCGAACCTTTTAAAATTTAAATTAAACGAGATCAATAAATAAAACATTTTATGTCCGAAGATTTAAGATTCTTAAAATTCTCCTCTTTAATTTTAAATTACAAAGTTTTATAAATCCTTTAGCCTTTTATGAAGATCTCAAAACAACAACTATATTTGCCTAAAATATAATATTATTGCCTTAAGAACGATGCATTTTCAGTTTTCTTTGTATGAGAAAATAACTATTAAAATAACTATTAAAGCTGCCTATACATTATTATACCACATGTATATCAATGTTTTAACAACTTGGTCAAGTTCAAGTTGTATCATTTGTTGGCAAGTTTACAACACGTTTACAAAAATTTGACAGTTGATTAATCGGTTAAATAAACATTAAAATATTTTAATTTCTGTTATGGTTGATGGTTTTGTACAACCAAAATGACATTTCTTCACGTTTTATGTCAAAAAACACATGTTTTTGTTATAAACATTTTTTAATGATTGAAATAATAATTATAATTAGATATTTGTTTTACATTTTACACTATCATTATATTTTATACACAGTTGTAATATCGATTGTAAACCAAATTGAAATGTGTATAAAGAAAATTTACAACCAGAATGTACAATGTATGGGCAGCATAAAAAATACCATATTTCATATTACTTTTCCTGTCATTTACATTGTCTTCTTTTATGATTCACAATTAATGGATTGAAGTGAAATATGATTAAAATATTTTATACGATATGTCTTAAATTTTTTTGTTATTACAAGCTTGTAATTCTCTTAAAAGATAAAATCATATAGTACCGAACAAAACAGAAATTCTCTATTGAACTTTATTAAGAATTATACAAAATGAAATGTTTACAATCAAAAACAGAAAAGTATAATAAAAAAAATTTTTAGAAAGATACTCTCAAAGATACAAAACAAAATGGTAAAAGTTTAATGGGATAGAAAAATAAACAATACGAAAAGTACAAAAGTGTTAATCTCATTGTACGATATCATATTTTTTTTTACAAACAAATAATCGAAAGGAAAAATCTATTACAATGGAAATAACAAAAGTCTTATTTGTAGTAGTTTTTCACATAAAAAGGATTTGTATAATACAAAAAATTGAATGGACAGCAAGCATATCTGCAATATTTTATTCAAGTGCGAAATAAAAACAGATGTAGTTAATTCAAGTAGGGAAGTTTACATTAATTTATGTAATCAAAAGATTATATACTTTTTTTAAAACGAGTATGAATGGATGAATATAAGGGAAAGACTTATACGCTTAGGTCAGAAACCATTGCAGTATCTCTTAAACTCCTTCATGTTAAACTTAAACCGCTCTCAACTAAATCCTAGATGTTGCTGTCAATCTTGAACTCCTGTCTCACATAATTTTTATACAAATATTCAAAATATGAGGATATGTTGAAAGAGGGGATCAGAGGAAACCCATGAAGAGCAAACATTAAACTGATTCAGCTATTTTAATATCCGCTTGCCTAACGTAAGTCATACAAAGAGCCCCAGTAACGTATGGGAGAGAAAAAAAGTTAGGGTGAAAAACCTTCTTAGACCAACGTTTAACAAAGCCAAGCATAGTATTAGCCCTACTAAATATATAATCGAAATTGGAGTAACTGTCACATAGTATAGCTGTGACTATTAGAACAAGCACGACGTTTAGATAATATTCACGAGGTGGGAAGGCATATGCGTTTACGTAATAAATTAGTATTTATTAACCCAAGTTGAAAATTTATTTCAATCATCCTGAAGGACAATTATACGTAAAGCAGATGAGATTAATTTAAAAATATTAATATCATCCGCATAAATATTAAATTCTGATGTACGTATTTATAATTAACGTGACGCGTGTTATGAATAAAATAAAAATTAGTGAATAAAATAAAAGACCCAGAGTTAGCCGAAAACGAACCTAAAAAATTAATTACTTAAAAAATCAATTTAAATTTTAATACCAAATTTAAATTTACAACTTTTATATTGATCTAAGGACATGATTTAATTTGGGCTGAAATTGGTTCACGGAAAACTACCGGTAGTAATTGGAAAAGTCATCTCACGGAAAAATTTATGCGGTCATCCGCCGAAAAAATTGAACGATCCCTGCTCTATAAACGACAAACATACTATTTACTCTGAGCCTGAGCTAACTACTCGAAACTATTATGAGCAGTGATATTTGTAGATCCTCGTATATGCTGCGTAAAATTTTAATTCTCCAATTGATTAATATAAATAATAAATTTCTATCTTTTAGATTTTATAATTATATAATTTTAAAAAAAAAATTATTAAATTTTTATTTAATAAAATCATTTTCCAAAAAAAAATTATTACAAACTTTATTTCTGCATGAATGAAAAATGAATTTTTAAAATAAAATCATAATTATTTTATATTTATGTTATATTTTCAAGTTTATTATTATTATTATCACGGAAGTTTCGAATAAATTTTCCATTTTATTTCATTTTCGATAAAATTAAAATTAATTGCTAACCGCAAAAATAACAAAAACATAAAATTTAATATATTTTTGGTCCATTTATTGTTTTTGTTTTATGGGAAATATATACTGACTATTAGTACAAGAATTTTCATATTTAATAAAAATATATTTTATATAATGAATTATTAATAAATTGTTTTAACTTTACTGAAAATATTTTATGGCTTCACAAAATGAAAATTATTGTTGTTAGATAGAACCAAAATTTCATATTTTGAATAACCTTAAGTATATTTTAATAATTGTACTAAATTATAACAATTTTAAAAAGCAAATTTCAGTTGAAAATATTTTGCTTTAGACAAAATTAGAAATTTTCGGCAACACTTTTAGGAATACTGTTTTATAATAATTACAAAACAAACCCTCAGCCTCATAGAAAAGAGAAAAACCTCATCAGCCTAAGCACTCTTATATCAAAGTTACCTCAAATATTCTTGATTTTATGGTTAATTATAATTTTTAAAATTCTGTATTCATTAGTTTCTTTAAATAGATAGACCTGCATTTTATTGATAAGGTTTATACTATAGTATTCTGAAGAAAGTAAGTTCTCAATTTGAATCCCCCCGGACGAGATGCAGCTTCTTTAACTAAAGCTTTGACCTCGCTTCCCTAAGAACAGGTGCGGATACTGATAGACTAATGTCTAAGTTACAAGATTTTACCTCAAATATTGTACGGTTATAATGAACTTTTCAAATTTAAACATCTAATTGGAAAACGTTTATCGCGATAAAATTAAATGGCTTGCATAGTCAAAATTATCCAGAGCATTGGTGGTAGAATTATTGTAAAAACGACATCAATTAAATATACTTCAGTTTTTACTTTACCACCTTCCAAATAACAAAAATGAAGAGCATAGAGTCGACCACAATTAGATAAAAAAGGAACTACATTAAAAAAATTATTTATATTTGCAGTTGATTTATGCAAAAATCTCATTTTAAATTTCCTTTATTTTCTAAATAATCTTCTAATGATATAAACGTGACCAGAATTAATACTTCTATATAAATTTTTGTAAATTATTACTCAGGAAATGGTTTTACTAATGTTTGGAGAATTTATGGATGTTTGGATAAAAACTGAGGTCAAATCAAAACAAAAAGCTTAGATTTAATAAAAAGTAAAAATGTTAGAAAACATGATTTTGGTATTAAGCAATAATGGTAAAGCAATACATAGATTTCATTGTAAGACTTTAAGAGTATTTCAATAATATTTGTATATTGCTATTAACAAACTGTACAGTATTAATGAATATACATCGTAGATATTATCAGTGGCGTAACTATGACTTTTTTTACAATGTTCAAAAATTTAATAGGAGCCCCTCGAATTTTATATTCTACAATTTAAAATATTTACTCGACGACAATACCATTAAAAAGGATATCATTAATTTGCAAATCTTGTCGAGGTGTGTCAAAAATTATAGCCAGAAATGTAAGACAAAATACACAAACTGAAATTTTTAATTTGTTCAATCTAATATTTTTGTCCGGTTTTGGATTCAATTTACAAGAAAAAAAGTTATATTACTAAATATTTCCAATTTGATCGATTTTGGGTTAATGTTTTTATTTGATCCCAATTTTTCCGACGTTTCCCAACTGTTTAGTTTTTACAATATAACAATGTACTTTCGAGAATTCCACTGCAGTGCCAGTTGGCGCAAGGTGGGCATTATCGTAATGTATATTCGATCCATCTCAATTTCTTCTCTGGATTTTGGTTTCTAATTTCTCTTTATGGGTCGCTTTTCCATAGATCGGTGCTTTAAATACGTCTCGTTCAATAAATTCTCAATATTGTTCTGCTACTTTGATGAAGCTGAATATACATATCAACTTATAGTACAATTTTTAAAAATGCAAGAAAACTATATTTCAATAAAGAATTTTTACTATTGGAAAAGTTTTATTACAAATAATTGACAAAAATTATGAACTTTTCTATCTCTATAGACATCAGCTCATCAGCTTTACAATATAGATTATTACTGATAAATGATTTTAGTTAATTTTCCTTAAATATAATAACATAAATGAGAATTAATAAATATTGGTGATTTAAAATTTCTATAATTAGTTAAATAATGTTAAAATGATAATTATATGGCAGATAATTCCAAAAAAGATTGTGTCACTACTAAAAATGTATTAAATTAACGTATATTATGATTCGGTTGGTTTAAGTGGCGAGTCACAAACCAGCAAAATGTCCGGCGACCTCAATTAGCGCGTTTGCACCGTTTTGCTACCACTCATACTCATGAGACCAGGTTAAGTTACGCGATGGGAAGAGGCAGTTTAGATCCACCTCGTGTAGTTCAAGAAGCGTACCATGTCTTTGGGTTGCTTCGTGGCTAGATCTTTGAGTTCTTTAATGTATTGACTTGTATCGAAAGAGTTGTATCTGGCTCTAGCTAGCGCAGTGCACTTGCAGATTAAATGCACTATAGTAAATAATAGGTTAATAGAAATAATGTTAATTGACGTTAATTTAGCTTGTAATTTTTTTTTATTGATTTGAATATTATTATTTTTTCTTGGTAGAACTTTTTGTCCTAAAAATTGTATTTGCCCACCTCACTTATGGGTATAGTTACGCTACTGGACTGTATTAAACCAATCGAAATCATATCATAACTAATTTCAATATATTTTGTTTTATATAATCAATTCATCCTTTAATATTGTTTTTAAGTCCTCTTTATTTAGAATTATAAATTTATTATTGTAATTTTCATTTTTTTTTATACGATATTTATATATAAATTTATTATTTTTCATATTTTAATCCATTTGCAATTATTGCAATCCATTCTGTTTTATATACAAATTACATTACAAAAAACAATGTACATTACAAGGATTCTACTATTTATTATTAAAAAAATAATGAATTATTTATTGAGATTAAATATACGTAAAATTTACATTCATTTTAAGGATTTTCCAATTAATATTATTTTTATTAAATAGAAATACTATTCAGATTAAATATTTTGTTTATTGAATTTAAATAATCAATTTTATAGGATTTGAAATTAAATCTTAAGTAATTTTTTATTTGTTATAATTCTGTATCCAATTAAAAAATATTTATAATTTAAAAAAATATTAGAGTAGAACACCTATTGTCAGAAATGGCCATTCAGTAAAACAGTTGAAGAAGAATTCTTTTAAGTAACATTTTTTTGGTATCATTTTCATTTTCGGAATTTAAATAATAACACATAGTCATAGCTATTATAATTTTTTTTAAAGGACATTTTAACTTGAGGACTTTTATGCAATTCTTACACATAACATTTTACAATTTACATTGTTTAAGCGTTTAAGGCTTTGTGTAATGCTCCTATTTTAAATAAATAATTATAATTTTGACATACTTTTAGATGATTTTTATAAATTGTTACTCATGCCTAACAATGGAAATTAAAATTATGTAAATTTATGTATTATGGAAAGTGATTTACTTAGATAAATCTTGTACTGAATCTAAATCTTGTATTACGGTGCCGCAATCCTGGAATCGTTACTTGACATTAGTTGTACCGGAATCGTTAATTCGGAAACATAAATAAAAATTGTATATTGTAACTTGTAGCTTAAATATGAATTTTCGCTTGAAGTCTGTATTGTATAGAACAGAAAGACGACCTCAGTATGATATCAAATACGAATATATATTTGCAAATATCCAGAGTGATAAATTTCACTAAATTATTCTACATTATTTTACTATTCGCACAGCATAAAATAATTTGTCCTGGCTTAAAGAAAATTATAATAAATATTAAATAATGTAATGTAATCATAAATAACCTTTTACATATTTTGCAAAACGCATACTTTCAGGATGTGGTTTTGAAATTTCATAAAATATGACAAATTTCGTATAAAATTTTCCAAACAACTTTTCATATTTTATTGTTGTGTTTCTAATATTTAATAATTCCTCCACTTCCATCCATTGTTGACCCAATTGCATTTTATTATGTATATAAAAATATTAAATATTTTTTTTCTCAAATATCACAACTGTCCATCGTGTCGTTTTTACACCCTACAGACATTATTTAGCCAATATTCGGAAAGTAATTTATAGCGTTAAATAAGAGATCGAGGTAATATTTATATCTTTTTTGGCATTCCGAATAATCCGAAATTTTTATAACTTGAACATTTCCTTTGAATTTCATTATTCTTTTTTAAATAACTTAACCCTTTCGCAGCGGAGATGGGACATATAGGTCCCGTGTACACATGATCTATTGTTTCAGTTATAGCTGAATCACGTAAAAAAGTATCCAGCTTTAAAAGGGTTAAATAATTTTTCCTATCGTTAAAAAATAATTATTAATTAGATATATCACAATTTTAATTTCCACTTTTCATAAACATTGAATTTTAAGGGGCTACCGACTTAATTTCGAAATAAAAGATACAGCGACATCTATGGACGTCTTTTTCGAAATCAACGACTTTTTTGGATTTTTAATATTTGGTATTACGTCTGGTGAAAAAAAAGCCATGGTGACTTTTAAAAAAGACTAATGAAATTTCCCTTTAATTGTAAAAATCATCAAAAATGTGAAAAGTGCACTTAGAAGTAAGTATTCAAGTGAAAAATTTACGTGGAATTAGAACTTTAATTGTGAATAATAATAAAAAAAAAAAATTATTTATGCTATCACAATTTATATACCAGTAAATAATTTTTAAATATTTTAATTGCATTTTAGCTAAAATTTGGGATTTTCAGTCTATTGGCTTATCGTAATTTTTCTTTAAAGGTTCTGTAATATTAAAATGATATTATCCCTTTCCATTATACAAGGTGTATAAAATATCATTACGTCGTAGTAACATTTTAAATTTAAATGACCATGTGATATAATTAATTATAAATTTTTATTAGTATATGGAGGTGGATGCAAATGAAACCTTTTACGGTTTATTAGGTTAACTTTGAGTAGCTTTACCAAAAAATTTATAAATTATCCGTAAAAATGTTAAAATCAGTTTAATTAAGAGCAGCAATGTGCAACCCATAATTTGCGAACCAAATTCCATTGATTTTTTTTTGCCACATAATAAGCCTATTAACGGATGAGATCAAAGAATGGTAAAATAACTTGAAATCTTTTTACTGTACATAAATATTTAATCAATAATCAACTTATTTATGCGAAACTGCTTTCTCAATAATAAAATTCCATAAGTACAGATCTAATACATCAATATACAGATGAATATTTATAACACTGATCGTTCCAGTGTTGCTGAATGGATTTGAGTTCCTGAACAAAATCTAATAGCGATGAACAGTTCTTTTAATATGTTTCGGGAGGAAAAGTGTTCGTTTAATCTACAGATTCGTGAAAATTAATTGGTTTTTGTAATTTCGATATATTACTTGCTATATGACCTGACCAATACAATATTCAAAGACTTTGTTGGCTAGACCACATCTCTTGGATTGAAGACCCGCTTCCAGCTAAAAATGGCGTTAACTTCAGCAAATATGGTAAAAGGTAGGTGTTAAAGTGGACATAAAGACATTTAATATTCATGGGAACTGGGAACTGTAGAAATTTCGTTCAGCACTTGAAAAACTTTCTTAATTTCTCGTTTTGGGGCTCACTACTTCTGATATGTCAATTAATAAAGTAAGTACGTATATAATAAGCAAACAAGTTTAATTGTTTAATGGCACTTGTACTGAATGATATTCAAAATATGGCTACATAATAATAATAATTATACTTAAAGTTATTTAATATTTTATAGCCAGTTGGTTGCTTACATTTGCTTTTAGGTTGGCTATCACTGAATTTAAGTCTCTCAACACTAAATATTTAATACAACAAATTATATTAGCTTTTATTATATATGATAAAATTTCTATATGTAATTTTATGTCCCCTGATTAATTATATTATTTTGCTTGAATAATTTTTGGACATATTTAATAGTATAAGATATAAAAGTAAATTACTAAAATGAAATACCCAAATTAGTAATTTTATGTGCTCTCTTTAGAAATTAATCTAGACTTTATTTTACTAACAAATCTCTTAGGATTTCTATAGACATACTTTAGTACATCTTTTTTTTTTTTTTGTTGTATAATTATTATTTTACCTAAATATACAATTTTGATTCTGTCTATTATAATTTAAGTAAAAATCGAATTTGTTTTTTTATTTTTTTGGTATATAGATAATAAATATATTACATCTTTTTTGAACATCTTTACGAATCATTTAATTTTATTTTTTTGTAATACCTGCCAAAAAAAATCTATCAATGTCATCATATTTAATGGTTTAGGCATTGAAATAAACGACAGAATTTTTGGTTCGTTAGCAAAATGTAAATATATATAAAAAGTACAAAATTATATTTAACATTCCCCACAGTGAACCTTTTTTTGTTAAATATATTAATTTTTTTTTATATATTTTGTATTAAAGGCCCCATACACTATCACACATGTTGTACAACATGAGTTGGACAACAATGTTGTCACGCAGATTTGATCGTATATGGGCATGTTTGTCGGTGTGACACACAGTTCGTCAAGCGGTTTGATAAAAATTAAACAAATTTGATTTTTCGGCATGTATGACAACATGTATGGTAATGTTTGTCACACATTCGTCATTCTTCAGAAAATTTTTGTAAGATAAACATGGCGACAGTATTAAATATTTAATTTTGGCGATTTTTGTAATTTATATCTCGAACATTCCAAATTGTGGAAATGTAAAAGCGATGTACTATATATAAAAATAGATTTTTAAAACATATTGGATATGAAAAATGTTAGAAAAATTTAACGAAATCGAGACAAATGCAAATTTAGAAATGCTGAAAAGACTTATATATGTAGGTGCGAATTGAACGAAATATTAAAAAGCGAAAAATCATGTTGTGCCAATAACTGAAGATATTTATGTGCCAACATTATGGTATTTCGAGTAATTAAGTTATTAAAGCTTGATGTACTATTAAACATCAAGTATTGTATGTGTGTTAATTATTAAAGCTCACATAAAAATGTCCGACCTTTCGCTTCGAAGTTTAATAATAAACTGATGTTTGACAACATGCTTGACGGTGTGTGAAGAAAAACTTTTTTGCGTGACACACCAAGTTTGATAACATGTGTTATTGTGTATGGGGCCTTTTAGAGGAAACCTATATCATCATGAACAATATATTTTTTTTTTACCTCAAAGTTTTTCATTTGATGAATTTATATTTATATATATATATATCATTTTTTTGGGAACCATAAAAGATCCTGTCACCACCAAAAGAAAATTATTTAGAAATGTAACCAAAGAAAAAAAACGTAGGTAAATAATATGTTGTTAATGGGAAAACATTTGTTAGTTGTCTATTTAATATAAGGAAATGAAGAATTTATTTTACAAGCATTAAAACGCTTTAGGACGAAGCAATAAGTTTTCTAAATCTGCATTTATTATATGTAATTTATTGAGATAATATTTTGTTTAGTTAGTTAGAATAGTAGGTGTCACTCACTTTTCCCGCGTAATACCAACACGAGGATCATTTTTGACTTATTGGTATCACTTTATGGCTTTATTAAAAAGAACCACTAATCTACATTTTACGGAATTCAGTTTGTTTCCTTTACGAATCAGAAAATACTGGAAACCTCAAACAGACAATTGCCTAACAATTTTAATCTGGTTCTGACTTAACAATTTTAAAGTCTTGGAATAATATTGTTATAATTAGGGGAAATTCAAGAATTGGGTTCGTCAATAAAAGTACTAGTTTACACATATATTTCATTCGATATATCAACACCTTAGAAGTGAACTTATAATTTAATAAAAGAAAGCAGTAAGATAAAAATGTGATAAAATATTTATTTACTTAATAGTTATAGTAATGACAGTCATCGATTTTTTAATAGTAATGACTGTCATCAAGTAGGTTTGAATATAGATTAGTGATCGACACAAGTAAATAACGACCCAATCTTTATTTCAATTTTAGTGAAATATTTTGTTTGGCATAATTTAAATTTGCAAAAAGTTTTTTATATGAATTTTTTACTGTAAACATGATTTTAGAATTGTATTCTAATAGAGCAAGCAGTGAAATAGTAAAATCAATATAGTAAAATCGTAACACATCTTGGAAGGAGAATAAAGTCTCCATCTTTACAAAAATCATCATAACGTGATGACTACAAGCTATTTGCAGCTCATCATGTGTGATATTTAAAAGAATCAGTTTGGAAAGAAAATGTCAAATTAAATTTTATTAATTTTCCAAGGAAGCCACAAATAAAAGTCTGCATATGTAAAGGCTGAAGTCTAAAGGATGATGAGTCTTTTGTTTGCGATATCAAAATTACGTCTTAATTTTTAAGATTTTTTAAATATTTTTATTAGTTATTAGTTCAAAATTATTTGTTAAGGTCTAGTTTGCTTTTTTTCATTTGTCACTCTGCTTGGAAGGTTAGGACATTGATTATATAAATTTCGTGACATTCTATTGCAATTTCGACCTAACAATTTAATATGAATTCAGAACCATAACTTTTTTAATAGTAAAACAAGCTATTACAACAAGCTATTACAACAAGCTATTGAATTTTAATAGTGAGACATTTGTTGTCAGCAGAATTAGTTGTGTCGATCATTTACAATTTTCCACATTTTCTAAATTACTTCTTACCTTCTTAGCTCGACATTGATACTCGGTCTGGAATTGAATCCATGACCTAATCCATTACATCATACATCAATACCACAAGCCAAATTGTTTATATATCTCATAGAAACTTAAATTATATTTAAAGTATTAATAAATTTTTAAATGTTTCATAATTTTTTAGCAAATGTTATTTATAAACAAGTCGCAAATTTTTATCCTTAAATTTTAATATTTTGTTTATTTTTTTGAAGCTTCATTGTTATTCTGTTAGGTACAAAAATTTTGGGATCATTTTATGGAATGTCCTTTCACTTTATATAAATATTTTGGTAAAAAAGTTTTTATTTTTTTGATACTCTTTGACCTTTTATTATGCAAAACGCTTTTATATATTTTTGAATATATACACACCAAAAATGTCAAAGACTAAAAAACTGTCAAATATAAGAAATATTTATGACATAGTTTCATTTAAAGATAAATTGAAGTCAAAAATGTTTAATATTTTTTGGATATTACATAATAACTTTATATACATCAATTATATAAGGTTGCTTTCATCTAAATTAAATTAACCTAAAAAAAAATCTTATATTATATTCACAAAATGGTCGACAAATACAATTTATTTTATTGAAGCTGCTGAATACTGTTGACTAAAAAAATATTCTATACAAAAGGTTGAAAAGGGTTTAATAAATTTTATAAAATTATACCCGATTATAATTTTATTTTAAATGATAATTTATTTTAACTATATTACTCAATTTACTTATATAAATGGTTTACTGTGAATGATTTTTTTTATCCTAAGCTGAAACATTTGATTGACTCGATTTTAAATAGTAAAATTAATATTTTTTATATGAAAATTTGATTGCAAATAAATTTCTATCAAAAATGTGTAAAACTTATAGTATCTGTGCAGCTACCGAGCTGTAAATGGTTCAACAATTAAAGACATTAATAGCAGAGCGACTACCTTAATCCACATAATTATTTAGCAGACAAATCCCTAGCAACATTAAATTAAGGATATTTAACTAATGTCTTACAACATTAACGATGTTTAACATAACAAATAATAATAAACTACAAGTATTCGTAAACACAAGTATATAGAATATACAAGACAGAAGAATAGCAACAATGTTTCAAAAACATACAGCATATAATTAAAATGAAGAAAAAATTAAGATGGATAGGCCAATACTGAGAAGACCAGCAGGTAAAGTTCAATTCAATAACAAGAAGAAAACACCAAAATGGAACCCTAGTTTGAGCGAACGTGAGCGAAAATAAAATCCAAGGTACGAATTCGAGGAATTTGAAAACCCTGTGGGAAACAAATAATTACTGATATTATTATATTTCATTTACGGTTGGTTGGTTGGTTGGTTTTAATGGAGTGGAAATTGCGAAACTACCACATATGAAGACCACATATAAGTGAGCCTGTTGTACTCTTCATTCGAACGTTGCATCAATTGAATGTTTCTTAAGAATCGCATGTCCCATGACAAGTTGCCTTGTTCATTTTCAATATTACCTTAACTTTTTATGGTTAGGAATACCCCAGAACGTTTTTGTATATACACAACCATTTTGATTCTTCCATTTCAATGTGCTATTGAAAATCATTTATCATTTACAGTGTAGTATAATTGTAAAATGAATTCCGAATCATTAGCCTATTTACATACAATATTGAAGATAGTATATTTGTATATAGTTAATGGATTTATAATTGTTTTGTTATTAGCAAATTACTTCTCGTTTATTTAGTTTATTTTCCTTAGTCTTAATATCACATTGCCATATATAATTACCTATTCTGGTACTCATTTAATACTTTAGAGCTGTATCTCGGACGTACTGAACTAATGTTTATTATATCATTTATATACTGAAGCTATAACTATATACATTTTTTAATCTATGAACTATGATATCATAAAATATATATATTTATTGAACAATTATTTTATAATTTATCTATTATCTAAATATATAAAATTTTAGAAATAGTACCAACAAAAACAAAAAATATATATAATATTTAAATTGCCAGTTGTAAATTTAAAATGTGTCATCAGCATAACCACTAATGGTGTAAAAGTATTACCACAAAAACTTAACCATTTTACATACATTAGCTTTTATATACTTTTATGTTTTATGTATATTAATTGCTATTGTTCTGTTTTGTAATTTCATATAAAATCATTAAATAATGTCCTAGCATACAAGAGAATAATATAATATTCAGGATTATTATGAAAATATGAAAAAAATTAATAATAACAATAAAATTATATGTATATATGAGCACTGGTATTTATCAAATACTGCTGAATATTAATTCACCAATTATAATATAAAACTGTACCAGTACAGTACTTGTATATATGTTTATATGTAGATATATGTTTATTTATCGAATATTTGTAATGTAATATAAATTAGAACCACAAAATAGCTTGTAGAATATCTCCATGCTAACGATATGCTTCATAGACCACGAAATATATAATACAATTTCAAAAACATACAGCATAGAAATTATTATATGTACCAGAATTTATCTGATAAATTATTAACACCCAAACAATAATTTAAGGTGGAAATAATATTTTCAATTATATATAAAATTTTGTTTCTAATGCGTTTTGTATGTTAAATGTTCAAAAAACCAAAAATAACCAAAATTTCTGTTTATGATTTTATCATTTTTGAATATATGAAAATTAATGCGTAAGATATAATTTTTTATAATCATATATTAAACTAATTCAACCATAAATTCGTATTATATTATAATTAACAAATTATGGAAAATAAAAAATAAAAATTATTGAATTTTTCCTTAATAATTATAATTTGTATTATTTTACTATACAATTTTTATTTAATATGAAATTATATTAATTTGTTAATATAATTCCAATAAAAATATGAAAAATGAAAAATTAAACAAAAATTTATCAATGAATAAGGTAACATCCAGACTGTAAACGGGTATTGTCAAGTCCTACGAAAACAAGCTGTACGGTTGGAACTGATTACGGTCTCGTCATGCAGAGGTTGTGAAGAGGAAGAGGAATCCCTGGAGCATTTCATATATGTCATTGCCCTGCAGGGCAACAACTGTGATTAAGGTACATACTTAGAGTGTTATTTTCTAAATAACCAGTTAGAAGCGGATGAAAAAGAAACCTGCTGATCCTGATCTGATCGGGTTCATTAAGGAGGTGGGAAGGGTTTATGTGCGCTGGTGTGTACATATAATTCGGAAATTTTGCTAAAGACTCACTGAATTTTTTCCAATTATGCGGGCATCCTACCTACATCAGAAGCACCAAATTTCATTCAAAATATATAATTTTATTGTAGTTTATTGCTACACACTAAGGACTAAGCCTTTGTAACAATTAATTTGAATTTTTCGAATTTCCACTCCCAGAACCGTAAAGAAAATTGTATTTGAAGAATTTCTAATTTTTTAATAGATCTTCCATTGTAATACTTCAACTCTTCGTAGTTTAGGTTAATGGTGCGTGATGATCTGGTTGTCATTGTGTGTCATGAGAGATCTCTATTGTGCTTCGTAAGCTCTAATCCTTTAAAAAATTCTCGACAAGGGTAAGTCTGCTAAGGGTCTGCTAACCGTGCAATATTTCATGACTCAATGATTGGTACCTGGCCGGAAGTCGATGCTCCAGTGTGGGTTTTATAATTTTATCTATAAAGCGGCATTAGTCATCTATGAGAATTCTTTTTTCCCTCTCCAAAAGTTAACAAAGTGTTCTATTCATATAAGTCTGTTAAAGATTAGCGTCTAACATATAATTTTGTGTGACGACACTAAGGATATTATTCCCAGGTGTCGTTGACTATTTTGTAACCTTCTATGTTAATAGTTTCGAAGAATAACTTTTTATTATTATAATAGTACGAATTTATTATTTGTTTCTCTAAATAAATTTTAAATTATTTTTAGATTTATAAAAATTGAATTACTTAACATTGTTAAAAAATCAATTTACAAATCTGAATAAATTCTTCTTTTTTTCATATTCACATTGAAATTTCATTTAATATTTATTTATTTGATACAAAATTAATACCCAAAAATTAATTAAATTGGTAAATTGTTATGTTTCGTTGTGATCAGGATTTGTAATAGATTTTCTTTTAAACCCTCGAACTAAAATTTTATACATTTATTGATGTTATTTATGTATGTAAATCGTTATAATCGCAATCAAATACATTTTAAATACACATTAATCCCCTTTAACTAATACATAATATAATACGAATTTAATTATCATGTTTACCTGCTGTTTTTAAACGATTACCTTTGATAAAATTAATTTATTTAATATTATTTGCAGTTTTATTGTAAGATTAGTAAAATTAAATGTTTTGGATTGATTATTTGATTTTTAAATTGAAACGTTCAAAGAGATTTTTTTTAACTTGTTGTTTTTCCAACACCATTTTTCAATTTTAAATTTTCAATTTTATTTTTATCACCTTTCAAAAACAAATATTGAAAAAAATGATTGAAAACCTTTTAACTTTGCTACTTCAATAGTCGATTTTCAGAACTTCTGCGAATATATAAGCACAATTTAATTTATAATGATTGGAAAAGTATGAAAATTTTTTGCATATTAAAAAAGTATATGCAATTATTTGTTTTTTTTTTTTTTTTTTGCAATAAAAGATACAAATAAACATAAGAAAATTTAATCATAAAGGTAAAAAGTGTGGTAATTGCTTGATCATATTTCAATAATTCATAATTTGAATTGAGATTTTAATATAATTTTAAGAATTTGTGTATATTCAGTTTTACTTTCTCCGACCGGTTTTCCGGTTTCTGCATTTAGAAGGACTACAAACTTCAAACCCAACAAACAGCATACGAAAGCTAAAAGTCTTTCAATAGTTTTGGTGCATGAATCATTGATTACTTCAAAACTACGGATATAATTCCATATCCTTAATACTTGGTTGGTTGGTTCGTAAGTTGGTGCATCCGACTCGACCAACTGTTGTACACACCAAATTGATGACTAAGTATTACAGCACATCAACTCATCCCAGTTTCTTAATAAACATGATCCGGTTTTTATTTCATCAGCCTCTAACAGGCTATGTATTTAGAGATAGTAAGTGGTATTGTAAATGTCGTAATATTCTTTGTTGCACTGCAGGACAATACGGATGTGCTCCAGTTAATATTAATGTTCATATTATTATGAATTATAACATTTTTTTTTTCAATTAAAATTTAAAATTATAAGAAACTCAGAGTCGAATGTTATAATTATAATAATTTACAATTTGCACCTACATTAATAATATTAGCCGTTTGACATATAAAAAATATAAATTAATTATGGTTGAAATTATTATTAAAATTATTTCAAATTTTCCAAATGAAAATTAATTATACAAATTCTTTTTCTGCAAATTATTTTCTTTTTGATTAAAACTGCAAAAATATTTAATAAACATATTTTTTTTTCTGTATATTTAAACAACTATTTTACAATCAAGAAAAACTAATTTGTTTTGGTTATTATTTTTATGAAGTGTATCAAAGTTTTCCCTAGAGAATTTTCCAACAAGATTTTTGAAGTACAATATAAATAGTACTAGAGTAAAAAAGGAAATGAATTTTAAATATGTTAAAATTATTTTTTAAATAAAATACTATTTTATATAATATCCAAAATCGGTTAAATTTTAAATTAAATTTTCTTGTTTAAATTTCATATTTTTATTAAAAAATATAAATATATATTAAATTTATTATTAAATACAATTTTTTTATAAACATGTAATAAATTTAAATAAATTGACAAATTACATATGTTTTTTATTTTTTATTTTTGCTACTTTTTAAAGAAATCAATTTTAATTTGAACAGACAAAATACCTTAGGGTGTACATTGAACTGGTAAAAATTTTCTATTTCACGCTTAACTGCATATTTAAAAGTGACTTCCTTCCTCTCTACCAGTCTTTTTCAAACCATATTTTCTTGTAGTACATACAATAAATGCAGATGAAATTTGATACATAAAAAATATATTACTAAAACATGACAGCATTAACACTTTTCATATAAATAAATATTTATTATACACGATTTAAGTAAGGAATAAATAAAAAAAAAAAAAAATGGCGAATTTAAGTGGATGGTGATGTGGGCTACTGTGCCCTTCCAAAATTTTAGGTTCTAATTTTTTAATAAATTAGTATGGCAAAGTATTATATTCTAAAATGAAATAAACTGTTCTAAAAATGAGTATATGTGTGTGAATTTAGGTCTCAGTAGTTTTGTGAGCGTTTATCAACAAATCCTTATAAAAAAGGGTAAAACTTCAATTCACATTTTTAATTTAATTATATTACTATATAATAATGTAGTACTAATTAGTTTAACAAAACTTAAAAAAAAAAAAAAAGATATTATGTGTGCATGAAATTTTTACAAAACTTCGACCAGAATTGAATTATAAGAAAGGTTATAATATAATTATTCATGTTGGTACCGCCACTGTATAAAAATGGTACATTTTTAGTATTAAAATATTTATATACATCAAAATTATATTTTAATAATTATTATACTTTTATATATGACTAGTTTCTGAGTTTAATAACTACAATTTAAATCACAATTAAGCTAAGCGAAGCTGGAATTATCAGTTCCCTTTTTTACAAATTTTGTATTGGAAATAATAATTGTAAAAATGATGACGAATCTTAATGTGTTCTTAATAGTTAATAAATCATGGTAAACGATAAACAATAGTTGCTTAAATGCACAATTTTTGTTTAAAAAAAAAATCATATTTTTATCTTCCAGCTTCGTCCGTTTTTATCTTCCAGCTTCGTGCCATTTACTGAGGGTATAGAAATTATATAATGACAATTTGAATTATTGTGTCTAGACTTTATATAAAAAAAATCAAAAATTTCTTTAACATAAAAACTATACATTTTGTCTACATTATACATAGATCAAAATTTTATTCTGCGGTTTTATTTAGTGAATAATTTATTATTTATTGAAGTTATTTGATGAATGTGATGAACAAATAGTGGACAAAATGTTACGTAAATACGAAAAATTAATCAAAAAAACGCAGTCTATTTTGAAATAAATATGACTCTAAAATAAATTAATTGAAATGATTTATTTAAAGGTTAAATACAAAATTTTATTGAAAAGAAATTTAATTATTTTAAAGTTAAGTACATAACAACATAACTAATAATTACAACTCTTGGTGATAAAATTTATTGCATTGCCTTTACTGATAGTGATCAAAGTTATAATACCTAATTAGTCAATAAAATATTATGGTAATATCTAAAGTTTTTTTGTATTTTAAATTAAATAAAAAATCACTAATAAATTTAAAAAATTACTGAAAGTTTATTAAATTGTTTACCTTTCAGTTACACCTAATCGATGAGAGTCCATTATAATTTAAAATTTAAATATTATATTATAAATTTAGTTTATGACACAGCATTCATAGTGGCAGATCGTCGAAAACTTCTACTTTTTTTATAATAATGTTCATTGCCTTTACAACATGAGCTGCATCACCAATTTTGATGAATATCTACTATGTTAATGTTAAAATTAATTTCCTTTCATTTTCCTTAATTAGTAAATAAGCGAATAACACCACCTAGCAAACGATTTTCAGCTGAATTCTTCAGCTTACGAAATTGTGTTAAGTCAATTGACAAGACACCAGTTTACTATCAAAATCAAAATACATAATGTAAAAATATCAAGATTCAAAAAACTAATATTTTTATAAAGGAAATTATTTTCAAATGCAAATTATTTTTCAAAGTTTGTCCTTTATTCGAAATTTGAACATCCTCACGATAATTTTAATTTTCACATCTTTATATTAAGTAGGAAAAATTATAAGAAATATAATTAGTGGTTTTATGAATGAGTATTATATTCTGTAAGGTTCTCAGATTTTTTTCCAACAAAAAAAAAACGGTGTACATGAAAAACAAAATAATAAAACCTCCTGAAAAAGTCGCCCACGGACTTATCTAGGCTGATTGGCCAGCCTGTCTGTGTTTAGCCAAGACCATTTTCATTTAATTTCTTCAAATTCAAAATAGTTACCAAAATATATAATTAATTCATAATAATTTCAACAATTTAGAATGATTAATTAATTCTTCCATTTTAATTTAAGATGTTTCATTTATTTTTGTTTTGAATTATTTTAATATTTATTGAACACTCAATCAATCAATCAATTAATTTGTTTTATTTTAAATTTTATTCCATTAAATTCAATTTTCTCAATATTTTCCAATAATATTAATACAATTTTTATTAGAAATGTTATAATGATACTTCAAGAAAATAACAATTGGTACAATGATTATAGTCGTATCCTTATGGAAAATTGCATTAATGAAAAAATCTTTAATCATAATTTTAGTACAATGTATCACATTTTAATGAAATTGTTATTTTTTACATATTTACTAAAAAAAATGATATTAATTAATTTAAAACTTATAACTGGAATCATAGTGACTTAAATTTTAAATTACATGTACGCGTTAGATAGAACTATTCAAAGTAGCCTATTCCTTACTTTTAATGCTATACTTAAACTACCTGTTAATTTTAAAGATGATAGTAGAAATCATCAACTATACCGTCACCATCAAAGTTCTTCGTCACACTCAAAGTTGAGCATTGTAATATCATATATATAAAACAGCATTTTACACAGCTGTCAACGTGATGCTGGCGGTGGCATTGTGATTGCAGCTGTATACATTCAAAGAATTTTCATTTCAACATTTTATCAAAATGAATAATTTTCCAAAAAAATATTTATAATTAGATTTACTTAAATAGTTTGGTTTTAACGTTTCATACCAGACTCTTCATATTACTGCAACCTGCAACTCTTAAGCTTATTGTAAAATATTCCTGTACAACCTGTATAACTGTTGCACTTGCATTTTCTCTGTTTCCTTGAGTAGGACTACATAATTATACATTAAGAATGTAAATTGTGTGTACAATATTACCAGTATTTTATTCCTACATTACAGAACTGGAAAAAACCTTTTATATTAAAGCCCTAGCCCATTAAAAAAAGACTCTTATTGATTTAATTTAATTGGTAAACGGCAGATTCCATTAGATTTGATGTTTCCAGAATAACAATTCCAAATAATCTAATACTTTATAGTCCAAATTTATGGACGATAAAAAATATAATTGTGCAAGTTGAATTTTTACCATGTGTAATTATATTGAGTGGAATTGTTACCATTGAAATTGTGCCTAGTAGAATGGTGGTATTCTGGATGTATTCTAGAAAAATAGCCCTAGAATATTTAATTGATTGAATACCATTTCTATTTGCAATCTGTGAGAAATCAAAATAAAAACTTGAAAAAAAGATATTAAATATAAAAAAAATATAAAATAAAAAAAAGTATCATATTTTCATGCTAAAGATGTACAGAAATTATGTTTTTTATGTATACTTTCTTTTGTCATTTAATTTAATATATATTACAAAAATTTAATTATTTAATATTCTGTTGAATATAATATTATTTAATAAAAAATTAAATGTATATGAATATTTTGTTTTAAGTAATAATTTCATTTTATAAAAATTAATAACCTGTCAGACCCTCATTTATTATTTCCCCATCAGTTAAGCTATTAAAATAAGATTTTTTTTTTGATAACTAGAAATGATGAATGAATTGCCTCTGCTTTTTTTAAGAAACTCTTTTGTGTTATTTAATTATATGATCTACAAAATATTATTATGAAATATTTTAGGAGGAATTATAGAATAATATTATAAAATGTTGTGATGGCCATCTAAATTGATAGATAAATTCTTTATGTTTCTGAGGATGAAGATTCATTTGTATTTTAAAACAAAAGATTCGTGGCTTCGCGTATACGTACGTACGTCATTAAAGTTAGGATAACTAAATATCCGAATTATATTTGATATCTTACCCCAAATTCTAACCCGTCAACGCAACTGAACTTAAAGTTAAAACCAAGCTGACGCGCGGGGTTTTAAAGTTTTCAATTCACAATACAGTTTTACATAATAATCTGTTTAATTTCCAGCGAGTATCAAATCAGCTCCCAGCTGAAATAAATTATATTTGCACATTTCACAGCTTTTGTAATCGTAAAAGTTGAAAGTTGGTCAACTTTAATTGAATGAAAGTACTGACTATTAATAAGGTATCAGCAATGATATACTTTTGTAGCTTTCAGTTAAGTTGTTAACAACTTATATTCATACAGTTAAGTATGAATATAGATCATAATTTCTATTCGATTTCAATTCAATTTGGCATTGTATCCTTAGAGTACTCTAAGATTGTAATTTGGCATTGTTTCATTACTCTACGCAAAATTTTGTTATAAGTTTTGTTATTCCAAATTATATAAAATAAATTCTTATGATTTTATAGAAATCTGAACAGACTCGATGTTGTTGTAACAAACTCCGTGTTTTAGGCAATCTCTAGAATATCAATTTTTCTTATGATTATAATATGCCTAATTAAAATTATTTTATATAAATTGTATATTATTATATTTTCATATTCAACATTGTATTTATAAGATATTAAATTCTTTTGTTTCCATAACAAAAAATATGTTTCTTGAACATATATACAACCCACTTACCAAAAAAATAAAACTTATGTACGTCATTCCTTGTTTAACCTTTTTTCCTTAAATCGAAGAAAAATTTATTTATATATTTTCAAACAAATAATATTTTATAATAATGTACTTAAAAATACTTTTTTGAGATACTTAAAATGAAAGGAAATATATTATTATTACATATATATTTTCAATTGCTCTTAAAGGGAAAAGTTAATTTGAATCCCCAAAAGGACAATGTTACTAATAAAATTTGATTGTAATAATTTACAAAATTGATATACAGTTGAAACACCGGATTGGTTATTTGCTATATGTAATGCTATAAAAATTAAGAGTTATTATATGAAATAAAATCATTTAAATAAATTAATAATGGTATGTAACATCATTAAATTTAAAAATTTAAAAGTTTTACAATCCGGATGACTATTATTATGTATATAATAATAAAATAATGAAATTAATATTAATATTTTATGATATAGCATTAACATATCTAGAAATTTAGCGGCATTATTCAATATTTATAACACCATTGCACCGTCATTGGAGCTAATAAAGGATAAACCACATTTTAATTTATGGAAATATTTCAGATTTTTGAAAATATTAAAAATGTTAGGTTCCTATCAGAATATGTTTCATTCTTTCATAAATATAGTATCATCCATCAGACAGTTAGAACTGTCAATTGATGAGAATGCGACGAGACATTTAACCAATAATTCAGTAAGTTTGTAGAGAACAAAATGAGAAAAATATAATAGAACACTTCACCTGTAATTTCTGTGCGCTGTTCAGGACCAGAAGGAAAACTCTACGTAACACATTCAATAACCCTAGCGTAGCGATCTACCATCTAAAGCGGCCTATGGGCAGCTATGGTTTCTAAATGCTACAAGATGGATCTAAAATATATCATCCAACTCAACGAATTAGAATATATATGGAGGGAGCATAAATGTTCCATCTCTTTTTAACTCATAGTAAATTCCATATATCAAAAAAAATGTTTATGAAGCCGTGAAAAAATTACTTCCTTTTCTTCTGCTCGCCAACCTGTCAAAATCAAATCGTCTACCGAATTCTTAAAAACCTCATATGCCATTTTCATATTTATTGACTATTGAATTAGGTACTTGAATATATGGATAGGAGCATAATTAAATCTGATAAAAAGTTTTTACTAATCGTAAAAATTAAAATTAAATTACTGTGTGCACTCTTTTTTTGATAATTGGATAAATTAGTCGAAACTGAGTTGATGTCCAACGATCTTTTCAAAACTCATCCGACGAAATTTCTTGTCAAAATATCAGCTGATAATTTTTATACCAGGGTCGGTTCTTTTTTATTTAGTCTATTAATTTTTATAAAAACAAATATGAATAATTAAATAAAATTTTAAAATACTGTAATTATTTCAATATTTCCTATTGTTCATGCTTCATAAATATGATTACATCGGCAGATAATGAAGTACATCTGCAGTCTGTGTTTGCAAGATATAATTATTTTATATTTTTGTATGTAAATATATTTATGTAAATTAAATTTTACTGCTTTGTTATGAGGAATATTAGTAGTTCTTGTTTTCGCTTAACTCTTTTTATTAACCTTTAATTTCAATTTTATTGTTATTTTTTGTTGCTGGAGGTAAAAGAAATATTTGATGCATCTGTAGTTATTTTGTTATAATTTAAATATCAAGAAGGAAAACGCATTTTAATATTTTTCTACAAATAATATTCAGTATTTTTTATTTACTTTTTTCAAAAATTTTTACATATGGAATTATTATATGTATATAAATAATTCCATAGGCCCGGATTAAAATAAAAACCTAGTCCGTCGCTTATTACAAATTTTTAAATTTTGACAGGTTGGTTAGCAAAAGAGCGAGACTATACCCGGCGTGGCTTCAATTTTTTATCTTTAGACTCCATCCATATATTCTATATCGTTGATCCAACTACACTATTCAATTGAGTTCACTTGAATGGTAACAAAATGGTGCTAATACTAATACGCTAATTTGGATCGTCGTCATGTTGCTCCTGCTTAAATTAACGAGAAATTCATAAAAAAAATTAATAAATATTCTTCTACTGTTTACGATATGAATTTTTGAATATTTTTACAAATTGCTAACTTTTCGTATAGTAGAACTCATTATTAACCGTCAGAAAACGATTTAAGTTTATGAAATGCAGTTTATAGCTATTAGTTAAAATGTTTCTTTATTAAATTTTAGTTAAACGAATTGTCAACAATTAGCTACAATTAGATGTGTACTATCGTATTATCCGTAAACCGTATGAAATTAGTTAAGAACATAGGTTTTCTATTGATGGAATACATAATTAATAAGGTATCAGCTATGTATATGTAAATAGAGTCACTGTTACATGTACATATACCGAATTAAGTGGACGTTAAGTGAGTCAGTGACCGTTTAGAATTTAACGTGTTGTAATTTGTAATGTAGGTTAAACATTAAAGTTATGTAGAATAATTGCAATAAAATAATTCACTTCGAAGTGCTTAATCTCGTGCTATTTTAATTTTTATTACTATATTGATACACTTTCAAAACTTTATATTACTTATGTACTGTTTACATATTGGCTAATTTCTAATTTTAGTTAAAATAAAAAGAGACGGCATGCTGAACTTCTCTAAATGAAAGAATGAAACGAAAAATATCGTTTCGTTTGTGGAAATTATAGGAAGTTTATGACATTTCAGAAACAAACAAAAAAAAACATTTTTATTTTGTGAAAGTTGTGTAAATTTTAAATTTTTAATAACTTTAATAATTTTAATATAATAATTTATTTATGTCAAAAAAAAAAAAAAAAAAAATTGAAGTAAAAAAAAACAAAAAAAATATTTGCTATAAAATGCTATAAAAATTACGTAGAAATTTTCTTTTCAAGATCTTTTCAAGGCGTCGAATTATAGCACAAGACGAAGTCTGTCGTCTTGTGCTATAATTAGACACGGGGAAATTATGGCTAGACGATATTTCTCTCTCTACCGCACGTATGTAAAATATAATTACCTATCGATTTCTTTCTTGAGTTGCCAATTTTAGCCAGTTTGTAAACAGAGCATTATAATCGTTAACCAGTAAATTTATTACTCTAATTTATATTTGAGAATTATACTTAAATATTAGAATTATTTAAGGTCAATATTAAAATTTTAAGTATTTCAAGGGCCAATAAACTTTATTATATGTTGTTGTTCAAACCAAAGGAAACACAAGAAATATTTGAAATGTATTATAGGAAAAAGAAAAAAATCATTTTTCCAATTTGTAATAAAAATTTATCTGTACGATCTATACTTTTTCACGAGTTTATTACCTAGAAAAATAAAATATCATAATCTCATACATAATGAGGTATGAAATTATTATTATGTTAACTTATTTTGTGAAAAGGTTTATATATACACCGTCTACACCATATAATTACAGTGGCGTATCGTGTTCACAATTCTCTGTGGTTCAATATTATTATATCAATATTCATAGCTTTGTATAGCATTTCTAGAAACGTAATTACTAAAACAATTACAAATTATATCTTAACAATAATTAATTTGGATTTATTTAATCATAATTGAAATTTTTCAGTTGTATTTTACCTGCTCACTTCGTAATTTTAGCATTGTAATACCATTTCATTCGTGTATCTTCTTGACACATGATCGTGAGCGGCCAAGCTGAGGGGTACCCGGTGAGATGTTATTATACGTAATAAAAATATACTTTCTTCTTTCTCTAAAAACATTATTACCCAATTTCAATGTCATATTTCACACACAGGAGACAGGTTGAATTTGTCATTTAGTTAATGCTCCTGAAATTTATGAAATTTATAGCTTGAAGTCATGGTCGGTAGTTTCAGTAGTTGCGATCGTAATTTATTTAGTGTCTGCAAAGTTTGAGTTAAGATGTAATGGGTCCATATCAAAATTTCTTAATAAATAAAATAGATTATAGGTGTCTTAAAAGATATGAAATTTTTAACAAGGCAGTGTTTTTTTACAATGCACGAAACTTGAATGTATTAATATTGACTGAAATTTTCTTTTAAAAAAATGTATGATTTAATAAAATCGTATATTAAAGAAAATTAAAGAAAAACAACATAAATTTGACATTTATACAGATTTAAAAAAATAATAATAAGAACAGCGATTTTATTTTTGCACCGGCACTGTGAATATGAAATATTCGGCTATTTGTTCACCGACAATATTACTTAATAAGCAAATCGCCAACCAATTTGTCGTCTCATATTTGGCCAATCATAAAAAAATACCTTGTGGTTTGCAAACTTTTTTGGAAAATCACTGGGTAACTTGAAGTTTAAAAAAATTACAAAATATATATATAAGGCTATTTGCAGGAAATAAGAAAATTATTGCAGTAAATCGCAGAAAATTGATTACAGAAATTTTGCGGCGACCAGTTGTGTGGCATCCAGTTGTGGGCCACTAATCCGCCGTAAATCATTATGAAACGTCATTTTGTAAATTAATGTACAACTTCATGAAAATACTTTCTACTTTCATAGATTAAACGACTTGCACACCGTGACACTACGCCATTGATGTAATACATTTTTTATACATCTATAAATATTTTAATTTTATTATGTACATTTAATATGTCCAATAAGGACATAAATAAACATAATATATATATATATATATATATATATATATATATATAATATATATATACTATATAACTTTTATAGTTACATAAAAAAAAATTTTATTAATGCTATAAACTTTTGATATTCTGTTCGTGTACGGTTTAAATGAAATTTTAGAATTGTGTACTTATATTTTTTTTATATACTTTAGCTATATAATTTTGAATTAAGATAAACATCATAAGTAACATTGCATTAAATTGTTCATTTAATATTTTTTTTTTCTTCCTTTTTTCATTATGACAAAGGATAACAAAAATAACAGTAACGGAGTTATCACCCAACAACAATAACCAAAAATAGAATAATGTTGATAATTTTCTATATTACTGACGGAAGTTTACATTTAGCTTATATTGCAAAAATTATGTTATAGTATGGAAGGAAACTTATATTAAGGACCAACAACTTCAATTTAAAAGAAAACCTTTTCAGACCATTGAACTAAATACGTATTAAATTACAAAATTGTATTAAGTAAAATATGGTACATAGTACAAAAAGTAACGACAATTTAGTAAATAGTAAAGTTGAAGAAGTTTTATTAATGATTTTAGTGGAAGTGCATTAAATAAACACAATGACCACTTATTATTTTGTCTCTTCAATATAAATTTGTGTACTACTTGAAGAAATAAACCAGGAAATCGTTAAGGGTTTAATGTAAAGCAGTAATCTTTAACCATCTGAAGAAATTATGAATAACAAAATTTTCTTTAAAAATATAAAATTTTTATTCCGAGAAATAAAAAATATTATATTAGCTAGTAGAATAATATCAGCTAGGAAACGTAAGTGCAAAATGGAAGTTTTAGACTTACATCGTTATAATTTTGTAACATTACCAATTTTTATTTATATTAGTACGTTTAAATATGTTCGCCAGAAATATGTTTTTTTCAGATTCAGGATTATATTTAATTAGTACAATGATTACATAAAAATTTGTAATTAAAACTTTATATTTAATGAAACTTTTCGCAGTTAGAATATTTCTGTGACTGGTTTTACATTAGCAATATATTCAGAATTTACGATTTACCTAATTGTAAAATTTTATTATATCTTCTTAAGTGAGTATTTGTGAACCTGTACTGCTCGTCATGTATTGCTTTATTTTCGCATGTCGTACTATAGTTTGACTTTAATTGACGATACTGGATTATTATCATCACTGGCTTATTACTCCGGGATGATCTTTAGCCTCCATCACAAATTGTATCCAGTTTCTTCTGTCCAATGTTACGGTTTTCTAATTAATAATTTTAATTTTCATCAGGTTTTTTTCATTTTATCTTGATATCTCGTACTTGTCTTACCTCTTGCTCTTGAATAGTAAACATGTTTTTTGTGTGCAATAATCGCCATTCTATAACTTAACATTAATACTACAAAACCGTACCATCTTAATCTTTGTGCTTTAATGGAGTTCACAATATTTTTTCCTTCCAATTACTGACAGATTTCATTGCTATATTCTCCATTTTTTGTCTATTACCAAGCCATATATTTGACTTAATATTTTTCGCTCAAAAACCATCAGATGCTTTTCATATTGTTGATGTAATGCTGCTCAAACTTCAGATGAATATGTCACTCACTATTGGTCAAATTAGTGATTTGTAGAGTCTTTATTTAACAGTTTTGATTTTAATAATTTTTTATATACATAGAAGCATCAACTAACTTGTATTCGTTGTTGCACCGTTTCGTTATGTTCACTATAAAAATTTTAATCCAAAAGCCAATTTAATAAACTTAAAAAAATGATACCATAAATTATTATAACTTTGTTCATGAACTCAATTTTTGAAGTACTAATTTTATATTGTTGCGCACTTTTTCAATGATGGAGCCATTAGCAAAGTTATAGAGTATATGCTCCAGATATTTCGGGAAATAGCTAAATATAATAATTATAATTTATATAAAAATAATATAAAATAGTTATTAATTTCAAATATATTCCTCATTATCACTTTCCTCCCTCCAATATTTATAGTAATACAAAAACAAAAACAAACCCTTATGATATAAGCTAACCAACTATGGAATCACAAATTAAGCAGGTCATGCAAGACGAATTAAAAAAAAATGTGATTATTATGAAATCGATTATAGAGAGATATGTTAATTAGATATTTTTTCATATTTTTTTTTTAAATTACTAAGCAGTTTTCTAATTATGTTTCAGTTTTGTTTTATTTTTTAGCCAATTGTCATGTATACCCGGAACTATTACGTATTACCAATTTTTTTAGTATTTCTTATACTAAAAAACTGTGAAATTTGTGTAAGTTTTACTATATTTAAAGTGACTACAAAAAAAATATACATAAAAAATATTTTTATTTTAATTAAAAGAAAGCAGTAATTTATTTTGAAAATGTTCATGTCAAAACTAATATCCAACACATGATAGTCACTACAAAAATACATAGTAATAATACAAAAATTGATGTAAATGCTACAATTGTCGATATAATTCAAGGTCAAATACTAATATCAATGATTTTAAAGACATTAAATAAGAGAAAATATGAAACTTTGGCACAGTGGCGAAATTTGAATTATTGTAAATTATATGAAGCAATAAATCATAATTTACTTTTAGGTTTCATATTATCAAAAATCAAAAATGATAATTTTTTAATAGAATGTCCTATGAAACCGGTGAATTACATAATATATTAATTGATATTATAATATTTTTTATTTAAATTAATCTTTCAGGAAAAAAGATATTTAAAAAATATGTGTATTGACACAAAATATTTGCCAACAAGTATAATTCCAGAAGGAAAATTTCGAATTTTTGTCGAAATTACACAAATTTTTCAAGAAACAACAAAATTAATATCGGCTATAGCAGATTGTAATTATGTAAAATGATAGTTTTTAAAAATTGTTTTATATGAATTTATTTATACTAGTTAAATATTTCACTTATTTAAAGAAATAAATGTCAAATTTAAATAAAAACTAAAAGTATTTGACATTTATAAGAAATATTATGGATGCATCTTTATGTGCATAAGAAATAATTACTTTCAATGGAATGAAATTATACTTCTAGCATGAAGTCATCAATACAGAGTTTGATAACAAGTCAATATTTAACTCCTGGACAATACGACCATAAGACGACTAAAATGATTGGTACCTACAACCTTTTGAACAAATCTAAATTAACGAACAAACAAAATTCTGTATAAATTCATAGACTAGCAATAAAAAACCAAAAAAAAAAAATCCTTTTTAATCTTAAGACTAGATTGTAATAGTTAGCAGTATGATTTTCCTATATTTGTTCACCCTATAGGTTCAAGAGAGTTGTTTTTAAAGGGTTTAGTGATAGGATAGTTCTATGTGAAACACGCGAGTGATCTTGAACACTCGAGATTTAATATACTAAAGAAAAGTTAAACCCTAAAAAAAATTACTTAATGCAAAATATTATGTTTCAACTACAATTTAATATTATTATCTTTATAAATGTTTAATTTAAACTTTATCTATTTATTAATAAAACTATACATTTTAGTTTCATTGTAAATATATGCAGAATTTACTACAGCTAAACTATAGTTTTATTTGCTAAATGATTTCGCAATAAATCATAGATGATTAAAAGTTAAAACTATAATTTATAAATATCAGAAAATTAATTGCATACCTAATTTAATGGTAAGAAGTTTTATGAAATTTTTTAAACACCAAAGCTAAAAGATAAAATAAATATTCAAATAAATTTTAGTTTGTTCTAAATAAAGTTCATATTTCTTCTATGATGGTTTAAAAAAAATAATTATCATTAATTTATAATGTTTATTTAAATACTAACATTAAAAAATTTAATTGTTATAATAAATGTAATTTTGGTAAATTATTTGGAAATCGTAGTCAGTAAATAGATTACACTAACTTTTATAGCTAAACGTTTTACGACTGAATTACTGAATGATATTGTTTAAATGTAAAAGGTCCTCAATTCGCAATTCAATGTATTTTTTTATATAAATGTTCAACGATAAATTTTTAAATTTTTCAATCAACCCATTTGAATGAAACTTTTTGAGTTTTTGTAGATAATTCTCTTTTTATGTACCAATTCAAATCAATTATTTATATTGTCTGTGAGTCCTTTTTAAACTTTTGCCAATAATAAAGGGTCTCCATATGATATATACCACTCGTTAGAAATGTTAGAGCAATAACTAATTTACAAGTTTCAGTCGCTAGAAGGCGCTGCATTGTCAAATACATTGACTATTTATTTAGTTCTCGTTATATAGTTGAATTTACTTATATAGTTGAACTTACTTTAGTTTCAACTTGTTCTACTTTTAATCAGCCAATAACGTAAAAAAATCTTTTCTAAATCTAAACGACAAATCTAACATTTTGTATTTATCGATTATTTTATTTTATAGAATATTGCAGAAGGTAAATATCTTACATAAAACCTTAGTATATTCTATAACAAATTCAAATCTTCATAACATCATAACCATTAAAAAGATTAGTCAAAGAAATTTTACAAATTATATAGAATTTATATAAAAATAAAAAAATGTCGTAGACAATTATACTTCATTCACTCACTTTTGTGACATCCGGAAGGATATAATGTATCCAATGTACGTAACATTTGCATAAAAAATAACACCTTCCATCACTATAACATGGAAGGTGGTAATTTTCTTAATACTCTTATAATATAATGACGACATATTCTCTACTTAGATAAGATATTAAGCTTCATATTATAATGTAACGGCTTGAAGTGAGTGGTTATAAAAAAATAGGATAATGCTATTAAAACATTTTGTAATTCACATGAATTGCTCTGTTACAATTTTGATGCTATATTTATCAGTCTTTCCGTTTGTCTTAACCTCTTAACTATAGAGACTAAATTAAAGCTCAATTTTTCCAGTTAATATGTTTATATCCTTTAGAAAATCTTGATAATACTCAATTTTTCATAGTTAAAGTAACGTTAAATAGTTATTTCTTTTATAATTAATGACTAATTTTATAAATGTCTTATGCAATTGAACTTGTCAATTAATATCTATAACTTTTTTAATGCTATATTTTGTAGGCATTTGTAAAAGAAAATGAAAACTTATTTTGGAAACAGCTGAAATTGGCCAATTAAATATAAATTTTAATAATTATTTTCGTATATTTTCAATTAAGCGGATTATTTTTATAGCTACATAAAAAAATGGCAAATAAAAAATAAAAAAACTGATTAAATCAAGAACTTATGTTAATAAATTTGTATTTACACAAGAAGAAAAAAAAACTCATAATTAGGGGTAAAAGATAACTCGTAGTTAGATTCAATATCAACAGTGTTTTATGTTTAACAGCAGGGCTGGGGAGCTGGAGCCGGAGCTAGGAGCCCCGGAGCTGGACATTTTTGATAATTCGGAGCCGGAGCCGGAACTGGAGCTAAATCAATATCGTTCCGGATCCTCAGTCCCGTTCGCAACACAAACTGAAATAATATACTTTAAATTTTAAAACGACATACATTTTTAAGAACTTCTTAAACATTTTCATTTTTAAAAACTTATTTATTTGGAAATAAAATAAAAGAGCCCAAAATTGAATTCGTATCATAGGAGCCGAAGCGGGAGCCGGAGCCGTAGTTTTAGCTGGAGCTAAATCAATTTTAGTCGGGCTCCCCAGCCCTGTTTAACAGTGTTTTCCATTTGACTGTACCTGTGTAACAAACAGTGCTTTCACATCTTTTATGACCACTACAATGCATTTTATAGAATTCGAAATTTTGATAGGGTCCCACTGAAATTTATTGCGGAATCTAAATTTTATAGGTACAGACTAGATTACATAACTAATACGTGTACCAAATTTCATAATTACATACTCTCTAGAACATAAATCAAATATTCTTCGGAAACTAAGCTATATTAGTTTCTCATGAACCCACTAAATCTACCGACAAAATTCAGAAATAGCAATTAGATTACTAAGTCAACCTTTGTGTAAAATATCATTACGCATACGTGGAGGTTTTTATTATTGCATTTTCAAACTTTCCGCCCTCGAAGACAGCAAAATCCATTGTTTTTTACCATCAAGTCCAATACAACACTCCTAGTTATACTCACTCTAACTCCTAGTTATTCTCTAATTAGAGGATTATAATTATTTCATGGAAATTATTTATATTTTATAATAAACTGTCACAAAATTTATTAATTTTTAGCTGCACTAATTTTTTGTTGTAACGACTCTAATAAGCTTTTAAATTAAACTATTATTAATTTAAATAACTTTATATATTTAGGGGGAGATTGAACTCAAAATCACTTTATATATAGTACCTACCCCACATAATATAATTTTATATCCTTTCCGAATAAAATCCTAATTATACATTTATGCAAATTAAACTTTATATAATATTTTAGACATACAAAGGTGAAGCTAAAATATTTCAACAAAGTTTGTATATTATTTCTGTATAATATTAACAATTATTCTTTCCGACTATTAAATACTTATTTTAATATGTTTTTTTTATAAAATTATTTAAATTTTACTCAAATTGTAAAATTAATTTTTTATTATTTAAAAGCAAATTATTCAAAATAAAATAAATAAAAATTCACAATTTAATTATATACATATATATCTTTCTCATAATTTACAAAACGATTATAATAAAAAAATAAAAATTTAATTTTAATTAATCTATATAATATTTTATGAATTTCAGAAGCATCTATACTCGTACTTTGTATGTCAATCTCAATCCAAAGTGAATGAAGGTACAATTTTTATTTAAACGAATGAAATACTATATTCTTTGAGGTATTAAACCAATTTTTAATTGTGTAAATAAACGAATATTTTTAAAAAAATTCAAAAAAAAATTAATTTATCTCGTTCTTCAAATAAAATTTAATATTATTTTATATATTGGTAAGTGGTAAGCATATTTTATATCATAAAATGTCTATATATCTTTATTACGAGGAGTTATGGAATATAAACTATGATGTGATTGTGATCAATAAATGTTGAGAATAATTAACTATAAAGACTGGTCGAAAAAATGTATTTTGCTCAAATAAATGTTTTATTACGTTTTCGAGGGTGGATATTCCAAAAATGGAAACAAAAAGAATACCAGTTCGCAGCAATATAATAAATGTTATCAATAATATTTTGGTTCAGTGATTAGTTTCGTAATCTAAGTTTAGGTGTGTAATGTCAATTAAAATTTCTAAATTATATTTTAGGTGTTAGTAATTTCATTCATTAATAATGATGCAACGTTCTACTGGTGTACAACAGGCTCACTATTATATAATCTACGTGTTCGGAAGTCTCGAAATTCCCACTCCAACCCAACCAATGTCTGAAAACAGTAATTTTCTTCCTTCGGAGTTCGTAAACAAAATTTGTTTTCCGTAAAATATATTTTAAATTTTTATGCCTTTAAAGACTTGGTAATAAATATATATAACTAATATTCGGATTATCCAAATACGATAGAACTTCTTACTTCTATCATTTCAACACACAAAAATCTCATGCTGTTCCATCCATACCATAATATAATAATTTAAATTAATCAACAAAAAAAAACATAATATTATAAGATATTCTAATTTAAGTATATATTTTATTGCATTTAAATATTTACAAATTGTAGTCGAGAATAAAATTAAAAATAACAGAAAAAATAAAAATTTTTGATTACACATTTTTCGAAGAAATATATATTTTTTTTTTAAATTTTCACGTAAATAAAATAATTATCAGAAATAAATTTAATTTGTTAACATTTCACAAAATTCAAAATTACAGAATTTTATTCTAATTACAATTCTTGTATTCCAAAAAGAAATATTTCAATTTTATAATTTTTGTATCCTTTTATATCCTGTCAATTATTAAAATTAATTATTGCTCAAATTAAAATTTACTGCGATGTATATAAAGCTTATAAACATGGAAATTTTATCTAAAAACAAAATAATATAATTATAAAAAATAAATATAATCTTTATCTGTTCTATTTTTTACAAAAACCATAAAGAAAATATATTTTAATTTACTCTTTTGATATAATTTAAAACAAACAATATTGTTTTTTTAACATCAAATTTAAATTATTAAATTTTTGTAGTACAATTATATTTACAATTATTATTTTCCACAAATTTATAAAAATTTTATTTTATTAAATAATTTGGATTAGAATATTATTCAAAAAATAAACTTAAAAACAAAACTTCTATATAAATTTAAATTTTCATTTAAACAATTTTCCTCATTTTTAATAATTATTTCAAAATTAAATTAAAATTAAATATTGTTACTAATTATTTATGAAGTAAAAGAATTTATTTCAAATTAAATTAATATTGCTATAAATATATAGAATATTTAATTTATATTTCTTTTATGCAAGTATTTATTATTTATTATTTAATTTTTGGAAAATTTAATTATTATGAATATTAAATATTTATTTAAATTTTTTGTAGAGATTTTTTTTTTATATTTATCGTGAATGCGATGATGGTGAATGAAATGCTTTCATTACAAAAAATCCAAGAACTGTTGCAGCGGCAATACCTAAACCAGCTTTCCACCAAATTGCTGGATCTTCAGTCATTAAACCAAATTGTCTTAAATGTCTAAATTATTGTTGTAGATTGTTGTATATCGAAATGAAAAGAGAATACGAAAATTCAATTAATTTATTAATTATGAAATTAAATTAAATAATTAAGAAGTAAAAACATGCTATACAATTATTGAAACAAAAAATTGTTAATATATTAGAAATAGTATGACCAAAATTTATGACAAACATACAAAAAAATATGAGAATTTTTTTACTAAAATTAAGAAAATATAAAAAAAAAGTTGTGAATATCTTTTAAAATTGAAATTATATTCATTTCAGTCTACAAAATATTATAATTCTTGTAATAACTAAAGTATACTCTGTAATCAAATATAATAATTATACTAAAATTGTTTTATACTAAAATTACAACGGTGGATCTAATTCATTCCTAATGTAGAATTTTAAATAATTTTAGTATACCACCTTTTCAAGTACAAATTAAAACATAATTTTTGTATTTTCACATCAGTTTTTTTTAGTAACACAATTTCAAATTATTTAGTCTCAACTTGAACTTGAAAAGGTTTTCATGCTTATATTTTATTCAATACATCAAAAACAAAATAAAGAAAAGAACAATTGAGAAATAAATGAAATTATGTATAAGAAATAATATGAAAAAATATTATTGATTATCAATATAAATTATTTAATTAAAACAGACAACACATTTTAAAAAAAAAAAAAAAATCCTTTCTGAATACATTTTGGTATATTTGTAATAGTCAATTATTTCATTTATTATTATCAAATTCAAAATGTATTTCACGATGATGGTAGAGAAAAATTGTGGCAAAAAAAATAGAAAATTTCATTTTATTAGAATTTCAATAAAATCACACTTACGCTGATTCCCACAGCTGTACCAACCTGTGCTTATAAAACAGGATCCAAGCAGCTTGGAAACGACTAAAATAGTTTTTAAATATGATTTATTTATTTTTTTTTTTTAACCAAAATTTAAACACCAAACCGATTCCATCAAAAAATAATAATAATGAAAATTAATTATATATTTATCCCAATTACCCATAATAAAATTTGTAGTTTAAATTTTTATTTTATGTTGTTTTTGTGTGGTTGCAGTTGTGGGCAATAAAGAAAAAAAAATGGAAGAGAAAAAAAATATTCATTATTAATTATAAGAAATTTATTCAATTTAGAAAAAGAATAAAAAAAAATCTACTGAATATATTTTAGGTATACCATTAATACTTTACCCCCGTCCCTAAAACATCTATATAAAATAAAATTAATTAAACACTTACGGAAATGCTGCCATTGTCGCCATTTTTGTATACAATTCTTTTTTATTCGCTTTTAAACTAAATATATGCGGTGGTAATAATTTATATTTTTCACAAAATTCTGTTGGTTGTAATAAATAATCTTGTCGTACCTCATCTAAATCACCTTTTGTACCAACAATCATTACAGGAATTTTACTTTCTGCATAATATTTAATATAAATTCTTGCAATATATTCAAATGATTTTATATTTGATGTATCATATACTAAACAAGATACATCACAATTAACTTCTTGTGGCTGTAATGGATCTAAAACTTCTTTAACATCAATATCACGTAATATTAAATGTTTTTCTTGGCCATAAACTTGTACAGTATTTATACAATAAATAATATTTGAACGAAATTCTTTATTTATTATATTTCTCATATCATCAACTAATAGACCACGACATAAACCAGTTTTACCAACACCTTTTGGTCCAATCACATGACACATATAAACTGATCTACTACTCTGTCGTTTAGCTAAATCTATACGACGTTCACGGGTTACATGAATAGCTGATAATTGTGTTTCATTTTCATGTACATTATAACCCAAATAACCTAAATATTCAAGGGTTTTTGGCAAATCAATTAAAGTCATTAATGTCCATCGACATATCCAACCATGTAATGTTACAAAACCATGTTCATTTGTTGGACATGTTTTACGTATATCTGATGAATATGACCATGGTGTTTGCGGACATGTACTAAATAACATTTTATGTTCATCATATGATAATGCACCGTCACCATCACGATCATAACGTTCAAAAAGTGCAATTAAAAATTGTTGTCCACGATGTGATAATTCTGTACTACTGCCAGGTGGTATTTTTATTGATGGCTGTAAATATTCTTTGCACATATCTAATGTTTCTGTATAACCAAAACGTCTTAGTACTGCCCATGTTGTTTCATTACGGCCACGTTGTATAAATAAACAATGTAAAAATAAAAATCCTTTAAGTGTTACAGCATCATTATATATACCATCTGGTATATTTTTTAATATAACTGCTTTTACTTCATCTAAAATTTGTGGCTGAAGTGGTGTATTAAAACAACGACGTTGAAATAAATTTAATTCATAATCGTTTAGTAAATTATCACCGTCAATGTCACATATACGAAATATTCGTACTAGGGCTTTTTTACATGCTGGTGTGAGCTGTTTTTAAATGAGAATTATCAAAAAAAAAATATATATTTATTTTTTTAAATTATTATAGAAAGCAAAATATATTTTAATTAATGTTAGCTCTTTCAAATTATAAGATTAAATAATATTTTTTTAAATAATATTCCGATCAAGTACAAATGCTATTAAAGACAAGAATTTTCGTAATAAAATACTAATAATTTTTTACAAATTACTTAATTAAAAAAAAAGTTATAACGTTCAGCTTAAACTAAATAAAAGACTAAAGGTGTACAAAATTTAAATTCATTATAATATATCTATTTTAAAATAATTTTCAATTCATTCATTTTTTTTTTGCTGTGAAGTAAATGTGTTATTCATATAAATTGAGAATTAAAAATTAATTGCACTAATATAAAAATATATTATTAAAATACAAAATCTTTTTTATCAAGAATTTTTATATTATAATATTTACAAAGCGTCAATTCTACGAATTTGTTTTATTGAATATGAATTAAACATCTTGTATTTTATACAAGATGTTTGATAATTTAAATGTATTTAAAGAAATACAACATTGGAGCATAAACACAAATCTTAGTAAGAATATATCTCTAAATCTGACTTAAAATTTGTTTCACTTATTATTTATTCATATTCTTCTTCTTTTTATATAATTTTTATAAACTTTAATTTATTTATTCAATTTATTACTTACATCCTGCTCTTCCATAATATAAAGTGGTGATGTTGGATGAAGTACGGCTTTTTGAGCATAATAAAACATTTCGGAAATATTATGTAATGTTTTTGCTGAACATTCAACACAACTTTCAACTTCTGGAAAATCTTCCATTACTGTTAATACACTCTAAAAAAAAGAATAATACAGCTTTGAAAAAATTTATTTCAATAATTAATTTCCAGTCTGAACCAAACAATGTTTTAAGTATACTTACATCAATTGTTGAATATTCTACTAAATCGACTTTATTGCCAACTAATACAACTGGTTTACGTTGATCAGCACTACAACAACTTCTAATAAATGGTAACCAATGTGATGTTATTCTTTCCAATGTCTCATCGTCATCTACAGCATATACAATACATACAACATGACATTTTTGTACTTCTTCAGATAGTATTTCATCAGTTTGCTCTAAACCTATAAAAATTAAAATTAAACAAAATTAAAATCGCATTTTGCAGAGGAAATTTGAATTAATATATGTTCCAATTACTTGAATAATCAACAATATTTGTTGGTACTTGTTCGGGTGTTACATTGGCTGGTATTGTTATTTCTTCAGCTTTATTTGGTACATCTTCTGGAAATTCTTCACTGACTAATGATAAAATCAATGACGTTTTACCAACACCTTGATCACCAACTAATAGTATTCTAACATTTCGACGAGCATTCCAAGTGACCATTTTGATTAATTTATTGTTATATTTTTTTGCTGATAATTATTAATGTTAGTTACACAATAAATGAGAAAAATTAAAATGATCACTCACTAGGGGAACTGTAAGAAAAAAGAAAGAAATCAATGATATATATATTATTATGCCAAATTATAGAGACACTAATTATCAATACAAATAATGAAATTTCAAATGAAAATTATGCATGCAATTAATATTATAATGATTTATTATACCCAGTGTTGAGAAATTAAATGATTTTGTGTAATTATATTATTTTTTTCGTTAACAATTCTTTGTAGGGGTTTGTTTTGTTATTTTGCGTATCTTCTTCGCAGGAGATATCCAAAATCCAAATGTTTCTATAGTAGCCGCTTCATTCTAACCATTAAATTATACAAAACTACTTGTAAATTTTAGTAGAAAAAAAAACTTTTATAATATAAATAAAATAAATTTTTTAACAGACAATTATGAATATAAGTATATTATATTTTAATGAAATATTTAATATCTAAAGTTATTAATGTGATTTTGAAACTTTATTATTTAAATCAAAAAATAATTTGTCACATTACATAAACTCTCCGACTATTCGAGTTCAGTTGACGTTATTCGAAACGAAACGAAAATAAACTGGAAAATTTTATTGACAACCAGAAATGAAATACCAAATTTTTGACATCTATAAAAATAAGTACTGCCAAATTGATGTGGTGAATATAATATTAAATTTTTATCACGATAAAATTTATTTAACCTAGAACCAATTTAGCAAAGACAGCTTATGACGTAATTTCCTTGTTTTATGGTATAATTTTTTTTTTGTAATTTTTAAATAATTCCAAATGAACATACTTAATAATTGTTAGTTGTAAGTTAGAATTAATAATATCTTATAATATTGAATTTATAATCAGTAAACAAGAAATTACATGGAATTTGTGGTGATGAATGTGAAACTATTGAACACTTTCTGTGACTTACCTGTCTCATACCCCTCATTTTTAGGTATTTAGATTTCAATTTCATAATGTATGATGCCGGAGTACAGGGTTGGAAACCGATTCAATAGTCTTTCACGAAAGATTAGGTTAAAGTAGTGGTATCATACAGTACGGGTATAATAAAAAGCGTGAGTGTGAGAATCGTCTTTTTTCTTTAGATTCTTCTCTTTCAAGTCATACCTCAATCCATGTAAAGGAATTATCAGTTGAAAACATGTAAATTTATGAACCTTTTATAACGTTTCCTTACAAAATTTATTCTTACTCATGGAAATTATTATCCGATTTCAAAATTAAATTGGCTCATAATGTAGCTTTGTTTTGTGATATTGATGTCCGTAAAATTTGAGTTCTGTGAGTTCATTGGGTCACTATCAAGCTTTTTCTAAATTATGTACACATTTCTGTTGTGCGGATATATTTCTGAAGCGCTGTTTTACCATACTCCGAAGTTGGTTTGGTAGTCTATTTTTTATTTTCCAAGTACTATAAAATAAGTTTAACTACTTGAAAAAAGCTTGTTCAAACTCTCGTGAATGTTAAAGATTTCATAAAATTAAAATATAGTTGATTCTAACAAAAAAAGGGACTCAAACTTAAACTCTAATTGAACAAACAGTGAAATATAACTTTTTATAGTACAATCAAATAAAAAGTAATTTTTAATATATTATTTTACATATTACATTTTTGATTTTTCACTTAAAACAAAATTTGATGTATTTTGTATTGCTTCGCGTAAAATTCTTAAAACCAAATCAACTTTTTCAAATGTAGCATTTTCACCCATTAATCCAATACGGAATACTTTGTCAGCAGTTGGTCCAAGTCCTCCACTAATCTCAAGGAAATATCTAAAAAAAATAATAGATTTTTTTTTAAATATTTGTGTGTAAGTACTATTTTACTAAATTTTATTATAATATATATTAATAGTAAAGAAAATATAGGCGAATATAAATATACTTATAAATGATATTATTAAATTGTGATCCATAATTTTAAAAAACAAAATAAAATTTTATTTAAATTAATAATAACTTTTCCTGATTTATAATCAGGACATATGAGTTTATTATTTTTTAAAGCTTTAAAATTTTACTTGTATTCACCGAGTTCAATTTTATTTAAATATAGTTTAAATAACATACTTATTCATTGCATATTCTGAAATCTTTTTCCAATCAACTCCTGCCGGTACTTTAATTGTATTTACAGTTGGTAAACGATCAATTTCTATTGGAACAAACATTTCCATTCCCAGATCTTCAATACCTCGTTGTAGACGTAACGAACAATCCATATGCCTACGAATTACAGCTTTCAATTCCATTGCACAAAATATAGCCAATGCTTCTCTCAAACCATATAATAATGTCGAGGATATTGTATGATGATAAATACGTGGTAAATTATTAAAACAATTCCAATATTGTCCAACTAATGTTACATCCCAATAATAAACTTTCACTTTAGTCTTTCGTGTAGTAATTTTATGCATTGCCCTATCATTAAATGATATTGGTGTTATACCAGGTGGAGCACCAAGAACTTTCTGTGATCCTGTATAAGCAACATCAATTTTCCAATCATCCATTAAAAATTCAGTACCACCCAATGATGCTACGTTATCAACAACAAATAAACAATTATGTTTTCTACACAATAAACCAATATCTCCTAAATTTTGTTGAAGTATTCCAGTTGCTGAATCACCTTGAGCAATGAAAAATACTTTGGGTTTATGTATATCAAATGCTTTTTTAATTTCATCTACTGTAAGGGCATAACCAAAACTAGCTTCTAAAATTCGTACATTTGCACCATATCGTTTTGCCATTTCTGCAGCACGATGACCCCAAAATCCAGTCGAACCAAATAATGCAATATCACCATCTTCAAGAATATTACAAAGTGCAGCTTCCATACCACCATGGCCAGATGCACTTATACACATTGTAGCAGTATTTTTAGTTTGGAAAATATATTGGATTCCTTCCTTAATGTCATCCATAATCTACAATATAAATAAAATTTAATCATGATATAAAAAAAATACGATACGATATGACTTTAATATCAAAGCCAAAGGTGTGAGGGAATTTATAAGTGGGGCAGCTTTAACTATACTTTTACTAATTGTCTAACAATTGGCACTACTTAATTTTCTTACAATATTTTTCAATTTAAAAATTTACTTTCAACTTTAGGAAATTTTCACCCTAGCCTTACTACTATTACTAGAATGAGGTTTCTTCTTAAAACAAAAACAACAAATCTAAAAAACCTGGTTTTTATTGATATTGATATACGACTGGCACTCATCAATAGACGCGTCTTAAAAGACTATAACAGATTAACTTTATAGTAATATGCCAAAAACTTTGCCGAATATAATAATTATATATTAATTTTTACATTTTTTTGTACTGCTTGTTAGTCTTAAACGGTTGCTGCTACTGTTGCAATCCATTTTTTCGCTACAGCCTTCTATTTAACATAACTTTTCGTTAAATTAAGCATAGCGAAAAATGTGAACCCATTTCATACTAATCGTTGAATTGTAAACTAGATTTAGAAAAATAGATTTATATAATCTCTATAGCTATACAAAAGTTTGTTGTGAATTTTATACGTTGGTTTTACTATATTCTTAATCAATAGTACTACGAATAAAAATAATTTAATAATATTTAATTTTTAGCTAATATATTTTCCGGTTAACTTTGTAAAAAAGGTTATCATACAACCTGATTTGTAAACAATATGTTTTTCTAATTTAAATAAATACTAATTATTTAATAATAAAATATTATTTGATTACACAATTGAAACACTGTTGTAAAAAAAAGTTTAATGTTATACAACAGAACTATTGAAAACGTTTAAATTATAGTATATATATTTTGAAATTAGCAAATAAAATTAGTTGAAAATTAAATTAAAATAATTCTTAAAATTACACTTATAATATTACAAATCCTAAACTAATTAATTTAAAAAAAATCTTGTATATTAGCAATTTAAAATTTAATGATTACCTTTAAGCATTCTGGATGTAAATGACCCAAAACTGGATTACTTAGTGCTTCTAGTACACGAACTGAACAATTTGATGGTCCTAAAAAGTAGTATATAATTAGACAACATTTCAAAAAAAAAGTAGAATATTTTTTACCAGGTCCCATTAAAGTTTTATTTGGAACAATTAAAGTTTTTTTTATACTTTCTGGCGGTGGAATTTCCATTTTATTATGATATTTTTTTATTTTTGTTACGCTAAAATCACTTTTAAATGTATAATTGTGAACTGAAAGAAAACTCGCAACTTTCTTGGGTTTTTATAATAAATTATTATATTTCTTACAAATAAAAATGTGGTTTTTGTGGTACTTTTTTAATCGAATTTTAAATGTTTTTATTTTTTAAAATAAATTTGTTTTTATACCAATTTTATTATTTTTACTTTATAGAAGAAGATCTTTCTATATTAATATAATAAATGTTTACACAAAAATATACACGTATATATAAAAGATTTTTTACCAGTCCCGGAAAGCTGTAAAGATCAACTAAATATTAAATTATTGACGAAAATTTTAAATATTATCAGTGTTATCAGTCAGCTAAAATATAAATAAAAATGTATTAATCTTTACGTAGGCAAATCGTTTTATAATTTATGTGCTTGTAACTTGCGTTATCTATTAAAATTAATTTGTATGGAAAATTTTATTTATAAACATTTTGAATTATCTGAAATAAATAACAATAATTAAAATATTTTATTAAAAGATGTTTTTTTTTTAATCGGTCAAAGATGCGGTTTTTTTTAAACAATTCTTTTTGCAGTCAACATTTTGTGGTAAAATATTTGTTGACACTATATTGTTTTTAATATAAATTGATAATTTTTATTGTTTTTTTCGGTTTTATATTAAATATTTTGTATAACATGACAAGGGAAAATATAATCTTAAATAAACGAAACGAATCTTAAAAATGAACGAATCGAATCTTAAAAAATAACGATCCTTTGATTATCTGTTATCTGTATCTATATGCTTATGTGGACAACAAAAAATACTTCAAATCACTACCAAACTCTATAAAATTGCTAGAAATATATAGATAATTATTGAATAGTTAATATCCTAAATTGGATCGTTATTTTCTGCATAGCCTGATTAACAAAAAAAAATAAAGCCTATAAATCAAAATATTACTCTGCACTATATTGAAAATTTAATTATCGCGGCATAACTTCGAAAGCATGAGAGTATAACGAAAAACCTTATAAATGGATTCTGTAATCCCCAAATTTTAAAACACCCTCAACTATAATTAGCCTTTCATATATGTTATATTTAAGTTAGATAAAATTAAGTTATAATATAATTATTCAAAATTTAACTTCTTTAACTGAAAATTGGCATATTGGACACTGTTGAACAATCCTGTATTTAAGTCTCATAAAGATTAGCAAGAACTGCAAAACTTTCAAAAGATTTTTATGAAGACTATTTTGAGAATAAAATGAGTAATTTACTTCTGAAAAGTGGATTTTGGATGCCTTAATTCATTATGTTTATTCATTAATTAATTTAAAGAATATAGTCAAAATTTACCCAATATCTTAAAATATAAATTAAGATTAATAGAGGAATCAGACATAATTTAAGAAGGTGTCATTTAAAAGTTAATTTTTTTCATATTTTTACGGAATATCTTAATTGAGGTCACTTAAAAATTAAAAAATATTTAAAAGTATTTCCGGTTTATTATAATTTATCCTATTTAGCTAATACACAACCCCAATTTTAATCATGTTTCTTTAGGTTTATGAAAAATATCAGCTGATAATAAATTCACCTCATGGTGAAACCTAAATTTCTTAACTCAGCTGTTCATCATCATCAGTTTTTATATTTCAGAAATTTTTATTTGTCCATATTGTTGTCAGTATGATTTGTTTTTTATTAGAAAATTGAACAAAAATATCTGTTGAAGAAATCGCTATGAGAATATTTAATAAGAATATATTGTTAAATAGATTTTGTAATTTTAGTACTAGTGCAACAAATTTAGTTAAAAAAAAAATTTGTATTGTTGGTGCTGGTCCAGCTGGTTTTTATGCAGCACAATATATCTTAAAGCAACTTGCTGATTCTGAAGTTGATATAATCGAAAGATTACCAGTTCCATTTGGTTTAGTAAGGTAACATAATTACAAAAAAAAAACTCCAAAAAATTATGACGTCAATGAAATTTCATATTAAATTTTATCTTTACAAGACTATCAATATTTTACCAATAATAAGAAAATCCTGTAAATAAATAAATTTGATTTTTTAAATTTTAAGTATTAATATTTAATTGCGACTAAAAGTGTTGATATGTTTCATGTATTTAAACATTATTTCAAATATTTATACAGCACTTTTAACAAAAATCAAGTTATATAGATATTGTGTATTATTTTTTGTTCAATTTTATTAAAATTGCACATTCACCATTAAAATCCCCTATAATATTTTTATAATTCAAACTTATCTTAATTATTATGGAACCATTATTGATAAGATTACAAATTTAATATATTTTTTAGAATAAAAACTATCAAATAAATTAATATTTAAAATAATACTCGATTTCCACCAGAATAATTTTATTCTTATGAGCACATATTAAAGACTTCCGATTTACATTACATCCACTGTATCGGAAACGTCTTATTCTACAAAATCTTATGCATTCATTTTCATTTCCTCCAGGTACAGCTGCTTGACATTCCTTAAAATCTTCAAATACTTGTATTGTAGCTAATTAAGAATAATTATTTTTGAATATAAAAAAGATATACCTGGAAATTGTCGGGCAATTCAATATTGTTCATCAACTAAATCCTGATTATTTTCATCTGGAGAATATGCAATTACATTTTCAGTTATAAAAATTGTTGGCAAAATTAGTATTGTTACAAATTTCATATTTGAATATGTTAATCTGAGATTGATAATAATATACAACGATTTTAATCTTTATATAGCTGGTTTAAAAACTATAGGGAGATTTTTATTCTGTAATTTAGATAAGAATATTTCGTTTAAATTTTAAAATGTTAATTTAAAATTTTGTACAATTATATAATGATTATGCAATTTCTAAGAAATCATATTTTTATTAAGAAATAACTAAGGTAATATCATCAACTACGAATTACCGACATCAGTGATGGCGGTAATTCGTAGTTGATGATACATCAGACATTATTAATTTTATAGTCAAAATGGGCTCATTAAAATTTATCAAATAAGTTTATGATCTAATTTTGTATAATGGCAATATAATTCCTGCCTGAGAAGCTCGGAAAGTTAAAATAAATACAGTAAAAATAAACTATTATTTAAAAATATTATTTTAAGTCGTTTCGTATAAAAATATTAATTATATTTTTTTAATTTTAAAAATCGTTTAGAAAATTGTAGAAATTTTGTACATATGTTCAGTATTTAAATTATTAACAAAGTTCAACTACAATTCTTATATGTATACTATAAATTATTGCCACGTTAGTTAAGACATTTTATTATGATATAAAATAATTTAAGTTCTTTGATATATTTATAGCGTAATATTAATTTAATAAATTAATATTACACTGTAACAATCTGAGCTTGATTGATTTCATAATGAACTAAATAAATAAACAATAAATTGATTATTTATCACTCACATAGATTTGGAGTAGCACCAGATCATCCTGAAGTTAAAAATGTAATAAATACATTTACAAAAACGGCTGAAAATCCACGATTAAGATATCTTGGAAATATTAGTTTAGGCAAAGACGTTGAACTTAAAGAGCTACGTAATAAATATCATGCCGTTCTATTAACATATGGTGCTGAAAAAGATCGCGAACTTGGCATTGAAAATGAACATTTAGAATGCGTCATATCGGCTAGAAATTTTGTTGCTTGGTATAATGGTTTACCAGGTTCTGAAAATTTAAAGCCAAATTTAGAGAGTAAAATAATAACATTAATTGGTCAAGGTAATGTCGCAATTGATGCAGCTAGAATATTATTATCAACTGTTGATTCATTAAAGGTAAATAGCAACGTTTTTGATCACGAATATTTTATTATGCTGATTTACTTTCGCATTCAATTTTTTTTAATTATTATTTAATTATGTAAAATATTATTAAATATCTAGACTACCGACATAACCCAACATGCGCTAGAAGCTTTATCTAAAAGTAAAGTAGAAAAAGTATTTTTGGTTGGAAGACGAGGACCATTACATGCTGCTTTTACTATTAAGGAACTTAGAGAAATGCTTAAATTACCAAATGTGGATACAATATGGAGGCAAGAAGATTTTAATGGTAAACAAAATAATAATTTACTCTGAGAAACATTTAACACAAAAACCTTTTTCAAATTTTATTTTAAATTTTACAATTTAGGTGTTCGTGATGTAATAGGAAATTTACAAAGGCCAAGGAAACGTTTAACTGAATTAATGCTAAAGAGTTTAGATGAAGCCAAAACAATAAATTCAAATAAAAAACAATTTTTACCAATATTTTTTAGATCACCAAAAATAATTAAAAATGATAATTCATTTGAATTTCATATTAATGAAATTCAAAATGATCAAGCAAAAACTACAAATTTAACTGAACATTTGCCAACTGATTTAATACTTCGTAGTATTGGGTATAAATCAATTTGTGTCGATCCTGATATACATTTTGATGAAAAGAATGGATTTGTTATTAATAATAAGGGTAAATAAATGACCGACTTTAGGATGTGAAAATTTATTAATTTATTTTACTATGTATATTAAAATTTTTGCAGGACGAATTCTTCAAAATGGCAGCAATCCTAACGACAATATTATTGACAAAGGATTATATGCAGCTGGTTGGTTAGCAACTGGTCCAACTGGTGTTATTGTAACAACAATGAATGGTGCATTTGCTGTTGGTAAAAATATTTGCGATGATATTAATTCGAATATTATTGATTGTACTGAAACAAAACCAGGCTTAGATATTACTAATATGAATAATGTAATTACTTGGAATGGTTGGGAAAAGATTGATAAAGCTGAAATTGAAGCTGGTAAAAAAGTAGGAAAAACTAGAGAAAAAATAATTAATATTAATGAAATGATAGAAATAGCTAATTAACAATAATTTGTTTTTATTTATTTTAAGATGCAAAGATATACATATATATTTTTATATTTGTTTTATTTTATTTACAAAAACAATAAAAAAATTTACAAATTTTATGTTAATTTTTATTGAAATGGTTTAAATGTACGTTTTGCATCTACGGAATCTGTACCAAACGTTTGACCAAAACGAAATTTAGCACCTGGTACATGACCACGATAATAAGGTATTAAAGGTATATTTTTCAAATATATTTCATACAATGGCGCACTTGCTTTTGATGTACCATGGGCATTATCAATATGTTGTTGAAGAAATTTTTGTTTCCCATGCTGAAAACTGTTAGTAAAATCACATCCTTCTATTAATAAAAATATAAATTATAAGATTTTATTACATTTTAAAATAATATAATTAAAATGTTATACGCACTGTTACCATACGACATTTTTGTTTAACTATCAATTTTTCTATATAAAAGAATTTTCGTTTTATGTCGAATTTAATTTAATCAATAAATAAATAAAAAAAGTAGAAAGGATATAATTACAAAATCATAGTTTACTCTGAAAATATAAAATATTTCTACCTAGACCTAGAAATTCTTCACAATTTATAATTATACGTTATGTTTATATAGGTTATTAGGGTGCAATTTTTTACTACAATAAATTTGGTTATTATATTAAGGTGAACCACCAGCCACTACACTAACCTACATAATATTTATGTTGAAATTCAATAAATTCCTTAAAATAGAAAATGGATTATATATATGCTTTATGTAAAACAATCCCAATGAATTAGCGGTTGTGGTGGTTCCAATAATTCCAAGGAAGAGAAGAAGAGGATTGATATATAATTTTATACATACACTTAATATAATTTATGTATTTATGGTATCGATCAAGTCGACGAATAACAAACATTCTTTCGCAAAAATATTCAAAGAAAAAGATTTTAGCATAACACATTTTATAGATAAATCAAAAAATTAATCTGGATTCAATCCAAACTCATTGAGGATTTTTTGTTGTTTGTTCATTTAATTTTAAATCAGTTTTATTTGAATATATGTATGTTTTAATAATAACAGAAAGTTTTATGTTGTTGTGGGGTTTAATTTCTAGTACTTCTTCGATGATCGGGATCGTGATTGATTTTAAGTACGTGTATTCTATTCTTATTCCAATATGATTTTAAAAATAAGATATCTAAATTTGTTAATGTTGTCGACAACTTTTTCGACGATTGTGATTTTTAATAACGTAACGTATTCAAATAAGATTTTTCATGGGTTATAGTTTCATCGTATTTTCCAAATTTGCTAAATATAGCTCCAAATATATATAGTTTTGGGTTTGCATTTTCCTCTATTCTAAATTTAAAGAAAATATTGCTTAGTTATTAGTTTAAAAATCTTAATCCTTTGAAAATAAAAATTTATTATTCAAAATAAGAATAAAAGTAATTGAAAAATACGCCACCTAGTGTCTATAAAAATCTTTACCGTCCACTCTACCGATAAAATTATAAAATTCATATAACTAAATTTTTACAATACTCTGGCAACTCATTAGTAATCTTTATTATTTTATTTTCACATACAAACCGAAAATATCGTCGGAACTGAAATATTTCTGTAAACCAAAAAGCTTGTAAAAATAATTATAAATCATGATTAAAAGTTTGAAAATAAATTTAAAACATTTAAGAATACATAATAATTTCAATACACAAATAAATTATATAAATATAATTACAAATAAATTGTGAAAATAAGTGAAATTTCTTGTATTAATTTTTTTTTTTATTTTTTTTTTGTTTTGATTTTTGAGATAGAAATATACAATACAATAAAAAAAAAATTATGTGTCGTGTGTACTCTTTTTCACTGAAAAAATCTAAAAAAAAAATAATTTTTAAAAGAAAAACATAAAAAATAATCCTATTTTAATAATTATTAATTAAACATTTTGAATATTCCAAATAAAAAAAAAAAAACAATTCGATGCAGGAGGTCTAAAATTTCATGCAATTTATTGAAATCCTTTTTGAAAAGGATAGCATAGTACAGAAAAAAATATAATAAAGAAAAAAAAAATTTCTACTTGTTATCAATTAATTTTTGTGTTTACAATTTATGACATTTGCAAAAGAGACAAACTTATTGATTTGTTGATTTGTGTGAAAGTGATAGAGAAAAATAAATTGTTTTTTGTGTGTTTGTATTTTTTTTTTTTGTGATGTATTTATTATTTTGATGGAAGAAAATGCGCTTGTGCAACAAGAAATTTTTTAAAAGCAATAAGCAAATAAAATACAAAAACTAAAAAAACAACAACGCAAAAGCAAATTTAAAGAGAAGGAAAAAAATAAATTTTATAAGAATATTATATTAAAAAAAAAAAGAAAAAAAAAATCTTATTGACTTTTCAAAAAACAAGAATTAAAAAACTTAAAAAATTAATAATAGAAAAATAGATTTTTCACACATAAATAAAATAAAAATAGCACAGGTAAATTTTAAATACATTTACAATATAATTTTCTCTTTCACTCTCAATTTTTATGTTTTTTTTTTTTATAAAAATATTTACCTTACTATCAATTGTATTTTTTGTTTATTATTAACTAACCCCTATAAACAAAAAAAAACGAACAATTCCACCTACCCAATCCCATTTTAATTTGCTAATATTAAAAACAAATAAAAACATTACCAAGTTCAATGTTTATTATCTAAAGCGCGCGATTTATTGAAGCTTTTTAAAGAAAATATAAAAAAATAGTATAGTTTATAAGTTTATATCATAAATATGTATATATATATGTAATCTATTCTCATACAATATTGAAGAAAATAAAATAATCAAAAATTGCATCGAAGATTTGTTTCCAGATATAATTACTAAATTAAAAATTTGTTGAAAATAAATCTGTTTAAATAGGGCCATCAAAACATTACAAAATTTATCCCACTTTACCTGTGAATTTCAACCTGTGATGGACATCTGTGTAATAATTTTTATAATTTTGTAGTTTCCAGACATATTTGTTATTAAGTTTGCTATACACTTTAAAGGTATAATAATAGTCAATGTATTGATAGAATCTAAAACTATGTTTGAAGGACAAATTCTGTATTTAAATTACAGTATCCTTTAAATTATTTTTTTTTTTTTCGTATCCAGATATTTTATTCTGAGTCACTGTATGAATGGAATCTTCAATTACATTATCAAAAATGTTTCACGATAATCTGCACTATCAATAAAGAATAGCCGTATAAATCTTTTTAGTGTACGATTTCTCCTGAGAAAACAAAATTATATATCCAAAAAACAAAATGAATTTAGTTCGTATCCGTAATAGATTTGCTAATTCAGTTCGTCAGTATTAATATATTAATTTTTAACTTCTTTATATATAATTCCACATTATTATAAAGTAAATATATATTTAAAAAAGAAAAATTAATGTACATTATAAATAATTTATTTATAATAAATATTTCATTCCAACTTTATTTACTAAAAAAAATGGCGCTAAAATACTTAAATTATTATATATTATATTATATGCGAAGCATATTTATTTAATTTAATTGCACCTGATTGATAACTGATATGATATTAAATTATCGCGTTATCGGGGCAAATAATTATGAAAGAAAATGTAAAAAAAATTCTATTATATATTTATTTAACTTTATTAAGTATCTTTTAAAAAGAAAACACAAATTATTGAAAAAATATTTATTATTTAACTCACTAGAACACTTATAAAATGAGCGAAAAGAATAGCAACTATTTTTTCACTATGAATATCAAGTAATATTTATTATCATATTATCAGCATTCTAGGTATGTTTTATGAAACCGCAAATTTACCAATATTTTCCCGGGAAAATTCCAGCGATCATTGTTCTTATAAGTTAAATATATCCCTTATAAAATAATATATGTAGAGTGATTCTTCTACTATAAAAATATATTCTTTGTTTTCCAACTGTACGCGAACGAATTTTAATATTGAAATATTTTTTATTTATATTTATATATATTTATTTAGTTTGGTAAACTATTAATTTTATAATACATATCTATCATCATACATCTTCATAAAAATTAATTATTCCTAATAAACAATACAATTTTTTTCTTAAATCTAATTAAATTTGTTTCTTCTTTTAATTCATTAGGCAAATCATTAAACATTTTTAAACCATTATGCATTAGCATGTTTCTTGTTTTTTCATTATTAACAAAATTTAATCTAAAATTAGTTACATTTCTTAAATTATAAGAATGAATATCGTACACATATACTAGTTTTTCACCTAAATATTTTGGAAATAAGTTATACTTAATTTTAAAAACAATTATATACACATTCATTGGCAGCATATATGGTCTCACGTCGCAACTGTTTTGTCCATTATTCAAATATTTATATACATATAATAATATTTATTACCAAATTTTATTACTGCTTGTACATTATCATTTTTAAACTGAGTTAATCTACAGTGACATATATCTCAGTTTAGATAAGTTAGAATATGATCTAATTCTAATACATTACCGTATAGCAGACTACAACCAGCGGTACGCCAATGCTTGTAATTGATGGGTTGCTCAATAACCATTTATTTGATGTACATATATATATATATGTGATAATTTTCCAGACATTATTTTTGTGGCGTTAATTTAAGTATATACTTTCTATTGTAAATTTTTTATTAAGTTTTTATTTAGTTTTGTTATTTAGTTTGCTATACACTTTAAAGGTAAAATAATAGTCAATGTATTGATAGAATCTAAAACTGCAATTGCAGTGAGCTGATCATGTGATCTATTGTTTCAGCTATAGCTGATTGAATAAAATTGTGTCCTCAAAGCGTTAAATCCTAAACTTGTAGTCATAATCTAACTCGTTTATAAAACAAAACTGTACGCAATCCTTTTAATTTTACGATAGATGATTATCTAATATAAATATTAGATTGTTTTACGCTCTTCAGTTTTACATCACTGTTCTTTATCGGAAGTACTATAATTATTTCTTTTTTCCAATTTGATTATTCAACATACAATATTAGGGAAATTGGATAAATTGTCAATACGCGAACACGGTTGACACTTGACACCGAGCAGAACCAATAGTACAAGTAGATACTTCTTTGTTATTATCAAATTTAAATGTTTTGCATGGACTTTACTAACATTTCAAAAACCAAATAAAGTGCATTATGATGTACGTTTTGCAAGTTTTAACAAAAATTAATAAATATAAACAATTTTCAATTTTTAATATATGGTATTGCAATAATTGTCTATAATTATTCTTTATAAAAGACACGTAATGAACAAATTTTTTTAACATGTCAAATTTCATATTTTAATTATATTGGTTTTGTAAGTCAATGCAAGTTGTTTAGATTTGAAGTCTCGAGTTAGATTCAATATTATACGCTCAAAAATGTTTTATAAAAAGAAACTTTACAGCGATATAGACTGTAATATTTATGCACTTTGAATTTTTTAAAACAACCGAAATTAACTCGTTTTTTTTCTATTTACAGGCTCACAATTACAATGTAACTAAAAATAATAATTTAAATTATCACCTTAATATAAGTTTTGAATTTTTCAAGATTATATTTCAACAATACAACAAAAATTTAGTAACTAATTACTTTTCTAAGTCGGCAATAACAAAATTAATTTAATAAAATCTGCAAACAATATGGATAGAAATCGAGAAGAAATAAGTATTGCATCAAATACACCAGAACAAAGTCACGGTGATGTTCTTATGATTGAACCAAAAAAAGAAATTTTTGATCATCAAACTAAAATTAAATCTGAAAATGATAATAAATTATTATTAAATACAAGAGAAAAATTATTAAATAAAATTGATAATAAGAGATCGACAATTAATTTACGAATTGATATAAAAAAATCACCAATAAAAGATGAACAGGAGAATTGTTCACAACAATCATTATTGATTAGTGATAATTTAATTTTATCACCACCAAAATCAGAACCACAATCTACTTTAACAACACACAATGCTGATGATGATATTGATACATCACCATTGTCACATACAGAATCTCAATTATCACCTATAATTGGTGTATCGTCACAATTAACAACTTCAGATAATAAAATGTTGGGTACTAAATTATCTCGAGAAGAATTAAAGAAAGATACAACATCTTCACAGCCAATACTCAAATTAACACCAACAACGTGTACAAAAAAATCATCATCATCGGCAGCCGGAACAACATCATCAGTTCGTTTAGTTACGAACGGAGTTATACCAAAATCTGGTAAACCACTGATGGCAGCAATAAATAAAAAATTAAACAAACCACGAGGACGACCAAAAGCTAAAACCAAAACTATTGTTGCAATGTATCAAAGCGAGGTAAAATTTATATTGTATTTAAAAAAGGAATTGATAAATTATATTTAAAAAAATAATGTTTTTTTTTTTTTAGATAAGTGACAATACTGGTATAAAATTATGTATTAAGAAATCAGATCAAATAACACCAACAAAACCAATTAAACAAAATCGTAAACGTTCGCGTAAATCAAAAAATTTGTCAATGGATAGTGATGATTCTGATTATGAGAAACGACGACGAAAAGAAAAATCAAATAATAATCGGCAAACAGATAAAAATAATAAGAAAACAAATCGTAATACTGAAAAAGAACCTATTGAACAAAGCCATTGGGGAAATGCTTTGCCTAGTAATGTTTTATATAAGGTAAATAACATTTTAACAATAAGTTTAAGTATACATTGATTTGCGGATGAGCCTCTGGTGACATGTTTTAGGAACTTTCAGCGCCGATTTGATATGTGGCCATTAATCAGTCGGGCAATATACTGTCGTGACATTAATTATATAATTACAAGGCGAACTAAAACAATTTTCGAATAATAAATAGTTTAATAATGAGTTTTACGCCTTAAAACTTCTATGTTATATATTTAGTTATTACGCGTCATCAATCATAATTAATTTCTGTAAAAAGACCCAATTGGAAGTATCTGGTATTAACAGTCGTATATTTTTCTTTTAGATTTTCCAAAATGTTGTACAACAAGAAGGTTGTCTACCCAGTTTATTTCGACTTGGACGTGTTTGTTCACATTGGCGAGAAGTTTCATTATCACAATCATTATGGAGTAACTTGGATCTCAGTACATGGATTAAAGAAAAACATCGTACTGAATTGAGACTTAAATGGCTAATTGAAAATCGTTTACAAGGCTGTAAAGAGTTAAATGTTTGTAAGTAGTGTAAATTTGAAAAAATTGATTTCAAAAATATATAATTACAATTAAATAAATAAATATATTTTCTAATAATTATTATAGCAACATGGAAAGTAACAGATGTTCAGTGTGTCCTTAATAAGTTATTAATTGCATGTCCAGGTCTTGTTGGTATTACACTAGCTGGTTGGAAAGGTTTCTATTCAGATCATTTAACATTTTTAACGGAAGAATTTAAAAAATTACAACGTATTGATTTAAGTTCGATTAATGTAAGCTATTTTTAGTTTTTAAATATTTTCCATTTTTTTATTTTCTAATGCATATTTTTAGATTGAAGTAAATCCAAATAAATCTGCTGTTGGTATACAATCATTATGTAATGCTATACAGACAATAAATGGTCGTTTAACACATTTACATTTGGCAGATAACCGATTAGCTGGTATACCACAAATTGTTTCAACATTAGCAGTAAGTTTATAATTTATTATTTTATAAATTTTGGAATTATTTTTGTTATAAACATATATATTTAATTTTTGTAGACTTATTGTCCAAATTTAATACTTTTGGATTTATCAAATGTTCGTACAGTAGCTGTATCACATGGCATATTACATGTTGAAAAATTACAACAAGGTTGTCAAAAACTTAAAGTTTTACGTGTTACTAATTCACATATAACATTAAATCCAGCAACTTTATCGGAACAAGTAAGAACATATTATATATATATATATAAATTTAAATTTAAAAAAAATATTTTTTTAAAGATGGACTCACCTGGTTTTCCAGAATTAGAAGAACTTTCTGTAGCATCACTATCTGATGAATCACGTTTAATAAATGATGAATGCCTTCAGAGAATTTTAAAAAATAGTACAAAGTTAAAATTATTAGATGTACGAGGATGTGCACGTTTAACACATGATAGTTTAATTCGATTACAAGCATGGGATTTGAAACATTTATTTTTATCTGGTTGTTCAGTAACAAGAGATGTTGGGTAATTTATATACAAATTTGTAAAAAATATTATAAAATTATAAATATTGTTTTTTTAAATTGAATAACAGATCAGGATTAGAGTTAATAGCATCAAAATGGGCCCACAGTATAACTGAAATTGATTTTGCATGGGCTAATGTACAACAACCACTTGATAATGCTATTAAAGCATTAGCAGAAAAAGGACCGGAATCACCTTTAACGTATTGAATAATTCAAACTATAAATTTAATCAATGTATATATTTTTTTTTTTTTTTCATAGGCATTTAAATTTATGTGGATCATCGGTTTCAGAAGATGCTGTTAAACAGATTTTAATTAATTGTCCAATATTAAATTCAATTAATTTATCATCATGTCGTGGTCTACCGCGTGGCGTTAAACGATTAATGCATGGACCAACTGAATTACAAGAATTACGAGATGTTTTACAAGTAAAATTAAAAATTATAAAAACAGCAGGATAAGAATCAAATTGATTATGAACAAAACATTAAACCAATTATCATTCAGTTTTTTTTTATATATATATAAATTATTTTTGTTAAGAGAATCAAGTAGAAAATAAGCAAAAAATATTAAAATATAAAGATAATACAAAATTTGTATTCATTAAAATAAGAAGAAAGCATAAAATTTAGACACACAAAGAAAATTAATTTAATGTTTAATTTTTGTTACCTACTATTAAGATATTTTGCAATATTTTATTTTATATTTATAATAATTATTATTATTATATATTAAAATTTAATTCAATGGTTTTTGGATTATGTATTTTTATGTAATTATTTTATAACCAAAATATTTGATTGTGTATTATAATTTTTTTTTATTGTATTGTGTAAAAAAAATTATTTATGATTGTAATTTTTATTCATTATGGTAATTTTTCGAATTATTTAATTGTTATATAATTATAAAACTAAAATAAATATAATCAATGTTTTTAAAGAGAGTGTCGAATAGAAACTGGAATCCACTATTTTTTAAAAAAATCGAACCAAATCGGCTTAATAAAATTAAAACTGTAACAGAAATAAAATTTGTTTATATTTAACTAAGATTTAAATTACAAAAACTTATAGAATATATAGATGAGTAGAACTGTTATTTTTCAGAACATTTATGTAGTTCGAAACTTTAGAAAAAAAAAAAAATTATGCCGGAAATTTGAACAAAAAATTCATGAAATTAAATTTAATGTCCAGAGATACATAATTTCAAAATTAATATTTGTTTCTTGTTTTTAACTAAAAAATTTAAATTATAACTGATATTTCTTCATTTTAATTATTTTTATATTTTAAATAACACAATCAATAAAGTACATATGGAAACTAACCCTTCCTAATGAAATAATATTTGTTCATTTGTTCCACAGTGAATAAGAGCTGTTATTTCGATATCTCCATTGATTTTTCTTGATATTGTAAATTGTAATTGTAAAAAAGAATAGGAATTGAGAGAAAATATAATAAAGTTTTTTTTTTAAATATAGAGAAAATATGTAATATAAAATCTCCTATGAGTTTCTTACAGAACATTAAATTCTAAAGCCTGTTATTCATAGAATAATATCGCAAAAATATTTAAGTTTGAATAATAGGTTAATCTGAAGTAACCGGAAAAAAATAGCTTACCTAAATATCATTCCATCTATATAAAACGACCTCTCATTAAATATTGTATACAATTTATTGTAATCCGAAACCGAATATATTGAATTTTCATCGTCAATTTGTATAAATCGTGAGATTTAGATTTAATACATTTATTGTGAAATGGTACACAACGTAATAATGAACAAATAATTAAAATGCCAATACAAATGACGCCGGTGAGAGAGAACCACTAGCAACAATTGATTAAATATGTGTACTAAACTAGTGAAGAATTATTCTTGTTATATCAAAACTCGTTTGAATTTGAAAATATAACGTTTACAGTTTTGAAGAATACGCATGCCATATTTTTTATATGTATATCATTTCAGTATTTCAACAATTGCAATTGCATGCGAATTTTTTATGATCATATTTTTTAATTAATTTGAGTTTTGTTTTTCTTATGTAAATGTATTTTTTTTTTCTAAATTAGATCTCTAAAAGAAATGTTAAAATATTTTTAAATTTTTAGTTTTTTTAATTACATATTTTTTTTTGAATTTCTATTCATTTTTACGAATGAATGTTATAAATTAAAAGTAATCTCGTTTTTATATAATAAATAATGTAAAATTTGAAAAATAACAATAAGTAATTGTGTAAATGAGTATTTAATGTTAAAATTTGTTTTTATTTTAAGAATTTATATAATTTAATTAACAATATAAATGAGAATATAACCCATTATTTATATAAACTCTTGTAGGTTTATATTTTTTTCAAATTTTATTTATGATAAGAATTTTTTGATTTGTCGCAGTGTCATAAAATCTATATATTTAATAATTTATACTCGCCTTTAACGAAAAATAAGACCAAATGTTGATTATACAATTATTAGTCGATCGAATTTTTGAATTTCCATACGTTTAATTAGAGTATTCTGTACTAAAATATGGTATACATAAAGAATAATCGATCGAAAGACATTAATTTTGGGATTAATCTTAATATCATGTATATTTGAAAAGTACGTTATTAGAAATATCATCAATCTAATAAAGATTGGTTCAATATTTTAATATGGCGAATTTTATTTTTTGTTTGCTACATTGAAATCAAATAATTTGTTCAATAAATTTATTGTACTAATTTTTATTTAATTGCGAATAATTATTAAAAAAAATATATAAACTATATAAAAACACCAATTAATTAAAACAAAAAAATATTAAAAATAACACAATCAATAAGCCTTGTCCTTTTATTCTTCCTGCTTGTTATAATAAATTATTATATATATATATTTAAAAAAAAATTGTTAGTGAATAATATTTCCATTATATTTTTCTTGATTTTTGAGATTTGATTTACAAAAAAAAAAAAAAAAATGTTGTACCTAAATTTGCAATTTTATTTTTGATGTATATTTTATTAAAAAGAAAAATTATAACTTTGAACATAAAATAAATAATTATTGTAAATATATTAAATGAAGGAAAATTATTTAATTTTTAAATAAAATAATTAAATTAAAATACAAAGAAAAAAACAGCAAAATATATTAAAATATTTTTTAAAGAATCGTTAGGATTTTAATATTATTATAATGTTAAAACAAAAATTGCACTTTTTCTAGAAATATTCGTAAATTTTTGCTTTTTTAAATATTTTGTATATATTTTTTTTTTGTCTTAAATAATTGCAATAATAAAATCTTTTTTTTTTTGTATTGTTTTGCAAAAAGAAATTATATAATTTATAGATTGTAACTGTAACTATTTTTTAGTTAAGATTTAATTAATTATGAAATTATAACAATAAAGTTTAAATAACATGTAAAAGAGAATTATATAAAGTAAAAGAAATAAGTCAAATTTAAAAGAAAAATATTAAATAAAAAAATATTAAGAAAATAAAACGTATTTAATTAATTTGTTTTATTGAATCGGATATTGGGAATGTGTATAAATTAATATGTAAATGAAAAATTTACATTACTTTTCAAACTTTCTGTTCGTCACAACATATTGTAACATTTTTTGATGAGATATGTTAATATCGCTGTAAATATTAGGCAATTTCATTATTTTCCAATCCGCATCTTGTGAGAACAGAAACAAACTTAAATTAGTTAAAAATGTTAAAATTGTTAATAATAATGTTGTCCAACTAAAATACTTTCCTTTCTACGGAATTCCGAAGTTTGCACTATGGCTCTTGTTAATTTAATTACAAAAATATTAGATTGTACAGAATAGCCGCCACATCAAAAAATCATCAAAATACAAAAATAACATAAACGTAACGATGTAAAAGTTATGTGACTCACCTTTACTGGGCAGCAAGGGCAAGACAAACATTTCAATTTACATATCTTTTTTTTGATAGATTGCAGAATTGAGGAAAATTAAACATATTTTAAATTTAAATTAAAAGAAAAATTTATTCAACTGTTATATATAAAAATTTTCTTAATAATTATTTCCATCGTATTTAAGATTGCTTTATATTAAATTCAGTTTAATCCCAAATTTCGATAGAATCATCAGACAACATTAATTCTTCTTTGGCTTCCTTATAACTATCATTTTCATCAGATTCATTTCCACCATATTTAAAACAATCATCGAGATCATCAATACCATTATCATCATTTTCTTCAATTTTCATTATAATATTATCATCAATAATTTCATAATTATTTGAAAGTAAAATCTTTTTTAATTCGTCAACAGAATTTATCATTGGTACAATAAAATTAAAAACATCTTGTAGTGGTATTTCATAAATGTCTTTTTCACTATTTCTAAACCGATCAATTCGTGATAAACGATGTATTTGATATTTTGTTTCATCTAAAATTTTTTCATTATATGTTCTTTCATCTGGAATATATGGAAAATCAACATTACAAATTAATTCATATTCATTAACGCCTCGTTCATCATCATCTTTATTTGATTCATTATCAACATTAATATCATCATCTTCATCTGTTATATCTAGTACATCTTTTCTTATGAATACTGCCAATTGACTAACTGGTCCTAATTCTTTTTTTTCTGGTGGACCTTTGCTAACACCATGAATAGACACTAAATAATTAGGAAATCTTGCACAAATATTAAGACACCTTTCACAAAAATAAAGAATAATTGTTAAAAAGAGAAAATTTTATTTATTAAATAACATAATATACCAATTTTTAAATTGACTTCTAGTCCATTCAAATTTATGATCCCAATGTCGAAAACCATTTGGTTGTTCTAATTGAAATAGAACATTAAATTCTGCATTTGGTGTTGTAAATATTGCTATTTTTGGTTTAATATAACCAAATATATTATAAGGTATATCTTCTAAAACATCTGGATATAAATGTTCAATTCTGAAATTATTTAATTAAATATTTAAATTATAATATGTTTACAAATAATGTTCTTTAAATAAATTACATTTCAATACCAATAACAGCATCGGTATTTTTTAAGCAAATATCAGGAGTACTAATACTACCTCTTAAAATTTCTATTTTTAATGGTGTTTCGCGTTGTTTTACATAATCACATAATAATGGTTTCGCTCTTGATGTATTTTGAAGTAATAAATCTTTGTCGACATCTACCTTAAATAAAAAAAAAAAAAACAGAATTTTAACAAAATTATATTATTTGAAAATTAATCCTGTGGCAATTTTGTTTAAAACAGGTTCAGAAAGATTTGAAAAACCTCAATTTTTTTTTAAAAAAGGTGAATATCCAGTCCACATTTTTAGTAGTTATGAGTTATAAGTTTAATTTATTTAATAAATTAGTTAGTGTTATTTATCTGCGACACAATTTACTAATTTATAAGTACTAAGGTGTAATAATGGAGCTTCTGTTTGTTAAGATATTCTTATTGCAACATAATAAAATTTCTAAAATACGATGATATTACACAATTATTACGACTACAAGTACACGTAATGATGTAAAAATATGGTCTCTTCATTTACTTGAACTACTACATTCATTTTAAAAAAAAAAAAAAAATCAATAAATAAATTTTATAAATTTTTATATTTCTTTAATATAAATCTTTTGATTTTTACATATTTTCTTAAAATAAATTAACAAAAAATTATGCAAATTATTGTAATATTATTTTAGTGTTTTATTTTTAAATTATTATTTTATTTAAATACTAAACTTATATTTTTTTTTTTGATAATTTTCTCCAATAGCCTGGTGGTTTTTTATTCAAAAATGTTAAAATCATTTTCTCTGTAATATTATCAATTTTATAATCTGGATTCCATTTTGCAATTGTATTAAAACTATTCATTAAACCAAAACGAGATGTTCTTAATATTGCTTTAACAGCAGCTTCTTGTACAATTTTTCTATTAGTTGCATGTAAAAAATTGCTAAACATATTTATATAAATTTCTATATTATAATTTAATGGAAATGGTTTTAATATAAATGATAAACATTCTAAAATTGCTGCTACATTATAATCATATGCATCCGAATTTGTAATTAAATTAAAACCTTCATTTAATAATGGTAATAACATTTTTTTAAGAACATAATTTTCAGTCCATTCAATACCTTGTTGTTTACAAATGATTGAAAATGAATATGATACATTTAATAATTTCCCAGCACGTATTTTAGCTATTAAAATATCAATAAGTTCTTCCCGGCTTGGTTTAACACGTTCATAATTATAATACAATTTTAATATATGAAATATTTCTGGATGTCTTAAATCTTTTTTATCCATATTATATGGTAAACTATTTAAAATACATTTAATTGTACTAATTATTGGATCACTATTATCATAAAATTGATCATTTTCCCGTGGTAATATTTGTGGATATGTTATTAATATATGATAAATAATTGGTAATGATTTCTTTTGATAATAATAAAAACATTTACATATAAATAAACGTGCTGGATTTTTTGATTTTTGTAAATCAATTAAACCAATATACAATAATGTTAAATTAATTAAAATATTCAATGGTATTTTTTCGTTATCAAATTTAAAAATACGTTTTTCAATTAAATCACATAATTTTTTATATAATATAAAATCATCATTAAAAAGAGTTTTATTTAAGTCCACAATCAATACAATAATCTTTTGATGTGTTAATGTCATACTTGGTACTGGTGGTGTTAATTTCGTAACAATTAACTTATCATTTGTATCTTCTATAATTTCAATTATTGTTTTGCAAATTAAATCAATATTTTGACTACGATTTAAACATCGTAATATACATTTTTTAACTTGTATTAAATTACCATCACTTTGTAGGTAATGCTCAAAGATAGGACGTAATTTTGTAATTATTTTTGAATCTTCAACACTTTCTAATTTGAAAATATTAGTTGAATTAAATGATTGCTTTTTCTTATGAATATTATCAGTATAATATGAAATTAAGTTATCGATTAATGAATTATATGTTTGTCGACGGTTTTTTTGATAATTAACTGGAAATTCTGGTATGATTATTGGTTCTTCATATAAATCTTCATGATAATCAATTTCACTATTATGTATTGGTGATACTGGACTAAAATTTATATCTACACCACTTTCTTTTGATGCACAACACGTTTCATCAATTTTCAAATTTAAATTTTCTTGTCCTTTTTTATGAATTATTTCTTTTTGTGATATTATTTTTTTCTGTTTTGATACCATTAATTTATCCTTTACAGATTTAATTGAATTTAAATTATCCAGTACTTTCTGATCATGTAATTCTGGTGCAGTTGCGGCTTTCCAACTAATTTCATTACGTTTAAACTCATTTTCATTCTTTTGTATATGGTTTTCTATATTTTCCTCTTTTGTTGATGATTTTATTTCCGAATTTCCGTCACCATCACCAACGGCCACATAAAATCCTAATGGTTTAATTTTATGTTTCGAACCAATTAATTTATAATTTGTTTGATTAGATTTATTATGAATTTTATTTAATTTACACTCAAAATAATTTTCTTTAAAATTTTCACAATTCTCTCTGGTTTCATTAGTTTCTAAATTTAGAATATTATTATCTTTATTTTTCAGATTTTTTACCATATCGACTAGTTTATTGAATTTTACAACTGACGATTCTTTTCTTCCATCCAATTGACTAAAGTTTATAATTTTTTTAGGTATTTTAATATTTTCATTTTTGGAAGTAATATCCATCTCAACGCCAAAAAGTTCTCTAAACGAATACTTAATCATTTTGCTTTTTATTTCATTATCTTTCAAATTATCTTTATTTAAAACTTCTGGAGTACTATCAGTTGGTATTACAATAGGATTTGTAGTTGAGACTTGTTCAAATCTGGGTGGTGATGCAGGAGTAGCTATTTCCATTATATTCGAATTTATTGGAAATGAATGATGAACAATATTGAAATCTGTTGTACTCTCATTAGTAATATTTAAATTATTTGGTAATTGATCTGAATCGTTTGTATCGGGACTTTTCAAAATTTGTATATTACTTTCAATTTTATTTATCAAAGGCTTTTCTTCGAATGTACAATTTTCGAAAATATTCGTAATTGGACTAAACGTATACTCTTCTATGGCTTTTTGTAAGAATTTATCAAATTTTTCTTCATCATTTAATATTTGATCTTTTATTTGAGAATTTTTTATATATGATGTAGTAGTTACAAGAGTTTCTATTGGATTTTTAATTTTAAGTTTTTTTCTTCTACTAATTTCAGGTACTTTAAAAACGCTATCATATTTTAAACCAATAATTGATTGATTTTTTATATTATCTTTGCTATTTCTTACAGAATATGATCGCTTTTCTAACGAATTAATAGTACTTTTACTATTTTCTGCAGAATTTCTATTTTGGTGAGATTTAATTATATCATATTGAGTACTATCTTCGATGTCCATATTATTTAAAGGTTTTGCTAATTCATTTGGTATATTTCTGTTTTCTAAAATTTTCATTTTATTATTTTTTTGTGTTAAAATTTCACAATATTCTTCTGATTTTTCATTTTGTTGTTCAGATATAGAACTTCTTTGTTCTGATTTTTCACTTTGTTCAGGCACATTATTTTGGAAGTTTTGAACTAAATTTTTATTTTGCCAAAATGTTACTGATTCATCTGAGCCATTGATTGAAGACTGGTTTTTAATCGTTTGGAGACTGCGTTTTCCTTTGAAATCATCCAAATTTTTTAAATTTTTTGTTGCTTTTGAATTTTCATTGACAATATTGTAGATTTCTGTAGATTTTTCATGCAGTACAGAAGTATTATTATATTCTAGATTGCCATTAATACCTTCTTTTAATTCCAGCTTTGCCGTAATTTTTAAATTAACTTTCTCATTATCGAATTTGTTTAATTTATTTATAGAATTATCTATTGACTTTTTAAATCGCTTAGGCGAATTATGAAGAACATCAGATTCAAGGTCCAGTTCTGTAATATTTACAATGTTCTCAATATTATCTAATTTAGAATTATTTATTTCAGAATAATTATGGGACGCCATATTATTTTCATCTTTGGCAACACATTCTTCAAGTATTTTTGTTTTATAATGTTCTTCTTTTATCGCATTTTTTTTGTCTAAACTTTCATTTTCTCTTACTATTACTGAGTCTACAAAGCCATCAGAATTGTTAACATTATTCGATTGAAGACTGGTTTTTACTTTAAGGTCTACAAAATTATTTAAAACTTTTGTTGAACTTGAAGTATTAATAATTTTATTATTTATTTCGAAATTTTCTACATAATCATTTTCTCTATATCTTGTTTGTAATTCTGCATTATTGTTACCAGCAATATCATTTTTTAATTCCAGTCTATCCGTATATTTTATATTTACTTTCTCATTTTCTAATCCGTTTAATGAATTTCTAAAATTATCTATCGATATATTTAAATACTTAGGAGAACTCTGAATAGTATCAGTTATTTCATCTATTTCTGTGATATTTTCTATTTTCTCTTCTATGGCTTTTTGTAAGAATTTATTAAATTTTTCTTCATCACTTAATATTTGATCTTTTATTTGAGAATTTTTTATATATGATGTAGTAGTTACAAGAGTTTCTATTGGATTTTTAATTTTAAGTTTTTTTCTTCTACTAACTTCAGGTACTTTAAAAACGCTATCAGATTTTAAACCAATAATTGATTGATTTTTTTTTATATTATCTTTGCTATTTCTTACAGAATATGATCGCTTTTCTAACGAATTAATAGTACTTTTACTATTTTCTGCAGAATTTCTATTTTGGTGAGATTTAATTATATCATATTGAGTACTATCTTCGATGTCCATATTATTTAAAGGTTTTGCTAATTCATTTGGTATATTTCTGTTTTCTAAAATTTTCATTTTATTATTTTTTTGTGTTAAAATTTCACAATATTCTTCTGATTTTTCATTTTGTTGTTCAGGTATAGAACTTTTTTGTTCTGATTTTTCACTTTGTTCAGGCACATTATTTTGGAAGTTTTGAACTAAATTTTTATTTTGCCAAAATGTTACTGATTCATCTGAGCCATTGATTGAAGACTGGTTTTTAATCGTTTGGAGACTGCGTTTTCCTTTGAAATCATCCAAATTTTTTAAATTTTTTGTTGCTTTTGAATTTTCATTGACAATATTGTAGATTTCTGTAGATTTTTCATGCAGTACAGAAGTATTATTATATTCTAGATTGTCATTAATACCTTCTTTTAATTCCAGCTTTGCCGTCATTTTTAAATTAACTTTCTCATTATCGAATTTGTTTAATTTATTTATAGAATTATCTAATGACTTTTTAAATCGCTTAGGCGAATTATGAAGAACATCAGATTCAATGTCCAGTTCTGTAATATTTACAATGTTCTCAATATTATCTAATTTAGAATTATTTATTTCAGAATAATTATGGGACGCCATATTATTTTCATCTTTGGCAACACATTCTTGAAGAATTTTTGTTTTATAATGTTCTTCTTTTATCGCATTTTTTTTGTCTAAACTTTCATTTTCTATTCTTACTATTACTGAGTCTACAGAGCCATCAGAATTGTTCACATTATTCGATTGAAGACTGGTTTTTACTTTAAGGTCTACAAAATTATTTAAAACTTTTGTTGAACTTGAAGCATCAATAATTTTATTATTTATTTCGAAATTTTCTACATAATCATTTTCTCTATATCTTGTTTGTAATTCTGCATTATTGTTACCAGCAATATCATTTTTTAATTCCAGTCTATCCGTATATTTTATATTTACTTTCTCATTTTCTAATCCGTTTAATGAATTTCTAAAATTATCTATCGATATATTTAAATGCTTAGGAGAACTCTGAATAGTATCAGATATTTCATCTATTTCTGTGATATTTTCTATTTTCATATTATCATTATTACTAGTTATTTCATCGAGTAATTTTAATTTATTTTTTGCGGGAACTTTAGAAATGACTGAGTTTTTAAAGCGTTTATTATCAGACGTAATATTATTTTCATCTTGAATACATTGTTTGAGTGTTTTTGTTGTATTATGTTCCAAATCTGTGAGAACTTCATTCTTTTTTGGCGTATTTTTAATTTTTTTCTGAACTATATTATTTTCATTTATACAAACTGTTTTTGTTTCAGTAGATACTATATTTTCTAACATTTTACGTTTCATAGCACGTGTAATTACAGAATTACACTTTAATTCCAAATTTTCAGATTTGTTTTTAACAGTAGCTTTTTTCATATTACCTGGATTAAATTTTAGAATTTCTTCTACAGCAGTATGAATATCATCAATTTGGTTTTGATTTTCTAATAAATCGTTATCGATACTATAATTAGTATTATTATTATCATTATTTATAGTACCATCACACAATATATTCATTGGTTCATGCATATCAAAATTTTCTGAAATATTAGCAGATGATTCTGTAAAAATAAATATAATTAATTTATAAATTTCATATGCATTTGAAAATAAATATTTACCTGAAAATGGTGACACCATACTTGAATCCCACATTACTGAATCACTATCATAGAAATTTTTATTTTTATCTTTTTGGATAATTTTTGAACTTATTTCAGCAATTCTTTCATTAAATGATATTATTTGTGTTTCAGTTAATTTATGAAATAAATGATCAATAACATTTATTAAATTTCCTGTTCCTAAGTTTTCATAATTATTTTCATTTAATATAAATTCTGGTTCATAAACAGGATGATCATCATTATTTGTGACATAATTAATTTTTTTTGTAATATTTTGCAATTGTGTACATGTAGCAGTATTATACGTTTTCTTAATGTCTTTTTCCGGACTATTAATTATACTTGGTATTGGACTTATTGGCATACAATTTAATTCTTTAAAAATATCTTCAAATGAAGGATATTTTTTATCACAATTGTTATTTTCTTCATTATCATCAACACTCTGCGGTACTTCTATATTACATTGTGTACTTTGCGTTAATTTTGGTATTCTTAGTCTAAATTCTTTATACATATCACACTGTGAAGCTTTTTCTTTTTTTAATTCTTTTTCTTCTATTTTAATTTTACATTTTTTCTTAATTTTATCTTGATTTTTTAATGGAGATATCCAATCTGGTATAGCTACTTTCTTACTTTTCAATTCTTTTCTAATTTCATCAATTTTACGTTTTTCATATTTATCTAATAATCCATGTTCATGTAATTTTACACTTTGTTTAATATATTTGATTTTGAAATTATCAAAAGATTTATCTTCAGTAATTTCTTGTTTTAATTCTAATTCCGCTTTATATTGGTCTATAAAGAAATTTCTATTGGCTAATTCATTAGTAACTTCTTTGAAATCATTTTGTGCAATATCTACTTGTTTTTCTAACTCCAATTTGATTTGCGTTAATTGATCAACTTTGGATTTTTGTTCTTCAAAAACAGTTTTAACTTCTACAGTAGATTCACTAATACTATTTAATTTTTTTCGTAAATCATAATTTTCATTTTCCAAAGATATTAATTTCTTATGTAAATTAATCAAATCTTTTGAATTATGATTTAATGATGATTGGTCTTTTTGTTCTAAATTTATATCATTTAAAAAATCCAAATTAAATTCGTTATATAAATTTGTTTGAGATTTTAAATTTGATTGATTACAAATATTTAAAAAATTATTATCATCCATAACTGCTTGAAATTGATTGTTATTACCGCAAAAACATTATAAAATAACCTCAAAAATTTCGCAAGACCTTTTTTTTCTTTAAATTTTATATTGGTGTTGTTCTCTTACATTGAAAATAATAAAACTGTAGTTATTTTTTATATTATTATAATTGATTTTAAATTATTATAGATTTTAATTATTTTATTTTATATGCATTTAGCATTCTTAACCTGATACAAAACGTTTTGGATTGAAATTGAAAGTATTTTGGATGTATTTTTTGACAATTTAGAACAAACAAAATTTTACGAGGCGAAGAAAAAAAAACATGCGGCTGATTGATATGTCAAAATTTCTTAGCAGGCTATCAAACATACTTTAGTGTCATCAAACATTACAAAGCGAAACCATTACAACTAAACCATCATGATTTTTTGATTTTTCTTGAAGATAAACAAATGAATTTGATGTGAAAATAAACAAAAAGTATTATTATATATCTTTTATTAAGAGATTTCTGACAAACTAAAATAGGTTACGAGAATTCTCACTAATAGAATGAATTACCTAATTAGAATTACCAATTGTAATCGATGTTCCTGTTATTTTGGTTTTTAGTATACTACCATAAACATTTTTATATTATTATTGTAAGCATCAAAATCAAAAGTGAAGAACAAATATTTATGTTTGTAATATGTATTTCTTTTGTATAATTTAGAATTTTTTAAATAAATCTTATGTACTTATTTGCACAAATAATTAATAATTCAGCAAGAAAATGATCATTTAATAATTATTTTGCTGTTATAAGTATTATCACATAAATTAATAACCAGTTGGGTTGCACAATTAATTATAGTCGTTGAGTAGGGTCTACTAAACAAATCGATATATAACTGAAACTGATAGATACATTGTATTCAGAGCTTAATTATTTTTATAGTTTTACAGGTGGTTTATTCATCAAACTTGCTATTAGTATCAAACATGTTGTAAACAAACAGCGAAACCTAAACAAAACCATTCATTTAATATTTATCCAAAAGAAAATTTAATTTAATTGAAAATACATACTGAGTCTTTACACAATAAATTTAAATAACTTATCGAATAATTTCCGAAATTCAGTATTTTTCTATTATCGTAAGAATTTAAACTGTTTATTTATTTTTATATTGTTAGAAATTTTTAGCGGATAATTTTAATTTTTTAATAATCAATAATTTAATTGAACAATTTTAAAAGATGTATGTTGCCATACATATTGTAATATATCCATAAAAAAAATATGAATTTAATTAACTAATATCTTTCATATTTATAGTTTCCTTCTGTTCTGACAATATATTGATTTGAGTAGTGTACAAAATTAAACCTTGTGCGAGAAATTAAATAGGATTCAGAAAAATATAATACAAATCAATCACATTGTATTAAACAAATGATTTAATTACAAATTCAATGAGAAATTGAAAGTTAACAAATAAATAGCAATTAGTTAAAATTTTATTATAAATTTGAATGTTTTATGTACAATAAATATTATATTATATTTATGTACTATAAATATTACAGAGCAAGTAATAATACAAGTTCAAAGTAACCAATTATATATCTGATAAATGTATTCCGAAATTATAATAATTAAGGACATGTTGGATAACTGTTTACATTAATTTTGTGGGACAGATTTAAATCAATTCATTTACACATTTTTAAGAATTTAAAACTATTTCAAATTACATAAGTTAATAATACTGATTGAAATAAAAAATTTAAAAAAATAGACCTAAATTACCTCAAGAATATGTTCTACACCTTCAACTCTTTTCAATAAAGGTAAAAGTTTCATTTCTGAACATCCGAAATCTACAATCTAAAAGTTCAGAATTTCAATAAATTCATATTAAAATTATGTACTATTTATTCAATTTACTTTTTTAATTTTGCCTTGCCAAAATTCATGCTCCAGAAATCGAATCGTAATTGCATACCTAAATAAATATGTAATTAAACGACCAAACAAAAAAAAAAAAATCCGATTACAAACCTTTGCTCATAAACTGGTGGATCAAATTTTAATTGATTATCTTTATCATAATAAGTCGATGAATTATATAAAAATGGCATCTGTAACTTAAACATTTTTAATAATTTTATTATATAGATTATTTTTTATCGGTTTTTGAGGTTTGAACAGTTGAATTGTTGAATATTGTCTTATGTTCTGCTGTTATGTTTGTTAACTTTATCTTCTATAAAAAATTAAGAGAATGTCATGTCAAAACAAAACTATAAAAAAAGGAAAAATAAAGCTCCGATTCCGATTCCATCAAAAATTTGTGTAAATATATAACGCTATCTATTGCTAAATCTTAAATTTATTTTATCTGGTGATCTGGTGGAATTTGAACAAAACACCATATGAAATGTGAAGTTGACAAGGCAAGAAAATACTAAAAAAGAAACAGAAGTAAAGTGACAAGGCAAGAAGGAAGTGGGAATTCAATTTATATATATTTTGGTTGAATATAAAAATAAAATTCTTAAATTGATTCAATTATAGTTTCATATATAAAAGAATAATTATTTTGGTTATATTATAATAAATTTAAAAAATGGCTGCCAAACAATATGCACTTAAAGAAATTGCTAATCATAATACAAACAAAAGTTCATGGCTTGTAATTCATAATAGTGTCTACGATGTGACAGCATTTTTAAATGAGGTGAGGTCTTTTTTTTGGACTGTGATGTCTTCAATATATAATTAATATTTATTAGACAATTATTAAAATTTTATATTAGTTATGTTATGACGCAGTTTATATTAAAGTTTATGTAATATCATTAATGAATATTTTTAAATACTGACTGACCCATATGAGCTTTTTTTGGATACTATGTATTTACATAAAAAAATATTGAATTATTTTATTTTCATTATATTTCGCTAATATAAATTATCTTTTATATTATTATTTATACTGAGGTTCAAAGAGCAAATATAACTATAACTTTCTATTATTTTTTTTTTTATTTCATTTTGTGGTCCATTGTCATAACAGAGTGAACAAGATCACAGAAGAAAAAAAATAATTAAATTTTTCTTTTTCAAATCTTTTAGTTTTAAGCTTAATAAACCAAAGGTCAATCATAAAAGTAATTATATTATATAAAAGAAACGAAGTGTTATTTTGCTGATTTTATACAAATTAAAATTTTGATAAGATAATAAACTATCTCATAAAGTTTAAATTTTCTTGTAAAAAAAGCAATATCATGTCTTCAAATTATAATTTACTAGAATTATCAACATAATCTAATATAATCCAAACAAAATGATAACAAAAATAACTTTTGTTTCATAAATTTAATTAGCGAACAAATTGTTGATCATTAATTAAAATAATTATAATAACTATATACGATAATTTAAATTATATGATCGAAATTGGGTCAAGCAAAATATAAAAACAATTAGTTTCAAACAAATACAATTCTATTAATGAAATTTTAAACATGCTTGCTACCATTTTAATAATTACATAATAAATAAGTGAAAATAACTGGAATTAGTGGTATAATTCCAGTTCCAAGCTAAGTAATATGACTAAACTATAATTGAATTTTATATTTTCAAGAATTCGACTATAAATCTTATTTTAGAAAACCCTGGTATAAGTGTGCATTGTTTAATATTAATTGTACATTGTTTAATGTTATCATATTTGTATTTCAGCTTGGTGACAGTACTTTAAATAATGCGACCAATCATATATATATTTTTTGAAAATAATTTATATTATTATTTAAACAAATTTCAAAAATTCAAAATTTAATATATGTAAATTATAGTATTTATCATATAAAATATTTTCTTGTTTTTACTTTATTACTAAGTTAAATTGTGTAGATACTATAATTTATTTTAAAACACTTAAGAAATTTTGATAAGATATACATTTATTTTGGCGACATCACTTATATAAAAAATCTTTGAAAAACTTAATCAAAAAATTATAAATATATAATTAATTACTTTTTATAGTTATCAAATAGTAATTTTTATCAACATTTTATCAAATTTTCAACAATTAAATATTAAAGATTATATCAAATTTGTATACATATATAAATAAAATCATGAAATATTTTTATTAAATTTTTGTTTAAAAGTGAAATTGCGAATCACCATTGCAAACAATCATTTTTGATAACTTATACAATAGAGAAAAAAAATCTATAAAAGATTGACAAATTTAATCATAAAAAAATTTCATTTTTCAGATAAGAATTATCAGTTTATATTCAAATTTTTCACAAACCAGATATAAATATTTATTTTAATCCTACATAAATTTAAAATATGTAAATTAAAATTTTGAAGAAATAAATTTAAAGAAATATTTAACTATGGAGTGTGTTATAAAATGATGTTTAGAATAAAATGTAAATTTTGATAATAACAGGCAGACAGACAAAAGTATACAGACAGGAAATTATATATAAATATATATATATATATATATATATTACATTCAGATAGCAGACGTATAGTAAGGTAGACGCCTACTGCCACAAGGACTCGTACATATTCACGAAAGCGCATGGAACGGTCTTATAGCTACACGCACCACAGGCAGACAGACAAACAAATTGAATTAAAAAAAGTATTTTGAATTCAAATATAAAATACCCAAAGATAATAAACAATAACTAACTACGTTAGGTGATTTTATATGAAACTTCTTTCTAATATTATAAATCGTATTCTCTATATTAGACACATCTAGTTTTGGTAAATTTTTTTACCTATTTTATATATATATAAATAAATATCAAATACAGATTTTATTAGGTTTAGGTATCTTAAAAGCAACAAATCATTTATTTACATTTGTCTTGAAAAACACCATCATTTTTATCATTTATTTACATTTTCAAATATTCATTTTCTGCGTATAAATTTATCACAATTTTAAATTCAGACTTCTTTTTTAATATTTACCTTATTTTTAATGTTTACAATTTTATACATGCTTTTTTTATTAAATCAATTTGCAAATCACATTTTTCTCTTAAAATATTTATAATATATATATATATATACAGTATTTACTATTATAAGAAAATATAAGAAATCAATATAAAATAATATATATATTTTTTTTTTATTGTTAGCATCCTGGTGGTGAAGAAGTTTTAATTGAACAAGCTGGTAAAGATGCAACAGAACATTTTGAAGATGTTGGACATAGTTCAGATGCCAGAGAAATGATGAAAAAATTTAAAATTGGTGAATTAGTTGAATCGGAAAGAAAAGTTGTAGCTGAAAAATCTGAACCTGATTGGAATAATCAACAAAATGAAGAATCAACATCAATTACATCATGGCTAGTACCATTAGTAATTGGATTGGCGGCTACATTAATCTATAAATTCTTTTTTGCACAAGCATAGAAGAATTTTTTTATGGTGTTATGTTTTTTTTTTTCTATTTTGTTTTTTTTTTCGAAGAACACATTTTTTCTTATTACAAAAATCTAAATTTGAATCATTCCCAAAAAAAAAAAATTGTTTTTCTAAATTTTCATTTGACTTATCTATGAAATTCGAAATGAAAAAAAAAAACCCAGATTTATTGCATTTGAATAGTCCAAGCGTGCTTTAAAATTTGAATGGATAATTTAAAAATTCTTAAACACAAGCTCAAATTTAATTAATATTAAATATTAACTAAATATTGTATCGATTTTAAGAATAATTTTTTTTCTTATACTCGGAAAATTAAAATATTTTTTAAGCCAATAAAGTTAAAATAGATAAATATTTGAAAAAATTCATATTTTATATATTGTTTTTTTTTTTTTTTTTTTTGCCTCATGGTTGCTTATTAAAAGAAATATATTTTGTAGTAGGTATACAAAAATTGTATATTTTTAAAAATTTCCTGTTCTTTTTTAAATAAGAACATTTTTTTAAAATAATGTAATATTTTTAATATGGTGGATAAGATAAAAAAAACTAATGAAAATAAATGTTTATAAAAAAAAAATATTTAATTAATTAATTTTAATGATTTCAAAAATTATGAAAATGATATAAAATTGAAGAAAATCAAACAGGCCATTAATCATTCATAAGAGACGATTGCGATAGTCGTGTATCTTTGAATTTTAAATTTAGGATCACCACAAGAGACGATAATCGTCACAGATTGTAAAATTTTTTGATACATATTCAAATAATACGTTTGTGTAAGTTATAAAATTTTATCAATGAAATAATTAAAATTGTATTTGTTTTTATAATTATGAATGACTACGAGTTAGTTAAAGCAACGTATTTTATTTATTTGTTTGCGTTACAACTTTTGAACCATATAAAGAAATATAAAATATTCTTTATTTCGAGATTTATTAAAATTATTTTTAAAAAGTAAATTCCCACAAATTCTGCAATTAAATTATAAACTCCAAACCTGAAATTATATTGTTATACAAAAACCTCCCCTTGTTAGTTGGCAGTACGAAGTGTGCTCTTATGTGAACCACATCCTATGGTCAATCTAAACTTAAAACCTGTAATTTGTATAGTAATTGGTTAGCGGCACACTGTTGATAACAAATCTAAAGAAAAAAGTCATCTTGTATTCAAAATGGTAACAAACAAACGTAATTAATTATTCAAATCCAAGTTACTCATTAATATTGAAGTACAAATGAGAACTTACCAGATTATATATAATTGAAATTTGTTTCATATCTACATAATTCTTTTAAAATATTATATTGAAGTTTAACAATTCTGCTGTTTTACAATATTTTACAATATTTTCAGATTCTATTTTCCTATCCTTTGAATAAGTTATATTATTGTAAAATTAACATTTTCATTTTAAGGTAATCGCAGTTCATTATAATAATACACAAGTAAATATTTTGGAATGGCTATTATATTTTTGAAATTATCAATGCCGGCTGTCGAATGATTACTTTTGTAATTTTATGACTGGGTTATCTTTAGTTTTAAATTTTAATTATTAAAAGTTCATATTAAATTTTGCACTTTTGATAGCAATATATTTACTTGTACTGCTTGTACCAACAAGATTTAATTGTATTCGCATATTTAGTTGAAAATGTTTCGTTCATTAAGAAAAGTGTTAAAAATTAGAAATTATTTGTTTACTAGACAATATTTTAAATCAAATCAAAGTAAATCAATTAAGCATAATAATATTGAAATACCGTATTCTGCTGATGTGATAATAATTGGCGGTGGTTCGGCTGGTTGTCATACATTTTATCATTTAGCTAAAAGAGGTGTTAAATCAATTCTCCTTGAACGAGCTAAATTAACCTCCGGTACAACTTGGCATACAGCTGGATTAATATGGAGTTTTCGTATGAGTGATATTGATATTCATTTACTTAAAAGCTCTAGAGAATTATTAAAGAATTTAGAAAATATTACGGGCATAAATCCTGGTTGGATACAAAATGGAACCTTATTTATTGGTCATTCAAAGGTATAATTAATCCTAAACTCTAAACTCATATTGTTTTGTCTACATTTTTATTATAATTTACAAGTTTTCTTTCAAAGAATCGAATGGATGAATACAATCGCCTAGCATCCCTTGGCTCAGTTCTTGGTATTGAAAATGAAATTTTAAATAGTAAAGAAACGGTAGAACATTTTCCATTACTAAATAAAGATGCATTTTTGGGATCATTATATTCACCAGGAGATGGTGTAATTGATCCCGCCATGCTATGCTCAGCATTGACAAGAGGCGGTATTAATGCAATTAGCTCAAAAGTTATAGAAAATTGTCCCGTCGAAGATTTTATTGTTGAGGAAAATATAAAAGGGAAAAAAATTATTGGAGTTCGAACTCCAATGGGCAATATTAAATCAAATATTATTGTTAATGCGACAGGTGCATGGGGTTCAGATTTAATTAAAAAGCATGGAATAAATTTACCAGTTGTACCAATGCGACATGCTTACATAGTTTCAGAACCTATTAAAGGAGTACGTGGTATGCCAAATATTCGTGACCATGATTTATCAATATATTTTCGAATACAAGGTGATTCGTTATGTATGGGTGGCTATGAAAATAATCCGGTAATTGAAAAAACAATACCAAATGATTTTCAATTTTCCTTATATGATTTGGATTGGTCGGTATTTGATCAATTTGTTAAAGGTGCTGTTAATTTATGTCCAGAATTTGGAAATTACGGTATTAAAAGTACAGTTTGTGGTCCAGAATCATTTACGCCTGATCATCGACCCATAATGGGACCAGATCCAAATATATTTGGACTTTTTCATAATTTTGGTTTTAATTCATCGGGTATGATGTTTGGTGGCGGATGTGCTGAACAAATTGCATCATGGATTATTGATGGCCAACCAACTATACCAATGCATCAATATGATATTAAGAGATTTACACCAAAGCAGTGCTCAAATGAAAAATGGATTCTTGAACGAAGTCATGAAAGTTATGTGAAAAATTATGATCAAGTATTTCCACATGCCCAGAAACTTTCAAGTAGAAATATTATTAAAGATGTTCTTTATAATTCTATGATCGAATATGGAGCATTTATGGAAGAAAAATATGGTTGGGAAAAACCAGGATTTTTTATGACCGATGGTAAAAAAATTCAAGTTTTACCTTATGATTGGTATGGATGTTATGATAATGAAAAAAATCATGATCAAACATATCATAAATTATTGCAGGGAGATTTAAAATATGATTTTTCGGAACATTTTGAAACGGTAAGTTTTAATTAATAACTATAAGTTATAGAATTTTGAAATAAATAATATTAAAACTTTTCTGAAGATAAAAAATGAAGCTATGGCGTGTAGAAATAATGCAACCGTATTTAATTTAAGTTGTACTCCTAAGTTTTATTTGGATGGACCTGAAAGTAATGAAGCTGTGGAATGGATTTTTTCTAATGATATACAAAATGTTAGAACTGGCAAGTAAGTATAATAGATTCTTAAAGTTTAAAGATATATTACCGATTTGACCGATATTGTCAAATGATAAAAATTTTAAAAGTATATGCACTTTATACACTTTATCAGTGTAGATTGTAGAGTATATTTACGATGTTATTGAAAAGTTATTTGTTACAAATCCCATTAATAATTGAAAATTAGATTACATATTATAATTATATATTTTTATATATAATTAGAAAGATATTTCTAAAATCTTTAAAAACATAAATCTTTCAAATTGATAAGAAGTCTTTTGAACTTCCTGATAAAGAACAATTAAACATCTCGCTAATGATACAATTTAAAATAAATAAAAACTTATTCGGAAATGAAAAACTATTATACTATATTTCCAAAAAATATATTTATTCAACATCAAGTTATTATCTAAAAATGATTTGCAAGTTCAATATTTATGACCTTTTGCTTTTATTCAATATACTCCAAATGTGATAGTCAGCGTATAAATGAAAATCACGTCCAGATTAATTCAGTTTTCATATTATTTTTATTGAATTAAGACGATGTTTCGTTTACCAATTAATAATGTTAAAAAAACAATTTACTGGTTACACAAAGGACAACCTGCAATTCGATGTCAATCACAAACAGCGAGTACACCACTTCTACCTAATTCAGCTGAAGTTGTTGTAATTGGTGGTGGATCAGCTGGATGTCATACTTTATATCATTTAGCTAAAAGAGGTATTAAAGCTGTACTTTTAGAACGTGCTAAACTAACAGCTGGTACAACATGGCATACCGCTGGTCTAATATGGAGATTACGTCCAAATGATGTTGATATTCAACTATTAGCAAACTCTAGAAATATGTTAAAAAATTTAGAGACTGAAACTGAATTAGATCCGGGATGGATACAAAATGGTGGAATATTTATTGCTCATTCTAATGTGGGTTAAATTAACTGATTTATTAATAGATTATAATAATTTTTTTCTTATCACAATAATATTTAGACTCGATTAGATGAATATAAAAGGTTAGCATCTATAGGAAGTTCTCTTGCAATAGAAAATCATATTTTAGATCCAAATGAGACACAAAAGATTTTTCCACTATTAGATCCAAAATCATTTATTGGTGCACTTTATTCACCTGGTGATGGTGTTGTAGATCCAGCTATGTTATGTACAGCATTAACACGAGCTGCTGTAAATAATGGTGGTAAATTTATTGAAAATTGCCCAGTAAATGATTTAATTGTTGAAGATGGTTTATTTGGTAAAAAAGTAACTGGTGTAGTTACACCATTTGGTAATATTAAAACTGATACTGTTGTAAATGCAACCGGTGTCTGGGGTAAAGATTTAATTGAAAAACATGGTACAATATTACCATTATTACCAATGAAACATGCTTATATTGTATCAGAAACAATTAAAGGTGTACGTGGTTTACCAAACATTCGTGATCACGATTATTCAATATATTTTCGAATACAAGGTGAATCAATATGTATGGGTGGCTATGAAAATAATCCAATATTATTGGATAATGTACCAAATGATTTTCATTTTGGATTATATGATTTAGATTGGAGTGTATTTGATACACATATAAAAGGTGCTGTTGATTTATGTCCAGCATTTGGTAATCACGGTATTAAAAGTACAGTTTGTGGTCCTGAATCATTTACACCAGATCATAAACCATTAATGGGTCCAGATACAAATGTAAAAGGATTATATCATAATTGTGGTTTTAATTCAGCTGGTATGATGTTTGGTGGTGGTTGTGGTGAACAAACAGCATTATGGATTATAAATGGACAACCAGATTTACCAATGTTTCAATTTGATTTACATCGTTTTACTGGTAAACAATGTCTTAATATGGATTGGGTTAAACAACGAAGTCATGAAAGTTATGTGAAAAATTATAGTATGGTATTTCCACATGATCAGCCACTTGGTGGTAGAGATTTTAAAAAAGATCCAATTCATGATGATATGTTGTCATATAATGCATTTATGGAAGAGAAACAAGGATGGGAACGTCCTGGTTTCTTTATGACTAATAATAAACGCGTTGATGTTTTACCATATGATTGGTATGGCAGTTATAATTATAAAAGATGCAATGATTCGCCATATGAGAAATGTTTAGATGGTGATTTAAAATATCAATTTTCAGATTATCATGATTTGGTAAAAAAAAAAAACAATTAATTTTTATTAAATTAAAAAATACGATATTAATGATAACTTTAATTTATTGTTTTATGAAAATAGATTGGTCATGAAGCACTTGCTTGTAGAAATAATGCTGTTGTTTTTAATATGAGCTATTTTAGTAAAATGTATTTGGACGGTCCTGATGCGAAAAATGTAGCTGATTGGATATTTACAGCGAATACAAATCGTGATTTTAATAAGTAAGATTTTTTAGTGACTTCAAAATGAAAAAGATCAGTGTAAAATTTTTTCATATATTTAGAAAATATTTCAATTAAAATAGTAAATTTGTTAGACGAAACCTAAAAAAATTATGTCAAATCGGTTATCAAATACACAAAATTAAAATTTATTAATATTTTTTATACATTACAGAACGGTTTATACTTGTGCTCTTAACAATAATGGTGGCGTTGAAGCTGATGTAACAATATCACGAATTTCATCTGGAACAGGCGAACTACATAATCCAATTACTGATGGTACTGGTTATTATATTGTAGCTGGTGGTGCATCAGCTTATTATACATATAATAATATTTTATCAGAAATCAAACGTAAACAATTTAAAGCTACAATAAAAGATGTAACTGAAGATTTAGGAATAATATCTATCCAAGGTCCAAAATCACGTGATATTTTACAAAAACTTACAGATTTCCAACTTAATGATAAACAATTACCAACAAATTCATCATATTTAATAAATATATTAAATAAATATAATGTACGTGTACTAAGAGTTAGTTTTGTTGGTGAATTAGGCTATGAACTTCATATTCCAAAAGAATATTGTTCAGATGTTTATAAAATATTAATGGAAATTGGTAAATCTGATGGTTTAATAAATGCTGGTTATCGTGCTTTATATTCATTGAGTAGTGAAAAAGGTTATCATTTATGGGGATTTGATTTACGATCTGATGATACACCAATTGAAGCAAATTTAGGTTTTACATGCCGTAAGAAAGGTATTTATAAAGGCAAAGATGCTATTGATAAACAACGTACTGATGGTATTATGAAACGTTTAGTTTATTTTACATTAAATGAACAAATACCTGTATGGGGTTTAGAAGGTATTTATCGTAATGGTGAACCAGTTGGATTTTTACGACGTGGTGAATATGCATATTATTTGGGTAAATCATTTGGACAAGGTTATATACGACGAAAACATAATCAAAAAATTGATATTGATTATATTAAATCTGGTGAATATGAAATTGATATAATGGGTAAATTATATAAAGCTGAATGTCATTTAAGAAGTCCATTTGATCCAGAAGGTAAACGTGTTATGGGAATTTATGAATGAAGAAAATAAAAGTGTTTTTTTTTTTGGTGATATAAACAAAAATTCTTTCTTATTTTTAAATTTTTTATGAGAAAATAAAATTGTATTTTCAGATTAACATAAATTTAAGTATATAATTCTTCCAGATGCTAATTGAGATATTTTATAAATTTCCTTTTTAAATTATTTCCACTTAAAATTATCCTTAAAATGACACTGTAGTAATAAATTTAATTTTTGTGTGTTTTAAGGATGTTTTTTATGTTGTCATTATTACATAATTTGTTTTGGTTAATTTTTTTCTGGTTAACCGCATCTTCACGGACAATTTTTTATGTGTATATATAGATTATTTGTAGTACTATATAATGTTGTCACACTTTTCATAATTGTAATTAGAGATGTATCCTCAGTAGGAAGAAATTTGAGTATGACAAATATATTTATACAGAAGAGACAGTAGTACTTATTAATCCTTATACAATTTCTAACTTTCTATCATAAGAGTATTAAATGAAAAATTTTATTGGTTCTTAGAAATATCCTTTTAAAAAGTATTCAATAAATTAATTTGTATTTTTAAAAACTATCAATAAAAGAAATATTAACGATCCTTTTTATATGTTATTTATTATCAACAAAAAAAGTTATATTTCACTAAGTACAACACAAAGAATGATCGAATTTTATGTTGTGGTCCTTTCGCTGTAACCCTGCTACTATAATATTATGTGTCCTTCTTCAATATCACTTTATATTTCTATTTATAAAATTAAAATTGAATTTCCGAAAACTTTTTTTATAAATTTCATCGAAAACAACAAAATTTTACTCTAAATATTTTTCTAATTTAGTTTAGTAATTTTTAAAGAAAATCAATTTTACTTATTTTACTTATTATTCATGAAAGCATATATTATTTATGTTATTTCAAATAAAGAGGCTGGGCAAAAAAAAAAAATTGTGTTTTCCATATGTATCAATGAGCCAATGATATTCTTAATACCAAATAATTATATCCTCCCTTATATACATTTAAATTATATAAATGTACCAAAAATAGATCATCTGAAATAATTACTATACAGAATTTTCATTTAGTTTTAAATTAACAGATCTTAAAAGATGAAGTATTCATTGGTGTATTAGATTCTACTTAGTATTGATTTGTTAACGGTCGATGTAATATCGGAAATGTTTCTTGGAATATTAAAACTGAGAGTTAAAAGTTATTTTTTTATAATATGATTAAAGAAAATTAATGTTAGTTCTAATAAAATTAATTAGATCAAATATAATATTTGTGGAATAAATTAAAAATTTCTATAAAGATAATTAGAAAAAGTTAACAACATTAAAAATTATGCCCCGAAAAAGAAGATCTTCAAGTCCTTCTGATTCATTTGATGAAGATTTTGATGAAGAAACAAGTTCTACGAGTAAGTTTAGTTACAAATATTTTGCTTTCAATAGATTCTATAATTTTTAAAATATATTAATAAATATTGATTATAATTAGTTCAAACCATCTGATCCTAACCCAATGGGTAGGTGAATGTTACTTGGCATTAGTCGAGGAGTGCGAAACAGTTGTTGTTTAAATTCTAAATTAAATTAAATTAAATTAAGTATATTCATAAACCTTGTACTATATAGAAATGAAAATATACTAATAAGTTAATATACTAATAAGAAATGAAAATATACTAATAAGTATATTTTTGTTATATATTTAACTATTGATTTTCTGCCAACAAAACATTAAAAAGAATATTAAATTCTATATTTTAAAAAAATATCAAATAATTACAATAAAAATTAAAATATTTCTACAGTAAAAACTTTTTTTAGTAGCAATTAAAATATCACCTTTAAAATGACTAAACTTTTGTCAAAATCGCTATATTTAGTATATAAGTTTTTTAATCATATTACGTAATATAAATTACGAGAAGTTATTAAAAAAAACTTGTTTTCTACCGACAGTAACAAAAAAAATAATCTGTTCCAATTTATAATATTTAATTTATCGCAACTTTTTACTTTAATTTCTAAATTCCTCTAAATTAATATTTTTAATTAATGATTTCAGTTAATTATAATATTATATACTATAAATTATTGTAATAGCAAGTTATAATTTTAATTTTACTTCTTATTTATAGTTTCGATGATTAGTAGTAGTACGATTAAAATTAAATTTATCTTTATACAATTAAGACATAGAAAACACGTTCAAAAGTTTAAATTTATTCAGAATTACCAAATATTAATCATTTCTAATCACTGAATTTTAAATAAAATTTATTATGAAATATATATATAAAGTTTTCTCAAACTTAATGATTTTTATTACAAGTAATTAAATAAATATTAAATTATTCGTAGTTTATGAATAATTAAATGGAACGAACAAATTTATAAAAAAAATATTTTCAGAAATGAGCTAATATATTTAGAATTTTGATAGAAGTCTGACGTTTTACTGTAAGACTCGATCTTATAAAAAATATATAAGATCTCACATAAAAACTTTAGATATCATTTAGAATTTCAGGATCATCTTAATTGTAGAACATGGACATATAAAACAAAGACTAAGAGAGATATAATAAATCAATTCTGAATTTCATATTATTCTTTAAAATATTGATTAAGACTTAAGACCATATTTATTTTAAATTATTAATAAATTTTACAAATTCAACTTTTTGACAAATAAAGTTTGAACCTTTTCCAAATCAAATTCAAGTCCCAGCATTTTGGTTTTAAGAAGAAATCTGGTGAATCTGATTTGTAATAAAGTTTAATGGTGTACAAACACTGTAACACGTCTTAGTTATGTATTAGAATAAAAGTCACATTTTGCTATAAAACTTCACAGTTTCGTGCTCATAATTAATTAATTATATTTCAATTAAGTAACAATTTTTTTTTAGAATTCATGATTTATAATTTCCTTCGCTAATTTATTTTTTATGTATAGTTTAATTAGTTATAAATTACATAGTTCTTATACCAGTTTGTTATATATATACTTATAATTTTCAACTTTTAAACTTTATTTGAATTGTAGTCTAGTCATATGTTTAAAATTTATTTAATTTTAGACATAATGACTAGACTTATCTAAAATTTATCTATGTACTTTAGACACTAAATTAATAATCTTTATGGCAAATCATCGATTAGTATAGTAGCACATCTCTATTAGTATAGTTATATAATATAACTTTAAACTAACAATTACCATGCAATTTAAAAAAAAAATCCAAAAATAAATTCAGAAATTCTATTTCGCTATATAATATCACATAATTATTATATTGATAAAAAATACCAAAATTATAATTAATACATTTTCAGGTTCAAGATCAGGTCAGCCACCAATTCAAAGAAATGCAGCAAATGCAAGAGAACGTGCCCGTATGAGAGTTTTGTCAAGTGCATTTTGTCGTTTAAAAACAAAATTGCCAAACATTCCTGCAGACACAAAACTTTCCAAATTAGATACCCTTAGATTAGCAACAATTTATATTCAACAACTTAAATCACTTGCAGATGGGGAACAACTGGCTACACCAATATCATCATGTGCATATCAACAACAAAATTTGGTAAAAATATATTAAAAGAAAATTCATTAGATATAAATATATTATTATATTTCTGGAATGGGAGTGTATTTAAATGTATTTAGTAATTTGGATTTAATCCAAAAAAATACATTCCTAATCATTCAGCTATTTTCATTCAGAATTATATGTCCAGGTGGATACAATCATGTTTGAATAAACATTAGGGTGTTGTTAAAAGATATTTCGAAAAATAATAATAAAAAAAATTGTAGAAGAACTTATTATTATTATCCCGAGTTTGTAATATCAAATCAATAAAATGTTAGTTCACAAAAAATGTATAATACTTGGTATAAATTTGGTTAACGATTGGTTTTAATTTCAGCTCTCAATGTTTGTAAATGTATAAGATAAGATCGAATTTTTAAATATGAAATATTTAAATTCGAAATACGGAATTTATAAACATATAGATTACATTATTATAGTCTTGAAAATAAACCTCATATACTGACATAAAATAATATTTACTATAATTATATTAGCTTGTCCTATAGTTTCTGATGAAAAGGTCCTTAAAAGATCTCATTTTTATCCTGTTAACGTGTTTTTAATCCGCAACCAAAGTGCCTCAAACTTTACTAAGCCGGAAAGCTCGTACGTTGTGATGTTCGTATTCCGTAGCCAACTAAAAATAAACTAAATAACACCCACCTCAGAAATAAATATAGATTATATGAATAAGAATGAAAACGTACCTCCATTCGTATTGTTCTTTCGTTTGTATATAGTCTGTAATTTGTGTCCATTGATTGAACTATACATATTTAATTACTTATTACCAATATGTAAAATCTGCATTTGCAACTTTGAAGTAATAGCTGTATTTTATATATATCTCTCGGGAAATCTATATAATCTTTTCCCCTGACATAATGGTAAAGATTTAAGTCAGTGTAGTCTAATGAATTCAAGTATAATTCCATAGAAATATTTGCAAAAAGTCAGAATGATAGCGCATATTCTCATTAAGCCAGGGTATCAGACACTGACACCTATATGGAGCCACATTTTATAAAGCATGTTGCTTGAAGGAAGATAGAAATTCGTATAGTATATTATAGTTTAAATCTAAAAAAATAAGAGATCGACTTTATTTTCCATCCGTTCACGAACACATTACACTTTTATTCAAATTATTGTGGAATAAATGTGATATATTTCGAAATTGTAAAAGTTATGTATAGTATGGGCATATAGAGTAATGTTTCGGTAAAATTTTAGGAGTAGGCTCGAACAAGTGTACGTGTATTATTTAAAAAATAAACTTCTTATTTTGAAATTACTTACCCTTAGAATGTTTACAGTTTACATATTATACCACTCTTCAAGGCTTTTCAGCCTTGTGCGTTATCTACCTCTACTACTTTTGCCAACTATATTTTACTTTGAATTGCTACATAGAATATTCTATATAACTGAGCTTTCTTTCATTAATTATAAACACTATATGAGGTTTCGTTTACATTCTACGCAGTTCTTCATCGTTTAAAACTATGTCGGTCCATTTGACCTTCAGGATTCTTCTGTATTAAAAATCTTTTATTTTCTATAGATCAACAATTCCTCAATGTACACCCTTTAAATCCATATACCAAATTAGTCAAATATAACATTTCAATAGTTTGATTTTCAATTTCAGGTTCACTCCACTTCTGCAAAAACTATGATCCATATTTCTAGCTAGTTCGACTTTTGCATATATTTAAATAACACTTTTCGCATAGTAAAAAATATTTATAAATGCGTAAAGCTATCAAAAATTCATTTAAACGTACTAAGCCATTTTAGTATCAGTTTCAGTTGTGTTGCTGATCGTTTAAAACTCATTTTTACAGTATTTCCACCGGACGGGATCATGAAATTTTGGGAATTATAAATTAGAAACATGATTAAAATAAAATAAACTAAAGAACCAAATTCAGGTGACATATTTTTTTAAATACCTGATTGTAATTTATCGTATGTGTAAAGTTAGTTAGTGTAAGTTAGTTAGATAACTAACTAACTAAATATCATTTTATAATAAAATATCTTTTTTTTATAGAAATTTGAGTTTTTAGTAAACATTTGAAATTTGTAAGATCCTGTAAAATTAAATAATAAAAAAAAATTTAAACACCGCTAAGCAAATAAAAAAAATCAATAAAAATAAACACTTAAAAAGGGTATATTTAGGTATTTTTTTTTAAATTTATTTAATAGACCCTTACAGGACAGGATACAATCTTTTTAAAAAATAAACCACAAGAAATTTTGTAAACAGAAATAAGGCAATACATAATAATCTCTTTATATCTAATAGGCTGCAAAAATATGTTCTTTTATTTTGTAAACATTAAAAATGAAGTTTTTTGTTTATATATGTTAAACAATTTTAACATAATCATAAAAACATAATCCCAACAAAGATACCAAACAATGTAGATATAACATATAAGAACCAATAACAATAATTATAGTACAAATTTAAAACAATAAGTATTTTTACACATATTTTACCGGAATTAATAACCAAATAGTTTAAAATCTCTAAATAACATACATAAAATTAAAAATAGATAAAAGTAAAATCTTATTCGGTTTAATAATGGATATTTACAGAGTGATGACATCTTAATTTTTGTATATATTTAAAACATTAAAATAAAACAGCTGGAACCATTTTGACTTTGATTTTTCTTTTTTATAATATTATTTTTGTTATTGTGGTACTAATACAGAATATGGAATTTTATTTTATGATGTCTCTGCGGTTTTGATTCCTTCAACCAACAAAAAAAACCAATAATCATCATTTAAAATTTTCTCATAATCAAAGATGTTAAATATTTTGTCTTGCATCACTATTAAGAATAAATTCTTAATTCTTTATTATTTATATATTTATTTTTATAATCAAAAGTGTTCCGTCTCACAATTATCCAATGTTAAAGTTGTCAATCTTATGAGTTTTTTTTTTTTGTTATTTGATGTGTTTTCCTCTATTTAAGTGGGAGCTCTTTTCCACTACTCGAAAAGACAATCCTATCAAGTTACAGGAAATTTTGAAATTGAAATATCTATATTCAGATAGTTGATAGTCAGATAGTATATGAGAAATTGTCATATGTATGCACTTTAATATTTGCAATTTTTCGTTAAGAATTTCAGTAATAAATTCTTGGAAATATAGCATGAAATTGTCTTTGAATTCATATTGTAATTTGTGGAGAATTAAAACAATGAGATCGATATAGATATTTTAAAATATAACGAAAATAATTGAACTTGGGTACTGGGAAAAACAATAATAAATTATTATTATTTTGAAACAATTGATTTATTTTAGAGTAATCAATTAAATTTGTATATAGCTGTTGAACCCATTTTTAAAAGTTCTGATCATCGTTGGTTAAATATTTTAATAGTGTATAAGCCCCTAACTCTACTGGCATAAATTACCAGGATTCTCAATCTTTAGCCTATTACAGAAATACAGAACATAGCCTATTGAACTACCACCTCAATAAAATGGGCTTGTGTTTTTAAAAAAAACTTCCAAATTTAAAAGATATGAAATATTTTGGAGTTATAATTATATTAATACAATAAGTGGAAATTATAGATCGTAAATATAAACAGCACATTTATACGAATAGTGAGATTGTACTCATCAACTAGTACTTTACTTACTAACCTCCTTTCAGTCGATTTCTATTAGTCGAGACCTGCATTAGCATATGACACACATTTTCTAAACTAATCAGAACTTTTCATTGTTGATCTGCAGTTCATCAATAAGTCGCAAATAGGATGCTGCTTTTTGAGGCAAAGCCCCATTTGACATTGATTAAATAAAAAATGTCGGATGAGTCTTGTCCCATGACCATTGAGAGAAAAGGAGACTTAAATGGCATTTTGCACACTAGCATAAATTAATCAGTACTTCACCACACTTTATTTAGGTTCTTTGTGATTTTTTTTTTAATATTTCTTGGAATAATATTTTTATTATTTGTATTTTGTATATATTTATATTTAAACTATGTACTTTTTTTAATAATTTTTATATAAATCATGTTGCAGACCTGGCCATTTACATTTCAACAGATATCAAATAATTATCGTCAACCAACTCCTCCTCCTGTTCATTATAATGACTGGAATCATCAAAAACTTCCAGATATTTACAATCCCAACAACAATCAACATCACAATCAAATGATGCATTCATCAATATACGATACTGGTGGACAACATATTCTTTGAAGAAGGACAAATATTTAAATATATTTTATATTTACATATTTCATATAATATATATATTTTGTATACTTACTTATATTAATTTTCTAATATATAATTACACATTATATAAACAGATTTTAAAATTTAATAAAAACAGAAGCATTTTAAAATGCATTTAAATATTTTATTTTATATAATAATAATTTTGATAAGTAAAAACTCTAGTATTAAATTGTCATATTTTTTTTATTAATTTATTATATATGTAATATTTTTAAAAATAAGCAGAAACTTTGTATTAATATTATTAAAATTTCGTTTAAATTATTCGAAGAAAAATATACTGCACTTTTTTATTCAGAAAATATTGTATAATAAAAAATTGAAACCAATTATAATTAAAATATAGACTGATGATTATCCTCCTCTTGTTAATATACTAACTACAATTTGCAAAAACAATATTAAGGAATTTGAGTCTTGTAATTCATACTTTAAAAATAAAATGCAACATTTATCCGGGAGTTGGTTGGTTCTATGGTTTATGCAGTCGAGGAAGCGTGATCCTCAACTGAGTAAATTTCGTTATAATGTTCTGCTTCTAGCACCTATGCAGTGCACTGTAAATTTTTGATTACAAAGTGAATAATTAGAAGAAGAATATACTACTATAATTGATACTTCCGGTCACATCCGGTCTCGAATTTAGTAGATAAATGTTGTATGTACTTAAATTCATAGATATTAGAAATATCTTTGTTCAAATTTACGTTTAAAAATTTATCTTTATAATCTGCAATTTAACTAGATTGAAGATTCAGTTGTTTCGAAAATAATTTCCCAGTTTCTTATTCTTAATTTGAACAAGTGGTAAAAAAATAATAGAGTTAAAACGGTGTGGAAATTTGAATGTGAAAATAAAATATTATAAAGTAAATTTTTAAATATTTTTTATAATAGATGACTCTCAACATTTGTAGGTGCTGCTAATCTTTACAAAACTACACAAATGTAGTGTAGCCAATACTGTCAGTGTCATGTACAAAGATTGTCAAAAAAGTTGATTTTTTTGCTTGCTTTTTTCACGCATATTCATAGCACATCACAGCAGTATCTTCTTAGTCTTTTTAACATATTTTAATCTATATAACTAAAATACTTTTTACTATTAAAAATTAAGTATAAACTCAGTTTAATTAAGTAAAAACGAAAAATAGTTGTTTGTTTTTTAGGTAAAAACAAACGGCGACAAAATTGAGTCGAAAGAAATAATGTCTGGTGATCAAAAAACTCTTTTAAAGGGTAATCCATCCCAGTATGTCAAATTAAATGGTAAAACTTTTTTAATATAATTTTATATATAAATATAACTAAATCTTTAATAATATTTCTTAAAAAGTTGGCGGAAAACTTTACTATACAACAATTGCTACTCTAACAAAAAATGACACAATGCTCAGCGCCATGTTTAGTGGTCGAATGGAAGTTCTAACTGATTCTGAAGGTACAAGATTAAATAATTTATTAAATTAATAATAAAAATATTTGTTATTTAGGTTGGATTTTAATCGATCGTTCTGGCACACATTTTGGTACAATACTAAATTATTTACGAGATGGTACTGTACCGTTACCAGAATCTGCCAAAGAAATAGCTGAATTATTATCAGAAGCTAAATATTATTGTATTACTGATTTGGCATTATCATGTGAACGGGCATTAGTTAAAAATAAAGAACCTGAACCAATTTGTCGTATACCATTAATAACATCACAAAAAGAAGAACAATTATTGATTAGCTCATCAACGAAACCAGTTGTTAAATTATTAGTTAATCGACATAATAATAAATATTCATATACAAATACATCTGATGATAATTTACTCAAAAATATTGAATTATTTGATAAATTATCATTACGTTTTAGTGGTCGGATATTATTTATTAAAGATGTAATTGGTTCAAGCGAAATATGTTGTTGGTCATTTTATGGTCATGGTAAACGTGTTGCTGAAGTATGTTGTACATCAATTGTATATGCAACCGATCGTAAACATACAAAAGTTGAATTTCCAGAAGCTAGAATATATGAAGAAACCTTACAAGTATTATTATATGAAAATCGTAATGCACCAGATCAAGAATTATTACAAGCAACATCATCTGTACGTGGTGCTGTTAGTGGTGGTGCTGGTTTACAACAATATACAAGTGATGAAGAAGAAGAAAGAACTGGATTAGCACGACTCAGATCAAATAAACGTAATAATCCAACATGATTGGCAAATCAGCTTATTACTAATTATAGATAACATTTTCGTACCAAAGAGAATTAATTTATTTTTTTGGTGTTTACTCTTATGGTAATCTATATAATATGCTTAATAATTATTAGTATTTTTATTTTTATATTTATAAATATAATTTACATACATTTTATGGTCATAAATAATATTCGTTTATGTTAAATTCCTATAAGTAGGATAATGGGGGTACAAAAACTTTAGATTTTGTAAAAATTGATAGCCCTTATCTTAAATTTATTTAAAGAAACTTAATCAGCATAATTTTTTAATTACGGTTAATATTAGTTCATCTTAAGTTTTTATAAGTTAACATAAGTTTATTATGGTTAGCCTTTTGTACAATTTTTTTAGTATACTCTTCTATACTGTAACAAACAACTCACTCAATTTTTCTACATGTTGACTTAAGCGGTTATTATTTATGCAACCTTAAAATTTTACCAGAGAACTCTGGAAATTAATTCAAATAATAATAAATATAATCAGTATAAAATGAATGTTGTTTAATTTTATACAATTTATAGATGTGAATTTTAACATTTTATGAAAATAATAAAAAAAAAAACGTTGTATTAATGAAACTATATAAATGTAATATGTATTAGTAAAGTTTTTCAAATCATTATATTTAAAATACATATACTATATGATTGGTAAGATAAATATTCTTAAATTAATTATAATTATACAACTTATTTTCTAAATATTTTAATTTTCCAAGTATGTTTATATAAATATTTAATTTATGACAATGTTGCGAATTTTTCAAATATGTATATTAACAAAATTTAACTTTGTATTGGTAAATGTATAAGCAAAATTTAATAATAAAATATTAAATAAACAATATAATTCTATTTTTAAGTACAATTACTTTGTTTTGAAAATATTTATGATCCTAAATTGTATGATCAAACAGAAAGTTTCTTGTGAATTAAAAAAAATATTGGTTGGTATTTTTAAGAATGTGCTTGTTGTGTTGGAGATAAATTAAATGGGATGCTTTTCAAAAAATTCTTTGAATTTAATTAAGAAATTAATCTTTTTATTACAACTATTACCAGCTTGTGGTGCGGATAGAATTTGTTATAGATAAAAAAAAAAAAAAAAAAAAAAATTTCCAATGTTTTTTTTTTATAATTTTATACTGAGTGTTTTCTTAAGATATTTTCTCTGCCTTTGGATCTTCCTCCTTAGTATATGGCTACAAACTATGCTAATAATTGGCGCACACCTTTAAATTTTGTTAAAAAAAATATTTACTTTTTATTTTGATTATTTTTTTATTTTATTTTTTAAATATCTTATTATACCTATTTATTTATAAAATATTTTAAATATCTAAGTTCTTTTAACAAATAATATCTTTAATAGATGCTACATTTGTCTTATAACAAGCAAAACTACATAATGGTACATTTGTTTTTGAACAATTATATGATTTGATATTATTACAACCATCAATTGAACATAAAATTGGTTTTGGCGGATCTTTTTCGACTTGTTTTTTTAATGGAAATTCATAATCAATTGGTAAACAAATTACTGATCCTTCAATCGTATTTTTATATGTAATCATTGGTAAATTAGATCGAAATATTTTATTTTTACCATGTGAACGTTGTTTTGTATCTTGTTTTTTTAATAAACGTTCCATTGTTTTCTTTTTGTCTTTTTCACGTTTCTCATCGGCCATTTGTTTACGTTTTTGTGATTTTAATTGTGCTTTTTGGATAGATTCAGCCGTCATTACTTTCTCTTTATAACCAGTTGGTAATGACATTAATAATTCACCACCAGGACTAGTTTCTTTATCATTACCACGATCATACATAGCACGTTGACGAGCAGTCATTAATTTAGGATCTTTAATTTTTTTTAATTCATCATCAACTTCTTCTAATTTACCTGATTCGATTGCATCCAACCATCGTTCTTCATCACTAGATGTACCACTTTCTTTACCTTTACCTTTACGTTTTTTATTATTCGACTTAATTGATGATGGTGTACCTTTTAGTGAAGCAGAACCAGATGCCATGATTACTGCAGATGTTGTACTAAGTGGTGCTTTAATTAGTTTTTCTACTGTTGAAAATGATTCGGAAGAATGTTGAAATTCACGAATAGGTGTTACTGGAGCATCATTAACAACATCAACATTGTCGGAATCATATTCCATCGGTCGCTTATGTTTATGTTTTTTGTGTCGTTTGTGAGGAGACGATATTAATTCCGCTAATTATTATAAATATTATGGAATATAAATTACAAATTATTATAAATATTATACTTACAAACATCCATTTCACTGTCTCGATGTTTTCCCATATTATAAAAATTTTAATTCAACATATTAATCAATGTTATATAGTATATATTGGATTTCTTTCCTAAAACATCCAAATCCAAAACATCATAATCATAAAAATTATATGGCGGGCTGTCCGGCTGTCACATTTTTTGTAATTAAAATTAGGATGACCGTACGTCTTCAAAAAAGTTGTCCGTTTTCACTTTAAAATTTTTAATGGGAGTTTTTCGTTACGCATACATAACAAACATGTGTTGTTTGTTAACGCAGCACAGCAGTAGAAATATTAACTACATATATAGCTCCGACTATAGATTTATCGCCTTGTCAACATTCTCACTGTGCGTTGAAATAGAAATTATCCAATTTGTGGATTGCGTTGTGAATGTTCACGTTGAGTTACTTCATACATTTTATTTTTATTTTATGCGTAACTCGTTGGGCTACAATGTAGCGATCAGTTCAGTTTCGATTATATTCGTACAATAAATCTTGTAGACTGAACAAATAGTAATTTTTCTCAAAATCCAAAGAACCATGTGAAGTATTATCAGCATTACTGATTTATACCAAAAATTGGTCATCATTGAGCTGGTTACTATTTTCAGCAAATATGACGTATTATGTGTTGTACCACTTATTTAGGTTTTGAGCCAAGATTTGAGTGATTGAATCTCTTTATTTTGCTTCTTAATAAAGTGTTTTATCAGCAATAACAGCACTTGATAATGTTAGTATGTCCGTTATAAGGATTTTTTTTAAATCAGTTGACGACGTTAACTCTTATTATTTTAATAAATTTGTGTGGCAATATTTTCCTGCTTTTTGCAAACCATTCCTACGTCCAAATCAATTATCTTTTCTTTTCCTTTCATAGCCTTCACTTTCTAGAAGAGTATCGATAATTTAAACAGCAGGACGTCCGATATTTTGCATTGAATTTTAATTACTAATTGATTTTATGACAAAATGTTGGACAAGTGTGTTGTGAAAAAAAATATGTTGGGCAAAATATTTGAGCGTGTATATATGCCATCACTTTTTCCTACCACCACAGGTCACCTTTCACCCGTACATAATCAGATGTCAGATGTTAAAATATTTTTGTACATTATTGCGCCAAATATTAATTTGAAATATATGTCAATATCAAAATCGCAATAATAATAATAAATAAAAACAAAATAATATGGAACCGGAAGATGTTATTGATATACCAAAACCATCTCCAACAAAAGAAATTTCAAAAGAAATAAAACCCATAGGTAAAGACACTGTTCACAGAATTTGTTCTGGCCAAGTGAGTTTTTTTTTTTAAATTTTATTTATATCGATTGTTTAAAATTTAAATTCGACTAGGTTGTTTTAAGCCTTGCAATTGCAGTTAAAGAACTTGTTGAAAATTCAGTTGATGCTGGAGCTACATTGGTTGAGGTAAAACTTAAAGATCAAGGGTTAGATAGTATTGAAGTATCTGACAATGGCCCTGGTGTTGAAGAAAAAAATTTCGCCGGATTGAGTAAGATGATTTATATTTTAAGTGTTAATTTGTTTAAAAAAGAAATTCTAATCAAAAAATTTAGCCGCAAAATATCATACATCTAAAATAAGAGAATTTTCTGATTTGTCTGGAGTTGAGACTTTTGGATTTCGAGGTGAAGCTCTCAGTTCGTTATGTGCTCTATCAGATATGGTCATAACAACTAAACATTCAACATTAAATATTGGTGAGCTATTATAAAATTTATTTGATTAATGCATATAATTTAAAATTTATATTTTTAGGAACTCGTTTAGAATTGGACCATCATGGAAATATAAAAAAACAAACACATTGTGCTCGATCTATTGGTACGACTGTAATTTTATCTAAATTATTTAATACTTTACCGGTACGAAAACGTGAATTTACGAAAAATATTAAAAAAGAATTTACAAAAATGTGCCAAATACTTCAAGCATATGGTCTTGTCTCAAAAGGTGTAAGAATAATTTGTACAAATCAAAATTCAAAAGGTATTAAAACAACATTTATGTCTACTCATGGGTCACAAAATATTTTGGATAATATATCAGCAATTTTCGGATCAAAACAAATTCAAGACTTAATTGAACTGAAATCACCAATTGAAGAAAATAAAACGTTTAATAAAGAATTATTTACAGACTTAATAGAAGATGGCAATATAAATTTAGAAATAAATCAAGATGATATTGATAAATTAAATTTATCGCATTTTAAAATTGATGGTTGGATATCTAGTTGTAATCATGGTAGTGGGCGCAGTTCAAAAGATCGACAGTATTTTTTTATAAATTCAAGACCATGTGATCCAAAAAATGTAAGCATTTATTTTAATCTTTTATTGTTTTGTTTTCATAAAATTAATTTGAATTATTATTAGATATCAAAAATTATTAATGAAGTTTATCATCGATATAATGTCCAACAATATCCATTTATTTATTTAAATATATTAATGCAACGTTCTGATGTTGATGTTAATTTAACACCAGATAAAAGAACACTTTTACTTAATAACGAGAAAATTTTATTGTTAGCAATTAAGAAATCTTTAATTAATACATTTGGAAATATTCCATCAACATTTAAAATTAATAATTCAATAAATACGAAACTAACAAAAAATATCAACGAAGATGATGATGACAATGAATTAGCTATTCCAAATTCACAAAATTTTATGGCTCGTTTATCACAATGGAAGGCAACAGGTAATACAATTGGTCCGCTTAAACCTAAACCACCTCATAATATCAGTAAGAGAAAACAAGATGATGAAATTAAAGCTAGAACATCAAAATTAAGAAAAATTCAAGAATATTTGACACAACCATCTAAAAATGAATTTATTGGCTATAATTCAGAATCGGATTCCGATGATGAAAAAAAATCTACTGACCATGAAATGTCTTTTAGTTTTACAAAAAATGAACAACAATCAAGAGGTAAAAGACGACAATTTAAATATATAAACTAAATAAAAATTAATGATAATTTTATTTAAGATTTCGATAAAATTTTAAGATCTGACGACCAATCAAATATCATTGAAGATGATACCACAATCCCAGAGTCAGAAATAAAATTAGTTTCCTCGGCTGATGAAAAAACGGTTGAACACAGAATTGATTGTAAAGTGGTTGAACCAAGGAAATCAGATATATTCTATGAAACTATTACTAGTCCAATTTCATCATCACCACCAAAAATATCGACAATAAATTCTCAATCATCTATAATTGAGCTTGATGAAAGTGATGATGAAATTAAATCTGTTGAAACTACACCTGACTTTACTAATAATATTCAAATTACTATTGATGAAATTAAATCACTCGTTTTAGCTAATGAGAAATTAATTGAAAATAAACCTAAACTGAATCGATTAAAATTTAAAACTGAAATAAATCCAAATAAAAATAATGTTGCTGAAGAAGAATTAGAACGTGAAATAACAAAAGATATGTTTATACAAATGGAAATAATTGGTCAATTTAATTTAGGATTTATTATTGTTCGTTTAGATCAAGATTTATTTATAATCGATCAACATGCAAGCGATGAAAAATATAATTTTGAAGATTTACAAAAAACTGTAATATTACAACATCAACCATTAGCTATACCAGAAAGTTTACAATTAACAGCAGTTGATGAAATGATTTTAATGGATAATTTAAAAATATTTGAAGCAAATGGATTTAAATTTAAAATCGATGAAAATGGTATTTACTATATAATTTTACTAATTAATATAACAAATAAAATTCTTATTTTTTTTGTTTAGCCCCTGCTACAAAAAAAATTAAGCTTCTTGGTAAACCATTTAGTAAAAATTGGGAATTTGGTAAAGATGATATTGCTGATTTGATATTTATGCTACAAGATGCTCCTGAAGGTACAATGTGTCGTCCTCCTCGAATTCGTGATATGTTTGCATCAAGAGCTTGTAGAAAATCTGTTATGATCGGTAAAGCATTAAGTAAAAATGTTATGACAAATTTAATTCATCATATGGGTGAAATAGAACATCCATGGGTAAATAATTTACAAATTATATTCATACAAAACTATAATAATTACGTATATTTTTTTAGAATTGTCCACATGGCAGGCCTACAATGAGACATCTTATTAATTTAGCAATGCTTGATGACAAAGATGATTAAATTAACTTTAAAACTAATAATCTAAAATAAAATACGTGCAAACTTATTACTATTATTATTCTTCCTTACTTTTATTTGATTTTCATCGGTTTTGAGCTCTGCAAAAAATTTCAATTCAATCGAATTATATTTTGTGAAATTAAGATGCTTTGAATTTATTTGTTTCACTGGAAAATTGCCTGGCATCATAAAAATATAATGTAGTAAATTACGTTTCAAGAATTTTGGAAAACGTTAAATTTGTAATATCAACATAAACATTCAATCAAGACTTAATTAAAAGTAAGTAAAATCACAACAAAATGAAGATATCCACTTTTATTACATTAAATAGTAAATCAAAAAATGTATTTCAATTTAATGAAAGTGAATAACTATTACATTTTGGAAGGAAAAATAACTTCAACTTTTGTATTTAATAAAATAAAAATTTATGTTTTACATCCCAAAAATATAAATTTTAAGTATTTTTAAAATTTAAACACTTATCGTTCGGAAAACATTAAAACCACTATGTGCTGTAGAAAATATAACACCCGGTAATTGTGGATGCCAATGTATTTCTTTAATATCCTGTTGTCCTTGGTGAATAAATAATAATTGTGGTGGTAAATTACTTAATTCATCATTATTTTTTGTTGTTGATGTTACCACCATATTACTATCAGTAGTTACATCTTGCTGATCAGTATCTTTCTCAACAGCTAAATCCCAAATTGCAATTTGATTATCAGAACCACCAGATGCTAATATTGTTGAATCTTTTGGATGCCATTCAACAGAAGTTACATGATTTGTATGATGTTTAAATGTTGCAATTGGTTTTTTCGTTGTAAATTGTCTTAAATCCCAAATATGTAAGAATCCATCATCACCACCGCTTACAATAAATGGTTCATTACGATTCCATGATATAACATTAATATCACTATCATGTGCATTTTCACACGCTAGCATACATGCTTTTTGTGGTGGTGCACGACAATCCCAAATTCGAATACTTTTATCAACAGAACACGATGCCATAACACTTTTTTCATTTGGACTCCATTGGATATCTTCAACACTATCTGTATGTCCAGCTAAAGGACGTTGATCAACTTTCCATGTACCATCTTCAATTGGTTGCCAAATATGTATGTCTCGCCTTAAAAAATAATAATTAGGTAATAAACATTTTTACAGTAATAAACGGTACATCATTGTACAAATTTAAATTGTATAAAGTACGAAAAAAAAAATTACCTGCAATCTCCGGTAGCTAAAACACCTTCTGCTATTGGACTCCAATCAATTGCATATCCTTCTTGTTGATGACCACTAAACGTAAATATTGGTTTGGTTGGTTCATTTTGTTGACCCTTTTCATATATCTTTAACATATTAGAATCGTCGACTACCTGTAATTGTTGGTTTAGATTCCAAATATTAACACGACCTAATTCACTCCAGCTGGCTGCTAAAACATTATTTCCTATACGTTTTGAACGAATCCGATTAACACAGCCTTGATGTTTAATAAGCGCACATGTCATTTTAGGTTTTTTATCTACATCATCTTCGTTTTCGCTATCTTCTTCTTCAGAACTTTCCTCATCATCATCATTGTTTTCAGGATCCTTTTCTTTACTTGTACGATGTAAATTATGCATTTTCATAACAATTACATTATTTACATGAGTTCGTGCAGCTTGAGTACCAGCTACAATATATGCACTCAAGGGATAGTTTTCACGTGACTCACCTAATTCATCAGGAATTATATCAAAACTTAAACAAGGTGCTCCAGTGTGAGCTTGATGTAACATTATATAAGCCGATTCATCACAAATTAATTCTTCACCTTCTTCCAATGCTTTACCTGGTAAATAAACTTCTTTAGGTTCAGCTGTTTTGCCTTCCTTTGCTGCATCACCATCATCGTCATCACTACTAGACGAACTATCGTTTTCCATTACATCATCCTCTACCGATTCTTCAATTATGTCCATTTCTTGATCATTTTCCATTATTAATTTATTTATTATTTCCAATTTTTTTTATTTGATAATAAAAACAGACCATCAGCAGAATGCAGATTACTTTTTACTTTATATCATATATTGTTTGTATGGATTTTTTTTGAGGTTATTCTTTTGTAATTTTGACATTTTGATCGGCACGTTGCACGCACACAAATATATAATTTAATATTTACGGTATCCGGTTAATCGACCGGTTGAACATTTGCCGAAAATAAATTAATCGAATCACTTAATTATTTACCGATATACAATAAATAATACTGATCAGCCAGGGAAATAGTCACTGAGAAGGACATACGGACGGTCAATCGTATTCGGCCGAATTACATTAACCCAATTATGAGGTCGTTCAATTATACATTCGGTAAATTGTTTTCGGTTGATTAGTTGCAAATCAATTTGACATCACAACAAAGTGATAAATAGGACAGGGAACGGAACGGAACACACATGGTTTTTAGTAGAAATGTCATTTTTAAAAATAAACATCAACAAAATTAGTTTATGGAAATTAAAGGTTGATTTTTTTATGTTGTGTAGTGATATAGTGAGATGCATCAAAAATGTCTCAAAAAAGAAAATTAGAAGAATATCATGATCCAGATTATCCTAAATTAATTGAACCAAAACGTATTTGTCCCGAAGAAAATTTAGATAAGAAACTTGATAAAATTCATTCAATAATAGTACGAGAATTTCAACAAGAAATGTTATCAAAAGAAAAAGAAATTGTAGAAATTGATAATCGTATAGTTGCAATTAAAAAATTACTTCATCAAGTTAGATATGCTGTAGTATCACAATATTATAATAAGAAAAATTTAATATTAAGTTCTGATGAAATAAATTTACCAACAACTATATTACAAAATGATCCAATCAAAGGTAAGCAAACAGCAATTCATCCATCATTAAAGAAAATATTAGGTACAAAACTTGAAGATTATGATGAATTGTTGAAAATTCGATCACCACGTCAAGCTGCTAAAACAGCCCAGTCAACAATTAAAGAGAAATTAAAAACTAAAAAGGAAAAACGATTAGAACGCCTGAAATTGGAAGCATCTACTACTATTAATCATCATGAGCCAACAACTACAATAGCAGCTAATAAAATTGATGAAGAAAATTCAATATCAATTAATAATCTATATAATAATAATAAATTAAAATGGCAAAAACCTATAGCTACATTGAATGAAGCTCGTGGTGGCAATTATATTAAACATTTAATAGTTGTTGGTAATACATCAAAATATATTGGATATGAAAAATCATCAGATAATGTAACACATAAATGGCTAATTTATGTACAATCTAAATTATCAACAACACCACCAATTGAACAATTTATACGAAAAATACGATTTTTTTTACATCCATCATATAAACCAAATGATATAATTGATGTCAAGTAAACTATTATATAAAAATTACAAATATATTATATATTATTAAATTGTATATGTTCTTTTTCAGTTGCTCACCATTTCAATTATCACGTCGTGGTTGGGGTGAATTTCCAGTACGATTACAATTATTTTTTCATTTCCAATTACAACAAAAACCTGTACAATTGGTACATAATTTAATATTAGATAAAAAATTAACAGGTCTCCAAACTTTGGGTATAACTAATAAAATTTTCAAATTTATTTTTTCATTTTAATTTCATATTTATATTTTTTTTTATATAGGAGCTGAAACGTTAGTTGAAATATGGTTGCGTTCAAATTTTCTGAAACCTAATGAAACTATATCAAAAAAAGAATTCGATGAAAATAATTCGATTGAAAATTTAGTTAATAATACTAATGTGAAAGATAATGAAAATTTGAAGACAATTTTATCACCAACATCAATAACAATAGAAAAAAATTTATTGGATTTTTTAGAGAAAATTGAAAGTCCATCAATATCATCTGATATTGATAATATTGAACCAAGTTTATTATTATCACCAAATCAACATTTTAATATATCTGAATTAATGATACCATCAAAAATAAAATCGGATAATGATGTTTCACAATTTAATTTATCTGAAACCATCGAAAATATAACAAAAGGACCAATAAAAGAAATACCATCTAATATTATAGAAACAAATAATAAATTAAATGAATTGATGGGTATTTGTGGTAGTAGCTTACATAATAATGAAGATAGTTATAACAATTTAATTAAACAGGAAGAATATAGTAATAAATTTGACATTACAAATAATTTAGAACAATCAAAATTATTAAATAGAAACAATGAAAATTCTATATTACCGAAAACAATAAATATTAAACAAAAAATAACAAAATCTAATAAAAATAATATATTTTTTAAAAATGGAAAAATGTATATTATTGATCCTATACAAGCAAAATTAAAATTAAAACAAAGAAATATGCAACAAGAATCACTTTTAAAACCACAAATAAGTTTATTGAAACCACAAAAAAGAAAAAAATTATATATGAAATCTACATATAGTAATTATAAAAATCCGTTAATGTATGATCATGATTATACACCAAAACGTAATAATTTCGAACAACAAATTTCATCTAGTATAAATATTGAACCAACAAAAGAATTTTCATTAATTCATAACAATAATAATATTTCTAACATTAAAGACAATAATAAAAGTTCAATATTAATACCAAAAAAGGGTATATGTTTAATGCAAAAAGAACGTTATAATTATCAACAAGATATTGAAAATGAATTTTTTGGACAAACGTTTACAAATTGTACAAATTCAATTAATTATTTACTTAAAAAAGTACCATTAATTAATAATTTAGCTATTCAATGTGATTATAGAATATCATTTCCATTTGTTGTTCGAAATTATGATATTTATCAAAAATATAATGCTCCTAAAAGAAGAGCACTTGAGGTAAATTTAATTATTTAATTTTTATATTATAAAATTATATTGTCATTTTAAATTTTTTTTTTTTCGTTTTTACAGTGGTTACAAAGTAAATATTTTTCACAATTAATGAAACGTCATAACCAATTTAAGGATACATTTTGGACAACAAAAGAAATTATATTATATGCTCGATCACATGGATATACACCGTTAATAAATCAAGCTGATATATATGCTTTAAAAAAATTATTAAATAGTACTACAAATTTTGAAAATGATGACAATCAACAACAAATCGACACAAATTCAAATAATTTTAATAATTTAGATGATATTAATAAATGGATTAAGGAAAAAATTACTAATATTAATGGAAAAACTATTAAAAATCAATCTGATGAAATCATTGATATATTAAATGATGATGAGATTTATGGTACAAAGAATAATAAAAAAAATCAAACACCAATTAAAGATTATAGTGATAAATTTTGGTTGCCAGTTGAAGAAAAATATGATAATGAAGTAAATTTAATTAGTAATATGTGTTTTGAAATTGGTTTACGATTACAACCAGAGGAAATTCAATTAGGTAATATTTCATTTTTTATTTATCATTTTTAATATAATTTAAATATTTTTTTTTTTTGAAGGTGTAATGCATGAATCAGTAAAATTAGTTATGATTACAGCAATGCGTAGTTTTTTGGAGGAATTATTAAGAAAATCTCTTAATAAACAATATGAAGAAAAATGGTAAATTGATAGAATTTTTTTTTATATTTAAATTAATAAATTAATTAAATTTTCACAGTTCAATGTCAATGCTTGAATGCAGACATATTTCGACTGCCATAACATCACAGTCACGATTTGATTTTCTAACTAATCAATATCTTTATGTTAATGGTGAAAATATTAAAGAAGAAGACATTACAAATAAATAATTATACGTAATTGTACATACGATTAGAAATTTTCAAAAAATTGTAATACGGTATATTTATATATGAAATAAATAAATTAATAAAGTTTTAACTGTTGGATTATGACAAATTCAAATTCTATTGTATATAAATATAAGCACATACAAAAAATTTCAAATAGATTTAAATATAATTAATTTAAAAAACTGATGAATTTTGTTTTTTATTTTATTTAGAATCTGCAGTTGCAATTCTGGTAAATAATATTTAATATTTGACTAATAACGAAATATAGAATAAGTTTTTCTAGTTTACACTATGTCGGATGTTACTAGGAAACCTAATAATATTGACTGAGCGAATATGATTTAAACCATTTTTCCTCGAACTACACACTTAAGATAAATATTATTGTTGCTAGAAAACTCTCTTGTTTACACTTTCGTGAAATTTTATGTTTTCAAAAGTTGACTCTTAAAATTAATAAAAAAAAAAAAACAATTTAATTTATACTTTTTTTGTTATATTTATAGAATTCAGCTGTGGTTGTTGTCACAATCACCATAATTATTTCCTCATCTAAACAATTTATTTAATTGTTGTACAAGATATTATTAAAACAATTGCATATTATGTATATGATAAAATTGTTATTTAAATGATTATTTATAGAATGAACATATTATAATAATAGCTATTTCAATTAAACCAAACAAAAATATGAAATTTAAATAATTTTCAACATTTTATCAATAGTAGCGATTAAATTTGTTCTATATAATAATGTCAAGGTTAAAATTTATAATAAAATAAATATATTACTAATAATATATAATTTAATTAGGACGTAATAAATTTGATAAGTTTCAAAAGATTATAAAATAACTACAGACCAAAAAAACTGTTAAAGAATAATCAATCATATTTTTACAAGAAGTGTGAATAAAAGTTTAAGAAATTACTTTCAATTTAAATTTTACCAAAATTTATTTCTAATACAAATTTTATTTATATTTTTTTAATTTACTATTATATACTTGAAAAATATGCGTTTAACTTTATTAATATTATCAATTTTATTAATAATTGTGCTAAGTAATTATGGTTCGAAAGCATCAAATTTGGCTGATTTAAATCAAGAAAAAAATATTGCTGCAATTCGAGTACGAGTAACTGCAAATGATCGTGAATTATGTAATAAATTATCAAATGATCATCCACATTTTCCAAAATGTAATGAATATTGTGTAAAATTGGGACATTGGATTGGTAGTTGTCGTGGTATATCACAATGTCTTTGTTATCATTAATTTAAATTTTATGAAATTTCATTGTATATAAAAGAAAAATTATAATGTAAATGTACATAAAAAATAATTGAAATACAAAATATTTATATATGTATCAAAAAAAAATATCAAAGTTTATTTATTTATATGTCTGTCAATCAATAGTTATATTTGTATTTATTTATTTTTTTTTATAGAAAATTATCATATTGATAAATATAATTCTTATTTTATTTATGGTTAATTTATGGAAAAAGATAAAACAACGAATATATATATTTAAATTAATTTATGATAAATTAATGAAGACTTATATTTTTATATGGTAAGTTATAATTTAATATATATATATATATATAAAAAATAAATTACCATTAAATTAAATTTAATTTAAGGATAAATTTGTTAACATTAATTTATAAAACATGTAATGCCAATATAATTGATAATAATCATGTACAAAATATTAATAATAAATTTTATCATGAACCTATTTATAACAATCTAAGACAAAATAAAAAAGATTTATTAAAAAATTCTAATAAAATTGAAACTAGTAAAATAATTCGAGATAATCAACAAACCGATCCAATAATTCAACATGATATTAATATGTATTCAAATCCATATTCTACATTATTGAATGGATTAGGAAATAATCCATATGAGATACCATTTGTTAATGATTTAGGAAAAAAATATCCATTACAAAAATCATATAATAAGATAGGAAAACATTTTGCATTAGATAAATCCAATATTGGTGAAACAAATAAACATTATGATTTAGCACTAAATGACTTTGAGTATAATTATGAAAAAAAACCAATAGGTTTGATACAAAAAATAAAAAATAAATGGCATAAAGCATTTTCCTCAGAGGATAAAGACAATTACGCTAAATCAAATGAAATTAATACATCGAAATTAGATAAAGTACCAATTGATTCCAAAGTAGAAAATCAACTAAAAGCTCCGAATACAGATATAATACCTGATAATACTATTACTAATTCTAAAATTGGTGGTAATACATCACCGATAATTTCAGATATCGAAAATGATAATATTAATACTGAAAATGATAACGCAATAATAAATACAGATAATAATATACCAGGTAATAGTAATAAATTACAAAATTATATAGCAAATGATGTCGCAGTTGATGATGAAAATGAATTTGAGTATATAGATGATGGTGAAAATTTGAATGAAAATGTTAATCTAAATGATGAAGTTGTAGATTATCCATCTGAAAATGAAGTATTATCTGATAATATCTTAAAACGAGATACTACGCAATCTGATGATAGTAAAAAATCAAATATCTTTAAAGATTTCTCTGAAAGTGATATATATTTTATGAAAAAATTTATTAATTCTCTAGTAGAATATAAAAAACGTAATAAAGAAAAAAAGGATGATAAAAAGGATGACAAAAAAGCTGAAAAAAAAGAAGAAAAATTGAATGAAAATAAAAAACTAATTAGTAATACAGATTCAACTATTACTAATAAATTAAGAAATTCTGTTCATCAATGTTGTGAAAATAATACAAAAACTCCACAAAAATGGGAAAATATAACATTACATATCAATTTGGAAATTGGAAATGATACTAAGCAAGGTTGGTAATAAAAACTACACATATATATATAATTAATCAACTGTTTGATGTATTGAGCTAAAAGTTATTGAAATATTTTTCAGCGCATAAAAGAGGTCAGACAGTTTCATTTTTAGCTCATCAACATCATCCAGTTTGGTCAATTAGAAATAAGCCAATTAAAGGACTTAATTTAAATGCTATTCAAAAGACAATTGATGATACAAAAAATTTTCTTTCTCTAGCACGTGCCGAACTGGGTTCAAATAAATTAAAAGGAATTGCAGCTGTTAATGAAATGGATATTAATATGGCAGTTAAAGATAATGATGCAAGAGATATACAATCTAAGAAATATAAGACAATAAATAATAATAAACCAACATATTCAACCGAATCAGCATTACCAAATGATATCAATCTAAACTATTTATCAGGTTCAGATTTTTTTTTTATTTTCCAACATTTTCAATAATTTTTATATTAAGAATGAATAATTTAATTATGTTTTTTATTTTATTTTAAGATCTTTTACAAGAAAAATCAACAGATTTAATTACAAATGATATTGTTGATAATAAAATGAATACTAATAAAAAACGTAGCGCTAATAAAATAAATATGGTTTCGGATTTATCAAATTCATTAGAAGATCAATTAGAAGATAATTCTGGTATATATGAAGAAGATGAAAAGGATAATTCTGAGGATGGCACAATAAAAAATCGAAAATCTATTGAATATGATGATTATGATAGTGTTAATAGAAATACTAATAATGATTTATGTGATAAAAAATTTAAAAAAGATATAGAAGAAATTGATAATGTTGAACCATTAATAGAAGATGAAAATACTGATAATTTTCAAAATGAATATAATTTTAAACGAAGTACATTCGATGATGCTGAATCAGAATTTGATGAACCTAATAATGACTTAAATAAAAATAATGAAGACGATAATTATGAAAATTACTACTTACCATATGCAATGAAGAAAAGACTATCAAACAATAAAGAAGAGACTGATACTACTATAATTAATGAAAATTATAATGAAAACAATAAAAATGTAGAACCATTAAACAAATATGAAAATAATGATAATGTTGAAAATGAATATGGAAATAAGCATATTAGAAAATCAATTAATAATGAAGATATAAAAAGTGATAAAAGTACAAATGATGAATTAAGAAATACTATGAAAACTGATTTTAAAAAAATAACTCAAAACGATAATTTAGTGATACCAAATTTTTACTTACCATCTATGAGCAGTAATAATATTGTGAACAATGAAAATTATGTAGAACCACATAAACCTTTCTACAAATTTCAAGATACTTCATTCACTGGAAATAATGAAATTGATCCAGTATATGATTTGAAACCAAGAAAAACAGAAAATGCAAATAATGAAAATAAAAGATATGCAATTAATAGTAAATTTGATTATAATAATGAGCTAGCTGATAATTCCCCAATAAATAGAAATCTTAAATCTAGCAATTCTAATGATAATAATTATAACAATAAAGAATTTGATGAAAATGTAGAAAATAAATCAGATGATCTTCTGAAATCACATAGAAAACGTAAGAAATCTAAAGTAATGAAATGGTTAGATAATAAAAATAATGTTGATTCATTACAACTTGATAAGAATGAAAATCCAATGGAAAATTCCAAATTACATAACAATGATGAGACGATAAACTATAATAATTTATTAAATAATGAACCTAATGAATTTTCAGAGCTTGGTGATTTTAAAGGTCAATTAAATTTGAATCAAGAAGAAACTATTTCAGATTTTATTAAAACATTAAATAGTCCACCTCAAATATTTAATTTTGATTTAGATAAATATATGAATACTGAAACTGCAGCAAAACCATCTCGCGAATCTTCTATTATTTATGATAAAATACAACCACAAAAAACTTTTTTTGAATTTTTACCAGATTCAATAGAGAAGGAAAATATTGCACCTGATAAAAATAAAGAAAAACATGATTATAAACGACGTGATACATTAAGGGAATATATTAAAGGTGTATCAGCTCTTCATAATGTCAATGAAAATTATAATACTGAAAATATCGCGAAAACATCAAATCAGGAATCAAATTCAAATTCAAATTCAGATTCAGAATCTACAGTTCCTTATGCGAACAATAATCCTCTTGAATATGAAGCTAATAATCTTGATATAATGTCTATTAATAATGATATTGTAGAAGAAAATTTAAAAAATATATTGGAAGGAACTAATAGTTTAGAAAGTGGACAATATGGTAAATATTTTACAGATAGTGATATGAATAAATATACCCAAAGTAAGACTCCGGTTAAAAAAGACCAAGGAGTAGAAAAGGATGATTTTATTGATAACTATTATTTACTTAATGATGGTTCTTATCAAACTAGTAGTATTTATGATACTAAACCATCGGAAAAACCGGCAGTAACTGAAAATAAACAGTTGAAATATGATCCAAGTTCCTTAGCAATTGATTTAGATTTAGATAAGAAATTTCGTGATCTTTATGGAGATATGAAAAATAGAAACTTTAATGACAAAAGAAACAAATAAATAAAAATGCAGATGAAAAATAAATAAATAATTAATTTAATAGATTTATAGTGAACTATTTTTTTATTTTACTTTAACGATTTCTTTATATTTTATTTTTAATAATTTTATTCTATATATTTATTATATTTTTCGATTTTTCCTCTTAATAAATTTATTTATTCTGATTATTAATTTCGAATGTAAAATTAACTTTTTATATATCTATTTCCGGTTTATTAGTTTGAAAGTTAGCCGCAGTTCAAAAATTGTTTACTGGATGACTCTGTTGAGTGTGAGTGCAAAATATCTGAAATATGAATAAATAAAAATAATGATGTTGTTAGTTTGTGACAAAATTTAAATGAATCCAGCAGTTGCATTCGTACCAGCGGATTATGTTATTGCTGCTGCTTTTGAAGAATTGTTTCTTAATTATTTTCTACAAAAACCTGTAAATATAAAATATTAAGTACAACATAACTGAAGCCAATATTATGTAGGTAGTTCTTACTGAAAAAGATACAAGTAAACAGACCAATTAATTTTAGTTGAAGAGAATAAAGAGTGTACAATTTAAAAATAAAACAGTGTAATAGAAAAACAAACATGTGAAATGAAGCAAATAACAAAATAGTAACACAAACAAATAAATAAATAATAAAAAATGAAAATAAAAAAAAAATAAAAACAGAAAATCACAAAACCCAAATAATGGGTACCAAATATTTTTAATCAAATCGGAGAGCAATTCCAATATAATTCTAGCATTACTAGAAATATTCAAAGGCAAATTTCCTAAACTTCATTAAAAATGGATAAAAATCAATATATATATTCGCTCGGGCATCAATTTTTGTTCAATTTTAGTAGCTTCAATTGGTTTTCATGCCAGGCGCCGACACATTGGAGATTATTAATGCGTGTATTGTAGATTGACCTTTAAGAACTAAAAAGTGTTTTACCGAACTGTCAAAAAAGTTGTTTACTTTTTGAATTTGAAGAGTATATATACAAAATTAATTTAATTTAAAATACAATTATGAGTTCTGAGTTTAAAATAAATTTTATATCTGGGAAAAATCTAGTATTAATTGAACGTAATGGTTACGATTCAGAAATTTTTATACCAATTATAACAAATGATCGTATACAATTAGTAAATGTTGTAAATAATCGAAGGTGTTGTGCATCGAATACTAGTATACTTAAAGTTATTTCCAATTTAAAAGTTGAACAATCATCAAATGGTAATATTTCACCAATTTTACCAATTAACATATCAAAAGAAGCGAAAAAGGAAAATTCTTCTTATTTAAAATTACAAAATAATAATAATATTAAAGTTACAAAAATTTATACAAACAAATCAAATGGTAATCGTAAAACACCAAGAAAATTTCTTACTGTTCCATTACCAATTATAGAAGATCAATTAAATAAAAGTTTTATTGAGACATCATCTACATTATTAAATAAAAATTTTGGTAATGTACGATATTCGGCTGGTACAACATCAACACCACTTTTTCAACGTCCGAAATTAAAAGTATATGGAAATAAGAATGCCAAATTAATAGGTCCACCAAATACTGTAACAAAATGGCGTAAATGTTTAACACCAATTAAAACATATTCAAAAAATCGACCACAAGGATTCTTGTTAAATCGTTCACCAGCAGCAATTCGTAAAACTGTAATAATACAAACACCAAGAATGATACCAATTGAGAGAACTTATCTACCAGATTATATACGAAATCAGACAAAAGGATGTGATGGTAATGCAATACTTGAAATCAAAAAATCTAAATTAATTTTAGATCGAAAATTAATAATTAGTCCAAAAAGTTATAAAAATCAACTAAAAAATACCGAAGATTTAAATAGAGACTATATGAAATTGCCAGAAACGAAATTCAAAATATTAAATTCAAAACTTACTAGTTATGATCTATTAACGACATCAAATTTTCGTAAATGTATGGCAAAAAAATTGAAAAAATTTTATAACACAAAATGTCTAAGAAAAAGACATTTAACAGAAAAAAAATATAAAGTGTTAATTGATTCATTGCCACCATTGAATTATGGTCCAGAAATAAATTGTGGTTTTCTTCAGCCTAGAAAATTGATTATTTAAAAACGTAATTGAAGTATATACTTAGTTTTGTTAATTTTAATTTAGTAATGTAACGAAATATAACATATAAATATTTGTAACAGGGGTGTAAGAATGTTAGAAGCTCTTGTAACTATTGGGATTGAAAAGAAAAGTGTAATTTTCACTGAACTTACTTGAAAAGTCACGGTTGTAAAAATTTGATATAATTTTTTAATACAAATAAATATCGATGAGCTACTTATTAAAAACGGGATCTAGAAACTAGTCCCAAAGAAATTCATCCAAAATATATTAGCAAATTGAATCTTAATTATTTACATGAAGATTATTGAGCCGATTTCATTTTTTAATCCAATATAATGTTAGTATAATTATAAATATTTGAGTTGAATTTTCATTTCCACACCAAAAAGGAACTTTGACCCAATTAAAATAAGAAACTCTATTGGTAGAATTTGATGTACTCACTTTATTGTGGTACTTTTTATCGGTTATTCTTTCATTTATGAAAGTTGCAAATCAACTAAAGACAAAAATGTATTTTGAGTCGAATTTTCTTTTGATTTTGGAAATTTGGGTTAAAAAGCAAAAGAAAATCCGCATATTAAATTTGCTCGAGATTTTTTTAACTATATAAAAATGTAATTGTTAATTCAACATTTCAGGCAAATTCAAATTACTACATAAAATAAAATTATCGTTATTACAAAGAAAAAATACTATATTTTATTTTCGATATTTTTTTTTATTTTTTACGAAAAAAAAATCTTTATTTATACCATAATTTCTTTTTTCAATTTTTTTATAATAATAAATTTGATTTTATTATATATTATTTAGCGCAGTTTGGCTACAACCTTACACAATTATTAATAATAATTGAATAATAATATAGTATAAGAAAAATGTTTTTAGTTTTATATTTTTTTTTTCATTTTTGATTTTTTCACTTATATATAAATACAATAATAAAAATAAGTAATAATAAAAATTGTTATATATTTTTTTTTTTTTTAGTTTAATTTTCATTTTATTTATATAAATATATATATTTATGTTGTTTTTTATTTGTTTTCGATCAATCCTATATAGTTCAATTCCAAAAGAATAGTCCGTAATGAGCAGCTGGGGGGTTCATGTTTTGATAATTTCATAAAAACAGAAAATAAATAAAAATAACAGAAAAAATCTACAAATTGGAATAAGGAGTTTCTTTTTTATTGTAAATATGCTGGCAAATTCATAAATGCAGAATTATGGTTTACAAATTTATAAAAAAATAATATACAAATTAAAATAAAAGAAAAAAGGATTTGAATTCCTGGATGGTCGATTCCATTTTAAATTTTTATAGTATTCATAGAAAACACTTCACATTATATAAAACTTATTGTGATTAGGTTTTGCATGCAAGGGCTCGCCATATTTTCTAATAGCTACACCCTTTTTCATCAACACTTTAATAAAAACCAAAATTTATATTTTGTAGTAAGAAATAAATAAAAATATAGTTATTAGAAAAAATAAAATTTTCAACTTTTTCCGCTAGCAAATTTTTATTTTAAACATTATTACAAGTCTCATTGTCCATTTTTAACATCGCCAGAGGTTTTTTCATATTTTTTTTTTTATTTTTATTAAGGTTTTAAAAAACAAATTTTTTAATTTTTTATATACTATTTATGTATATATATATATATATATATATAATTTCTATAAAGACAAAAAATTAGGAAAATTCTTATTATAATTAAATAATAATAAAAAAAAAATTACAGTTAGTTTAAAAAAAATAATATTTCACAATTCCAAAGAAAAAAACTCCAACAAAAATGTATATAAAAAAAAATTAAATTAGTTTTTTGTGTATAATTGGCATTTTTAAATTTTTTAACAATATAAAAAAAAAAAATTTGGAAAATACATATTAGAAAAAAAGGTATAAAAAATGTATGTATATAATTTTTTACAAAAAAATTATGTCTTTTTTTTATATAATTATTATAATATTTGTAATACCAGTCATTTTTTAAGGTTTTAGTTTTTTTTTTTTTGTAAATATTTTTATATTTTTTATTGGTTTTTTAGAAAATGAAACAATGTGAATTGTGAAATATCATAGAAAATAATTAATTATGAAAAAAAAATCAGTAAATTATTAAAAATATAAGTAAATTATTAAAAATATAACTGAAATTCTAATGACAACAAAATTCTAAATATTTATTCGAAAATTACAAAAAAAAAAAAAAAACCTGAATAATTCTTAAATATTAAAATCCAAAAAATTAAATATTTTTAAAATTTTAATATTACAAAAAATTCTATTTTAAATTTATACCGTAAATTTTGATTAGAAAAAAAAAAAAAAACAATTTCAATTTTTCAGAAAACAATTTTTCATATAAAATTTTTTTTTTTAACAAATATAAACGAAAAAAAAAACATTGAAAAATTTGTAATGGATAAATGTAAAATTTTCTGAAAAATTGCACAACTAAATAAGTGTATAATAATAAGATTTATAACTTAAATTATAGAAAATATGTCATAATGTTGTTTTATTTTTTAGCCCAAATTAGAGCTTAAAGTTTTAAAAATATATTTTATATTTTTCGTAAAAGTTTCATTTTTGTTTATGCAGCAGCGCGCAATTATATTTTTTCTTATTTTGAAGGATTTTAAATGTTATTTATGTGTGTAATGTGTGTAAATCGTTGTTAAAATGATGTTAAGTTTTATTTTTGTTTTCAATTCGTTAACAGAGCAACATTTATTATAGTTATTATATTATAGTAGCATAAAATAATAATTTTAGCTCTGCGCTTTTGTTTATTGTTGTTTCTTTTAACGTCTTGGACCCCAAGCAGATGAAATTGGTGCTGATGAATCATTATTACTATTCATATTTGAATTACGACCACCAAAATCTGGAAAATCTTCTTGAGATTGAGTATTTGGTGCTGATGCACCAATATCATTACCATTATTTTTACCGCCACCGCCTCCGCCACCACCGTGACCACCTCCACCATGTTGTTGTTGCCATGGTGCACCCTCTACGACAAAACCTTGTTTAACCTGTTTACCAGAACTTGTTGTGAATACATCATGTATTGCTTGTCGAAAATCATGTGAATAATTTGATGGTATTGTATCACTAACATCTTGTAAATATTCTTCTTCCAAATTTAAAATATGATCTTTAGCATTTTCAACATTTTCTTCACTACCAATTACCGTTATAGCATTTAAATTTTCATCACCTTGTTTTGGAAATTTAATATCAACTTTAAAATCTTCCATAATTTTACGTATATTACGGCCACGTTGACCAATTAAACGTGGATGAACACGTTGATCAACATCAAATGTTTCTTTTGTTAATTCATTTAATTCACCAACCATTTTTAAAATATCCTCTTTAGCTGCATGAGCATTTGCCTCATAACCAGTTATTATTATAATACGATCATTATCATCTTCACGTTTTGGAAATGATATATTTACTTGATGATCAGCACGTAATTTATTGACAACGGCACCACGTCGGCCAATAATTTTTGGATGAAAATCAGGATCAACTTCAATTTTTAATTCAAATGAACGTAATTCACGATCCTTACGTGATAATTCTAATTCTTCGACACGTTTGAATAATGCTTCTTTAGCATCAACAACATTAGATGGTGTTCCAGTTATTTTAATTATATCTTCTTTAACATCTTGAGCTGATAATTCAATATGAACATCATAACGGCTCATAAATTCACGTACACCACTTCCTTTTTGTCCAATAATTGAACGATGCAAATCAAATGCTACATTAACTTCTTCAGTTATTGGTATATTATTGATTAATGCTTGTTTAGCAGCTTCACATTTCTCTTTTCGACCAGTTATTTGTATTATATCGCATTGACGAACAACCTCATCACCACCACCATTTACCATACCTAAATTAAAATATTAAGAAATTTAGTATTTTTTATGTATTATATTTGAAATCAAAAAGTTTTAATGATCGTATTATACAAAATTATCTATTCAAGTGTATTGAATTAGTTAATTGTTAATTCGGTCAATTTACATTTCGTCTAACATGCCTAATAGTAGAACATATTCTCTGGAATAATATTATCCCATTGTGTAAAATATCGAAATACAAATTACGTCTTAGCTTTTATTTACTGTAAAAGAATTTCGATTCTAGATTGAATAATAATCCCGATGATAACGTGAATTATTGTTTCAGCTAAAGCAAGAATAACGCGAACCCAAAATAAATTTTAATTTTTTAAAATAACCTTTTGCTTGAAAATAATTCTACAATAAAATGTTGAGTTTATGGAAAACCGATGAAAAATTTCATCGGGAAACCAAATAAGTTGTGGGTTGTATACCAATAAGTTGTGGGTTGTATACCACACAAATCAGGTTTGATTAATTTTGAGCTTAAGATTATACTGTGAAACGGATCATTAGGTTTTTATATTCATAAAGTTACTGTTAAAAAAATGCCGAATAAAGTTCATTTGTTATTATTTTAACATTAATAGAAATTATATTATAGTTTATGGCAATATTTTGTAATGATTATTGGTTATATTTTTGAAATAAAATCGCGAATTAATAAAATAAATTCACGAAACTCTCAAATATCCGGACTGCGAAAATGAAAAATAAATATAAATCAATATTTTTTTAATTTACCTTCGACCTGATCAGTGGCATCACGATCTGGAAATTTAATTTGTACATCAAATTCAGATGTAACAGCTTGTACTTTAACACCTCGTGAACCCATTATATTACGATGATGTTTCTGTGGAATGAATACTTCAATTGTTATTTGAGCATCCAAATCATCGACAATTTCTTGTATACGTTGTTTTGTTGCTTCAATACATTCCTTGGCACCTTTTAATGTTACACGATTACTATCAACACCAGGACGTGGAAATGATATCATTACACCACCACATTCTTCTGAAATACGATGTAATATTTCACCACGTTTAGCAACAAAATGTTTATGATATTTTGGATCAACAGCAATTTCATCTTCGGTAACATTATCAATATCTTTAATAATATTTTCCAATTGTTCTTTGGCAGCTTTAACATTTTCCTCTTTGCCAATAATAGTTATAATTTCTTTATCAGTATCATCATTATTTGGAAATATAATTCTAGCTCCAGTTGAATCACGTATTTTACGTATTGATGTACCATTTTTACCAATTAAAAATTTATGATGTTGTTGTTTGGCTCGTACTTCAGCTGTAAATGATGACAATTGACGTTCATTTGTTAGTTCAAGTAATTGTGCTTTAGCTTTTTCAACATCATCTTTTGGACCACGTATTGTTACTTTATCACTTTTTGATTCAGCTGATGGAAATTTAATAGATACACCACCACATTCATCCATAATTGATGTTATTAATTTACCACCAGTACCAATCATTGAATTATAATATTTCGGAGGGATTTGAACTTCTTCGGTAATAATATCAGCTAATTCATTTTGTATTTTTTGTATACGTTCTTTAGCTTCTAAAACATTTTCTTTTTTACCAGTTATTATAATTACTTCATTTGTATCACCTTCAGCTGGTAAATCAATTTTTGTTTGGGTTTCATCACGTATTTTTTTTATATTCACACCCCCTTTACCAATAACAAATTTATGAAATTGTTTAAATATTGGCACTTCAATAACATTTGATGATTCTTGGATTTCTTTAACCAATTTCATTAAATCTTTATGACATTTATCGACATCTTCTTTTGGACCACGTAATTTAACAATATCATTATTATCATTTGGACCTGGTATTAAAATTTGTACCGAACGGTAGCGTTCTTTTATTTCACGGATTTTTTCACCTTTTGAACCAATTATAGAACGATGTAAACGATGATCAATAATAACATCTTTAATTTTTTCATTTTCTAATTTATCAATTTTTTCTTGTAATTCTTGTTGAGCTTTAATAACACCATTTTTGGGTCCCTCAATACGTATATTATTTTTACCTTCATGTTCTTCAATATTAATCATAACTTTTAATTCATCTTTAATACGATTAATATTTGCACCACCCTTACCAATAATATGTTTATAAAAATTTGGATTTACTGTCATTATAACAAATGAATAATTTTGTTCATAATCACGTACAACACCCTCTAAATATAATTGAGCTTTTTCAACTGTTTCCGGTGAACCTTCTAATTTTATTTTATTTTCTAAACAAAATACATTAACATTTGGATAGTCTTGTTCAAATTCTTTCATATTTGCACCTTTTTTACCAATAATATATTTATGTATCCAACTTGGTGCTTCCATCATAATTGTTTTAACTGAATTAGCTTTTTGATAAACAACAGTTAATGCATTACCTAATGCTATTTGTGGTCCACGTAATGTTATTGTATCTGTATTAGAATCAGCTGGTGGCATTTCAACAGATACACCAGTTAATTGTAAAATTTCTTGAATTGTTGAGCCACGTTGACCAATAACATAACGATGCTGGGATTTTGATACTTCAACACTAACAGTTGAGCATTTCTTTTCCATATCCTTATAAATTGCTTCAATTTTAGCTTTAGCTGATAATACACCTTCTTTTTCACCAGTTATAAAAATTTCATCTTTATAAACACTTTGTGGTGGTATATTTATTTTAACACCAGTTTGTTCAATTAATTTATTTAAATTTTCATTATATGGTCCAACAATAAATGGATGATAAATTTTTGGTACTGAAAAACGTTCCGAAGCTTTTTTCAATTGTTCATCTGATGTTGTACGTATTTCATGTTCAGCTTTTTCAATACCTTCTTTGGTACCAGATACTGTTATAATATCACTTTCATCATTCATATTTGGAACAGTAATTTTTGTAGCTGTTTGTTTTTCCAATTCACGTAAACGGTCACCTTTTTTACCTAATATGACACGATGATGTTCTTTTGGTATTGAAATTTGTTTACTAGCTTGTGTTTGAAAATGTATTAAAATTTTTCGACGTGCATCTAAAGTTTCACTCATTTTGCCTTTTATTAAAAATGTCAATGAATGATCTTTGCCACTAGATATTTCAATGTTGGCTCCAGTTTCTTTCATAATTTGTTGACAGGTGCGTAATGATTCACCTTCACCAAAATTTTCTGAGTCTGAAGATTTACGATCTTCGCATGGTACATGAAATACCTAAAACAAGAGAAGATATATATAGTAAAAACAAGAAAATTTGATTAATTATTTTGGTATTCGGTTAATTTACAGAAAAAAAACATTAATGCAATTAACAACAGAGAAAGTATCAATTTTTGTTAGCGGAAAGCCGAATAATACTACATTTTGGTAGTATTATGCGAATCTATGAAATAAAACATAAATTAAATATTATGTTATTTAATTTATGCAATTAACAACAGAGATTGTTATTACGGAAATAAGTTTAGTAAATAGAAATGAAAGCAGAAACTTTTATGGGATTATTATCCCTTTTTTATGGGATTAGTTCATATTTACTGAAATGTAATGAATCGCAAATTGAGAAATTTCTGCTTGAATTTTCATAAAATTAATATTGAATTTCTGTAGTTTATATTTATTTTTTTGTGTTTTTAGTTTATTTACGTGGTTTAATTTAAAAAATACTTTTTCTCTAAATTGAACCTGGAATCAAATTTTTATTACCTGAGTTACTACTGAGCTACCAACTCTCATGCTTTTTGGTGGTGCAGTTTTACTAGTTGGTACTATAGCATATTGCGGTAAAGCTGGAAATAAATCATCATAGCTAAATGCTGGTGTTGCTGGTTGTACCGATGCATTGTCCTGGGTCTGAACGGTGTCATTAACTAAAAATATCGAAAATATAAGTTTTTTTTTACCAATTTTATAAAATTATATATTTATTATTACCATTTGAATCCTCCATCACTGCTGCTTGCATTACAAAAAAAGAAGAATAGTCCTTATTCGTTCCAAGTCGTTACAGTCACACTGAAAACAATAACAATATTTTTAATTTTGCTAAAAATAAAAATATGAAAATTATCGAAAAGACAACCACAAAAATACAATATTGAAGAAAATTAAAAATTTTCTTTAAATAATTTTTTAATCTACATCCGTCGTCGTCGTGGTAATTTTATACGCAGAACTATATAATGATAAGACAAAAAAAAAGTGACAACCATAAACTAGGAAACAATCATTGTTGTGTTTCTTTTATTTACTTATATAAAAAAACATAAAAAACGAAAATCTAAAAATAGATAAAGAATAAAAACTCATACGACAAGACAAATAAATAGAAAAATATTTCTGTTTAGTACATATAGAAAAATAGATAATGAAAATATTATTAATTTATTTATAAGTTATTAGAATGGCCGGTAATTATGTATAGGCAAAATTCTTAAAAATTAATAATTTAAATTAAAAATATTTAAATTATTACTAGGACAAGCTGGGAACGAATTTACTTTTCACAAAAAACTTCTAGTTTTATTGGTGCACACTGGAAAGATTGGGAACACTGTGTCGTGTCAGGAATTGTGACAATCTTTATTAGTTAATGATTTTGATAGATAAATATGTAAATTTGGGTTTCCGGCATATAAAATCAGGTAATAGTGTATATTTGCTAGAAAAATTTACTATAACTACTTAAATCGTTTTGTGATCTAGTTATTGCCCGTAAAATTTAATGTCAAATGCAGTGGGTTCCTAACAAAATTTCCTATTATATATAATACATGTTTGTCCTACACATGTGAAATTTAGAGATATCGTGCACATTTCATCCTGCACCTTTGAATTGTGATCATTTCATCGTCCATCAAATAAATATTGAATTCACATTCTTGTAATGATATATATATTGCTTCGCAAATGTTTTGTCTAATATAACTGGTAATAATAATTTTAGATTCTTTAGTTGTAGAATTAATTTAATTGTTGAATTTCTCAAACACTATAAAAACGTGGAAGACCTAGATACAAATAATGTATAGGTTTCTACAATATTACAAACCATAAAAAAGCTTCATGAATAATCATATCATTAAAAAATAGAATAATTATCAAACTAGTTTATTTTTTTTTTTGGCTTTTTTTTTATATTTCGCAAGTAATAAAAAATTACATAAGTAATCATTTATTATCAGTAGTCACAAAAATAAATAAAAAAAATATTTAAATAATTATAATTTAGAATAAAATAAAAACGACATGGTATCTATCTTACAATATTTTATAACATACACAAATCTATAATATAATTTACTTCCACATCATCAAAACACATGTATAAACATTTGCCAGTTGGTTAAACCATTTTAGATAGTTCAATTGGAATAGACCTAAATAGATCTACTGGGAGACTGGTTTTGAGACTAGGTTCTGTATGAGATTCTGAGGAAGTTACGATTTGGTTAGCCCGGCAGAATAATGTCTCGACTGGAGAATTGTTTTCACCTTGTCATAATCGTTTGGATGAATACTTATAATAAAAATATAATTTCGTATTAATAAACTTAGTTTTAGGATAGTTTCATCTTTAAAACAGGAATATAATTACGTTTTTTTTTTATTTTTTTAAATTGAATACAATTAATTTTTAAGTATAAGCTATTTTTTTTTTTAATTAAATTTTATTTCAGTACAAAAAATTTACAAAGTAATCTTTCTGATAAGATAATTAAAAAAAAAAAAATCAAATTAAATCGTCAACATATTTAGAACTCGTGATATATAATATTGATAACCTTTTTTATATTTTACCATATGGCAACAATTTAAAAATGCATTTTCAAATAAATATATTCTAATAATATGGTTAAATTCAAGAAAATCTAATTCATCAGCATAAATGTAAATGTAAATTTATTTGAATGAAATAATAAATTAATTTAAAATAACGTACAAATGAAACAATTGAATAATTTAAAGAAATATGAAGAGTATATATTTTTAATTTATATTAATATACCTATACTTATTAAATTATTATTTTTTTTAATTTCAATAACAAATATTTACCTAATTATTCTATGAAGAAAACATTGAATTATTTCATTTAGTTCATAATATTTAAATAATTTATTATAAAAAATTAAGTAAATTAGATTCTAGATTTCTATTTCATTAGCGATTTATAAAAGAATTTTTAATTCAAATTTATAGTTCAAATTGAAATAATAAAAATATTTTTTTTTTCCAATGAGATTAGGTTAATTCTGATTAAATTTTAATTGATTAATATAAAAAAGATTCGATAATATTGCTAGAAGCAGGTTAGATAGGTGCAGTAATTAAGATGAACCGTATTATTATTTAGAACTAAAAGGGCTTCCAAAATCCAATATGAAAGACTTCGAAATTTGGTACGAATACAAAAGAAAACAAATTTAAAACAACTAAGTACTAAGATATTACTGCCTTTACAATGCAATGCACTATACACAACAACCATGTGGTATGAACCATGGTGAGTTATGTTTAGCTTTGCTTAATAACGTACCTAGGCAGTAGGCAAATTATATATTTAAAATCGGTTCAATAGGTGCTAATACAAATATTAAACATTGCTGAATTTAAGGAATATGATTTATTTTTTAAGTATAATTTCTAGTTAGTTACAGTAAATGTAGAACAACATCAACATTATAAGACATAATTTCACGTTTGATGTGGTACCAAACTTATTTGAAATTTAAGTTTTAATTGAAAGAAAAGGAAGGTTTAGATAAAACATATTTTATAATAATCAGCAATAACTAATTGCTGAGTGATATTTCTGGAAAACAATTGCCAAAGCTCTAAGTTAAGATTTTATTCAAACTATAAATAATTTTCTACAAATTTCCACATCTTGTAGAGTTAAGATTCTCTTAACTTTATCTAGGGTTACTTTACAGTAGCATATAATATGTTCCAAAATTTCTTCCTCAACAAAAGAAATTGTATTTAGCCGAACCCTATAAATTTTGTATATAATAATAATATATTTAGCGTGTAGGAATGACGATTTTTTTTTTATATTTTTTCTTTAGGTTACAAGGAAATATTTAAAACAAACTTTCGGAAAAATATATATTTCTACAAAATGAATTATATATTATTGTCTATTTATTTCTTTTTGTTTGTAGCTATTTAATTCATTGAAGGTTTTTTTTTCAATACATTTTTCTTAATTGGATTTTTTTTTATAGGTGAATGACCGATCTTTAAAAATAGTTCCACAAAGTTTATAATAAAAGTACATAATATTCTTATTTTCCATTGTTTTTAAAGGTGATATTTTTGTAAAATTATAAATATAAAAACATTTTTAAAGTGTAATCTTTTTTAAATATATATATTTTGCAAATAATTTTACTTTTTCAAAAAAAGAAAAAGAAAATATTATTTAAATATATACATATATACGCATTTAAATTAAATTATTTCCTTGTTTACTTTAGGTTGTATTAGAAATTATATATAAATCAGAAAAACGTCGTCTTAATAAATAAACAAATAAAAACGTTTTAATAGATTTTAATGAATTTCCATCTAAAAATTATTTCATAACACGTGGCAAATATGATAGGTATTTATGTAAAAGATTTTTTTAAAAATATACTACATTACTATATATATTATTTTTCTTTCTCACACCCCAATAGAAACTTTTGGTTTTGGCTTGATTAATATATAGAAAAAAATATTTCTTAAAAATTTATTTAAAAGAAATTTATGTTTGTTTGTTTGTGTGTGACACGACATAAAAATAAATCAACACCGGCAAAAAATTCTTCATTATTTTCAAAACTTTATGAATGATCAACCACAAATTGTGCAATTTATGCCGGCATTTAATTGAAATTATTTAAATTTACTAAAAAATTTAACTTGTAAAATTAAAATTTATTTCTCAGAAAAGAAATTAAATAATAAATAAAAAAAATTATATATTTATTTTGTCAACGTATGCAACTGCGAGCACTTTCTTATTTGTGTGCGTGTGTGTAATATTAATTGAATAACCCTACAAACACACAAAATATAAGAATTTATATTAAAATCGTATTTGCAGACGTGTCGACAAAAATTGAAATAAAAAATATCAAATTTCTTATTGAAATTCTATTCGAGTAAATGAGACAGAACGTGGTTTTTGACATTTCTTGTAAAAAAAATAAAAAAAAGGAATTTAAAAAAAAATTTCTCAATTTAATTTTTTTTGGTTAGAATTAGAAACACACCAAACCGTGATTAAAAAAAACACGTTCTAGACATAAAATTTCTTTAAATTTAATTCAAACTATATAAATAATTAATGAATGTATTTCAGATAATAAATATTATGATATTTTTCTACTTACTGTACTGTAAATTCCAATAAAATCCGGCCTTAATAAATTGCTGCCGCTAAATCCAGTTTGATAAAAACTTGGCTTTGTGTTTATGTTATCTAGAAAACAATTGTTTTTTTCATGAATTAATATTTAAATTATGAATATTTTTTTAGATTTTCTTTATAACACTTAACAAAAATGAAAAAAAAAATATTTAAAACAAATTTCAATTTTTATATTTTTTAGGTAGGTCGGTGATTTTCTTTTTTACACTATTTTACTTGCACCACGCACACATGAATTTTAACAAGTTTCATAAAGAAATTCGCATACTTTCAGAATCTACTCACTAACACATATAAATTATTTTCATATTGCACGCGTTTTTTTTTTTTGAAATGGGAATCTTCGTGGTGGCAAGATTTTTTTTTAAAAAAAAAATTGAAGACGTACAAAAATGGAAATTTGCAAAAATATAACAAATTTTAGTAATATAAATACTTGAAATTATTTATACTATGGTGATATTTAAAGAAGCACTTTAATTATTAAGTTAGTTATTTTGATGAAACGTTTTATTTAGATGAATTTATATTAAAACTTAAAGAAAAGAAATAAATTAGAGAAACTCACCTAACCTACTTGACAGTAGTGTTATTAATGAGAAATTGTTAAAGCTAAAAATGAGAAATTTTTTGCAGAATTTTCTCCCCAAAGAAGATAGTGTGCGTTACGAAAATGTCACAAAAAATTTTAAAGAAAAAAATTTGTTAAATGTCATTTCTTTCTATATTTTGGAAATACCGATTTACGATTTTCGGAATTCTGAATTCAGAAGTTATCTTGAAAACGAAATGTACGAATTCCAAACTTTAAAAATATAGTTTTTAATTTTTATTTTATGAAAAATAAAAAAAAACTTATTTCGTTAAACATTGCATTTGTGATTATTGTAAACTGAATTGAAATTTCTGTGTTAGCGCGTCAAGAAGAGTTCAAAATTTTTTATATAACCTTTAAATTGTGATATTGTGAAATGTGAAGTGATATCGAGTGTACGCCGTAGGTAATGAGAGTATATACATACTATATTTATTTATTGATAATGGTCGGAACATATAAGACATATAGTCGGTACATATTCGACAATTCGACTAAGTATTATATCTGCAAATATTCAATTACAGTATGGGAGCCATTTTACAATTTTATTGTTAGATGAATTTAACAAATTAGGCTTTTTAAAAAAGTTTTGAATTATGCAATGCATAAGCGTAAATGAGCTTGCTTTCAAAAAAATAAATTTATATTTATTTTATTTTATCACATTTTCTTATTAGAGTTTTTATAATAGATCGCTTCCAGCTAATATGTTTCTTATACTTTTAATAAAACGTAAGCTCGCTTGTTGTTAATTATATTTTTATATTCTAATATTCAAGTTAATATATAATATTTGTATTTCTTGCTAGCTACATTAATGTCTATGGGAATACATATAAAATATAATGTAATTTTTATTAAATGTGTAGAGAAATATTAAATTTAAAAGTAACATTAAAATTACTCTAGTATAATCTTAACTCAGAATTCAAAACCAACTTATTCTTACTATTTCTTACAAAAAGGAAAAGTAAGTTGGTTGTGAATTTTAACCGGGTACTTTACTTTAATTACTACAGTTTAATTTAGTTTTGGTTGAGGAAGAATTCTGAGGCACTTAACATAACTAAATCATTTTTTTTATTAGAGTAAAAAAACAAATTTTTTTTTGTTTCAGTTTTTGAAACTCAACTGCAATAATGTCTTTTAAGAATGAATACAAAATGATATATTTTACTTAACAGAAATTAATGAGTCTTTAGTATATTTAGTTCCTTATTCAATTTTTCCACGCAAACGCAAAGCTCCGCAGAAAAGGTGCAACCATGCTTATGTAGTTATTAAAATAAAATACTTCAAATTTAATAGTTTGCATTGTAGAATTACTTTCCTTTGTATTACATTGAATTAGTATTCTGAACAAATTGAAAATTGGAAGTTTTCCGAAATTTGTAAGAAAATGTAACAACATTTTCGGAAAGCAGTTTGCAGCCGGTGTTCAGAATCTGGAAATGCGGCGTTATTACAAACAAAAGCTATGAATCCCAATAAACAATTTAAATTTTCATTTCTTTTTGCTCAAACAAATTCATAATTCATACTCAAACAAACTTGCCAGATCAAAAAATTCAGTCTTTGGCGCCTAATAAGATTTTGTATTGTTCTGTGCGAGAGTGTGTGTAATATTTTTTTCATCAAACGGACAACTTCAGTCAATCAGTTCTTTTTTTTATTTTAATAAGAAAATCCAAAAATTATATTGTATAAAGAAAAATGCAGTAGTTAAAATAAATTATTTAGAAATATTAATTCTATTAATTTTTTTATTTGCAAATTTACTTTAAGCTATCTGAAATTCGTGATTTTCAATTTAGAATAAATACAAAAAAAGTGTGTTTCTTGAAAAGCAAAGGTAGTGTGCACGTTAACGAACACCATCATAGAAAAACTTGTGTAAAAACACTAATCGAATCACTTTTAGTGTGGATTTTTTTTTCTCGATTTTCTCGGATTGTCGATTTTTCATCATCGTGTTCTTACTTACCTCTAAATATTTCATCAAATTTGTCTATCCTTTTTCAAAATACAAAAACTTTCTAGATTTGTGTTAATATATATTTATAATAAATATATTGAATAAATAATAAAAACAATAATTAAGAAAATTTAAAAAAAAAACATGAATTCTAAAGCGGACGTAAATAGGCGAGTACTTGCTATCCAGGCTAAGAAAAAACGTCATAAAACAAATAAGAAAAAGGGTAAACCAAATGGTTTAGCTAATAATCAAAATCCAACAACACAACAACAGCAACAACAAAGTGGTGGATCAAGTGGTGGTAGTGGTGGAGCACAAAATACCTCTTCAACATCATCAGGAACATCTGTAACCGCAGCAGTTAATCTTGATGATGCTGCCGCCATTATTGTAAATCAACAACAACAACAAAATTCTATTAGCACCGGTGGTAGTGTTAAAAATAAATTATCAACACATGGTAGTTCATCAACAACTACTTCAATATCTAATGATATAAATCCACCTGCAATAATACCATTACCACCACAACAACAACAATACTCAAATAAACAACAGCAACAACAAAAATATAAGGATATTTTACCACCACCACGTAGTTCATCAAATGAATCCGATGAACCAGAAATAAACAGTGAAGATGATGAACAGGAACTCAAAGAAGATTACTGTAAGGGTGGCTATCATCCTGTTAATATTGGTGACTTATTTCAAGGTAATAAATTATGGTAATGGTAATATACATAAATAATCAAAATTTAAGCTTAATAAATTGGAAATTTAATATAATTCAGTCGTTAAATTCAAATTCTTATGAATTTTTATGATTCAGCAAAAATACAAAAGGATCTATAAATTTAATTCATTATGAGATTATGACCCTTTGCATTTTCATTCTTGTGTTGTTTGTAACAAGTAAACAATATTATTTAAAAACAAAATAAAATATTTGTAGAACTAAAAAAGGGCAAGGTGATGAGAGGTTGCTATTTAGTTAAACTTAATGGTCTTTTTTAGTTGATAAGGCGTTGTTTGTAACAAGCAGTACGCTTATAGAGTAAAGCACAATCAGGAAGTAAAAAATGGTTGTAGTTCCCTGGTGTTTAGTTGTTCTGAGGTATAAGTGGGACAACATACATTTAAGTAACATAATTTTGTTTATATGAATATCATATAATTAGTTTTATTAATTCTAACTAATATCGTAAATAATTAAAATAATAAATTATTTAATTAATTTTTTACACTTCAACTAATAACCCGATTTACTACACCCTCGGTTTCCAAAGTGTGAAAGCGTATGACAAATAAGTGCCTGAAAAGGTGGATTGTAAAGTGTACCCACTTTAATATGAAAAAAAATTGTTATTAGTTAAACTTAAATTAACGAACGACAAATTAATATAACGTTGTAATATTTGTATGTGTAATAAAAAAGAAACAACAAATCTGTCCCATTTTATAAATATTTTCTATTGCCTAGGTTGCCTAAATAAGGCAAAAAATGCTGATAGAAGAGTTATAAAATCGATAAAATTATATATATATATATATATATTTATGTATATATATATATATATATATATATATATATATATATATATATATATATATTACATTATATATAATTCAGATATGTAAAATGATTTACACCCAACTCTTGTAAACATAACCAAAAAAAAAAAAAAAAATCAACAAAATTACTATACCTTCAGAAGCTAACAAACTCTCTGATTATTATGTTTTTTTTTTGCTTAATGATGTGTAAATGGGGAGTTTAGTTTTTTTACATATATAGGTATATTTATTATTACTTTTATAAGAAAATTGTCTATTTTATTGGTCTAATTTGGTTCATTCTACTGTAGTAAACACAAAAATAAAAAAATCACTTAGATGTAATATTATGTTAAAAACCTATTATAAAATTTTAGATAAAAACTTAGTGAATAAATATAAAAAAAAATCACCTATTAGAAAACGTTTTATATTTGAAATATGTATTATCTGGTATAAAATCGTGTAATACAATCAATCACAACACGAATGCGCTTCTGTTAGCATAATTTAAAGTTAAAATTTAAAATTTGGAGTGATGAATAATTACATATATATGTATATATTTTTAAATTCTTTAAAATAATATGCTGGATTCTAAATTCAGAAAGAAAATCCTCACCTAAAATCAATCCAGGATATTTTTTTTTTAATTTAATTTTTTAGATTAATCATAAACCAATGTGATGATTTTTATTAATCCACTAAACTAAGATATTAAAATGTTATATAGTTTGTATAAAAATTGTTAAGATCAAATATATTTCGGTTAAATTTTTAGCTGACTCAAATTTTATCAAAATTGTTTAACTAAAAGTAGCTCAAATGTGTAGTATTGAACGGAAGTTTTTACGATCAAAAGATTATATATTTTTCATTGGCGATTTCCATACCTTGCGGGTTAAAAATCTGTAAACAATTTTTAAAATATAATTGAAATATCGGCAATATAGATTTAATTTAAATTCGTAAAATAATAATATTATTTAAATCATTTCATATTATATTTTCTTATTTTGATTCTTTGTCTCATTTCAACAAAATGTGTTTTTTTTTGTTGCCTTCACTAAACTACGAAAAAAATATTCTAATTATTTTATTTGTAATTACTATTACAAAAATATAAAATAAATGTCCTAATGCCAAATCAGGCTGCCTGCCATTCAACTTATTTTTATAATTCTTCCGGAAAGTATTCCCTTTGGGTCGATAAACTATTCAACATTATATCTTAGTTAAATGTATTTAAATAAAAAAAAAATAATAATATTGCATATAAAGAATAAAAAAAAATTGAGAATAATAATATATTATGCATCAAAAGTAACAATTACTAAGTGTAAATTTTGACAGATATTAATTATATATTATTAAATTTAGCTTATACTTATTTTCCGGTTAATTTTTTTTAGACTCTTTTTAATATTTCATATAATATAACAAAAATTCATATTAAGTTCAGGTATTGGGTTGCCTAATAAATATATTCTGATGACGAACGTTATGGTTGATAGATTTTTGTTGTCTATTTTTAATATATACATATATCATATATGTACATATATTAGAAAATGATAGATAAAGAGCTGGAAATGATTTTACATACGACATTTATATAAAGCGTATAAATTTTTGGTGGAAGACGTTAATGAAGGACATTTAGCAAATTATGCTTGGTCAGTCTCCATAAGAGTAACTAATAAAAAATCTAGTTTCAATCTAGTTTATTAAATCAAAATTAATAAAAATTATTGCTAATATTGTCCTTTTTTAGTATTTGTAATGACAAATTTTGTTATATTAAGTAATTTGAATCTTCAGAATACTAAATGTGTAAAGTGACTTTGAATATTTAGTGGCTCTGTTACACGGCTTTCTACGTTTACCATTATCTAATTAAAGTTCTAAAAGGTCTACCTGTAAACTTATTACGCGACGTAAACTTATTCGTGACGTAAAAAAACAGTTGCCAACTCTTTGTGTATATGTTTATTTTTGGAAATGATTTTTTTTTTTTTTGCGAAATATGTCCGCGTTTTTTGGCTTTAATATTATTTAAATGTGATGGAGATTGCCAAATTATAATAATATTAATAAAATGAAAATTATATTGTATAAATTTTTATAATATGCAAATAAATTGTTATTATTGTTTAAATTAAATTTTTAGATTCGATTTTGTGTATAGAAATTAAAACCAAGGAAATTATTGTTGTCATTGTTTTCATATTGGTCAAAAAATTACATGCTTCTATACAATGCTAGATATAAGAGATCAGTTAGATCACAGGTTGTTGCAATTTTCCACCATCAAGACCCAAATTTAATATTATCTACAAAATTTTATTATACATAAAAATGCTTTAATCTAATCTAAATTATATTAATTTGAAGAAAAAAAAAAACATTAATTCTTTTTAAGTGCAGACCATGATAAAATTTATATATAATTAAATTTATTAATTCTGACTTTCGTCCAATTTATATATACAACTGAATTATATTATTGCCCGGAAATATACAAAAAGAAAAAAATTGATAAAGAAATTTTTTTTTTTATTGTACGAGAATTATTTTTTTTAGAAAACGGTCGATTGCACTGTTACAAAATCATTGCGGAATTCAAAAACTAAAAACTTGCTACAAAATTTTACATATTTATAATTATTTCTATTATGGACCTCGATAGCTATTTGTAGAAATTTTTACAATAGCCAAAATAAGTGATTTGCTTAAAATTAATATCATAAGTATGAGCGTGAGTATTTAATCTCTCTCTGCTGCATTTTAATATTGTTATTCAACAAAATTAAATGCATCGAAATTCTTCGAACATACCATCAACATAATTTTGTTGAATTAAGACGCTGGTGATAGAAATGTTGAAAAGGTCTGCTAAATAACGCAAATGGTTCGCATGTTCGGTAATGTTTTTAACCTAAAAATTACAATTCATACTCCTCATAAATATTCTAAGACAGTGGAAACCTGGAAACGTAACCAAATCGTAAGACAAAATTATGCCTTCTGCTAAGGTAAACGTTCTAATCCTTTAAAACACTTGTTTCTTTTAGTTAGAAAAATGATTTTTGATTACCCCGTGGACTTTATTAAACAATCCCATTACAAAAATATATAATATTTTTTTTTTTGTTATAAATAATTTATAATTAATTATTGAAACTATGTATTTTTTAGGACGTTATCATGTTGTCCGTAAACTTGGTTGGGGACATTTTTCAACTGTATGGTTATGCTGGGATTTAGAAGATAAACGTTATGTTGCTATTAAAATTGTTAAATCAGCACCACATTTTGCTGAAACAGCTAAAGATGAAATAAAAATATTAAAATCTGTACGTGAAAGTGAACCATCAAATCCACGACGTAATAAAACTGTACAATTATTAGATGATTTTAAAATAAATGGTGTTAATGGTACACATATTTGTATGGTATTTGAAGTATTGGGTGATAATTTATTAAAATTAATACGTAAATCAAATTATCGTGGTATACCAATACAAAATGTTAAATCAATTATACGTCAGGTATTAGAGGGTTTAGATTATTTACATACTTGTTGTAAAATAATACATACAGATATTAAACCAGAAAATGTATTATTATGTGTTGATGATCAATATGTTCGAACATTAGCAAATGAAGCAACTGGTTTATATGTTATGAATTTTAAAATGTTTCCATCATTTGTTAGTAGAGCACCAAAAGAATACCGTGAACCACAAATAACTGGTAAAATGAGTAAAAATAAAAAGAAAAAATTAAAGAAAAAAGCTAAACGTCGTTTAGAATTATTTAAAAAACAATGGGATTATTTAGAACAAGCAACTACTGGTGGTAGTACTGGTGCTGGTATACCACCAGCTGGTGATGGTAATAATATATTATTACCGTCACCACCAATTAAAATCGATGATAATAATATTGAACAAAATTTAGAAGAAGATGGCATTAATAGTAATATTGATGAATTAACAACATATAGTCATGATGATGATGATGATAAATGTACTAGTATTGATGGTGGTGCAGTTAATAAAAGTGATAATACTAATAAAAAAAATATTATAGAAAATGGTGTTGGAGTTGGTTCTGATGTAGATGATGATGATGATGATGATAATGATATCAAAGATGATGATGATCAAGACGACGATGATGATAATGCTGATGATGGTGATGATGATGATGAAGAAAATGATGATAATAAATCAAATCCATCATTATCACCAAAAAAATTAAATTCAAATAAATTAATAATTAATAAAAATAATAAAAAACAAATGAAAAAACATATTGGTGGCAACAACAAAAATAATAAATCATTAAATATAATTGATATAAATTCAGATTTAAATAATATAGAAATTGATGCAACAACAACAAATATTAGTAATATTATAAAATCATCAACATCAACAACAACCAATGAACAACAAAATGATCTACAAAATAATAGTGATGATAATGAAATACAAGAATTACAACAGCAACAACAACACAATAATCATCAAGATAGAAATTCAATGGGTAGTAGTAGTAGTGATTGTGGCGGTGGTGCTGCTGTATCAACAAAAAAATCTAAACAAGTTTTATTACCAAAAAAAGATCCAGCTTTAGATATATGTAATTTAGATGTTAAAATTGCTGATTTAGGTAATGCATGTTGGGTACATAATCATTTTACTGAAGATATACAAACACGTCAATATCGTTCATTAGAAGTAATATTAGGTGCTGGTTATGATTGTTCAGCAGATATATGGAGCACAGCATGTATGGCATTTGAATTAGCTACTGGTGATTATTTATTTGAACCACATTCTGGTGAAAATTATTCACGTGATGAAGATCATATTGCCCATATTATTGAATTACTTGGCCCAATACCAAAACATATTATATTTAGTGGTTTATATACACAATTTACATTTAATAAAAAAGGTGAACTTAGAAATATAACTGGTTTAAAACCATGGGGCCTTATTGATGTATTAACTGAAAAATATGAATGGCCATTAGAGGAAGCTGTAGAATTTGCTAATTTTTTAAGGCCAATGTTAGAATTTGATCCAAAAAAACGTTCAACAGCATCTAATTGTTTAGATCATCCATGGTTAAGATAAAATCAATTTCATATTACCACTACTGATATACTTAATAAAATAAAGAGAATCTTTAAAAGAACATTTCAAAAATAACTAATCAGTCTTTAAAAAAAAACACACATAAAAAATACTGTTGTAATAATCTAATAATAAATTTTTTGTGAAAAAAAAAAATTTAATACACAATATAAAATCAAAAAAAATTTGTATTTAAATTATTCATTTTTTTTTTTTTTTTTTTAATTAAATTGTAATGATAAAAATGAAGGAAACAACTTGAATTTAAATAAAAACAATTTCAATAATTTTAATTTTTATAATTTTTGTTTTGCTTTTTTTTCACTGTTTAATTTTTGTTTTAATAACTTAAAAAATTTTACTTGTTAATAATTGCAACAAAAATTCAAATTTTTTTTTTTAAATTCAAATGTAAACCACGTTTTAAATTTATTAAAATATTATATTTATGAAAAAAAAATTGTCAGTTAGATCATCATAAGAGCACAACATTTCTTAAATTAAAAAAAAAATATAAATTGTAATTTTTTTTTTTTATTTGTAATAATTTGTTCTTCCTTATAAATAATTACAACTTGAAATATAAATTGTTTTAATAGTTTTTAAGAAATTCTTATACAACATTGCTAATAATGTAAAACTCAAATTTAGAATCTTTAATTTATTTATTTTTTACCAATAAGATTTCACCTTTTTTTTTAGCTGTTGTGAATGTAGAAAAAAAGGTATTAATTTTTTTTTGTGTTTTCGAAAAGTAAAATTAATCGTAACTATGTAATTGAAGAAAATATTATTGTATAATTGAGAATATAATTAAAAGATAACTAGAAATAAAAACAATCATTTCTCTATGATCTTGAGAGATTATAATTTTTTAATTTTTATTTAAATTAAGATCTGAATCACTGTGATAGTGGTTGCTCATAATTAATAATGAAACATGAACATCTATTTTAGAAAATCAATAATAGTTTTTTTTTTAAAACCATACATAATTAATTAATTGGTTTTTTAAAACAGAGCCGCCAACATAACAGGAAATATTTTTTTTTATATAATTCAATAAATTCATCGATTTTAAATATAAATAAATAAAAATTCTTGGTTATTGTATTTAGAAAAGGAAAATATAATAAAAAAAATCGAAAAAAAAATTAATAAATATATCAAATTTGAAAAAAATATCTCAAATTACGAACAAAATTGCTCGAAAATCCATTAATTTCAACTGAGTAATGTCATGGAAACAAATGATTAATTAAGGTCTGTCTATACGAAATAAGTTAATTATTTAATTAAGAAAATTTGTTAATTATTTGATTAATTAATGTCTATGGATGCGCCCTTAAATTTTACATTTTAACTGATGTTTTTCCTATTTAAGTAACAAATTTTAAAAATTTAATTATTCTCAATAGAATTACAAATACTGCATGTGAAATAACGTATTTATTTATTACTAAAATATAATAATTATTGGTGGCCTTATATTTTAAAGAAAGAAATTAATTTTATTATAATTTTTTTTTGCAAAATTTCATAATTTTATTAAAAGAAAATTGATAATAAAAATAGATGTAAAATCAAAATGGCATTATGATATAAATTAATTTGATTTGAGAATTTTGGTTTTAATTTGATTTGGAAAAACATTGAATTTCATAAATTTTTATAAAAAATTAAGTGATATAATTTATTTATAATAATAATAATAATAATAAATAACACAGGTACACAAATTGATCTCGATGATGAAAATTTCTTTAAAATTTCTGCAAAATAAAAAAAAGCACATTTAAAAAAAAAATTAATATAATTTTTAAAATTTTAAAATGTTTTTAAAAACTAAAAACAAATTTATTATATATTTAAACCAACACGCTCCATAATATTAACAACACAAGGTCGAAGATTTGAAAAGATAATAAAATAATATTTAATTAAAAAAAAAAATAATGAATACAAAAGTAAGAAAATATTAAGCAAAAAGAAAAAAAAAATTAGATAAAACAATTACATGTACTAAATGTTTATTTATGTTAAAATGTATTCTAAAAATAAGAACACATAAAACTACTTATATATATTTAAAAAATAATCGTAGAACCAAAAAATGTATTACAAAATTATGAAGAAATATAAAATTATAAAAAAATAATCATAAAAATTTCAGAAAAATATGCGAGAATCAAATATAAAATATAATATTAATTAAAAAATAAAAATAAATAATATAGAAATGTATAATTTTTATTTGTATTCATTGAATGAATTAATTAATTTGATTTGAAAACATGTTTAATAAATAAAATTCAAAAGTAGAAAAATCCAGTATGACAAATTATATTAAATATAAACACTAATAAAACTAAATAATATTGATTAACAAAATGTGTTAAACAAAATCTTAACAAAAATGGTTAGATAAAATAAAACTGAATACATTTAAATGTATAATTTCAAAAATCAATAGATATATAAAAATTATAATTTATAAATAAAATTGTTTTTTTGAAACAGACAAAATTAGAAGGTGTATTTTTGGTAATAATAACAAACAAAACAAAAAGGCACTAAAAATGATTAATGGGAAAAATGTGAAGAGTATAAATTTAAAATTCCCGTTTAACTTCAGATATAAGAAATATTAAAATATATTCTTTTTTTGATTCATTTTTTTAACTGCCATTTAATTCTATATAAAACCTTATAATAAAATAATCTTTAACCATTTTTTTTGTATATCCTAAACATTTTATTTTGGTTTTACGAAACGACAAAAATTTAATTTAAAATATAAAAATCATATAATTACAGAAAAAAATAAATTTAAATAAGTACCAAAATAAATAGGACTTTTATAAATATTATTAATTACATCGTTAATAAACCCAATAATACATGTTTATATTTTGTAGAAAAATCAATTTATTAGTTTATAAATTAAATAAATGAATAACAATTAATTATATTATTTCAAAAAGAAATATATATAAATAAATATCTTGTTTTATTCTTAGAATATGTTTTTAATGTCGTATATTTATAGAGAGATTCCAATTAATTCAAATTCAGTGGTTTTCATATTTAAAATTGAACGAGAGGAAAGATTGGGATTGGGATATTTACAAAAAGTTAAGATGTGAAAACAAGAAATCTATTTTTTAAAAATGTGGTATACTTTATAAAAATGTTTCCGTTAACATTATTATCTTCCATTCATTCATTTACTTACAGTAAATAAAAATACAATTCATCTTCTCCGACCAAACTATAACACTATAAAATCTATGGACAATTTAAAAAATATATACAATTACATTTAAATAATACCCAATTGTATTCTTTTCAGATGAAATTTAAATTTCAACTGTTTTTATAATTTTGAATTCAAGAACTTAGAAATAAAATGCCATCTTTGGTTGGATTAGTTCTATCACGATTTATATGCCATCTGACGGCAAATAGTTTTTATAATTTATAATTTTAATAACTATTGTTTGTTGGGTTATTTATTTGACATATACGCTTTCAAATGACATTTAGAAAATTATCAGGCTCCGATTAAGAAAAAATAAATAAAAAATAATAAAAAAAATATGAAAAATGTCATTAGTGTCAAATAAGTGAGAAAATGTCGTCCATGTCTCCCTCCGAGGTAAGTTTTTTTTTAATACATTTATTATTATTTATTAAAATAATTAAAAGAATTTTAAACTAAAATAATACTAGAAACTTTAATCTTTAATAAAATATTAAAAATTTGTATCAAACATTGTTTTTCATATTGAAATTTGATCGATAAAAAATTGTTTTCTTGATATTTTCTCTGGGTTTTCTTGCATAGATTCAAGTTCTTATTTTTATACATATAGTTTTATAATTATTCAACATTCATGTACGCATTCTAAATAATCTAAATTAAATAATTATAATAATTTTAAATAATAGAAATAAAAAATCATAAATTTGTTGAATGGTTGAATATTTTATAAGGAACTGGAAGATTAAACGAATTACACCGGATTCAGATAATCATAAATATTTTATATATATTTAAAATGTATATTATAAAATTATGTTTATTAAAAACTTCTATATAGTAATTCTGTATCAAATCAATAAACAATCGATTGCATACAAAAAAAATATTTTACTTAAAATTGATTACATTCGATACCTTGACATTGATAAAAATCAATAATTCTGTATATAAATATTACATATATTTTTAATTTGTATTTAAAATATATTTAAATATATCAAACATAACTATAAACTCTTATAACAACATAATCCAGAGTCGGATTAAGATTTTAAAGGACTTGCACTCATGAGAAGATTCCTACGTACTTCAAAATTTAAAAAATATTACAAGTATATATACAATAAGTTTTTACAAAAGCTTTACATCCATCACAATAAATAATTATCCATTTCCATAATACTATTTTAGTTTGAATTGGATGAATTAATTACTAGTTAAAATTTAATCAATTAAATAACCTTCACTTTACACGTGTATTGCAGAAAAGATTTTGAATGAAATTTGAATAGAAATTCTCTTTTTGGTTTCTTAAAAACACAATCTTTTATCGAATCAATATAAATTCTGTAATTATTTTTTTTATAAATTAAAAAATGGTTTTTATGTTATAAATAAATTATAATTCTTTGAAAATTTTAAATATTAACAATTATTACGTATTAGCTGCGAAAAAACTTTCTATAATTCCAAAAATTTATTCCAAAAAATCGAATACTTAATTTTATTTTGGTTGTATTTACAAATTACAACCAATCGTAATCAATTTAAAAATATATGTTGATTTTACCATTAACAATACATAGTTATTAATAAAATATAAAATAGCTCAAAATCAAAGCAACCATACTCTAAATCAACAGGTACGCGTATAAAATCTGAAATTTTATTTTTATTTTTGAAATAAATTGCAAAATAATGACATAGGCCAGCTGATTTATTTTGATTTATTGTCAAAATATTAATTTTTAGTTAATTAGTAGATTTATGATATCCACATTATTTAACGTTTACAATCAGTTTCCAGAATTGAACATTTACATACGAACTTAAATTAAATATATTTCGAATATACGCTAGTTAATTTGTTAGACTGGTTCCTAGTTCCGATACCTAAACCAATTAGATTTGATTATATTAGAATGGGTTTTACCAATGTGCTTGTCAGATTTCCGATTATTTGGTTTTGTAAAATCATACATCACAAATTGATAAACCAGAAAATGTAGATGATATGGTTTTTTTCTTCTCAGTTTTATATTTTGCGGTAAAGGTTTGCCATTTACCTTCAATTACTAAATCCTGTGGGTTACATTTTGTATACGAGGCTCAGCATGTAGCACTTAGTTTCTGTTATTCTGATGATATGGTTTTAATATTCTACAAATTCATTGGTATAGCCTTAAATCACATCTTATAACAAATTAATATTTGCGCAATATAAAAATAATTTATATACAAGAATAAAATAAAAACAAAAAATATTTTAGCAAATTCTACGAGGGCGAATGACCCGCCAGATTAATTATTTCAAAAATTAAACTCAATTTAACAGCAACACTCGGTTAATAAATTAAATTTGATCATTAATTTTTGTTTTAAATAAAATTTCATTTATATTACTGAAATGAGTAGAGGTTCATTGTCATAAAAATTTTATTCAATGATTGGTTAATTCTATAAAAAGTATTTTTAAAGAATTATAATTTTATTCATGATACTTACAGTGTTATAAAATATTTTATTATTCCAATTGTCTGGTAAATTTTTTGGTTGTGTTATTTTATTAATAACCTAAAACATTTAATAATTGTTATACTAATTTGTAATCTGCTATTTATATTAAAAAAATAATTTGATTAATCAGAATAATTTTCGTAAATCTGTTATGGGTCAAGAAAGAAAACCTAACATCGTTAAATTTTTAGAAAATTAAAAAATTTAATTAAAATATTTAAAAACTCCAAATTAATTTGGTTTCTTTAAAACTTTAATTACCAATTAAATTTCATTGCATATATTTAGGTGGCGCCAAATTAAAAATTACTTATTCATACACGTGTTCAGAAGATTCTTTAATTTACTGATAACAAACATAGGTTTTTATTTATTATAAAAAAGTTATATTAATTAAGCAAATAAATTTAATAACAGCATTTAATCCTTCAATATTTTAAATATTCTAAATATAATTAAAACTAAAAAATGGATTCCATTTCTATTATAATTGTATGTGTATTTCTAAGAGAAATAAATGATCTATCTAAATGATATTTTCATGTACGCCTAATTGTGGTCATGCAAGTATAATTTTGAAATTTTAATAATAATGTGGAGCATTTAGAATCTCATTGATTTTTAGAAAATTGGTAGAATTTGTTTATTTTTTACGTTGAATGTTTTGTAAAACTATTAAAAAGATTTTACCAGATCTTCATGTAAGAAAACTTGACATTAAACTATAAATTATTTGAAAAACAAATTTTATTGTTTTATATATTATCTGCCCTGTGCTTATGGAAAGTTCAATCTTGGGGAAAGTTCAAAAATCACTATTTTGTATGTCTATTGATTTTTTTGTACCAATCATAGATAGCTATTATTATTATGTTGAGCAGTAAACAAAATAGCCCAGTAGGTACTGTTAATCCTTTTATAAATGTTCGCATATATGAATACAACCAGTACATAAATTTAATTATAAAACCTATTAAATTATTTTCTATTTACATCATACATTATATGACGTAATTATATTGAACCTATCTTGATATTTATATTAATTAATTAACATGCTCGGGAAAAGAAATATAATTAAAATTAATTTACTTGTACAGACCAAGTAATTTACTTAAATTTAAATTCTAATGAAAATCACTCTGATAATAAAGAATTTTTAAGAATTATTCAAATGTGTGTCGTGTCATACATAACTCAAATTTATGAGTTGCGAATAATTCATCGAAAACGATTGACATAAAGCATAATTCACCAAAATCAGAGTTGAACTAATAAAAATTGACCGAATACAAATTAATCAATTTATTCGATTGGTAAATTTGGTTTCAGTAAATCATTTAAATTTAATTTCTAATGAAAATTGCTATCCATTACTTCAGTATTCGATCAATTGTATATTCGGTAAATTAAGCTACGGAAAAATTGTAATTTGGGTCAATTATTCTCCGGTCGATTTACGTTAGGTTACGTGTTGTTCACAGACAGTCAGCAATTATTGGCTTATTGCAACATCTATTCCAATTACACGTCACTGACAATTAATTAAAGGGCATATATTATATGAAAAAGCAGTACAGCTGCCACGTTTCCGAAGGAGCAAGAACATACCCTTCGAGATTTCGAAGTCGTTTAGATATTAAGCCTTCACAGCCACATTATATTTATTTATCTGTCCTAAATGACAGAACCTACATACTTGGTTCGCTGACAGTCCAATTTTATGATTTAAGTGCCTATCATAGCTATGGCTTTCTTCGTATTCATTTACAGGACCTCTGTTGCTCGCTTTTTTGATGGTGTAGGAATGAATAATTTCGATGGTCTTAGCCTTTAACTTTTGGTCAATTATGTATCAAGCGTTTTCGGTCAATTAATCGGATACCTAAATTTATAATAGCTACTTATAAACTTAATTATGAAAAAAATATCTTCTTTATTATTATTTTATTAAATAAACGCAAAACTAAATTTTTTTTTATCATTATAAATTGTAATTAAAAATATACATGACCCATTTTAAGAAATTTAATTTCTATATATGATATCACATGTAAATAATTACATAAAATTGCACATATTTTTATTTCAGTTTTTATTATAATAATGTGACATTTATGCATTTTATTTTGTTGTCTATGATGATTAAATAACAATTGACACTGTATTAGTTCATTTTTAATCCTATTTATTTATTGCAAAAAGTCAAATTTAAATAAAGAAAGAAAAATCAATATTTGAAAAGTCCTTGGAATTTAATTAACTTATTTTTTGTTGTTTATGTTTCTGAAATTAGGCCACAAAATAGGAAAACTAAATATTTTGAATTTGCACGCGAAAGTATTAAATTTTAAGGTTATAGTACCGTCAATCACGCTTTTTACCCAAAGAAAGTTATAAAAAAGTTTAAAAAAAACTAAATGTATTTTAATAATTAACACATTTTGAATCTTGGCTAACTTTGCAAATTTCCAAATCTTGTTTTCTATTTCGAAACTATGTAATAATTTGGGGATAATTTTCGTAATTGGTAAAATAATTCTCCGGAGACCTGAGCCAATGCATTTTTAAAGATTAATATCCAAAATATGCTAGAATAAGATTGGGAGAGTAATTTTGTAAACTAGCTTTGGAATTCAACTATATATTAATATTTCGTGAGGTAGACTGTGAGAATTTATTGATTGTGGCAAAAACATGTTTTAATTAAATTAAATTTAAAATATTAAATTATATACAGAACAATTTGAGACATAAATATTGTGTTGTTAGTTTTAATGCTGACAGTAATACATACAAATATTTAAGGCAGCACTAAAAAATCAAATCTACATGATCACTAGCATCAGTATAATATTAATCTTAATTTGATAGAAATTGGATGTTTCAAATTTTTAAAATAACAAAACACATGAGATCTAATTATCCCAAATAACCACAAGTTCGGGAGAAGCACTATATTTTTTATTTATTCGTTTTATTATCACAGTATAATTGTGATTTGTTAATTTTCAAGTAAAATGTTGCTTTAGTTCCTTATGAACAAAATAATTAGTCACTATCGTACCTCAAATATTCGTCCTTTCTATTTCTATGTGTATGGATATGATCCAATCCAACCAGGGCAGACATTTTAAATTCAATGAATTATGTAGATTAGAGAAGATCTACAAAACATGAAAATCTATCAAAATATTGTCATGGGTAGTAATATATAATTTCTGTCTTATGTGGAATTCGGAAAGTAAGAACTATAAAATAATAATTGAATTGTAAAATAAAATACAATATTTTATTTAAGTAAATATTTATTTATTTTTTTCCAAATATAAATTAAAATGTAAAAGTGAAAAATGAAAACTTGTGTATATCTGCAAATTGTAATTTTAAATCAATTTATTATTATTAAATTGTTATTCAAATACAAGAAAGAAAATTAAATATTATTTTTTTTGGGAAAGTAAAATTTTTGTAGACAAAGAAATTTATTTTGTATTTATGACTAAAAAATTTATCAAAAATTTCATTTTATAAATTTTCTGTATTTCTTTCTTTCTTCTCTGTTGTCTGGGGTTTATATATATGCAAAGTACAAAGCTCTATTTAAGCAAAGTTTGTTTAACATTGAATAGTATCTGTTTTAATAATTCATATAAAATGAATAAATAATAATAATAATTTAATAAATGAAAAATATAATTTTATTTTAATGCATTAACTTGTGCAGAATATTAAAATAACAACTACAAAAGCATCACATCTTTTATTCTTCTTTTGTATACTATTTATATCAGTGGTGCCCACTATTTTTCTCAACAGAGCTACTTTTGATATATAAGAGCAATTGCGATCGACTGAAATAAATTATCGGTATTTATGTGATAATAATAAAATAAAAGCAAAATTATTATAATTTCATTTAATTATTTTAGTTACAAAAATAGAAAAAAAGTAATTAAAGGTTTAAATTTATTTTAAAAATCCTGCTGCATTTGATGTTCTGCATTGCATTCCATTTACTATTCTTTTGTAGTTTCAGTTTGGGGTATATGTAGTAATAGAGTTTCTAAAACAGCTTTAACTTCACAGACCACAGACGATGTATTTATTAATGAATAACAGAAATTCCATTTGAAGAACTTATTTAAAATAAAAAATATTTTCTTAGCTAAAAATATTTTTTGTTCAGCTGATAATAACAGTAGGCTTGGATTTTTTAAATATTGCCTAGCATACATATGTACTTAATATAAAAACAAATTCGACATAACGATATTTATAATAGTTTGGAAACATGAAATAAAAAAATATAACAATTATAAAATTTCACATAGGAAAGAATTATTTTTTTGCTAAAGACGGGTGAAAATTAGTTTTTCTATACATAATTTCATATTCGGTGGCGATCGACTTTAAATTATTATGCGATCGACAGGTCGATCGCGATCGACCTTATGGGCACCACTGATTTATATATATAAAAATTTTGCCATATTTCATATTTTTAAATTGAATTTCCATAAACGAAAGTTGAAGGATACAAAATATTAAGAACAAAAAAAAAAATAATATTTGTACAATTATTGCTTTCGGTCCCGAAAACTAGAAAAACGTCTGACGAATGGTAATGGCAAAACTAAAATATTCAATTTTTGCAATAGTATATAAAACTTTTTCAGAAAAGAAATCAATTTTTATTTTAGTAAAAACATACTTTTATGTATAAATAACACCGCATATTTTTCTGAAGGACTCGGAAATTTAAGTGTTCAAATAAAATTCATATACCGTATATAAAATAAATAAACTTTATGTACGAATGCATAGTATTTTAATACACTAGAAATTTCTTTAAATTAATGTTTTGTCTGTCATTTTTTTAAAAGTTTTATCGAATTGTTATTGATGGGAATGTCTGTCTACCTGACTTGATGGGTAGACACCATTTTGGAATTTTTAAAAGAATTTAAATAAGACACGATGCAAATTCAAAAATCATTTGGTTAGCGGCTCTATTCGTCTGTCTGTCTTAATATGTTGTTTTGATGACTCACATGTGCAATTGAATTTGAATGGATGGATGGTTGGTGACAGAGAAATTAACTGAGAACTTAATTAGCTGTTAGGCTTAAGTTATATCTATTGTATGCTATTAAGTATTAGTAGTACTGTAGATATGATTAAGCTACACTGTTTTTGACTGAATTTCGGGGTTAGTTCTCATTGTTTGTTCAGGCATCGTGCAGCTCCTCTAAACTGCTATCTAGTTCGGTCTGCATTCTCAGTAAATGCACTCTAAAACTGATAATATATGTCAAGTTTTTGTCACTAACGTAAGGTAAATGGGAAAATATAATTTTTTATCGAACAAAATTTGGAAAAAATCAAATTAAAAATCATTTTAAAACCTTTTGTCGACGACGAAGTAGCTCAATCTTTTAAACTGGCGTATTTATATGGAATTGGTGAGGTGGTACAATGTAAATGTAACATGCGTCTAACTGCAATGTAAATGTAAGATGAGTTTAAATGTAAGATGAGCTTTACCTCAATTTTTTCAATACATTTATAGTTACATTCAAAATTTTTCCATTTTTGTATAAAGTAAAATTTGCATATATTTAGGTGAAATTTTTACTAATATGGTTAAAAAAGTTTACGTACTAAATTGAAATTACTAATTTATTTAATTTTGTTTGATATATTTTAAATATTAAATATTACTAAATTTAAACCTATTTTTTAAAAAAGTATTGCAAAATTTAAAGAGTTTCTGTTAACAAGATATTAATTTAATTGCAAAAAGAAAAACAGATACAAAAATTTTATGTTATGGTCTATTAAACAACCGAAAACTAATTTATTTAAATTTTACTGATACAGTTTCCAGTAAGTGCTAATATAAATTAATGGTGTGCATCATCCCCGAAAGTTATTTGAACTTCCAGTTTTATAATTTTTGTTTTGTGTTGATATTTATCAAGTGAAAAAATTAATGAAATAAAATTTTACAAAAAAAAAACTATTTAAATATTTTGTCCCACAGACAATATTCTGTCAAAATAATAAAAAAATAAAAGAAAATTTTTGTTATTTTTGATCAACATTTACTCATCAAAGTCAAAAGGATTATTTCAATTTTTTTTTTTTATTTTTACTTTTTTAAACTCCCCAGTCAACAGATTAGATACACTTTTAAGTCCCACGCAATCTTAACAAAAAGTGAAATTGTTTTTTTTTTTTCAGATTTATTTAATTTTTCTGTTCGCAGAATTATTAGCGCCTCTAATGATGACTAATAAAAAATTATTAACGAATCCACATATTTTTTGGTTTCTTTATTTTGATGAGTTATTGTGTAGTTTTTTTTCTTCTTGATTTACTATCCGAACTTCATAAAGAAAGAAAGTGTTGTTTGACAAATCAAGTTTTTGACAGATTTTCATGTTTTGAGGTTCTCGGAAGTCATTTTAACAATCTGTACTGATACTGACTGTAAATAATTTTGTCATTTCCTATCTATTACAAAAGAGAAATTGTTTATCTGTAGGTTTTTCGATTCGTACTCTGCGAATTTCATAGCAAGAAAATTTTTCTTTTACGTCTTAGTTTGAAACTTTAAATTTTGTGACAGATTTTTATATTTTGAGGTCCTCTCTAATAATATTTTTTACTATTTTAATGCTGCCCATATAACTTATACATTGTTGAACTGGTTGTCAATGAGTCGTCAATTGGATTGTTAATTTTCACATATTTCAACTATCAAAATTCTTGTTTGTAATGACAAACAAGATGAAACGTCATTTTGGTTGTACAACTTCCCCATACACTATACATCTTACAAACAATTTAAATATTCAACCCATTAAAAAACAACCGTCAAAAGAATTGTCAACATCTGGTAAATTTGCTAACAATGACAAATGATACAACAGGTTAATAAACATGTCTTACAATGTATGGGCAGCTTAAGAATTAAATTTCTTTTTTTTAAATTATTTTGTCATTTCCGATACCAAAATTTAATAGGGTATAGGTTTGTAAAGTCAACTGTTGTTCACATCAAATTCATTTTTTTTATTTTAAATTTACATTTAATTATGATTTTTTATTGCTAAAAAAAAAAAAAATTGTCAATATAAATTGTCACTGAAGAGAAAATTAAAATTTAACGAGAAAATATAAAATAAATTCAGAATATTTTTTAAAAACATATTAAATTTTTTACTTAAAATTTAGAACTTTTATGTTTAGAAGGTGGTAGGTAGTCACAATCACAATTTTCATGACTACATTTTTATTTTATGATGTCTTTAATTATTGACGGGCATATTAAGATCATAATTTATGTTAGTTTATGAATATATAGAATTTTATATGAAGTTCTTGATAATTTTTATTAGATATTATATTGAATATTAAATTATTTTTATGGGTATGGGCTTCTTTGCGCAAATTGTCTAAACACGCATGACTTTTCTGTAGTAACTTTTTTTTTGGCTTTTCAAATAACACGTGCTTTGAATTGTAATTTATCATTTCTTATTATATGTTGCCAAATATAAATTGTATATTTATAATTTATCATATTTTTGTTGTTAATGAAATAATTTTTTTTTTTCATAATTTTTTTAATGATAAATAAATTTTTTGATAAATTGTTGTATATTCTTAATTGTGACCATGATTCTTAAGTGTTTAGGAATATAACCTAATTGCTCAAGACCGCGATATAAACTAAAGCATTTGCCAAGATGATATAGTTCCATTGAAAAATAATTATACAACCAGTAACTATTCCAAGAGGTTAGCTGAGTTTTATTCAGAGGACACTAACCTTTGGTAAATTCTTATATTCATCAAAAGTTCTGTTTTGAAAAAACTGTGACAGGTCAAAAGTCTCATAGTATTTCCAAATGTATTGTACATAGACAAAGAATTTTGAATATTTCTTTCACAAATTGTACTGTATGATCTTTATTTTCCAGGCTTAAACACGTATTAAACACATATAAAAACGATTTTTGTAAAAAGTCCTCTTTGAAGCCCAAAGAGAGATTTAGTTGAAGAAACTATATTCAGAAAAGTAATTAGAAACCTGCCATAGAAAAATCCATAAAAGAAATTGTTACACACACGTAAATAGTTTATTTGTTCTTCGATTGTAGACTGGATGAGTGTTGCAGTATAGGGATATTTACAGGATGACAAGTTGTAGTAGCGGGTTTAAAAGCGACCGTATAAAATTATATAAGTTTTATTCAGAAAGTTACAAAAACGAAATAAAATCGTTGCAATGATTATAAAAACGATTTTGTTTTAATCGAAATTTTGTAAGAAAGTTCCACTGGGTTACTTTTTTCTTGGGAAAATTCCGGAATATTTTTGGAATATATCTGAGACCAAAGTATCAAAAGCTTATGGAGATTTCAAAATTGCTTTTGGACAGAAATATCTAATAGTAACTTCTTATCCGATTTGAATTTTAAAATGATTCAAACTTGTGGTGTTAAAGGGTCGTGTTCTCAACGATGCAAGACAAATGATTCGTATCTTAAGTATAATAAAATTTACCTGAAATAAAATATTCTTGATTTCTTTTTTTTACAAATCACTGTTATACTGCTCCACTTATTGAATAACACCTTTTCTTTCATGACATTGTGTATAGATAGTTTGTAAATATAAATAAAATTTCCAATATGTTCAACAGCTGAAATTAAAATTTGATTGTAAAAATATTCTTGAAAAATATTCTAATTTGTATAAAAAAAAATTCACTTTAAAGATAATTTTATTAAAATTTAAATTTTAACATATTTGATGAGATTTCTTGAACATATGTTTATAATAGTAACGTCTAATCGGAAAAACATATATAAATATATTTTACTATACATTTTACTTATTTATGTTTTAGTTATTTATGTTGTATGTAGTGCAAAAATAAATGTATCTTTTATATTTATGTATATATAAATACAAATATAAACTAATATCGAATATAGTAATCATAAAACATCGAGACTCGCGATTATAACGAATATCAACGAATATAAAATCGTACACGCTTTCAATATTACAAAAAAAAAATTGATATTTTTGTTATACAAAATTTATAAATTTTCTTTCTTGTGATGAAAACTTCGCGATGAAAACATTTCATTATAAAAATTATTCTTTGTGCGGAAAGAGTTGACTTTATGGTATATAAAATAGTACCGCATTTACTTTAAACACGACTACACCGTAAAAAATAAACAACATAAATTTAAACGCAAATTAAATATTTTTGATAAATTTTCCAATAATTATTTATTTTCTGTACGATAATTTAAAAGTTTATACTTAAATTACGAATCATTTTAATTAATTTATATAATTAAAAAGTGAAATATTTAAAAAAATAATTTTTTTTAATATATTTTAATTGTGATGTTAATTTTCGTGGAATATAATTTTAAAAAAAAATAAATCATAAAAAACTGTGGTGAATAATAAAAGAATTTAAATAAAATAAAATTAAAACAGAATTTTTGAAATAAATTATAAATTAAAATTAGTCAGACATAAAAGTTAGTTAAAATTATTCATTCATTTTGTCTGTCTAAAATTCTGATATCATTTCAAGATCAAGATTTTATTTATACGTAAAGAAATATAAAATTATGAAAAAAATAAAAAAATAAAAACATGTTTTTAAAGATGTAATAAAAACATATTTTAATATAATTATTAAAAATATATTATAAATTTAATAATAGTAAATGGCGTTAATAAATTATAACACCAGTTTAATGACATTTAATTTGATCGCATAATATTTTAAATATTTTTCAAAAAGAATTTCTAAAAATATCAAATATAAAATCGTATACTTTCTTGTCAGTCAGTTGAAATTATTTTTGAAGTCTAATTTATGACATTTTTGTTAATTTATGATGATAATTTTTGTTTTATATGTTGAATTTTGCATATAGGGTGGACTTGAAATTGGTGGTTGAAGTGTTAACCAAACGGTTATACTGTAAAATGAAAGTAAACATTTTGCAACTCTGGTTGGGTTGCAAATTAAATTTTTGTTTTGATTTCCAAGAAAAAAGTACTTTCATATTTGTGTTCAAATTTGGACTCAACAATTCTACTCCATAGATTATTGTGTACATTTCATTGCCCGGAACTTTATGGTTAAATGGTTTCTTCAAAATAATAAAATTGGATATTTCATGAGCGAAGAAAAGTTTTCAGCATGTAATATGCTTACGATAAAATCTACACGATAATCTGATCTGTAACCGACTCAAATAGACAAACATTGTTTTGTCTATCATTGAATTTAGATAACTTTAACCCTAAAGGTTTACCTCGTATTGGTCCTTTGACTATGTGATATTGACAATTTCGATTTTCAAGAAAAATGTAATTTGTATTTTTTTTTGGGTTCTTGACTGAATCAAGAGACAAGTCATATTTAGTGTATGTATCATTCGACAAGTTTAACACCCTGTATAACCAACAAATTTATCAAATCTTTTATTATTACATTAATAATATGTATTTTATTATTAAACGAACCTACACATTGTCGCTGAATAATTAAATTTCATATAATAATTAAAAAAATTAGATTCAAATAATGTTTAAAATTTTTAATCATGATATAATTTGTATATTTTAGCTAGTAATAGTTTATTTAGTCTACTAGAGTATAATTTCAAGTCACTAAAATTTTTGTTATTCAAATTAGCTTTGCGTTACAATAATTGAACTAGGACTAATTTCAATGTTAACATTGTTGAGTATTCGAACGAAATACAATAGCCTAAAAATTTATAAAAACCAGATTTTATCAAGCAATTTGGTATTAACCGAGGAATGTGCTTCAAAGAATCAGTATTAAAAAACAAAAAATGCCAAATTGACAATCTTCTCTTAAAATTATATGGATTATAAAAGCACCTCGCTGGAACACCTACCGGAGACCTTTGTATCCTCCTATCAATAATTAACAAATACAAATAGTATATCAAGTCCATTTCACTTTATATGAAAAAAATCGACTAGGCGGACTTATTTTACTGGTCTGTATCAGATTATTCAGAAAATAGCAACATTAAGATGTCAAAAATCAAATATCAAATCAAAAAATGTTTGTTAGAATTTTCAATTTTTGGATTAGAATTTTCATCACTTTTTCAGACGACTAATCAGACTTAGTGAATATTAAAACGCAATCTTTTAGAAAAATAATATTTTATTAAAATTTATACAAAAAAATATTGGAAAAACTTGATGATTAATGCAATAATGGAAATAAATCTATAAATATGCATAATAAATAATTTTACTATGTATATTAAAATAGTCTTATCAATAATTCATTGTTCACTGTCACAATTTCAAAAAAAAAAAAACGTGCTTTTGCTATTAAAAAATATTGAATTTTTTTTTAGTTATTTCTTTGTGCATTTTTCAATCTACAAAGAAAACATTATAGTTTTATATGCTGTTAGTTAATTAATGTTGGCGATTGGTTGTTGGTTGGTGACATTAAAGTTTGACAGAAAGAAATTCCAATTAATTATTACCACAGACACACATGCAATAAATACGTGCACATACGATTTTTTACTGGTTTATTTATTTATCTAATAAAAATGAATTTAATGTCTACGGTTAGATTAGATCAAAGCGGCGACTCGTATGGAATTTTTGCCCTTGACAATATTTTACTTAATACCATATAGTAACTAACTATAGAAATATTTATTTTGATTTCTTCCTGATAAATTTGCTTTGCATGTCATAGATTCTATTCTAATGAAAAACAACATTACCGACTTTTATACATTCAGTATGTTTTTGAGTTAGGTCAAGCCTGTTAACATTTGTAAAATGTCAATATAACTTTACAAAACAGAAATTCGCAATTTCTAATTTACCCAAAATTGGAATATTTTTGAACCTTATTAAGAGGCTTTTGCAATGGTTATGTTACCTGTGTTAGCACATACAATATGGTGCCATTTTAAGATACAATATCTGGTGGGTTAAATGATTAAATATTTTGATTATTGTGTATTTAGAACTAATAAAACTGATAAATCTATAAGCTGATAGTCAAGTATTGACTTGGCGGATATTTATACAGCATATTATTTTTGGAGTACTATGATTTTTGTGAATTATAAATACATATGACAATTTCATTACTATACGTATTGTTTATGGATGGATAGAAAGAGGAGAATCCGCGAATTATTCATGCAGCAGAATTATTTTTATTTTACATATCAAAACACTTCATGGCGGTTGACAGAGCCACCCACGCTTTGTAAAAATTCGATTCGTACAGTAGCCAATCGACTGGTTAAGTAGACTGAACGCATAGTTACCGATTGCAGTCAATAAATATTGTTTATTGATGGATATAATCCTCGAATTATTCATACATCAGAATTATTCTTATTATACCTATCAAAACCCTTCATAACTGGCACGTATGTCGAAGCTGTTGTCTGAGCCACCCTTGCTATCTCTAAAGGATGTGCTATACATAGAACCGATTAGTTTCGATTCGATTCGTACAGTAGCCCGGCTGGTAAAGTAGACTGAACACACAGACAGACAGATTGCAAATCATATTTTTTTTTTAAAACTGTCAAATTTCACTTGCCATTTACTTCAGTTTGGAGGATTCGTAAAAGTTCAATCGTTCAAAACTCTTTCGATTCGTTCCGTTTCGATTTCAACTTCGCCTATGTGTCTTATATGAAGACATCAAATTTAAACTTTTCTGAACGAATCGGTACCCAACTGATCGATACTCTATGTAGCCAATACTTAACCAATTTTTAGAATTTGTTGCAAATCCAGAGCATTTGTATTAAGTGTCAATCCCACCAAAAACAGAAACAGAAACTTTTTTTATTATTATTTTTTAAACTTACGATATTTTCCAATTTACAGGGTTTTTCAGCTAAAAATATTTGTAAAATAATATAAAATAACAAACAATATTTGTCTAATTTATTTTTATTGCTTGAAATCGCTTTATTTTTATAAAAAACGATTTTATATTTTTTCTGTTCCAGAATTCGAATTTTTCATTTTTCTGTTTTTCAATTTATCGGACAGAAAATGAAACTTTTTTTTTCAAAGTTTCAATTTCTGTTTGCAGAAATTTGCAGACGCACATTTCTATCAAATTTCGTTTGCAGCCATGACATTATGAAACAAATTTGCTGTTTTGGTTGTCAAAAAAGATAGTTTTTCTGTTTCTGTTTCGGTTTTTGGTGGGTGTGCAATGTTAAAACTTGAACAGAAAAGTAAAAAAACAAAAAAAAGTTTCTGTTTCTGTTTTTGGTGGGATTGACACTTTACTTGCTATTCAGAAATAACGTAATTTCATTTCAAAATTTGAATATTGAAATTTTCCATTATTTATTTTTAGCTTGTAAATTTTATTACTTAATAGTTTCAAAAATTTTTTTTTTGATCAATATTAAAAAGGGAGCAAATAATAAATTCACCTGTTGTCCATAATTCAAATGAAATTTATTAATAGAGAACTTTTTTTGTAAAAGATTAATATTACTATTAGTAAAATCATAAATATTGAATCTAAAATCTTTTGATTTTGATGCAATCGCAATAAAAATTAAATAAAAATTCTTTTTCATATATTTAAAAATTCTAAAAATAATATTTAGTGGTAAATTTTGAAATTTTTAAATGTTTATAATTAATTAATGTCACGTGGCTGTTTATAACATTTCCAGATTAAATATAATCTTTTAAAATTTAAAATTTTTAAAAAATATTAAAAATGAAAATCTTTTCTATATTTAAAAAATATATGATATTCATTATAATTTTCGGATTTAGCTAAAATCTAGAAATTATTCAATGTTTATTATTAAATCAATTTGAATTTGAGGGTTAATTTAACATTAATGAATTAAAAATTATATATATTAAATATTAATAGAATTTGCAATAAAATTGCGTTATAATATTTATAATATCACAGATGTAAAATTTACAATTTCAATGACAATTCATGTACTCGTAAATTTGACGAATAAAATTTGTTCTATAAGTTTTTAAAGACTTTCACTGGAACAGACATGTTCGTCTTCCCACAAAAATTCGACATTAATAGGGAGCTAGAGTATTTATTGGTTACTAAATGTGGTAACTAAATTTATGTAATTTACAAATTTATAATAACTAAATGTTGTGTGCTTTACATTTCTATATAGTATACAGAAGAAATGATTCAATGCTGTTTCTAGCATTACTTCAGGTTATTTAGTACTTCATCTATACTAAGTAATTATTTACTCTTTAATTGGGACTTGGGACGGTATAATTATTCTTACTAACACTATGTCAGAATTTCAAAGTTCAATGGATAGCAATGACTTTTGAGAAGCTTTTAACAAATATGTTATGCTGGATTCAATGCTACTTCAATACAGTCCAAAAGCCAAAAGAACATAATTTGTTGAACTTTTAATTTTGTGAAGCTAATTTTGTTAGCGAAGTGAAAAAGAAGAATTTTGTTTCATGTAATGACTAATTTTTAAAATGTACTGAACTTCAGACAAATCATGTGAAAATTGGTCCTTTTCAAAAGAAATTATGCAAAATTATAAAAAATATAATCCAAATGCCACAAGAAGGTTCCAGTATTGTACATTATTAATCATATCTAGTTTGTTTCGGTTACGGCTTGTTTTTCGTCTCGAAATACTGGAGCCTTCTTGTGGCATTTATAGATTATATTTTATTTTTTATATAATTTTGCATAATTTCTTTTGAAAAGGACCAATTTTCTCATGATTTGTCTGAAGTTCAGTACATTGTAAAAATTAGTCATTAACTAAATTCGTTTGTTTCACTTCCATTAAGCGATTACTATAATTATCTACTTCTGTTTTTTAGTAGCTTTAAAAAATAGTATTTAATCTTAAATACAAACCCCATTTTTTTTTATGTATAGATATATATTTTTTATGGTTTTAAATAATTGAACTTCTTCAGTTTATTTTAAACACATGTTTTACTTTAAATTTATTTAACATTTCAAAGGGATTTTTCCATATATTTTTAAATATAAGCTTGTCAATATTTCTTGTTTGTTGTAAATTTAAAATTATTTTAAATTCGTTTTCTTTTATCTTAAAACTTTGTTTTTTATTAATATTTATTACAATTTTTTTACTAATATAAAAATGAGTTCGTTAATTTGTGTAAAAGAAATAAATTATCATCAGAGAAGTGGGCCTAAAATAATTATTAATCGTACCAGATTTCTACCGAGTAGGATTTTTTTTTTTTTTTAAAAAAATATGGAATTTATTTTGTGGAATTATAATGTGAATTGAATATTAAAAAAGAAAAACCTGAAATTTGTAATTTCAATTATAATTATTCATTTTATTATTGAAGCCCACATTATAAAATTTTTCATTTCCTTTTTCAATACAATTCTTATTTTTTTGTGATGCGGTTTATTGACATTTTATTATATGCAAATTATAGAATATAAATAAAATGAAAGAAAAATATAATTTATTTCTGCATTTTTATTTACCTTTTATGAATACAAATTAATATTAAATAATTTCTAACTTGCTTATATAGAAATGTAAATTAACGAAAGCTATTTTGCAAATGGTGGGAATACATTTTGATAAAAAAAAAATCACTTTCATCCTCGCACTATTGTATATACGCTTTGTAGCAGAGTCGTAGGCATTCGCATTTGTCGCTGTTTGATTGGCAACGAGTTATTTTAGCACGAATTGTAAAGAAATACGACATAACGACACCCTCTTAGCACACTTTCAGTTCCAATATGTCCGACGCTTAAATGTTTTTATTGTAGGGTGTTCTAGGTTATCGTCCTGTCGCACTTTTCTTCAGTTCCTGTTAAAATCACTCCTTACCATTTTATGGATTACTTTTTTTAATCTTTTTCATTTTGTAACCTCGAGGCGGTATCGAAAGATAGCATAAGAAGGCTTACAAATACTCTGGTTGATTCTCATGAACTTTCAATAACTATATAGAAATATATAGAAATAAATTTTAAAGGAATTGCTAGTATTATAATTTTGGGAGGACGACTCCATCTTATAAAATATATTATCTACTTTCAATATTCATTTTAGAAGCCACTGTTAAATTCTCGAGACCAGTTTTTTTAATCTGTTTCTATTAGAGGTTATTTAGAAAATATCAAATATGTATTCTTCTATGTTGCAGAAGGAAAAACTGTCTTTATTCTCACTACATTTATACTCCCAATATTTTGTTAAAGTGAATCTGAAATTTTCTATATATTGGATAGAAGAACACTACACTCTGTTGCAACCAATTGTTGCCAGTCACAGCCGTTCAATAAATTTTCTCAAAGTGATTACAATATTTTAAAATTATATTCTTTTATAGTTGAATCACAAACAATGATTCTATTAGTGGGACCTTTTTTTAATGTGAATTTCATATTTATACAATACAAGCCTTTCAAAAACTAAATTCTAGCATCTACAGACATTTATTGTTATTTTTCTTGGAATATATTTAATTTTCGGAATTTTCAACCCTACTAGGTTCAATTTATTAACATTCTAAATATTAAATACATAATCACTCATTCATAGTCAAATGACTATTTTCTTAATCAAGAAAATTTCATATATTTTTATACTAATTGGAATTTTGTTCAGACAATTATGTTCAAGCCAACAATCAAAAACTTTTCCTATATGTATCTATATTTTAATGGAGGCTTCAAAAAAAATTGATTTTTGCACTTCCTTTTCATATTATAAAGCTTCAGATAAATTTACTAAACATGAAAATTCTATACAAATATTTTCAAAATAAACAAAACAAAAAAATTTGTAAAAATAATTTTTCTTCTATGAAATATAAAGAGAAATAAGAAAATATTTAATGAAAATATTTAAATATGTTGAATATCTTTTTTTTTTAGTAAACAATCAAAAAGTGCCTCCAGGTGGTCTATAAATATAATTTTGTTTAATATCATTATTCACCTTATTGTTTTATTGATATCTTAAAATTAGACACACAAAATATGATTTTACATATATATACATTAATATACAAATTCATATATGTATAAAAGATACTTAAAATTACCACATTCTAATCTAAATATTTGAAAAAAATAAAAATAAAAATTATAAAGAAATCTGGAAAAAACAATGAAGAGTAAAGAATTTGGTATACGAGAAAATTCTAGTAAAATATAAACAACAATTTTCCTTCCAAAAATTACATAATAATAAAAACATGGAAATTTGTAAAATTTTGTTTCAAAATAAATTTTTGGAATAATTTTTGTTGTTTTGAATAAAATTTAATTTAGACTGTTTATTATTTTGTTGACGTTTCATAAATTTTACATTTTATAAAGGAGAAATATGAATAATTTGAATTTATTTCCTGTAACTTATATCTATACATATTTAAATTGTGTAGGTTATCTTAAGATTTTGAATCACATAAATTTGATTCAGAAATTGTCCTGTCATTCGATTGGAGAGAGTCTTGTAAAAAAATCTATTCCTAGATGGATTATACCCTCTGTAGAGCTAGAAATATGCTATTTGGGATACATTCTTTATAAACATTTAAATTTACCGAATTACATTTCTCTATTGCCCTAAATTTTCCATGTTATTTTCATTTTAATGAAGTTCTTAATTGACTTAACAGTGATTGTTAGGGCTAGAGTAGGGCTTGTTAAGTCGACTTTAAAGATTAATTGTATAATATTTGTATGGACGGTTGATATTCAAAAGCTACCGAAGAAAATCAAAAACATCCTGATGGTTGTGTATGGCTACGATATCCCTTCCATCTCAGCCTTTTCTAGGCATTATCTTCACAATCGTAATATATGTGCTTATCAAAATATAATCGATAGTTACTATTTGATGAATTTACGATTTGGTTCAATTCAGATGTGAAAGAGCATTCTGTTTGTTGCTCAAAGATCAGTTTTGAAAAATGTGGGTAATCTCTTTAGGTCTCTTCTTTCCATAAATCTTTAAATAGCTTCCTTTAAGTTGCCTAATTCCAGAAACCATGTTTTGTTAAAATTCCATTTCTATTTTGTAAAAGATTTTTTAACCATATTTTATGCTATAATTTATTCATTTATGCCATTTTTAGTGGTTTCATTTATACGGATATTAAGTATAAAAGCGAAAAAATTAAAATTACAAATATTTCTATATTAATTTTATTGATCTCATTGATTACAAAAATTTAAGTGGCTAAATTAACTTTAGAAAAACAAATATTAAAATTTGATTGATAGATCAATATTTACAAGTTGCTCTTAAAATATACTATGTATAAAAAAAACACAATAAATCAACAAAATAAAAATTCGTCCTTGATTGTGATATCTTTCAAGAAAGTGTTCAATTTAAAATATAAAACATATTTTTTTCTCCCCCCAAACCAAAGATCATTAACCCCCTGTAAACATATTAAATATCATCAAATTATGGTCATCCTTCCCCGCCCCATTCTGACTATAAACTTTAATAAATTTTATAGTGTTTTATTGTAATTATTATTGTTATTATGGTCAGCCCTTGGACTTTTAGTAAACAAATAACGAAACATTAAAAAATTTATGTTTTACTAAAAAATTTTTAATAGATTATAATAAAATTAATTTTATGGTTATTTATATTTTAAATTTTTTTATTAAGTAAAATTTAACTTTATAGCTTGATATCGTAAAATTTTAAATTACTTTTAGTTGATGATATACTAAATTATATTTTTACGTTTTTATATAGTAAATTTGGAAATTTAAAGCATAGTATCGAGTACGCTGTAAAGTGAAAATTTCATTCAAATTTAACATTGTGAAAATAAAAGTGAAAAATTCCAAATTCCATTTTCATATAAATTTAACTTCGTGAAATTAGAAATGAAAGATTTTGCTCAGGTAGTTCGCAGTTCGCGTTCGTGCTAAAGTCATGAAAATGTAGTTTGTTGTCCAATCAATAGATGGCACGCAACGTGAAATAAATGTTCTGATCATTATTTAACGATGATATTTTGATTTTATAGAAATTTAAATAGTTGGCCAGTTCAATATAAAATGCTACTTTATCTTTAATTTGAAAAAACAGCATAAATTGAAAATGTATATAAAACACATTTGAAATGTCAAACTATTTCACGGCTATTTCACCATTGTATTTGGAGAGCTTTGTTGGACATGGACATGGTTGTTAAAATTTAATTTCACTTTAACTCGATACTAGGCTTTAATAAAAAATTATCTATACTAATTTAATTTCAATTAGTTTTAATAAACTAAATATATATATAAAAAAGTTGTAAATTAAGATGTCCAAGCAAAAAATAAAAATCTAGCTAGATTTATTTTAATAAGTATTACTAAAGCTATTAATTATTATGGTAAAATAAATATTCTCTAATTGATTTCAAAATGAGCAGAACGAATGATTCATTTTATATTTTAGTGTTTAATGATTTTTTAAATCAGCATTACCGCAATTTACGATTGAACGAAAGCATATTTTAATTAATATAAATTCACGGAATATAAACTAATCTAATAGACAATTTACAGAATGAACACTTAGACCGAACTGAAGGTAAATTAATCGCAAGGCAAATTGACCGAATTGTAAATGATAGTGAACCATATAAGAAACTTAACCGGCTCTGCAGGTTCATTGCGTTTTTAAAAACTTGTCCATTCATTTATTTCTGTATTAGATCAATTTACCTTTCGACGTTTCAATTAATACTTCATTTCGAAAATTTATATTAGGTAAATTGTGTAATCTGTCAATGCAGCTTCGATTAATTGTGGTAAATAGTGGATTTGGTTAAATTATTTTCCGGAAATTACTATTTTTATTAAATTCAATTTTAAGTACCGTATAATCTTTCATTTTTTTTAAATACGTTGAATCATGATTGCACAACATAAAATCTATTTCCAGAATGTGTTCAATGAGTTCATATTACATTAAAAGTTTATTTTTAATTAGTTAAACTATTATCCATCCTTAAAAACTAGTATTGAATTAAAAATCGCAATAATTCTTTTATCTATACCATATAATCATTTAATATCCTTTAATATTTAACAATTTGATCGATCAGGAAATTTATATTAACAAACAACCAATAAAAAATGGGAGTGTTTGTAATTTCTTTTAGACTGGCGCCCATTACTAATGTTTATCAGGTTATAGAATATATTTTAGACATTTTACCTAAACATATTTGGACCTTTTCACAAAAACAATTACACCTATCCCCCGATTTACACGGTACTTTTTTTACACGGTTTCACTTTTACACGGTTTAAAAAAAAAAAAAAACGGTAACAAAATTTATATATTGTGACATGACAATAAAAAATAACAAAAACGGGGAATTCCCAAAAATGCAGCATATACATTGAGTTAACATTTCACAATAGCTTTCATATTACATAATTAGTTCAGTCTATGGTCGGAAGCAAAAGCGTGCAAATCGTTGAGTTTTTTTCTTATAATTTTTCAAAATACTTTTTCAAAATAATTAAATATTAATTTATTTACACAATCAGTAGTGTTAAAAAAATTATTTTTATTACAATTTTGAAATTTGGAATAATTACTTACATACATATAAGCGTAAGTAATAAATAATAATTTTTGAACCACTTTTATAAATTCGGTGTAAACGTTAATAGGTTTATGATGTTTTAATATTCATTTTTAATTTCCGTTTTAACAAATGATTTTTTCATTTACCATTAAATAATTGAATCATTTTTAATTTCTGTGTAAATAATAATATCTAAATTATACACATTTGATCGTTTTTTCGATTTACACGGTTTTTCATATTAAAAACAAAAATTTCGATTTACACGGTTTTCTGAGGAACCAATCTTCCGTGTAAATCGGGGGATAGTGTATTTAATTAAAATATAAATTCGGTTTTATAATTGTATAAAAATAATTGAAAATTTTGTGGTTACAAATTATATTTTGATTCATAAACCAGATTCCAATTTCAAATAGTTTTTCTGGAAAGTGAACACTATACGTTTTGGAAAGGGTTTAGAATTGTACATCTACATCAAAAATTTAATAATATTTTTCGGCATGTCAGCTATTAGAGCGTTTGCCGTGTCTGTCATATCGAAAATTTAATTTATATGAACTATAAAATGCAATTTAACATCTTAAATTAATAGGTTCATCATAATTAATGATAGACTTTTGTTGTTTTGGAAGCTAATACATAGTAGAATAAAATTCCTAAAAATAGTTTACGGGGTAGCTATTATTATTAATATACAGGGTGTATACTAAATTGTTCATCAAAAAATGTATGGATATTTTCCGGATTCAGCCACCATTTTGAATTACATATCATTTTTGGGTTATTTAAAAAAAAAAAAAAAGTAGCATCATATCTGCGTTCATAACTTCAGAATGCGTCTATGGAGAAGTATGATTTATATGTCATTAGATAGGTAATTAAATCAGGCGTTACATGACATATATTTTTTTTATATTTTTTATTTGGCAGGTAGGAAAAGTGCGTAAATTATGTAAATTTTTTTCAAGAGCGAGTTATTATTGACAAATTTTTTATTGCAAATTGCAATTTTACGGACTGCGGTTGTTTCCAAACAACATAGAATATAGAAATCTTTTATAGCTCGTTTTCTTTAAAACTGGTCGGCATTCATAAAAGTTCATTTATATAAAACTACTACAACAAAATTTATGCTGCGTTGCCTTTTATTTTTATTTATTTAATGAATTATTTTTAAACCGTATAGAAAAATTCATTTCCGATATCATAATTATTATAAAATATATCATTGCTTTTTATGTTTCCAAAACATGCAAAATATATAAAAAAAAAATTTTTTAAAACATTTTTATGTCTGCGTGTAGCATGCAATTTTTAAGTCTTTCCGATTTCTTTCTTACATAATATTATAAACTGTGCAAAATATTTAAAGTTATTTTTAGTTTTCCAGTTGAAATTTTATTATATCATTAGAAAGATTATGTAGATAATACTTACATATATACAATAATATATAATTGGTTTTCAGAAACTTTTAATATCCATTTTATCCGATTTCTACTAAACCTATTATGAATTTAAATAATACATGAGGTAATATTAAATTCTTCTATATTGAACAAAGTTATAATTCTTTGAAATATACAAAATTTATAAATTTAAACTATATAATTATAATATATATAAATAAATTGTTTAAATATAAATAAAATTAAGTTTACATTATGGAATTATAAATTTTCGAATAAGGAAAATTAATTGAAAGGGATTTTCTTTTCAAAAAGAGATTATAAAATAAATTTCTTTATTTTAAATTTCTATAAATTTATCTCATAATTATTAAAATATTAAAAACAAATTATCGAAATTTATATGTCCTTAGATAACGAGGATATTATTATCCTTTTCTAGTAGATGTAATAAAATTTTGATTTATTATTATTATATGAAAATGATTTCAATTTCATTGGAACATATTTTGTATTGAAGAAGGATAATTTTTAAATACATTTTACTGAAATATTTAAAATAAATTTTAAATGTTATTATTTTTATTTTTCAAAATTTAGTTAAATTCTATTCAAACAAACTATAGAAACGAAACCTTAATGAATTTAAAATACCTTACGTTTTCTTAAGGAAATTACATTGAAATTTTCATTTTAATATTATCTCTGTTTCGTTAACTTAATGTTAAGGAAAATGTGTGATCAGAGCTTGCTTTTTCTGTATGATAAATTACATAATTATAAATCGTCGTCGCAGTTCTTAAGTGTTAAATAGAATATTTTTTGACTAATTGACTTATATTTGCAATGGCCACGATCTTTTTTCGATTGTCGCAAACAATTTGGTCTAACTAAAACCATTTTTGAGATATTAAAATGGCAGTTTAAAGATCTTTAATTTTAAATTATTTATGAAATATCCTAATATTATTAAAATATTTATTTAATTTTGTAATAAGTTTATGGATAATGAACATTGAACACTGCTAACTGAGCTGACGAAATATAAATTTTCAATTAAAAGATGATTATTTTAATAGTTATATTAATTTTGTGACACTTATAGATCATTGTATATTAGTTATTGCCTTAACATATTTCTTTTTTAAAATTGGGAAGCTATTAAATTATGTTCAGTCACTAAGGTCCCTGAACTTTATTGTCTTACACGTAATTTTGGGCACATTTTTCATTGCGGATTTATTTCATGGATCACGTTACTATTTAAATTTACATTTTCAGTTAAACAATATTTAGCGCTCTGTAAAGATTAAGACAGACTGAAATTATAATTCTTATATATAAACATGACCTCATGACAAACTTTATTTTCATTAATAATGCAATCATTGCAATTTTTACCATAACGCCTTCTTCAATATACATTCGTAACAGGTCAATTGTTTTTAATGGCAATTTTCCAATAAAACTAGCAGCCAAATTTTTGTAATATATAAATCTAAATAATCTACTATAAATTTATTAAGTAACCACATGCAGATCAAAATAATACTATTTAGTAGAAATAATCTATATTTTCCCTACAATTTATTTTTCTTATGGTATAAAAATACAAGAAATTTATTAATAAAAACAATTTTTTACTGTCCGACCGACCACACTTGAGTCGATTCTATTATTTCTAACTATACAAGTCTAAAAAATCTGATTATTTTCGAATTTATAAAGTAAAAGTGATGATTTTTATTGTTATTTTCCATCAATTCAATAATTTTTAAATTACTTATAAAACACCACGGAACTCACTCGTGAACAAACTGCTAAAATATTATATAGATTTTTATTAATATAACACCAGAATTTATTATTTTTAGCAAAAGAACAAAAATTAATGAAATTTTCATGTTGGTTAAATTAAAAATACATTCATCAAGTGCAATTTAATTTCCCACTTTTATGAAAAAAAAGTACTCAACTTGAACATGAATTTATGTTGTAAGTTGTAAGATAGTCAACAGTCAACGAAATTTATTTATATGTTCAGATATTAAAAAAAGGGTGCACAGAACAATTAAATTAATTGCTTAATTTAAAAAAAAAACACATAAAATGACGACATACAAATTATTTAAAGAATTTATAGAATTTTATTTGTCTCTATAAAATATAATTAATTTTTACTTTCATTCAGCCGAAGAAAACGTCTATTTTCATTAATATGAAAATAGACAGTTTTCAGCTTATGGGTTAAAACTTTTAAAACACAAATTAAAAGATATAATTTATAGACTAAGAGCTAGAATTTAGTTTTACTAATGACATTTCTACAATATTCAGTAATATATTAGTTAAACGTTCATACTTAGTGTGAGTAATAGCCTGGCAACCCATATTTGATTAGTTTGGTTGGTTTGCAAGGATATGGGTATATTTTACCTTACGCATTGAAGCCTTACTATAAATCTTCAATAAAATTCATCTTCAATAAAATTCTTCAATAATATTTATCTTCAATAAAATTCAAAGAGTATAATTAAGAAATTATAATCCGTAAAAGCTTTTGGTTAGTTTGTTCAATACGGCACGCTTCACCTATGACATCTTCTTTGTACATCGATCCATTTAGCTCTTAGTCTAATACATTTCAAATAAGTATAAAATAAATTTAAGTTTTTTTAGATTAATTATTTGAATATACGCGATAATTCCGGAAGTTTCACTTGCCAAAATTTATTTTATATTTTAAATTATGTAAAGAAATGTTTTTTTTATTATTTATTTATTTACGAAATCTTTATATGCTCTTGAGTAATTCTACACATACTAAAGATTTTCAAGTGTAACCAAAATAATCACTTGAGATAATAATTTTCAAAAGAATTAAACATTTTCTCACATTTTTTTCACATATAATTACAAAGTATACAGTAAAAATATGAAGATAGGAAAAACTTATGAAATAAGAAAATTAAAAAAAAAAAATTATTTAAGTTCAAATAGGAAATTGTAGATTTATACTTGACCTTCTTATGTTTTGATACAATTTTCAGTAAACTAATAAATTTTTCTAGTATCATTTTAATTTGTATGAAAATAAGAAAATTATTTTATACTTTTAACTTGTACTTTATCAGCAGTTTTATTTTGCTTGAAAATATTAGAAAAAGTATTTTTTTAAAAATTTGAAATTCTTAAAAAATTATATTTTCTTTTGAATTGTTTGTACAATTATCAAAACATCACATAAATTACGTCAAGGCAAGCGATTTGATCTTATTTTATGTTATATTGAACCCGGACGCCATTTCCCTATCTAGTTTCAAGGTTTTCAAGGATAACCCAATTTTATATTTTCATCACAATTTGTGTGTCTCTAAATTCTTTTATGCGATTTCATTACTTTTTTTTGTACGAGTAGAAAATGTCTTAAGGTTTCACTTTACTTTGTCCTTCTGTTATGCTTATTCTCCAGATCTATATAAGTCGACTATTTGTCTACAGTTCCAACTGTAATTGCTTACCTACGAACCTAGAAGGGATATAAAAATTGTAGCCAACGTCATTCTAAAACTAGTCATTAAGTTAATCCTGTCAGATTTTGGTCTCTAAAACCTTTGTGTTAGATTAAGTGTACTTTTGAATAGCTGGTAATTGTTTAGGTTCCAGTTAAATGGAGGTTTACTATCAGTATAAATCTGATGCAATTTTGGTTATTAAATTTAATTTCTATCAAAATAAGTTCAAATATAAATTATGATTAAATATAAATTCATGGATTGTAAAGGAATCTATTTTTATATTACCTTCAAAAATTTTATCCTTAAAATTATTGTATTCTACCAAAATCAGAAATATTAAAACTATGACATAATTTTTTATCTGAATCTGAAATATAATTAAAGTAAAAGCATATAATTGATAATTTTTTTTTTAAATCTAACCGACTGTAAATTTCAATCAAAATAATACAATCCATATATCAATAATAATGATGACATTAATATATTTAGTTAACTCCAACAAAAACTTTATAGGACGAAAATTTAAATAAAATTTTACGTCATTCATTATTTAATTATTTCTTTGGCTCTTCTTATTCAATTATAATTTATTTATTTATATTGATTATTCATAATTTTTATATATTATTTTTCTCAATTAATTTAAATGTCAATTTTCATACCAAAAACAAAAAAATTAATGAATCCGAATGAATAACAGATGGTGTCAATTGTTACAGAATGATATTCAAAATAATCTACATGAATTTGAAAATGTATTGTGCAACAAATTTATATTCGTTATATATTTAGAAAATTGAGGGTTATGTGACTGCAACTAAAATTAATGAGTCTATCAAAAATTTCGTTATCTGAAATGGGTGATTGACAAAGGTTGGATAGAGATTATTTCTCATTTATCATTTACATCCATCAGAAATTGATTTTTTATTCTGGCATACAGAATTGTCAAAATAAATGTTGCCTGCTTATATCAACTTTGCTTATTTCAACTCAATGGTTTACGTTTAACGAGTCGATGTAATTTAATGGAGAAAGTATATTTTTATTGTATTTTGTATACATAATTATCAGCACAAGGTTCCTGGTTTTTATAAGCAATATTATCTTCCCGTGAAGTAGGATTTACAAAAATGACCAATAGCCAAAATTTGATTTTTATTAACAACAATCATAAAGAAGAAAATAACACTGTAAGTCTTTCTAAGACACTGCTGAAAATTCAGTATACATTTTGATGTCGGACTTGGAATTTGGAATTGGCAAAAGTTTTTAACTGGTATGTCATACGTCAGTGGGGAAAGTATACAGAATTATCAGCACAAGGTTCCCTGGGTTTTATAAACGACAATCTTCCCGTGAAGTAGGATTGGTCATATCATATTGTTAACTATATTATTTCTCTCCGAATTTTTCTTCAGCTAAATTATAAAACTATCAAATACCTGAATTATGACATAAATATAAAATTTGAAGATTTAAATAACAGGTGCATAAAAATGAATTATAAATATTTATTCTACTTATATTCATTTTTATTGAAATGTTAGTTTATTTTTACTTTAGTATGACGTGACAACCTTACAAAATTTATGTTAGATTATTGATTTTATAATCTATAGTGGAAATTTATTAATATCGAAAAAGCTTTTAGGAAATTTTAAATTAAATACGTTTTTTTGTTAAAATTGGGTTGTTTTTAAAATAAAGTTATTTTGAACGTCATACGTACCACACCTAAAATAGAGTAGACTGTGAAAAAAAATCTGACTTTATTAATACTTGTCATGAACAAAAAAATGTAAAAAAATCAAAATTAATTGATGTTTACATTAGTGGAAGTGACATTAGCTCGTAATTTTAAGATTTATTTTAAATTGTGTTCAAAATAGTAAAGTCTATAGCAAAATATTAGATCAAGATATTCGTACAAAATGTTAATTTCATCATAATTATTACATATTGTGTACATAAATTCACATTTTATGTAAATAGTTGCTTGCTAAGTTGTCAACAGTTAGCACTCAGTCATTCAGTGAGCAAGCCAGTCACATGACTTTCTATTGTCATCTATTCTGAAATTGAAATTTTTGGGTTTGTTACTTATATCGTCATAGAAAACGTTACTGAATTTTTATTTCAAACCTTTTCTTTGTTAGTTGCACAATTCGAGTTTACCAATTTTATTAGAAAGTTAGGTTTGTACTAAACTTGATTCCATCCATATTACAAGTAGATGCTATTGAAAATATTTTGGTTGTATAGTATTTGTTTTGTATGAACTCCAGCCTGAAATACAATGGCTTTCACATTTAGGTTAGCGATAATGAGCTAAATTTATTCGTTTCATATTTAAACTAGATTTTAAAACTAATTCACAATCCATAAAAATGTTACTATATTGTTCTTCCTTGAACTGCATAAAATCATATACAAATTTACCAGAAATACCTTGAATTTACATGGACTCGGTTTACCTTTTATATTCCCGTTCAATAATATCATAAAGTTTATTAAACTTCCATCATTTTATGTCACAGATATCATAAAATCATTATTTACTTTCTTTCTTAATCTTATCTTTATTTTTAAATAAATACGGAAATTGAACAGATAATAATTACAGAAATGCCTATAAATTATTGCAGTTTAAGGTCACTCTTTATGTACTATTATAATCCATAGTACATTTTGATGTTTTGCTGACAAATATTACAAAAAAAAAATAAACAATAATTTTCTTCTTTACTTTTTGCGTTAATTACAAAATGATAAGATACAATTTCATATCAAATTATTTGTTTTTTTATCTGAAATTTATTATTATTATTAAAAAAAAAACAATGATTATATAAATAATAAATAAATAAATTCATATATAATAAATTTTGATCTTATCTTTTAATTTGAAATGATATCAGTTTTTCAGATATAGAAATACAAAAATGATTTTTCCTATAGTTTGTTAATTATAATAATATCGCTAACAAAGTTAATTAGAAAAAAAAAATATTTTTGCGTTCTAATTTTAATTTTCTATATAATATAATTTTTTTTTTAGATATTGATTAAAATTTATATGAAATAGACGTGTAATTTCTATTTTATTTTTTAAGTAATATTATAAATTAATTTATAAATTGTTAAAAGGACAAAATATTACATTAGAAAGAAAATTGAAAATTTTGTCGGATTTCATAAAATATGGAAAAAATATTTAAATTTAAAAAAGATAAACAAAAATCAGAAATTTTATCAATTTTACCAAATGAAACAGCAACTGTTAATAAGAATGGTAAAAAATTAGTATTGGATAATTCAAGATGGGAGGCAAGTATAATTAATTAATCTAATAATAATAAATAATTTATTTTAATTATGAACGAAATCCGTCACGGGATAAAGGTCGTAATTGTTATAAATTTAATATGATTGTAAAATTAACTATATATAAAAAGAGTTGCAGAACTTGTTCAGTTAATTGATTAAAAGTAATCACTCAGGTGAAATTGATTTTCTAGGATATATGCATAATTACGTCCTTAATATGAGTATACTTCATCGATTTATCTCTTAAACAATCCAAAAAGTTTTGAGTTAAAGGAAATATCTAATTTGGATATTTTAAATCTAAATTTTTAGCGAACATTAAATTTATCAGATGCTTTCGAAGTTATAGGAATTGAAAAGATTTGTTGATAAATTCCATTATATTAAAAATGGAAATTCACTCATTCTAAAAGTTATTTCTAACATAAGTTATGGTGATCCAGAACTTATCCATATAAGCTTTCAAAACCTCAATCGTTACAAATCAGGTTATATCCCCATGGAAAGATACTTAGAAACTGTATTGGTATGAAATATCGAAATCAATAGAAATCAAAAGAATTCCGTCTCGAGGCTATTGGCTGATTATGTTTCTAGCACGTCGGCCCATCCGTATACTCACGGATTCTGTTGATAGGCCCAACCGAGAAGCATGTTTTCTCAACAGAATTTGCCCGCGTAGAATCTTATCGATGGCCTGCACATAGTGTGAATTTTATTAGGTTTCTTAGAATTAGGATTTCCCCAGAATAGTTTGGTGTGTATACCCATTCCCATTTGACTGTATTCTTACTTTATATTTGCCTATCACATTCTGCCAACCTGATTACCTCAAAAATGTCACAATATGGCACGTTAGGATTCGTCCTTTTGAAGTGTCCGTTAAGACTTAGCCGTAAGGCGATATTAGTCGTTAACTTTTTAACATGTACACCAATCGGTTGTATGCATATAATTGCTTCTAGCGGACTTGTTTGTTTACTTCTAAATTAACCTTTGATGCCCATACAACATTGTCTGCACTTGCTCATAAATCTATATTAATTTATTATTCTTGTTTAATTTCAGAGGAGATTACACAAGGAACTTATGTCATTAATAAAAGAACCACCTCCAGGCGTTAAAGTTGATACAGACAGTATTAGTCAAAATCTATCACAGTAAGTTTATAATAAAATTAATTATTAATTTAAAAAATATTAAATAAGTAATTCTTTTTATTTTTTATAGATGGAAAATAGACATGGACGGAGTTGATGGTACACTCTATGAGGGTGAACATTTTCAATTGTTATTTAAATTTAATAACAAATATCCTTTTGATTCACCTGAGGTTAGTTTAATATTACCTAAATACTAAAATCACGATATTAATTATAAATAATATTTAATTGTATTATTTGAATTTTAGGTAACATTTATTGGATCAAATATTCCAGTACATCCTCATGTATATTCAAATGGCCACATATGTTTATCAATATTGACTGAAGATTGGTCACCAGCGTTATCGGTACAATCTGTATGCTTGAGTATAGCTTCTATGTTGAGTAGTTGTCGGGAAAAGAAACGACCACCAGATAATACACTTTATGTTAAAACGTGCAATAAAAATCCTAAAAAAACAAAATGGTGGTATCACGGTAAGAAATTTCAAATATAAAATAATTATTTTAAGGATTTTTTTTTTGTTTGCTATGAAAAGTATATTCATGCAATCAAATTAGTAAACGAGTTTTGTTAATGTAATAATATCTAGAAAAGAGGTTTCTTTCTTCTATATCTAATATTAATTACAGTGCGTATATCAAATGTTATTTGTTATTATCGATTTAAGAGCGGTCCGATTTAATAATATATACACCACATATCCTGTTCAGTCTAAATCCTGTGCACGAAGTTGATTTTTAAATGAATGTGATAAAATTTCGTAATATGTAATCACAAAGCTAATGATTTAGACCAATGCTAACGATTTATCACAATGTTAACGATGTAGTCACGAAACCTACTGGACTTACTCAATTGAACATTGAGTCACTATTATCCCAAGTGGAGTGAATTCTAAGTTTATCCCCAAAATGTTAAAAAAATTCAATCGTACCGAGTAAATGATCGTGATTATAATGGACATGTGGTTGTGCATTGATTTCAAGACACACAATATATTAATTAGATAAGAAATTGTCCAATTGGATCGTGTTTAAGCCAAATTTAAATGGAAACAGTGATTTTTTTAGGCGGGAATTCGTCATTAACTTATTTTTTTTTTTAGCAATATATTGTACAAATTATATTTCAATTAAAATTATATTAATCCTTCTTAATTTTCCTTCCAGATGATTCTGTATAATATAAAGAACAAACACATCAGTATCGAAACATTAAACAAAATGGATTGTCACAAAAAAATCGTGCCTAAATTTGGTTTCTGTTTGGCGATCGATTAAATAAAAAAATATAAAATAAAAAATATATTTGTTAATTATAATTAATTCAAAAAAAAAAAAAAAAAAAGTAAAAAAATTACTTAAATTTGTGTATAAAAAAAAAATAAGATTTTAAAAGAAATTATCAACAAGAAAAACAAAATTATTAATAATTGCTCTTATGTGTGATAATCACAATTATTATTAATTTGAAAAAATATAAATTTTATATATTTTCTGTCTAAAAATTACGATATAGAAAATCGATTAAAAAAAAAAAAATTAATGACTACAACAAATTAAATAAAATAAAATGTATTTTAATATTTTTTAAACAAAAAATTTCATTTTCTATATAATACAAAAATGCATTCACATCAAAATTGGCTTAAAACATTCCAAAAAAGAAAAACCAATAAGTAAGGACGATATTTTCATAATAATCATAATTAATTTTCTTAATTTTTTTTTCTATTTCTTTTTTTATTTATTATTAAAATTTGATTTATTAGTTATTATAACATTATTATATAAATAAATAATTTAATATTGTTTAAAGAAATCATTTACAAAAAAAAAAACAATTTTCATCAAAAGAAAATTCTAACAAATCAAAACAAAATAATTTTATCTTAACGATCTCTTCAAAAGTTTAATTTAATTTTGTTTTTATGTTTTATTGTATTAATGTTAAAATACAATATTTCAAATTTTACTTAGTCTTGTCCCATTTTTCTGAATAATTTTAATGTAATAATAAATTATATATTTAATAATTTTCATCATAAAATTCATGTAAAAATAAATTTGTAAGATTGAAATGAACTTTTTTTTTTTATTATAGGAATTTGCAAATGAATGAAATATTATTAATATATATAAAAAAAAAAAAAAAAAAAAATCAACTTATGCTATTTTAAAATAAATAAAATAAAAAATTTAAAATAATCATTAAAAATGCTTAGTTTATTCTCTATAAAATATTTAAGTAAATTTTATTTAACTATAAGTAGGATTGTTACTGCATAGAATTAAATAAATAATATTTTTAATTTAAAATTATATGTCTAATAATTTGAAGAAAATATAGTTTTATTAATACTGTGCCGGACAGAACGATAAATAGTTACCATGGGAGGGATTTTATAAAAACGTATTTGTTACGCTAGCCATCGTTATAAGAAATAGTTTTGTATTTTATTATATTATTAAAATATAAATGTTAATTATATTAAATTATAATAAATTAAATATAACATTAATTTTGGAAAAATGATATTAATTTTAGTGGTCGAGTAACATAACATCAAAGGTATAGATATTTGGCAACATTCTGTTAACTTTATAGCTATTTGAAGATTTCTGTAGCTAATGTATAGCTAATGCAGAAATTTATAAATAAATTTACAGCCAATTCTGTTTCTACACGGTAATACGTTTTCAAAAACCAATCATAATTGGTTCCACAAGTATGGAAACTAAAAACAAAGTATACTTAAAACTATGTTACTTTCTTTTTAAACCGTGTTATTTAAAAATCGTGTTAAATATGATCGTGTAAATACAGAATTGGGTGTATATATGACACCATTTGTTCATCTATTTACAGCATTGTATAATAATAATTTTAATTTGCAGAATATTGTGAAGTTCAACGTATCATATACTAAAATTTTATGTTTGTGTACTTATGTTTATTTTAATTGAGACTTTAAGTCTAGATGCAGTTAAGTCCTAACCAAGAATCTAATAATAAAAGGTTTACTTGACAGTTCTGTACTGTGACAATTAAAGCTTTCATATAGATAATATTTGCGAATGTGGGTTGAAGAAAAATTGATTTGTGGGTAGTGGATTCAATGATCCCACTCGTTCTGTTGCCTTATACTGTTTTAATTTAATCAATGTATATTTGGATGAATTTGGTTATTTTAAACATCAATAAATCTTTTTGTTAGTTCTGATACAATTGTGCATTTGCATCTTAATAGTTGTAACTAATGTTGAGATTATTCTTATTATTACTAACCATATATTCATGCTACAATTAAAATATTATTAATGATAGTTTTTGGGAATTAAGAAATATTCCATCCACTCTGTTAAAGTTCTTTGAATATTTAATATTACAGCCTATCGAAATGTTACAAAATTACTTAGCTCCGCACTGTGTGTGAAACTGTCATTAGCAGATATTTTTAAATACACTTTGTTGCATCTGCGAAAAAAAATTTGAATCAAATTATTTAGTGTTATTCCGTCATTTTTAGTATTCTTCGATTTTTTTTTTGTTTTAAAAAAAGTAATAAACAATCATAACATAAATTAATCATAAATTTTATTTTCCGTCAAATATTGTTATTTATAAATTTAAAAAAAATGCGTCCATTAAAAAGATCTTTAGTAATAATTATAATAATTTGTTTTATGTTTCTATGTTTTTTCCTGAGTGAAGTGTATTTTATTAATATTGAATTCAAAAACTTCCGAATTATAGACAATTATATACATTATTTACGAATTTCAGAATTAAAAACTCATTATGATTTAACAGATGTACTAATAGATAAACGACCAGAACCAAATAATAATGAAAGTATATTTACAGAATTGCATGTGAATTACAATAAAAATCCATCATATGAACAATATAGATCAAAAATTATTTATGATAAATATCCATCAATAAAGGATCTTCATTTTAATAATATGTATTGGCAAATATTTAATTCAACAAATGGTATATTTTATTTATTTGGTGCTTACTATGATAATCGTTTTGAATATAAATATGGTGCAATTATACGAATATTAGCTACAGTTAATCGATTAGATCCAATTGTTACAACATATTGTAAAATTTGGTTTAATAACAAATATGATTCAATTATTGTTAAAACATTACCATATTTATATATATGGCATAAAGATTTGAATTGGAATAATGGTAATTTAATGGATATTTATCAATCATATTTAATAACATGTATAATACCAAAAAGATATAAAAACTATATACCAATATCAGTATCATTAACGTATAATGATTATACAAAACCAATAAATAATTTAAAAATTATTTATAATAAACCAAAAAATGATTTTAAAAAGAAAAATCGTATTGCAGTTTGTGTTAAAGGTTTACATTCATTATATGAAGATATATCAGTTAAATTAATTGAATGGATTGAACTATTAGGTATATTAGGTGTTGAAAAAATATTCTTTTATCAATTTAATATACATCCAAATATTACGAAAGTCTTAAAATATTATGAAAATTTAAATAAAATTCATATAACACAAATAAGTTTACCAGGTGATCAACCAAATTTACCAATATTACAAAATTTATTTATGAAATATAATAATAAATCAATATTAAAACAAGAAGTTATTGCATATAATGATTGTTTTTATAAAAATCTTTATTTATATGAATATATTATTGTATTGGATATTAATGAAATAATAATACCAATTAAAAAATCATCATATCCGAAATTAATGAATTTTATAAAAAATGAAGTTTTAGGTAATACATTAAAAAATATATCACATATTATATTTCGTTATGTTAAATTTTTAGATAATAATCATAATGAATTTCAATATAATAATAATAATAATAATAATAATAATATACCAAAATATATGTATATGTTACAACATATTAAACGTGTTAAGAAATGTTCAAAAAATAATGAATTAATTAAATGTTTTTTTAATACAGAACAAGTAATTACATTGAATCATAATTATCCAATTTCATGTTATGGTAATAAATGTAAATCAATTATAATTAATAAAAATGATGCTCAATTACAACATTATACATCAAAATGTTATGAAAAAACAGAAATTTGTCGTAATATTAGAAAAAATGCTATTAATGATACAATCATATGGAAATATAAAAATGAATTAATACAGCGAACCAGTTACACTTTAAGGATTTTAGGATTTTTCAAGAGAATATAATGTTAATGAATATTTTAATTAAGAAATGGAGCTATAAAAAAGTTGACTTAAACTTTTATATAATGTTTTGATTTTGATTTAATTTTTGATTAATAATAAAAATATAATATTGCAAAAAAAAAAAAACCGAAATTTTTAAATTCAAAACATAATTATGTGTTGTTTCAGAAATTCAAAAGCAAATGAAACACATAATTTTATAAAAAATATAGTCTATTGCACTACCTTTCCTTACAGCTTATTTAATGGATGTAAATCAGCACTGTTAAATCATAAGAGGAGACAGTTTAGCATTATAATCAACACTAATACAGAAAGATCCTCTGTACGAACACCGTAGTTGAGTTTAGCATTCATATAGTATACTTTCATTAATCCTTCATATCGTTGGTCCTTACTATGGTTAAAATTTAGTTTATTGTTAAGTAATTCCTTTAAACAGGACAATAACTTGTAAATTAATTATATTTTTAAATATTCTCAGTGTAGACTGAGGTTCGCCACGCCACCTTACATTAAAAATCCAAAATCTCCTGTAGATTTAAGCCACAATTTGTGTTCTATCGATTTAAGGACGTGGTTCAGTAGTTTCAGAACGTGGGCGACTCAATACTGCTCTAATTTGGTAGATGTGATCATTCTGTTACAACACTGCTCTGCTCAGTAATAATAGCCACCATACTCGTAAGATTTTTTGCTTTTTTCAACATAAATTATTGCATGGAATATTTTTTATATTAAATTTGGCTTCTTTACAAATGTTTATGTAAATTAAAATATTGAATTTTCAATTCTAAAATTTTTTAAATTTTAATCCATGAATTTTATATTTTCAAGTTTATGAAATATTTATATAAATGTATATTTTTATGCAGTAAGGTTATATTTACATAGTTTCTATATAACGACCATGAACTTGATTCAGAAATCCTTGTATATCAGATTATTTTTCAAAGAGCAAAATAATATAATCCTTTTTTTGTACATATTTATTATTGTGGTGTGCTTTTAAAAAGAAATACTTCTGGCAAATGTACATGCATTCATACATATTATAACGTCCTATTCCTATATAGACAACATTTATATAAAAGAAAATTGTTGGCATAGTTCCAAATCTTCTTTTTAGAAAGAAGTTGATTTGATTGATAAATTTGTTGTAAGGTTTTATTTTAACACTATTTTGAATAATTTCATAAAAATATGGTATCAAATTTAATTCAAGTAATTTCATAAAAAATATGGCATCAAAAAGAAGTCACTTGGGATCAAAAGTCACTTGGTATCATTCCATCATAATTTATGATCATAAATTAATAACTTGATATGTTTATGAAAACTCCTAAACTTTTAAAGAATTTTTGGAAAACATTAGGCAAATTAATGTTTTCCAAAACTTCTTTAAAAGTTTTGGAATTTTGATCAAAATATCAAGTTATTTATGATAATTTACTGATGTATTCTGAATTCTGATGCACGATTAAATTAGGCTTCTGATTATCACCTATATTAATATTTAGTTTTTTTTCGGGATTCTATATTATTGATAGTGTATTAAATTTTAATCAAATACTTTTGAAATTTTGAATTTTTTGAATTAGAGTCTCGAAGCCATTTAAAAAGAGAGTATAATATAAGAAAATCTGTAATAAATTAGTAATATCGAAACATTACCCCTATTTCGGTAATATCGAAAAATCAAATTCAGAACAGAATCAGCTGTTTCTAAGTTATTAAAGAGAAAATGCACAATATTATTTGTTCTATGTGAGGTGGATATGGTGAAAGTGCTAGTGCACCAATGTATGTATAAATAAGTTCTTGCTCTGTTTATCATTTAATGCTCATGTGCAGCATATTATTTTACTCTTAAATTATACATACTTTACTAACTGAACTACTAACAAACTAATACTAATACTATACTTCCACAACAGTGATTGAAATTTAAATTCAGTGTATGAATGAATCTCTTGTTGTTCGGTTCGGTAATTTAACCAAAAATTTTACCAGAAAAATAAGGGATTGCATATAATGAATTAATAGACAGCGAACAAATTCTTGATAATAGCTTTATTTGCCTTTAAAAGCGTTAAAAGCAAACACAAAGCTGTCCACAAGCTGTTTGACAATTGTTTGTGGATTCACTGGGTAGTGGGTACATCAGTCAAATCTATATAATTTTTATTTAATCTTAATGTTATTATAGAAAAGTACTTACTTAAAATGTATAGGAGAAATCCATGCTAATTGGTAGAAATAGTTGGATCTAGATAGTATATTTGAAAAATATAATACTTTGGTGGTGGAACACAGTTTGGTTTTAAAATTTCCGATTTGTTGCCATCTCCTGTCTTATTAGTGGTTAAAAATTATAACTATCTTTAGCTTACTGCTATCTAACAACGCTATTTTTTTTTACTAATATTCAATTATTTAAGTAAGTACGTTTAGCATAAATATTTTTGTTGGAAATCAAGAATGGGATTTAAAATTACTTCGGCATGAATAATTGAAATAAACATATATGAAAATATACAGATTTCATCTTTCATGAATTAACCATATTAAAGTAACGTAGTCCACAATTTTCTTTTATATATTTGATACGCAACTTTATTATTGTTCTTACTACTTGTATAAATATATATTTTTATTATTTTATCCTGAAGGGACAAATAAAACATTATTTATAACTAAATCGAAAAAATGCAATAAAAATAAATCTTTGACAATGTTTTTTTTAATGTTATCCTTACAGCAACTTTGAATGAAAAGTATTGAAATAACGTCTTGTAAATTCGTTTTTGTCTATGTTTCTTGTCAATAAATTTAAATTTGTTTTTGTTGGGTTAAATCGATATTTTTATTTATAATAAAAACAAGAGATAAATGTCATTTAATAATACATTAATATAAATTTTTAGTAAATCTCAAAAGGATATTTTCTATTACAGTTTTGTGCTTTGATATACGTACTCCAATATAAACTAGTACTCTATTTCTTCTATATAATATCCTGTTTTTCCATCTAGTTTTTTGGTGTCTTGTCCCCGATCCTTTTTATACAGTTTTTGAATGGTCAAATATAAATTTTTCTTAATTAGATTACTAAATAAAAGGTAATTCAAATTTAATAGATAAGGAAACACTTTTCATAAAAAGCACTAATACATTTCATTAAGACACGCAAGGTGGTACCAGAATACGTCGCTGTCTTCTTTCATCGAGAAAAGATGGTGTCGTTTGTCGGTATCACTCCTTAAACCTTAACTAAAACCAAAACATTACCGCGAAAAACAGTGTCTTCAGTTATGTTACTATAATTTTATTAGTTTGTACTCATTTTAAATTATAAAGTAAATTCCATTTCTTAACAGCTTCCATTCATTTTTCTTCCATTTCAGTAATTTTTGTAAAAAATAATTAAAAAAACACAAATGTCAAAACATATCGTGCGTGACAAGCGAAAATATGAAAATATCAAATAATATCAATTGAAAGATTGAAACTCAGCGATATTTTAACGAAATTCGTACATTTTTTTTAATATCACGACGACAGACGACAATGCCGTACTCTGGCACAAGTTTCAATCGAACTTGGAACGATCATAAAAATTTCTGTAGCACTTTTTCAAAACAGATGTAAGTAAATCTTCGTAAATGCTATCGATGATGTTATGTTAGCATATCTGAACTCTACATTAATAAATTCAATAACCAATATAAATATCCTGCAGCTCATGTGAACAATTTTGTATAATCAATTATTTTATATTTCAATTTCAAATTCTGTTTTTATTATGAATTTTATATTTGTGAAATTAATATTATATTCGATGAAATTTCCATAGAATTTTCTAAATAAAATCTTTTCAATTTTTTAAAATATTGAATATAAATTTACACAAAATTAAATAGGCTTGACGTCGTATTCGTATATGTGTATGAAGTAATATCTTATGTTATTATTTGTTATGGCGTTGGTAAAAAAATCAAAATTATCCAAAATTGAGAAGAAAATTTATATTTGAAATCATAATTGAATAATAAAATGGAAATTGGCATAAAAATCAAAGATCAAATATTTGTATTTTCTAGAGTGTAAATTTGTCTATTTCAATTTATAATTTTAAATATAGGTTTTTCTAAGAAAATTTTGTACACTGAAAAGTTATTTCATTTATTAATTTTCCAAATTTACCCACTAGGTGTAAAAGTACGGTGACCATTTTACAACGACAAAAATGTCCTGGCACAAGGAAATTTCTAATATTGAAACATTTTTAAAATAACTTTAACGTAAAATCAGTGGAGTAACTGAATTATTATATTACACTATGTGATATACCTAGTCACCATCAATCAGAGCCAAATTCTTTTCACTATATTAAAATTACCTTATTTTAAGCTTATACTTCAAAATAATTTAGTTGACGTTATCATCTAAATGAATGATATTCACACCATGTCTAAATTGGACATTATGGGAAATGGGACGAAAAAAGAACATATTGCGTCCTTTTATAAAGTTTAAGGGATGCCTTACTCAAACTAGAGACTGGCCCTTGAAGAAAGGAATGAATGGTCACCGTAATATATGCCACGTGTTTATATTTTGAATATTCTTATTATTTCTGGGAAACAAAATATTAATAGAAATTTTTGTAAATGGAATTATTTTTATCATTTGTAACAAATTAGGTCTATCAAAATAAATTCGTACTCGCATTAACTCAATTGTAATAATTATGTAAATTTGATTAGATTAGAAATACCGCAGCAGCTGTGATGGGATTATTGTGAAGTCTCCTATTAGTTCCCGATTGCAAGACCATAGTATACTTTCAAAGAAGAACAATAGATTTTAAAGGTTTAAGTAGATCTTTGAACTTTCTGTGTATATAGTCTAAAAAAGTCTAGAAAGAGTCCACTTATATACATCATAAAATTAGTATTTTCATACATTGACTAGTAATTTTATATATTTTACTGAATTGACATGTATAAATATATTGACTCAGGAGTATGGAGTATCGCAACAGTTTAATATCATATTTAATGATTTAAAAGCTTTAAAAATGTTGGTTATTTGACATTGTCCAATATTGTAAGTAGAGTATGTAAGAGCCACTGGTAGATTATATGTGATGACTGATGACATACTAAGGAATAATTGTAATTAAAACGTAAAAACGCTATTTGTGTAGTGTAGGGCAGTTAATATAGTATGTGCAGACAAAGTTGAAACTCAGACTGGTACGCCAAGTATATGTACCTCCCGTAGTTGTTATGCTTTATCATATGAAATCAGTTTTGAAAATACTTTACAGTATTTTTCATGTGAAAGGAATTTTTTCTTTTTGTTTTCTATATTTTGGAGGTCCTGGTCAAAACACCTTCTTCACTACTCGAAAATATTGATATTTCATAGGTTATATTCAATATCACTTATTAAATTTAATACTATGACTTTATTTTAAAATTATTGATGAATTTCTACTATATGAATTAAATTTAATACTTAAAGTCTTCTTTAATTTATCAAAATTTATATAAGGATACTTTAAATTCACTGATATTATTTTTCCCTTATTTTGAAATCTTATCATTTTTAAATCTTATATAAGATTATATCCCTTTAGGCAATTTGGTTATAATTTTAAGAAAGGAAACTTTTCCCTAAAATTGAATTAAGTTTTGTTTTTTTTTTTTAAAAAAACATCACCACAAGAGATTTTTTTTTTTTGGTATTATTTCATTTTATTGATTAAATTAATTAATGAGAAATACAATTCGTTAAAAAGTTTTTAGTTATATATAATAATTTTATTTTTGATATAAACAAACTATAAGCAAACAAATTCTGATTTCTGATTTTCTTCCTTTGGGAAAGTTTCGGATTGTTGATGAGAAAAATATATAATAATAATAATGACAAAGTTTTGTAATTTCTTTGAAATTCCTTCCGAAATAAAAATAATAATAATAATAATCTTAAATTTATCTTAGTGAATTATAAGATAGAATATAGTGATCAACAAAAAACTCTTGTCGAAAGTTAATTGAAAATAGAATATTGAAAAAAAGAAAGCTGCTAACTATGGAGAAGAAATAATTAGTAGTTAAGTTCAACAGTCATTTATATCAAACAGTGTTTTGTTGAAAAATTCACATCTTTTGAGACACCTATCATATATTTTTAATTCGGAATTTTGATGTAGGTCTAGATTTGACCCGAAATAGTGGCACCAACTAGATAATGAGCATCAGCTTTCATTGAAATCGGTTTATTACTATGCACTAGAATAAATGAAATATTAATCAGAAATTATATAGTATAGTATACACCTTAAAGCTATTGCTCTATCCGCTGGTAATTACGTTCAGAATCATTTAATCAAATTTAATCGAAATCTGAGAAATACATTTTTTTTGAAATTTTTCCGTAGGCTCTCCACTCCACACAAAAGGGAAAGATTAACATGCCCCACTGAAAGTACCAATTCCATCTTATAGGAGCATCAAGTTTAATTTGGGATGAACCAATTCGATATCATTAAAATGTGATGAGCAGTTCTAGGAATTGTTGCTGCGCACATGTAAATTTCAAGTACATGTACATTTTTATATTAGATTATCGTATACTCACCGTACACGAAAACTCTCGTTATACGGACAGGATTCGTGGTTCAAAGTCTGTCCGTTATACCATTATTATTTCAAATAAATCCTCAAATTTCTGTACAGGAAATTCTATATACTAGCATCCCTGACAGTGACAGCCCAGTATTAAATTCAAACTTTGAAGAGATTTTGTTGTTTCATTTAGAAGCTATCAACAGATATAATTAAAACAAAACTGTTAGTTTAATAAAGAAATTACAGACCTTTCACGAATTATGAAAAGCAGAAAAGATGGAATTCCTTGTAAACCTTGTAACTTTTCACTATGTGTACGAATAAGTTTCGGAAAGAATAATTTTTTATATTAAATTATATCTTCGTCTGAAAATTTCATGTAATTTAAATCGATTAAAATGGAAAAATACAAATATTTATCAAGAATATTTATGTTTACTTTTTCAATACTTGAAATACCATAAAATCCCTTACTCAACAATTCTTATAATGTGGAAATACTTCATCGGATTATAATTCTAGGGGAAAAAAATACGAACTTATGACACAAACAAATAATAGGATATTTTCTAAAAAATATCCTATTTTTCTTTTCAAACAAATAAAAATAAATAAATTCATTTTTTATATGTACTTAAGTGTCCTTGAAAAAATAACCATACCAAATATTTGCTTAAGTATGTATTTAAAAAAAGAATAGAATTTAGAATTTAATATGGAATTCTTTGAATTTTCTGACATTGAAATTATTTTTATAGTTATTTTTAAAGAATTATTAAAAAAAAATACTTGAAATAGCTAGAAGTATTCAAAAAAGAAAGTATGTCTATTATAAACTACTAGCGCCATTTTTTTCCGAGCGGTGGTAATTCATATTCATATACTTTTGATATTCTTTGGTACTCATTTAATAATATTTAGTACTTACTATCAATGAAAATTTGTAACTTGCCTAAATTTTCACAAAAATATTGTACTGCTAAAAATACGTCTTCCTTTGTCTTACTAATATGAGGTACTGCTAAATGAGTACTAAATATTGGTATCGTCCTTTTTCGATTTGGAGATGTCACTGTAGTTGCTATTAGTATGAACTATTTTCGATTTTGAAATATTCTAAACATTTAAATATAATTTATACGGTAAGATAAAAAATAGTACTGCTAAGTTTTCATTGATCATACAATTAGTAATTAGTACTACATAAGTACTAAATAGTGGTTTTGTTGGATAAACGTATTCTAAGAGATATACCAGATTTTTTGGCTTAATTTGAAGTATATATTACCAAATTTTAATTGATGGTACTAATTAATGAAATGGTACCAAATGAATATACTATAAATAATATTAAAGTATGAACTGCCATCGTCGAAATTCCGAAATATATTTTTATTTATAAATATAAATTTTTAATATACATACCATAAAGTTTATGAAATTTATTTATTTAAAATAATTTATAAATATATTTATTGTAAATGCTGTTATGAAAGTTTTCATAGTTTTTGAATATTTAAAAGTTTTATTGTTCCCTGAAGGCACAAAATATACTATAAAATCCAATTTACATAATAAAAAAATAAAAATAAAAATTGAATTTTAATGTTATATTATAAAAAGAAAACAAAATTAAATAAATATGATATATTTTTGTTGTATGGAATAATGCAAATGCAATTCAACTGCAAAGATGTGATAAAGGAATGGTATTTCCATTTTGGTATTATAAATATACAAATAAGATTTATGTAGTTTGAGCATATTTTTTTTACATGAAATAAATTCGTTATGAATTTTAAATAATAAAAATTTATGTTAAAGTATTTTAGATGTACAGTAAACTCCAGGTTTACAGAAGATTTGAAAATAAATTAATTCACGCAAACTAGACTTAATACTTAGTCTATATAATACAACTCAAAATACAAAACCTGTGTGCTTAAGGTTATTTTCGGTAACATTTCAGGATTTGTTTCCATTGTTGAGCTCTTAAATCAACCATAAAGTTTACTCACGAAATACTAGGCCTACGTAAACAGTATATTATTGTATGTAATTTATTTATACGTACTTAAAAGTTTTTTGGGGGCTCAAATGGAATGAATCCTATCTATTTGATATTGGAGGAAGCACAGAACTTCTGTAAAAATATGAAGTTTATTAAGTGAACTTTAAAATTTACTATATAAATATTTGGAAATAAATACGAAATGTTCCGAAAGAGTGACTTACATATCCATGTAGGTATACCTTAGTCGGTCGAACACTACGTTCTCATAATCACAGAATCTAAACTATCGATCTTCTGCTAGTTCTCCTGTGTATATATACATAAATGTCGGCACCAACGTCCTGTAAGGAAGCTTATTATATTATTTTAGCTTTCATCTTACAAATGCTCTTTTAATTTTATTTTGTTTTTCATTTATTTTAATTTTAATTAAAACAATTTTAAATTCAAATATTTTTAATTTCAAAATTTACGAAATTAAAAAATGACTATTTTCTAGTAAAAAAATAAATTCTCTAATAACATTACGAAAGATTTTCTATTTATCAAGCTTATGATCATAGTTTTTATTTTCTATATAAAATTATGGTGTTAAGGTAATAAATCTTCTTTTCTGAATATATTATAATTAAGAATATTTAATTTATAAATATAGTAATAAATTTCTGAACAACAATCTCCATATTTAAAATAATATTAAAAACAGTGCAGAATATAAATAAAAAGACAGGGGCGCGCGTAATAATATAACCGCCTGTGTGACATTTTTTATTCTGCTACCCTAACATAAAGAAATATAAGACCACTGTAAATCACAGAATTTATTAGTTTATTTCATCTGTTAAATATCACTTGTCAGACTCTGTTGATTTTTATCTAAATTAAAATTATTCGGTTGGTATAGCAGCAGATTTGATATTCTAAAAACGTAGGACTGACACTGAATAAATCTCAATTAAGATGGATAATTTTTAGGTATTAAGGCTGTAAGTATAGGTACGATATTATCTTACGTACTTATATTTAAAAAAATATATGAACCCATTAGGAAACATATTAAAAGAAGACAAGATTCGGATTTGAAATACCAAATTTGTGCAACCCAGATTTGTTCACGGGAGAGATTTGAAATGTATATCAGAAAATGTGTGTCAGAAATTTATATTTAATCTGAGTGAAATATGTCGATGCCTCGCAACATTTTTGAGAGGCTTTGAAGTTCGTTCATCACCTCTTTGAAAACCATTCTTCAACTCTAACGTAAAATCCATCTTATTATATAGAACTATTAACTAATAAATTCAAAAGATTTGTCAACCGATGTCTAACTATGCTCCTAAAAATATCTTGACCAAATACGATCCTCATCATCGAGTCGCATTCGAGATGCCAAGAAAACCCAGTTGTAACCGAAATGAAGGCACAAAAGTGAATTTTGAATAGTATACACGCTTAGAAAGCTATCCAACAAAATATGTAGGCAAGCTTTACAGTAAAATACACAGGGAAATAGAAAACGAGGTCGTCCTAAAAGCAGATGCAGGAGACCCATGCAAAAAGAAATTTCTGAATCAGACAAGACGTGAAATCAAGAATGTATAGCAATGAACAAAACTAGATTGAAAGGTTTTTCAGATGCTTCACAAGGAGTAACAGGAACTAAGAAGTAGAAAAACAAGTATGCATTTCGGACATATGGACTGTTGCGCCCCTGTAAATAGATACCTACCTCATTGTTTGATGCCATTAATTTAGCATTATGTATCTCGGTATAATATTGTGGTAAATAATTTTTATACAACACATTACATTTCTTAATTTATGTACATCTATATATAAATAAGGATAAAATTTTGAATTTATCTGTACATTTACAATTTGATAAATGATATATTCCGACTATAGAAACGTATACAATTTTAATGGTCTGCCGGATATTTACTATATATATTTACCTGGATATTCTGCGGTTTTCGAAAAAAGTCTCTGACAACCTTTATATATAAAGTCAAAAATATCATTTATCATTTAACTAAAAATTTATATAGAAAATGTGTTTTCAAAATATTATAAGTATTCAATTTGGTTAGTGAGACCTGATAGCCATAGATTCATTTATTATTATTACTAATTTATGAATAATTCAAAGTTTCGTTAATCTGTTTAAATAACACACACTGAGTTAGTGCTAGAGTAATCAGTATTGTAATCTAATCTAAGACTAATGTAAATTAGATTAATTATACTATATTTTTTATGGAAATTATCAAGTTTTTTTTGGTGGTTCTTTTGGATAATTGAATAAATAATTAAATTTTTACTCTTCGGTAAATTAATGATGACGAAAAATAATTTATGTTTTTTTTTGTTAAGGAATTTCCTTTCTACATTTTTTTTTGCAATGTAGCATGATATTTTTTATTCTGTAATTTTGTATTCCTATATTTTTTTTTTAATATACATTCAATTTAATTTTCTAATGTATCTGCAGTGGTTAGATTTGTATATTTTTATTTTGATAAATTTTCTATGTAAATAAGAGCATAAATAGGCTAAAAAAAAAATTCAAGGATTATAAGGATAAATTTCCTTTTTGTATTCGATAAAAGCGTTTTTTTTTTGGTTTATTGTAAATCTACGTTAAAAAAAATCATTTATCAAGTTTTAAATTATCAAAAAATTTATACGAACAAATTTTTCTATTGTGGTAAAATAAGTGACTTAATTTTTCAAGCTGTCTACAAAAATATATTTTTTCGGTGATTTCAACTGAATTGCGAGGCTGTTTATAATAAATTGATAAATATTTTAGATTTTCCTATGGTCCATTTATTAAAATTAATTAATTGTGAAATAAGTTTTCAGTGGTTTTTTATTTTCATAGAATTATAATAAAATATCATTAAAATTACTTGATTCAAATAAATTCAGTACCAAAGAATTTTCAATATCGCCTAAATATATGCAATAAAAATTGAAATATATAAGGCGCACTTTGAATATTGCCCACCATTTGCAATATTTAATTCTGCGTCTCTTTGAAATGTGAAAAATGGAAAACGACTGTTTATAAAAGTACTATTAAATTTATTATACCAACCTTGGTCTCAATAATACATATTGATTTCGCTCTGTTACTAGATACATACATACTAGCTTTTGTTGCAATTAAATTTATTTGCTTGGCAGAAGCTGTGCGCGAGCAGCGCGTAAAAATCAGTGAAGCTTGATTTACACATCCGAAGAAAAACGTTGGGACTAAATTCCGACACGGCGAAGACTTGGTTCAAGTTGGTTCATAGAAGCCATGCAACGCGCACTATGAAATTTGGTTATAAAATATTCTTGGTCTTCCGGTTTACATTCCTCTATAGCTAATATTTGTGACAGTAAAATGTTTTATAAAAAACTCGTTGCGGAATTTGTCACGGTTTTTTCGGGGATGTGTAAATCAAGCTTCATTATCGATTAATTGTGGATGGTAATTATATAAATGCTGTGAGAATAGGTAGGACATGTTTATATATTAAAACAACAAAGTGTTGGAGTTCATTAGCTTTAATTCACATTAATATACAAATCTAAATTAATTCCTTTTCATTTAAATTAAGTCTTAATTCAAAATTAAAAAAATATATGCAAAGTTTCTTTACTATTGATCTCGAAAGATCCTGGTCACCCACCAATCTCTTCTAGTTTTCATGAAGATTTTCTAGGTCATTTCTTCAGTCTCCACTTTTCTTGTACAATCTCTTGGGATCCATTAATTGATTTGGTTCACCTTCCCCCAACCATTTTCAATATATGACCAGCCTATCATTTGAAATAAATAATATTACTATGTACCAGGGTTGGACTGGCTATACAAATTGGACCGGGAAGTTTTGGAATACCGGCCCACTTTTCTCTACAAAATAGCAAAAAAAAAAAAAATGCAATGATTATTCAAAATATCTTTATTAAGAGAAGATTACTATTTGCTTAAATTAATAAATTTTTGGTAAATTCAGAACTTCCTCTACATATTTCTTTAATTATTGCTTCATTCTGTATACTCATTAATAAATCTTTGTTTCCATTCATTATATTTAGCGCATCCACATGATCATCAGTTAATCTATTTCTTAAGTTATTCTTAATATATTTAAGAATATTGAAGGTACGTTCGCATTGAACTTGTGTAACTGACAACGTTAGCACAATTTTTATCATTTTATATACGTTTTTGTAAGCCTCGCTATACAAATTATACTCATATAATACTTTAAAACAACATACTAAGCAATTCTTGCATCGTTTACATTCACTCATTATTTCCGATTCCGGCTCCAACCCATCAATCTCCAACTCATAGTCTGCAACAACATATTTTTCAGACAGATTTTTCTTCAAATATTCCCATTTCTCTACAAAGTCTTTGTATTCCGCCAAAAAATCAGACATTACGAAATTAGAATCTAGTTTTTCCATTACTGCTCCTAGAGACTTAAAATTTTCTGCACAAACATTTCTCACAAAAAAATTGGGTTGCAAATATTGAATCTCATTAAACAGCTCTTCGTTATTCAAAAATCGTTCCTTAAAATCTTCCAATACTCGTTCATATATTTTTTTAAATGTTTCTTTTTCAAACTTTTCTATATTTTCTGTATCAATTTCTTGTACTGTTTTATTTTTGTTACTATTTTTTCTGATTACAGGTAATTTTGATTGAATACTATTCATTTCAATTTCATCATTAATTGAATAGTTTTCAAATTTATTATTAATGGAATGAATAAACTTATCACAATCAGATTTTATGATATCAAATTTATATAAATCAGTTGATATAGTATCAACCGTCGCATGAATCATAGCTACTGCTTTTGATAAAATTAGATTGCCTGTCTGTAAATATTTTGATAAAGCAGTTGTACAGCCAAATAACTTTAAATATATGTGAGCAGTCAATACGGTTTCATATTTAAATAAATTTTCTAATAAATTTGAAGCTTTAAAGCGAGCATGTGAAGGAAAAGAAGAATCATTTCTAATGTAATTTAATGTCAAAGATATTTGAAAAAAAATTGATGTTTCTGGATCACCGTAATTTCCAAATATTTTTCGTAAAGCAGCATCTGTAGACCACCATCTCGTATTGCCGATTGCAGAAATAATAATTGTTGTATATTGTCGAAGCACAGTCATTCTTTTATATCCTTCTCGTAAAAAATTTATAATTTCTGTTATGAGTCCGAATAAAGAAATTGATTTTATGGTTTCAGACGTTATGTCTTTTAAAATTAGATTTAATTTATGTGAATAGCACCAAACATAAATTTGAAATTTCGTGATTTTTTCCAACCAGGTACGAAAGCCATTATATTCTCCACGCATATTTGAAGCCCCATCAGTGGAGCAACTAACACATTTACTCATATCAATTTCATATTTTTCGAATATATTTTCAATCAAATTGCAAAGACCTTTTCCAGTTGTATTATTACAAGTTTTCATAGCGAATATTCGTTCATGAATGCCACCTTCATAAACATATCTTACGATAACTGAACACTGTTCTTTAATAGATATATCTTGTGATGTATCAATTTGTATAGAAAACATTCCAGCGTTTTTTATTTGTTCAGCAATTTTTTGTTTAACCATTATATTTATTGTTTCAACAATTTTGTTTATTGTTGTTTTTGAGAAAAAAGTCAATTTAAATCCACGGCCTTTACATTTTGGATCTTTGAAGCGTTTTTGGTTTTTTATTAAATTATCAATGTGCAGTTGTAGTGCCGTATTATGTTGTTTAAGTAATAACAAAATTTCTAAAAAGTTACCATGATCCAAATTTATATTTTCAAGTGACAAGATGTTTTCATGTTTTCCTCGAAAACTTTGACCTCTTTTTCCAATCATTTTAACGATATTAATTACAATATTGATAACTTCTGTGTTATTTTTTATTTTCTGTTTTCTTAGGCTTTCCTGTTTTTCAAACAGTAATACATCCAAATTTGTAGATCCAATAAGTGTAAAATATGAAACAACAGAACTGTTATGCCTTTTACTATTTTGATGTTCAGATATTCTCTGATATACATGTTTCCAATCATTCATTCCTGTACTTTCGAAGGTACTAATGCTAGGCAAAGGAGCAAAACATAAGCACAATGAACAGAATAGTGATTTGTGTTCATTTGAAAAAGATAGCCATTTACGTATCGTACCATCTGATCTAAAATAAACTTTTGAACTATCAAAAAGCTTCGTTTTAGGTTGAACTGGATGATGCACTAAAAACTCTTTAACGGAGATATTCGTTGGTTTTGAAAATAAATTAAAATTAATTTTAGTTGTATCTCCTTCATTATTTGTATTATTTGCATCAATTTCTGTCTCACTGCTATCAGTTTCTAATTCAAATTCACCATCTTCAGCTTCATTTGCAATAATAGAGACATCATTATTTTCCATATCTTGATCATCAGATTCAGACGATGAAATAATTAACTCATCATGCAGAGCTATAGCACTGGTAGAAGGTTTTTGGAAAAAGTGTTTTAAATCTTGCGATTTAACAGCTTGTTCAGTTAGTAACTTCTTTTTTTTTATTCTTAATTTTTCTGCTCCACCTTTTCTTTTTGGTTTTGAATTCATTGTTCTTGTAAAGTTCATGGATAGGAAAAAGATTTTGTTTTACTTTTACTATATTATAATATAATATATACTTAATATAAAATATTAATATTTTGGTATAACAAAAATTACAAATTAAATAAAAATGATTATACTGCAAATAAGCCAATATTTACCTGATAAATTCCTCACTGATATTTTTTTAAAATAATAAATAAATTTTGTTTTAAAGCACTATATTTTATTTTGAATGTAATAACTTGGAACACTTTTAACATTTGATTTTTCAGCACTAAGTGAACTTCGTTTTTCAAATTTTGAATATTTTCCAAAGTAAACTTTTTAAAGTTAAATTCAATTGCATTCCGTTTCCAAAGTGAACTTTGTTTTTCAAATTTAAATTGGATTGTTTATCTAATTAATTTTCGATTTATTTTCACCGTATCTATTAAATGCCGATTATAAGAAATGAAAATTTTAAACATAGGATTTTACACCGGCCCACAATCGCTCAATAACATCGGCCCACAGGGATATAACCCGGCGTCCCGGTGGGCCAGTCCAACCCTGCTATGTACATATGATCATTTTTGACATTAGTCAAAAACTAAATTTAAATACTTAAACAAAAAACACATCAGCCAAAACATTGGTAACATTAATTTGGTATTCTGAAAAACAAGAAAATTGTATATAAAAATTCTTAATGAATCATTCTGGCTGGATAGAATGAAAATCATCAATATATTCAGCCTGATAAAAATAAATTAATATTTTCTCGTAATTTTACGCAGTAAATTTTATAAAAATGAAAAATATAATATCAAGGACAAAGTAAATTTATATGGTGAATAACAAAAATCGTCCTTAAAAATAATAAAACTTTCTGGAATATGTAAAGTTTTCAAATAAAACTATTTTGTTTTGGGAAAAATTCAAGGTTACGATTATAAAAAATGATGGTAAATAAAATTTATATATTTTATTGAAATAAGTATTTTTCGTAAACCGTATTGCGGCGACTGACCATTTACCGGTCGTAGATGAGATTTTTTTTTTGATTCTAATACAATTGGCATAGTGTGCTATGCTGTGATGTATAAGGTTCCGGGTTCAACAACTCCGACTGAGCCATCGATGTCGATCAAAGTTTAATCAGCTTTAAATGAGTACAATAAATAACTGGGAAAATGACCAGATGGGTTGCAACAAAACTTATGGTTCAGAATCCATATAAAATTAAAAAGTTCAAATTCTAATAAAAATGTCATGAAACCACTATCAATAAGGCCCTATGCCGCCAAACGAATTGAATAAGGAACAAGAAATATATACAATTATTTCTTAATTAGTTTTATTTTAGATAGATTTGAAGCTGTAATAAATGCAATACAATAACTGCCAAAAAATAAGAACCATTTTTTCTCTAAATTGCTGACAACCTACAACGAGTTAGTTTTTTTTTAATTTAATTTATGTATTTACTTCTTATAGTAATCTTATTACTTTGGACATAAAAACATTTCCGCAGTCGCGAAATGGTTAATAAAATGTTTACGTTAAATTTGAGTTTAGGCTCTAAAATGTAGAAAAGATATGATAAAAATCTTAAAATCGAATTTGCTATCTAAACGAAAAATATAATTTAACTTATTTTTGTTTTACTTATAAATTTGTTTGTATTTTTTTCAATGTGTCAACAATTTCAAATAATCAGAGTTGGGAAATATTATTTTTATTAACATAATGTAAATTGTTGCTTAATTTTTTTTTTTTGTAAAAAAATTGAAAAGTTTAAAATCCATTAAAATAACAGAAAAATAATACTAAAAAAGTTGTAAATTATAAATTTTCTTAAAAAGGAAAGATTTTTTTTTAAATCTTTTTTAATTTACATATTTATAATTCATATAGTCAGATTCATGTTACTTAAATTTAAAATTTAATTACGTATTTAAATAGAAGATTTTACCAGCCTAAAGAAATTATACTTTTTTTTATCAAAATGTGTCAACAAAATAGAAAGAAATTTAAAAAAAAGTTTTCATATAGAAAAACTTTTCAGAAAATTTAAATTTTCAATAAGTTTTTCATAAAAAAAAAAAATTATACATGAAAAAATAAAAAATGGAAAAATGGAACTTATTAAATATTTAATAAGTTTTAAGACATTCATTATTTATTTAAAGAAAATAATTACGGAATTATTTCATCTTTAATTATTTTCCCACAGATTTAATTTTGTTCAATTTAATTGTGTAATTTTTGAGGCAATTTTGTACTTTTAAAAATATCCTTAACATTTTACTCTGTCCGTCTGTTATTGGTATTATTGGCATCTAATAACATGGGCTACAAACTTCACAACGACGTTATTCGAAAGCTAATAGTCTGGAGTTGATTCACTCAGAGTTTCGGTCCCTGAATCCTGATACTTTTTATAGGGTACAAACATCGCGTCCTTGGTATGGTATAAGGTTTTCATTTGCAGAATAAATGATGTCCATAAAAATATTTGAAAGAATAGTACAAAAGTGCCCGAATTAAAAATGAACCCGCCAATCTGAGATATATATTTTTTTAAATGCTGTTTTATAATTTTATTGGGTTTTTACTAAAGATATTTTAGAGATTTTCCTGATTTTCGAAGACAAATGGATGAAATTTTTTATAATGGTAGTAATTTATCCTTCCTTTCAGATATAATTATTTTTATTAAATAATTTATTGATAATTTTATTTTGTGGCTATAATTAAAGGTATTTTCTCATATAATTAAATAAGCTGTTATCTGTTTTTCAATTCCACTTTGGAATCTTTGGTATAAGAAATCCATTTCACTACAATTTCTTCATCATTTATGATTAACCGTGTCTCATACGGTTAATCATTACTCCACAAGACTTAGTCCATCCTTTTGTAACCGTGTGTCATACGATATCAATATCCAGTATCTCGTTTCATTATAGTTCCATTTTTGTTACCAAAGTCTTCATTGTCGATGATTGTCCAGCAATATATTCTGTATATTATTGTCAGGCACTTGTTGATGTATAGAATCTGTAATTTTAGTTTGTGATATAGGAAAGCAGATTTGTGCCTTAATTAAATTTTCTTTATCTAATCTTTCTATGTGTATTTTTTGTATGATTGCATTTGATATTAGTCAGCTTTAATTTCTGTATAATAGACTACCTAGTTATACGTGAATGGATTTATACATCAAAACTCTGTGATTAGTGCATCTGAATATGTAGGAGCCTCTTCATGTTATGACAATGTCATTGTATTGTGATAGAATATTATAGCTAATGAAAAGTGCAATCGATAGTTATCATTACCGATTGTCCAAGCTATTATAGAACCAAATATTTTGATAGTTTTTATTTGTAAACTATTCTATATTAAGCAAGATTTCTACTATTACTGCCATTATGACATATATCTTTTAGAATTATAAATTAATTACATGAAATTTACGGTTATAAGTACGTATATGAAATTTGTTGACGTAACCTAAGCTTACCAGGGATTGCTATAGTTATCATCTTATCATATAATGAACGCTTTTGGATGATAATAACTTAGTGTCTTTTGGTTATACATTTTGGACAAACAAATTTTTTATCTTTTAACTTGAAAAATGTTGGTATAGTTAATTTTTAAACTGAATATGATTTACTACTTCCATTTAGATGTTGGTAATTAAATAAACACAAATAAAATTTTAAAAATTACAAGTTTTTTATCTACTAAAAACACGACTAAAACCAAATTAAAATATTCATAAAAGGTTTTCAGTGTTATTTAATGAAAGACATTAATATGTAATTTTCCTAATTGAACATAATAAATTTTAACTAACGAGTAACATGAGTTGAGTGTAATTGTGAGATGACTTTTGTAATAATTTTTTTATATAACATATTCTTTAATTAATTAAAATAATATAGAATTGAAAATTAACATAAAAAATAAATTAAATCTTATTAATATAAATTTGTTTTAAAGAAAACTGTAATTGTCAGCTGAAAATCCGCCTTTTAAATTTCAATCTTCAAATTTACAAATATTTTTATTATGGTCCTACATATTTTTTGGGTAACATAAGCTAAGATTATAGGACTATTTCTCTAGAACAATTCTACTAGACACAATTTAATGAATATAATTCCATTGGGATAATTTCACTATAGGCACAATATCATTGGATACAATTACACTAAGAGACTAAGATAATTCCACTTGGGAATAATTTAACTTTAACTTTAATTCAATTTGAAAAGTTTAACTTGCCAATTTTAATTATATTTTGTCAAACGCATTTAAAATGGTAAAGCACTACACTCACGTTATCACTTTAAGCGTTTTGTCATAAACAGATAAATTGATATATTCAATAAATCATCTCGGATTTACAGCGCATATTGTTCTCAAACTGGAAAGAACGTAAAAGTAGTTTCTGGAAAACTGGACAAATATAAAAAAAATAGATAAAAAATGCTGAAATATTCGCGATGTTCTAGTCGAATCGGCCAGTAACGTACAAAGTTAAAGGAATGATAAAAATTACTATAGGTTATCGTCGTCCTTTTTATTTTGTGTTTTTACAAAAATCTACATAATTTAATAAATTGTTCAATTTGAAAATGTTTAATACAAATACAAATTTATATAAGATGTGAAATATTTCCAATTTTCATCTTCAGAACACAAAAATATTTCAATTTACCAATGTAATTTATAAAATTCCTCAATTTTATAAATTTCATTATCCTTATTCGTATTCTTTTTGTTGTTTACATAATAAAAAAAAATAAAAATATTTTTCAGGAGTTTTAAATATTTTAAGGCTGTTTAAAAAAAAACCCAAAAGTTATTAATTTTCTTATCCTCTCTGTACCTTTTTTAAAAGATTTATTTAAGTCCTAATTTTAATAATTTTCAGATGCTATGGAATTTCTTTTCCTGATTTTTTTTTATACAAAAAAAAAATTGAAATCCTGATAAAATCTGGTTTTATTAAAAAAAAAATTGGTGCTGATGACATTCCAATATTATTTTGTAAATTTATTAATTATTTTTTCAAATATTTATAATTATTTATATAAAAAAATGAATTTATGACCAACAAATTTAATATTTCCATAATTTGTTACCGGTTTTAATGTTTTATATAATTTATCTTTTCAAGCACGATTACTCAGAGCGTACTTACAGCATGAATGATCCTATAGTCTCAAGATTCGATGGTCTTTTTGTAACATTTTATTATTAGATATTGAAAAAGTTCTGTTAATGACTCATTCATTGATACATGTCCGGTTCGTATATGTATTAAATATTTCTTAGTTTCATTCACTGATTATTTAGTAAGTATGTACAAGGATTTCGTTAATGCAGTAACCTTGAGAAGTTTCCTGCTGCTGCAGTTCGAGACCTCCAGTAAAGCTCTTCTAGAGGCTCGCGAATACCGGATAGTATTTTAAAAGTATTCTAGAGTTTCGACTTTCCCAGTTATCGTTTTTTTCTCGTTATACTAGGTATCTCCACATTCCACATAATTTTAGTTATTGAGCACGTATAGATAACTCCTTCCAGTGGTTTTTTGACTGCTCTATAATCTGGTTATCCAGTATCTAGCATTTGCAATGGCGGTAAAACCTGTTGCTCGATGGTTGCTCCTATTCCAGCAAGTTTATCCTCCTTCCCGTTGCCTTTAATGTTACAGTGTCCCGGTACCCAGCAGAGCTCTATATTTCTGTTTGTACACAGTATTTGTAGTGTTAAGTAATATTTGATATAGGCTGCCGCCAGGGTTTTGATGGCAGTCTGACAGTCAATGTAAATATTATTTATTGAGTTGTGTTTTTAGAGTGCAAGCAGTTATAAGTTAATGAGGTCAAATCAAAATTATCAATAGTTATACAAATATTTAATATTGATGTTCTACTAAATAATAATATAAAACATATATTTGAAAATAAATATAGAAATGTATTCATCAATAATTTTCCAAATGTCAAAGATTAATCATTTTCGGTTTCTGTAATCTAAACTGAAACTGAAACCTAACAACTTTTATGAAAATAACTAAATCTATTAAAGATTAATGATTAAATTTTGACAGTTTGCTTTGCTCTACTTTAGCTTTTATTTTGGATAAATGGTAAATAATATTATTATGACATATGTTACCAAGATGACTGCATAAAATTCTTTTTGGAGTCAAGTTCGAGTTTAAATATCAATTAACGACAAAATAAATAAAAATTTCTTAAATAATTTTTTTGTTTTTTTAATTTTAATATATAATTTATTTCTGTTTTAATAATTTTGGTAAATAAAAAGAAAATATTTTAATTGGCGGCCGATTAGATCGAAATAGTAAACCTCTTAAAGTCATCCAGAGAAATAAAATACGTACAGGATCATTTAATAATTTTGAAAAATGTAATAGCTTATTAACATTTTGTTGTTTTGTAAATAAAGATGATTTATTCTCAATAAAGGATTCTAATCTTGAAGTTATGTATTTTTTGTTGAAAATAATTTTAACTGGAATTAATATTTGACAAAATTGTGCAATGATTTTACTTTTATATGTTGATTTTGTATCTGTACACAGTTTTGAATTTGCAATTTGATGTCCTTTTGCCGGATATCTGGTACTTTTATACAGTATAGATTTTAACATTAATATATAGGAAAACATTAAAAAAAAAAAATTATTTTATAAGATATTATTGTGAATAAATAAAAAAATAAATAAATATATAATATTAAATTTATTTGAAATTATTTAATTGATTTTCCAGTTTACCAAGTTTTATTATTTAAAAATATAAATTTGAGTGTAATTCGAGTGTTAGGTATTTTTTATAATATTTAGTAAAAAAGTACTTTTACCTAAATGCAATGAACGTTTTTTTGTTTGTAATAGACTAAGTTGGCAAATCGGTTGAGCTAGACTATTCGAAAAATGGGGTAGAAAGTATTGTAATTGTTCCAGTAGGAAATATCATAACTGTGTTTCTGGAAATATAACCAATACAGTCAAAAACCTTCGTTTATGCTATTTTTGCTATTTTTTAAATTTAGTAATCTACATGAGTTTGGTTAACTTGTGAATTTTATCCCAATAATATATTTACAAACTTTTAAAAACTTTTGAACACTCTAATTGAAGCAATAGAATAACTATAAATAAGAGGACCATCGGATTATTTAATAAAGAACTATCTCACAGCAGACATCAAATCACTAAAGGCGCGGAAATACCTTCAAATAATGGATTACTGGAAACCAGATAATTATCAACATAGAATTGATTAAGGACCGCTTTTAGCAGCTGCTAACCAGTTTTCAAATCACAATTACATACTGCAAATTTAATTACTTGTTCTCATTTAAAGCTGAGTCAACTTAGAGCGTCATCGATGTCTCAATCTGGAGTTGAACCCGGGAAATAATGTTTCACAGCTCACAGCATATAACACTGTGAGCTGTGATACGCCATTCTGACTAACTACATTAATTAATTAAATTATGTATAATTATAAATATATTTAAAATTTAATTTATATAGAACAGCATTTTATTCTAACAATTGATATGGACTATATTCATCATTACAGTATCAAAATCATGTATATAATTCTAAATTAATTTCTGAAAAGCATAAATCAAAAATTCCATAAAAATGTATATAAGAAAATCCTTTAACTTACGGCATGCTACACAATTTCGCTAGTTATAAAAACAAATTTCAGAAATAATAAAATTTTATTTTCACTGACTAAAATAATGTCTTTTATCTTGACATATTCGATAATGGACAACTTATCAATATTTTATCAAATTGTCAAAAGTAATTTTATGTTGGCTTTGTAATCTAACAGATTTTTTCTGTTTAAAGTCTCAATGGATATAAACTAGATTCCGTCAAAGATTAATGATTAAAGTACTAACAGGATATAAATTTCATATAATAATATTTTTAATATTTATTATCATTTTGGGAAATCGAAAATATCAAAATGAATGTGTATACAATAAAAAGAAAATTCTGAAGAAAATCTTGAGATATTTATTTTTGTGTAGGTCAAGGTTAGTTTATTTATATTCTTGAAAATTATATTTTCATAAAACTTGAATTCAAATATACGCAAATATTATTTCAATAAAGATGCAATTTATTTGCGCCTGAAGATATGCATTTCAATTTATATTGAATTGTATTAATTTCGATTTTATATTCATTTTCATGGATAAACTATTAAAGGACTTTAATAATTTTATAAACTTTATCCTGTACATGATATAGCTATTACTGAAGAAAGGACTTTAAGTAATTGATCACTGTATAATTAGGATTTATTTAAGTTTAATGTTATATACAGATTTTTTTTATTATTTATTTATTTTATTACAAATAAAACAGAATTTCCAAAATTTTAATATTACAAAATCGTTCAATTTGCAAGGATTCTTTTAAATCCTGATTGATCTATTTAGAAACTATATTTGTACTCTTTAAAGTTTTCTTTATAAATAAATTTTTCTTTAAAAGTTATTAATATCGAAAAAATTGTATATCGAACAAAATTTTTATTGAATAACACAAATTATCGTATATCCTTAAGTTCAAGTACTAAAAACGCTACAAGGGACTAACAGCTGGTGATGGTAAATTGTGTTCATTACAATAAATCAATATTTAACAATTTTTTCAAGCATATAGTTATAATAATGCCTTAAAGCAATATATAAAACTCAATTTCCTAGATTTAATATATCACAAAATCTTTAGGATATTTTAATAAAATAGCTGGTTTCCATTTACATGTATACAAATTACTTTGTGAGTAAAACTGGTAAAACGTAACCATTAATATCAAAATAAGTTAGTTGTTTTTGAATTCTTTATTTTGCCTAAAATTTTGAAGTAATTTTCAAGGATCATTTTGACATAATTTTAAGTTTAGTTTTACTCTATTTTGAGTTCAATTTGGATTCAGTTTTACTTTAATTTAAGTTCATTTTGACTTCAGAATTATTTCATTTCATTTTTGGTTTCGGTTTGAATTCATTTTGAGTTAATGTTGAGCAAGGATGAATAATGAAACGATGGAAAACTATCTTTTATTGTGATAATTTTATTTGCTTTTTTAAAAATTATTAGGAATTTTACATATCAATGTATATATCTTAGTACTTTACATATAAAATGTAACAAGCCCGAAATAAATTCTATTTAAAATGGAAAATGTATAAGTTAATTTTTCATCATTCTAATTATAAAACTGAATAAATTTATCTTCTACAAAATTAAATCTATTTTTCAGTTTTTCTAAATTACAAATAAAGAAAAAAAAAACATCAATTTACATTCGTGAAAATGGATTTTTCTGTTTTCAGTTTTAAAAAATAACCGCACATAAAAATAGGATTTGCTTATAAAAAGGATATATATAAAAAAAACAGACATAGACAAATTAATATATAATCCTTAGGAAATGAGCTATTTTTTTTGTGAGCAAATAAAGAAAATGGAAAAGAAAAATTACTGCTCATAACAATTTTACTATCCAATTTAGTTTTGTGACAATGAAATTAATTATATAATTTTACACTATGAATGGTTATTTAATTTCACTTTTTCAAAAATAATAGTAAAAACAATATAAAATATCCTTTAAAAATTAAATTGAGATTCATATCCTTTACTAATGGAAAATATATACTGTCTGAAAATTATATTCTTAGACCAGCTTGTTTGTTATTTTGCACTATTTCAAGTTTTTGGAAAATTAATGCTTTTATTGGCTCTCGTGAAAAGTTAATGTTTATGTTTATGTTTACTATAATAAATAAATATAAAAAAAATTGTTGGTTTCAATATCAATAGTTGAACACTTTCATAAATTATCTTTAATAATTACAACCTGGTGTTTAAGGTAAATATAATTGGTACGAATGATCAAAAAGTCACCAAAAAATGCCACTTATGCAGTGTCGCATTTCTGTTTTTGGCGCCTCTAGGCAATGTAGACTGCAGCACCCTATAATTCTTAAGAAAATTTATATTTCAATCAATGATTTGAAATTCATTCAAATCAATGATTTGAAATTAAACAGCAACCGATCCAAAGTGTATTTCTAAAATTTCATCATAAAAGTGCATTCGAAACGATTCATTTGAATGATAATATTTTGAGGTTGGCTTCTAACTTGAGATGATACGGTATCATCTTCAGAATGCTTGTTGTAAAACATCATATCGGCAAGACCATCTAGTATCCTGAAAATGTTCAATGGATCGTCATCTTTAATTTAGATTTAAGCGCCGTATTTTGAATAGCGCCTCTAGGCAATTGCCTACATTTACGTGTTAGTAAATGCGCTCATGCACCTATGTCAAAAATAAAGCTCAGTTTATTTAGCATTAAAGCGTACTGTTTTTTCAATGGTTACTTATTTCATTAACGAGCTAGTTTTGAATTACCAACCGCCAGAACACTACGCATAGTTATGTAACGTAAATTTATATTTTGCCCTATTTTCCAAGAAGTATTCTGTTTTCGCATCTGAAAAAGTTCATCACAATCACTGTACCTCCGGATAAACCAATTTGAAAATTCACAATTTTGGTAAAATGATAAAATATAAATTGATCAAAAAGCATTTAAAAAGATATATTTAAATGTACATGTCAAATTCGTTGTCATACATTATAAAAAAATATGTCACAACGAATTTTACATGTCTCGAATAATCAAATATATGTTAAATTTCAATAGGGATCAAGGATCAAAAGTTTTGAAAATATTATAACATTACCATATTATGAATATATATAGCAACATATTAAATTGAAAATTAGCGTATCACAAGAGCTTTTCATTGCTTTTAAAAGCAATTGTATAGTGCAAAGAATTTTTCAATATTTTCATCTGGTTTATAATTTCAGGATTAGATTAAATTGGTATATTATATTCAGTTAATGGTCACTTGTCTATAAAATTATTATTTGTTCGATTTACATCTATTCACATGATTTTTATATTTCTTTGCTAGACATGTCCTGTTTTTTGCTTTTATTGAACACATATGCATTTTGAATTGCAGTGTACTGATTTCATTATATTAGATAGTATATACCAGTGTCGTTAAGGCCTTTCTAACTAACTTAAAAGGATTTTTAGTTGGTTGGTTGGTTTGAAGGGAGGAAATGGTACAAAAACACATCTACCACCTAAACCACGAGTGTCCGTTGTACAATCCGCATGATAGCTTATTCTAACCGGTTTAACTTAATCGCCTCCTCCATGTCGGTTAAGAAATTAGGTTCTATATATTTAAATCCTTTATATCTTACCGCAGGGAAGTCACAGAGTGCTTACTTCTTCCCCACATCCTCTACAAATTGAGGTTTTCGTGAAATTTAATCATCTTACATGGCTCCTGAGTAGTAGTGGGGCCGTTATAATAGGGGCTTTGGTGTGTTCATCAGCATAATGTTTCTTAGTATTTAACGCTATACGTAGGACTGATCGTCAATCAATTTTATGGAGCGATGTTCTACGTGGTGTAAGATAACTTTATATTTAGTTATTAATGTATCTCAAACTTTTCCTTAGCATTACTTTTACAGTATGAAATAATTTGTGCGAATAGCTCTCTCATTCCTTTCCAAAAAATCGACACTGAACTCATTCACAACACTCTGCTCACCAATTTAAGGTTTCAGCTCTTTCACGAATAATGGCCTACACTATTGTACATTGGTAGAATTATTGGAGATGGGTTAATATTTAGTTCTGATGAATAATCTATGAACTTGTTTTCCTGGTGTGTTTTCCTCACGAATTGATATTTGTTGATATTACGTCTATTAAATATGGCTCTTCGTAGAGTAAAAAAAAGACAGGCTGACGTTTGTTTATGCTAGTTCATCGGTAATTTAATTACATTTCAATAACTTATAACACAATGAAATAATAAATCAAATATTTTAAATTAAAGGAAAAACATAAATTTCCAATTTTATTATGTAAATATACAATCTTTTATTCTTTACAAAAATTTTCGAAATGCAAATACATAAATAATTATAAAAAAAAAACCCAATAAATTTCATATCTTTGTTAAAACATCATCGTACTATGTACAACCAATATTATTGGAAGTAGTATATAGAAATTACAGGATACTTTTTTCTTCAATCCTTTAATCCATTTCACTTGATTTATACATAAATAATTTTGTGAATTTTCACAAGTTTAGATGATCCGGATTTCTTTGTGTAAATTTTGTCTGTTTCTGATTGATGAATTTATTTTGTATAATACTTTAAGGTTTTTTTTTTTTATGGTTGATATATTCAAAATTTAGAATTAATATTGAATGTTCATTTCTGACGGTTTCAACAGATTTATATATGTGATCCTTTTCAAAATGGTAATTCAATATAAACATTTTTTTTGAATATCAATATAATTTCGTGGTGAAGAAAATTCAATTTTTTTTATAAATTTTTTTTTAAAAAAAATTATGATATTTTAGCTTTAAACGACCTTAACAATTCTTATCTTATATAAATTTATTTCTTAAAATATTTCAATTAATAAATACGTTTTCTATAAAAAAAAAATTATATTACAAAATAACAAATCATCATCATCATATTTATGAATAATACAATTCAATTTACAAAATAAATGAACCATAAACATGAATAATAAATAGGAAAAAAAGAGAAATAAAAAATAAAAATAAAAATGGAAATCAAATTTTTTCTACAAACATTTTTGTGAAAAAATAAAAAATAAAAATAAATAAATGAAACTTTAATCTTGTTTACAAGCATAAATCCATTACAGTAAAGAAAAATCATTTTATAAATAATTCGAATTCGATAAAATTTCGACAGTACATAACTATCTAGAAAGCACTATAGAAATGTCCGAATTGAATACTAATGTATACAATAAAAGAAAATAATATCTTAACTTGTACGAGCCCAATGTTAAATTTTCAAAGTATACAACATAATATTCTTCAATGGTACTACAGTCCAAAATCGAGACTTGGGTTCCTCAAAGATGTTTTGTTACATTTGATTAATTTGGACCTAATAATTTTTATATGGAATCTGAAACTTAAGTTTCTTTATAGTGAAGAAACATTTAATTGCAGCAAGCAAATGGTTTTTAATAGTGAAACATTTGTTGCCAGGAAATAGTCTCAACAGATGGCATTTTTCATAGTCTTAAAATAGCAATTACATATTGCAAATTTCATTACTGATAGTAATTTAAAGCTCAGTTAACTTCAAGCGACATCGATGTATAAATCAGGAGGTGAACCCGGGATCTAATTCATCAAACTATCTAATTCAATAAACTACTACTACACCGCCGCCACATTATGAAAGAATTATATTAAGCTTACAGATGTTTCGGAACGGAATGGAGCTAGAAAAGTGAAGCCATTATATAAAATTGATTATAAGAAATTACATATTCCCAGAGAGTATATTAAATAATTAAAAAGCGGACACTTTTGTTAAAGATTCATGAGTAAAAAGCTGATTAAAGTAATTATTTTGTTTACTTTGTTCACTACACTTGGAAGCAAATGACCTTAATTATATAGACTTTGCAACTTGCTATTCTTAGAGTTATAAATAAATTCTAACTGAAAGAAATGGAAGGAATTACAAAGACTTGAAATAATTGAAATACCATTACCCATTACAAACAAGAAAGTCATGTATTATTATAAAAAAAAAACTATATTTATATATTCGTGACAATGATAGAGACTTACTGATATTCTATTCCAATTTAAACCCGCTATAATGGCATCCGAAACATCGTTTCTTTTTATTGAAGAAACTTTAATTGTAACAATTTTAGTAGCTGTTACTAGTAACACATTTCTTGGCGGTAACAAAATTGATCTCAATTTAAAATTACATTACATTCTGATATTACGGGTACTTATATACAGCTGAGTCTACTTAACATTAATATCGCGGTATGGAATCGTACCTGTTACATAATGTATCACAACATAACTTTCATATAATGTGATACTGCTCAAAATAAATATTAATATGTAAAAAGTTTTTAACTCGTCCATAGATTTGCTTTACTGCACAGATGGTCAAGATGGTGAATTGTTTTAATTCTGTTTTTTATTTTTTTATTTTCATTTTCATTTTCATTTTCTTTTCCATTATTTTGTTTTCATTTCATGATGATTATTTGAAATTCTCATTGATATACGAATTGAGGGATTTGTATTTATACTATTTTAAATCTATATTATTTAACAAAATAGCTAAGATTTATATAAAGACTTTATACTTTCTGTTTAAATTATTTCCAAATCATACTCTATTCCTAGGACCTAGGCAATGTTAATTCTTGTAGTGATGTTTTTCATTTATAAGTTTCTGCAGGATTAAATTACTTTCATTGTAATTCCTGTTGTATATAGTATAAAATAATTTTGAATAAATTTTTCTGTTGAAAAAGGATATTACAATAAAAATCATTATTACTAAGTATTAGTTTATATAGTTTTAGATGGTTGATTAAAATGTATTTAAATATATATAGAGGCATTGGAAAGTCAAGTAATGCTGGACTGTTAATTCTGCAGAGTATATTATTTACGATTGTTAAGCCATTACCCGGAAAAGGCTAAGGTATACTTTGGTAATGATTTAAAATCCTTCAAAAGAACACATTTTTGTTGATATCCACAGAAGCATGAACATCGTACCATCTCTTCTTTCAGATTGTAGTACTTAGCAATCCTTTTAAAATCAAGGATAATAATTGTAAATTTTTGTTCACTGAATAAAACACTGAAACAAAATGTTCAACATTTCTGCAATAACAAAAGTTTTAGTTTTTAAATTAGATTTTTATGTATCTTTTATCCTTATACGAATCCACACTGGAAAAGATTATGTATTTTATTTTATATAACACTCTTAAAGTTAACTATATTATATAACATTACCAGAAATTCTTTATTAAATTGAAAATTCTATAAATTTTCTAGAAGTTTCAAAACATTTTAAGACCCATTACATTTACAATTGGTATACCAGATTTTAATCATTTAACAATAAAAAAGTCCTTAAAGTTTACAAAATTTCTTATTTTTCTATGTGAAATATATTTTAAAATACCAAGGATTGTGGTCAATTTGTAGGTAACTAACCATGAATGCAATGTTAACTTTCATTTAATTAATTACATTTCAATTGAAATAATTGAAAAAAAATATATTATATTCTGGTGTTTGTCCTCAAGGTTTTTTAGCTACAAAAGATTATCCATTTAGGTATCCATTTTTATTAAAAGATATTCCGTGGCACAAAATGTACAAAGAGTAGAATAAATTATTGTCCATGAAGCTTGTTATAAATTGAAAGTTCTATCGTACTATAGGAATAAATATTATTTTGTAAGGCGTTTAGTAAACTAATAATTATTGAAATACACAATATTATTATCTCATGGTTGGTAATATCAAGCCGGGAAAAGTGATCTATAAATCAGTAGGTATTTAAAATGGGATGATGGGTTGCAGGAATGAAGACAGCGAAAGGAGCGTAGGATAGACAAAATCGACTGAAGTAAATTTAATAAATATATTATAATTTTGCAATTGAAATATTTCTTTAATATTATAGTTTCTTAGATTAAATTAATTAAAATTATGAGATTTCCTGATTTTCGGTTCGCAGACTTATCAAAAGGATGACATTTACATATTTGGTTATTGCAGGATGGCGTGTTTAATATCTTTTTTATAAAATTTAATATATAATATACTAAATACATAATAAATATATTCGTAATTAAAAAGAAATATTCTACAAATCTAATCAACTTTATTAATATCTTTTAGCACAGTATGTGCCACTCAACAAGACAAAAATGTCAAAATAAAATTAATTTCTTTTGCAACTTATTGCTAAAATAATATAAAACCTAAATAAAAATGCTCTAAGACATTTCGTGATAAGCTAGTGATTCTAACACGATTTTTTTTGAGAAACAATAAAAAATGCTAGTACAAATGGTCAAAAATTTTCACTTTAGCCTGTTCATTTGTTATCGCTTAATTTACGAATTTAGAGGGACGCTATAGCAACTTCGAACCAAAAGTAGATCAAATTAATCCCCTTTCAGATTGTATTCACACATAATTCTTCGTAATTTATAAGGTATGAATATAATTCTATTCGATTTTGGGGAAATAAACACTTGTGATTTGTCTGCTTTGGTCTTGGGATGAGGCAGGTAATTAGTTAATCGACTGACTTCTGAAATTCTGAATTTAAATATTTTCTTACATATTTACGATTCAACAGTTTTTGTGTCATTGTGATTATATATATCAAGTACCTGTGACTTAAATGCTTTGGATACCAATTCTCTGCTCAGGTCGAAAGAATTACTGACTCAGTTAACAGGCGCAGCCCACGACAAATGTAACATGGGTACGATGGGTATAATTCTGGTTTAAGTACATGATCCCCTAACAGTTCCCATCTAAATAAACTAATCAATGAATGAAAGGAATGGAAAATTTTAGGACTAGCTCTTTAAAAATTCCTTTAACTTTAATTAGTTTAATTGATTAGCATTTTTATATTCGTATTGTCAGTTCTGCGTTATTAACATTTTTTCCCAATATACGAGTATCACAATTTTGGTGAACCCTAATTAATCTTTCGTTCTATATTACTTAAGTTTTTTTTTTGTATTATAAAAATATTTCTAATTGTACTTTCGAGTGTCTATTTCTTTAATTCCTACATTCAAATATAAAATTCAATATTTTATGATTCCTTGTCATAATGAATTGACATATTTACTTGAAGAATTGTCAAAATAATCATTTTATTTAACATTTCTATTATAATTGATTCACTCGAAACAAAATATTGTTATGAGGTTACGACTTTATATATTTGCTTCGACACATATCAAATATTACTAGGAATATTATCAGTATACTCAAATTGTCAAATGATTTGATTTGATGTCGAACTTAAAAGATTTACAAATAAATCTAAAAATAAATTCAAATTAAGATTTACTAACTGAAATGAATATAAAAATTAATCTTTATAGAAAAAATCTAAACAATTATTTCTAAATAAAATTTCTCTAAGATAATTTTTATCCATTTTTGATAAACTATAATCTAAGAAAAGTTGAAATTTTCATTTTCTTTGGATAAATCTTCTGTCAGAGTTATTTGAGCTAGATATAAGTTTATATAAAAATAAATAAATAAAATAAATAAGAATTATAAACAATTCTAAATGGAAAAATATTTACATCTGAAAAATGTTTAGAGAAACTAAACTTAATATCTTTCAGATAAATATTTTATGTAGAGACAGGCAGAATTTTCAAATTATATTAATTTATTGATTTAAGATAATATGCTTAGGACTTATGGTATTTTACGAGGGGTTATGAACCATTGTAATGAAAAGATTGGCTGAAAAAATAGAAAGTGTTTTATAAAAATAAGCGTTTGCGCCACCGTGATTCTGTTCGCAGCATAGGTCACATAATTTCATTTAGGTCACATAATTACATTTTTATTATAAGTCTAATTTAAGTAGTCTGATTTCTTGATTTGCTAAAGAAATTAAAAAATATAGTAAATTATCAATTTAAAATAATCTAATAAGATTTTATATCCACAAGATTTTTCAAGCTGAAGGGGTCTAAAAACCAAGATAATTATTAATTATATATTTAATAGATTATTACCATCTTTCAATTATTCGTTTAACTTTAACCACTTAAATTTAAAGTAATATACATACAAATATTAAATTTATTAAGACATTAATTATTATAATTTTAATTAATATTTTACTCATATATAAATCTAACGATATATTCAAAATTTAAATTCAAATTGAAATTTCGCGCGCTTTTTTTGCAGTTCAATTCAAACCGCAGTTCAAATTTACTTGTAGGTGTGAAAGGACGTTTCGGTACTCGGTAGTGAACCAATTTAATAAAAATTTTTAAAAATAACATTTTAACTTAATAAATATTAAATATATTATAAAATAAATGTTTTTCAATAAATTATTAATTACAAATATGTTAAAAAATCTGAGTTTTCCCAGTTTTTCGCGTATTTAAAATCGCTTTAAAAATGTGAAAATAAAGTGTTAATTATAAAAAAATATTATTTGCTTAAAATTTTAAATTAAAATAATTAAAAATAAGTTTAGTGAAATTTTTTATTGTGATTGTGAAAGTAATTCCAGACCGTTTTTTTTTTATAATCAGACATTTTGAATGAGTTTTCTTAATCATATTAGTATCAGGTTACATTAAATATTTTTTATTATATTCTTTAAATTTTCAATTTATTAAATTATTTATTATAAAGTTTAATATTATATACACTCCTTTAATATAAAATAAACTCATTTAATATATATATGTTATATTAGTATATAGGTCATTATAAATTTTAAAGGATTCGGAATCGGAGTCATTTTGATCCGAAAGTGGTTTCCAATTTCTATCCGATTTTGATAATATGTATAAAGTCTTATGTTCTTCGATTTATAATGATTGACTTTAACTGATTTGAACACCATTAGAAAAATCAGAAGTTTTAAATTCGAATTTAAATATTTTATTTAAGTATGTTACTACAAGTAAGTTTGTTAAGGAATCGATCATTTCCTTAAAATTTCAGAAGCGTTTAATAAAAGTACAAGTACAACAATGCCTGGAATTTAATAGTAGCACATATCTAGTGATCCATTAATATAATCATTTTTTATAATTTTGGATACGATTTTTATTTGTATACCTGATATTTAATATATAATTAAAATTTATATTCCAATAAATTTAAGGACACAATTATGTAATCAAATTGTCAGCTGATTCATTTCCATTCAGCATTTATAAATATGTTACATTTTCTTCGGATTAGCTAATCTAAGTGCACGAACAGAGTGACGCTGTGAGCGGTACTGGAAGCTGTGCTGTAGTGTATTTTTATATAAAAAGCAACAACAACCACACTACAACACAGCTTCCGGCACCGCTCATAGCGTCACTCTGTTCGTGCACTTAGTGCACTCTGTTCATGTTCATGCACTAAAAGGAAATTTTCATTGAGAAACGAAATTTCGTATGTTCTCTAGATTATATGGTAAATATTATCCGATTTCAATAAAATATGGTACGCAGTTTCGATTCGTGATTACGCTTGTGTGCGATAAAGTAGCGGTTAGTAGCTTTAGGCGTCCATGTCAAAATTTACGATTAATATTTTATATATTCCTAGATCATATTGTATGCGATTCTAATGAAATTTAGTTTTAGTGGGTCCCTATCAAAATTACGAGTTCTATAAAATACATGATAGATGTGTTAAAATATGAGTTAGTTTTAATACAGTACTGTTTGTTACAAACATACTGTTAATTAGAAGACACTGTTGAATACAAATCACTGTTGAATATGAGTTATCTGCTAAGCAGTTTTATTTTATTACAATTTTATTTTCTCACTCATTATCGCGAAACCTTTAAAACTCTTTGTATAACCTCAGAATCCCACGGAACACAGACTGATGAACCCTGTATCATAAAATATATGTAGAAAATGTAAATTTTTTTTAGATATTTTTTTTGATTGATTTTATTCCTGTATAAACATTTTTATTTGCATAAATATTTAAATATTTGTTTTTCTCATATTTATGAAATATTTATGAATGATGATAAATATTATTTTACGTTTTATATGCTCAAATTCATCAATTTTGTTAATAGTCTTTATAAAATGAATTTTTAAATTTTACTGAAATTAAAATTGTCCTTGTTAAAAACTCTTTAAATAAAGCCTATATAATTTAAATTACTATACTCCATTTGAATATAAGTTACTAGTAAATACCATAAATTTAAAACTTATAAACTTTGAAATATTTTGTTTATCGATTATGGACCCTTATTTGATGTCGTTACGATAAATAGAATGATAATACAAGTTTAAAATGATGTTGATTATATAAAAATATATAAAATAATAGAGATTTAATATCAAGAGAAAATATTGTAATGCTGTTTTGTATATATAATAAGATTTACAGGCCAGTGGGAGTTTCCTAGTAAAACAAAAAGGACTGACCAACAAATTAATTTGTTAAGTCACTAGCATTTTATGTCATTATATTTAATTATAAGGTTTAATGGGGTAAGTTTTGTTATTTATACTAAAGTTTCAAAGATATTTATAAATGAAACTCATTATGGCTGACCCCCTCAATACGTTTTTTTTAGATATTTTAATACTTTTAAGTCGCCTGAATCCATTTCGAGCAATTGTGGAAGAGAGTGGTAATTGCTAAACGAAATAATAAAATCATTGAACGTTTGCAATTTGTAAACGATAAACTTTGAATTTACTGGGCCGAATGACCTCAAACTTACCCACAATATTCGGATCGAACCAAATTAGTTTTACAGGTTATAGTTGTGTTGTGAACGCTCCTTTTACGTGCGTGGGAGGGCGGTCGCCTACATAATGCTAATTCAAATGCAATTGTTGAAATATCGCAAATGGTAGAGTTACCATCTGACAGGTTATTATCGTTACACGTTATATAAAAAAGAATATTCGTTGTATGCATGTTACCGATAAACCTCTCACTCATTGCTATAATTTTTTATTTCAACAAAGGAGGCATTTGTCCGGTTAATAATAATACAAAATCTTCTACTGAATCATTCCTTATTTACCCTATAATTGATCTGTATTGTCGAGGCATAGAAAGTTTATATACGTAAAATATACATAGAATGAAAATTATTTTATGCTTTTGTTATATATAATGTTCTAGACATATTTATTCCCCAGGATGTTAAAAATCTTATATCTTTTAATTTAATTGTGTTTAACCCAAATTTATGATTCAGCAAGAAAATATTTTTGTTGTGTTGTTAATCTAATGCAGATTGTATGGACATTTCTATTAGTTTGGGACAACAATTAAAATTTGTAGTCTCTGTAGGTCAAAAATTAATTATATTAAAAATTCTATATTTTAAAATATCATCTATTGCGGCTTACAGAAGCATATATTGCTGATGTGGTGATGAATAATACAATTCCTATTTAATATAATACAATAACCTAATTAGCAAAAAAAAAGGAATAGTATTTTCGCACAACATTTATTCAGCATAATGTTTATATTTATGATGTTAATGTTAAATTTATATTTTTGCGATTTTGTAAATTCCGCACATAATAAAACGTAAAGGAAATATTTAATTTAATTGTACTTGTATAGTCATAAAAATTCACAATTAATTTGGTCAGCATGATTATTTAATATCGCTTTAATTGAATGGAAATATTGAATGCACTTAACATGTAGAATTCATATCATATAACATTCACATTCTTCGTTAATTTTTAGGTGGTATATTTAAAATAATGACTGATAATAAAGAACACGTAGTTCAGTTCAGTTGAATTTTTAATACAGCGAATTTTATCGTCAAGTGATTCTGGGATGGAACATGATATCAATTTGTAATGACTATCTTCAAGTAATCCTTGTTACAAATTGTTAATTATTTATATTTAATTTAAATACAAATATTGGTTTATTATTCATTTTCTTAAAGTTTAATGGACTGAATTAAAATTGTCATTATTTGAGGTTTTTCGATTTTTAGATGAGGTGTTTCGATGCACTATCACCATTTTTTCATGTGTATATATGTCAATTATATATAAGTCAAATTCGTTCAATAAATTATTAATTTTATTTTTGTGTAACCAATCTGAGTATAAAAATATTAAATTTTAAAGTCTTTTTTTTTTTGTATTTTCAAATTTTCACCTGCAAAGTTTATTTCAAAATTCATAAAATAATTTATGCTTATTATAATGAAATTGATGTTACGATTTTATGTATATAATATTAAATTTTAAAAGCATTTTTCAATAATATTTAATATATTTTATCATAAATTTGAAAAAAAAAAAAAAAAATTATATGTATATTCTAATAATTTTTACAATAAATAATAAAAATTGTTTGTAAATTTTAACCCTTCATTTTATTATATTACCACATAAAAAAATTTATTACTCAGACACATTAAAATTTTCCTTTAATAAAGGAAATTCTTTTATACAATATTGAAAAAAAAAAATATTTAAATTTTTATTATTCGTAATTTTTATTTTAATACAAACATTTTTTTTTTTAATGGCAGCGTTGTTAAAATTTAAATATAATTTAAATATTGCCTAACCGCAAATCAATTAGAAAAATTTGTTTTTAAAAAGACTAAATGAAATTATAAAGCATAATTTTTTTTATTGATTATCCTTTTCAGCATTATTCAGAGTTACGAGGGCTGTTTAAAAACTGTTAGAAACCCTCTAAGAAAAATAGGTGGCACGTATTCGACTCAGTTAACATGCCGAAAGCGGCATGATTTTCTTATAGGGAAGCGAAAGAATGAATTTTGTAGGTTATAAATTACCTTATGATTCAATATAATCTCATTCAAGTTCAACAAAGTTAGTTCAACGTTTTTCAAACAAATTTTACACCAGTTAATAATGATTTTTGTCAAGGGACGAAGAATCGCTTTTCAGAAATAATTTTTTTTAAGGTTTGTGGGAATAGATTGTAGACCGAAAGAGCCAAATTTGGTGAAAACACCAAAATTCATGGTCAAAATACTTTTATGCGTTAGTGCATTGTCTTGATAATTTTTTTTTTCTTTTGTAATTGAGTATGATTCAACAGATTTGTGTAATCTGTTACTCAAAAAATTATAGAAGTTTGTTGGATTAGACATTATCTGAAGATAATTGATCAAAAAAATTCCTTTTGAATTCCAAAAAAATTAATGACATAATCTTTTCTGTTGATGGAACTGTTTTTGTTTACTTTTGTGCAATTGAACCAGCTTCTAATCATTGTTTGTCTCTGGTTTGTAGTGGGTAATCCAAGTTTCACTAATCTTGCATAAAGATTTTTCATATTTAATTCATTTTGTAGAGGTTCCTATGAAATTTTTCGCATTTTCAATATCAGGGACTTTTGATGTTATTATAGTTTTTGTTTAATGAAAGATTTGTGATGTTGTTATAGTCCTAAAACGTCCACTGCGAGGATCTGCTTCAATGTTTGTACGATCACGTTTAAACTCTATAAAGTCTAAAGTGCATCTGTGAATTGTTGGAAATGATTCTTTTTATACTGTTATCATCTTCGCAAGAATTTCTGTTGTTGATAAACCAAAGAAAGAATTTTATCATTGCACACCATTCTATTATTTAATTTTTTCCATTTTAAAATATTTAATGACATCCTGACTTAAAACAGCTGGTCACCAACAAATGAATTGACGAATGAAATTTATTTTATATTCTTATGACACGTAAAAACATTAAAAAAAGTAGACATTTTTGTTTTACGACACAATTTTCGGTGACTCTTTCAAAACAGCCCTCGTATTCCCTTTATAAAACACTCATATTTCATTATCCACAGTCTATCCATAAAATATTCAATATCCATTCATTACGAATTATATTTTCTATATCCGTTTAAATGATAATCAATTATTCACAAATTCACGAAAAGGTTTTAAATTGATATAAATTCTATCCTTTTTTTGGAATAGAAATAGAAGGATGCAATTTCTGGTTTAGTATTTCCGCTGTAATTTCTCTGTGGAATATCCAACTAAAACCTAAAACTCTATAATAAAAGCGAGATATTAATAATTTATACGCCATAATGAAACTATTCTTTTTTTTTACAAAAAAAATTTCATTGGTTATGGTATCATTATTAAAAATATAATTTTGAAGTATAAAAGGAAATTTTAAATATAATTACTTAAATAATAGAGAACCGGTGAAAATGTGGTCTAATATTCAAAATCATTAAATATTCAATTTTCTAAATTCTAGGGTTATAAAATGAAAATTAAATTGAATTCCAGATAACCAAAATGAACAAAATATTAAAATTAATTTAATTTTTATAAAAAAAAAATCCTTTTTGAAGGATTTTTATACTGATGGTAAATTGAGGAAAAAATTTATACGTAGAATAATTTATTTTTTTGCGTTGTCCTATTAACTGTTTAGAGACGGCTGGTATAAAAGTGATCCGAAAATTTTCGAATTACATTTGTTTCGTTCAGTTATTTCTGGAATTTATAATTTAATTAATTAAGATTTTTGAGACTGTTGGCCTGTTAGTGTTAGAATTCCAGTTTTTAAGTTTAATAAGTTTGTAACGAACTAAAAATGGCACCATGTCCCTGACATAGTGGAATCGAAAGCAAAGAAATGGATGTTGTATTGCCAAGAGTAGGGGCTACTTAACCTATATACCAAGTAAGACTCTCACTAGGATAGCCACTTGTCATATTCTACTAAGAAAGTATGTGAGTAGATTAACTTTAACGGAGTCCTCAATTGTAGAGGTTGTGGGGGAGAGAAGGAAACAATGGAATTCTTCCTCTGTTACTGTGTAACAGATTACACAGATTACAAGGAACGTCATTTCTTGGTCAGCATGGATGAGGCAGGCAAGTTAAAACCGGTTAGACTGATTGCGTATATATGAGAGGTCAATTGTAATGATATACTTTAGGGTAAAATAAGCCAATTCAGTATACGGAGCATGGTCTAAGTATGTGGATGGGTTGTTGTACCCTTCTCTCCCTTCAAACCGTATACGAAAAATATTTCTTAAAATTTATCAAATTAAAACTTTTTGTTTGTTTAATTGTTATAAAAATAAAGTTGTCTAGGGTTAAAATAGGATTTTATTTTTATGAACAAGGATAAGAAGTTATAGTGGTAACAGTTGGAAATAATTACTATTTTTATGGCTAAGGATTTTTTTCTTATTTAGTTTTTTTTTTTGTGATAAGGAAATATGTAATAGGAAATATTTAATAGAAAATTACAAATAAAAGAAAGAAAGTAAAATTATTATAATATTAAAAAATAGAAGATTGGAATTAATATTATAAATTTTATTTTTTTTCTTCCGTAAAGATTATAAGATTATAAATAAGTTTATTACTATTTTTTTTTTACACAAAGGATTGAAAATAATAAATTTCAAGAAATTAGTTCTAAAATAAATATTAAATTAAAATTTTTCTTTTCACATAAATTTTAAATTATATAGTGCGTTCATTGTTGACAGTCTTACTGGTTTGACAGTTTCTTTTTTTGTTAACAATCATAAAAAAATTGACGATTATCCAAATCTTCTTATAGTTATATGGTAATATGAAAAAATCAAGTTAAAAAGCTAAAATTTGGTTAATTCGTTATGCCATTTAGCAACTTATTTATGTAAATAGAAACCTCATGTCGTACAATTGATGGCCGAATGACATAGTGTTAATTTACTACAATCTTTACTAAATATTGAAATATAAATCTTAGCATCTATGTCACAATTTCCTTTAAAACGTATTGAAGTAATATAATCAATTTTTGAAGTATCGACAAATTTATTTAGTTCGATCTAGCAGCTCTGTGTCGAGATTGCAAAGTCATACAGTCATTTTAAGGACATAATTTATGTATATCATCGTATAATTAATGTATAGTACGTTAGATTTGACAATTTACTGGGAAATTCTGTTCTGGAAGACAGATCTAAATTTTTCTATCGAAGAAATGAAGGTGATCAGGCTTTTGATACCCATCCATTATACATTAAACACAGAATGCAATTTTTTGGACAATTTTATGATCTTTTTATTCTCTGATCCTATGCTATAATATTCCGGTATTCCAGTAGGCCAGTACAACCCTGGTACATAATCATATTGAAAAAAAAAATATTTTATTCTTTCTGCGTTTTTTCTATAAAAATGTTTTATTATTTCAAATTGAAAGGTGGCGGAAATAAATCATTATTTTACGTCTAAAAAGAAATTTGAAACGATATGTAATAAAAAAACATTTTAAAAATGTTGTAAATCATAATTTATAACATATTTTTAAAATGTTTTTTTTTTTTTATATACACTTTTATTCTGTAATGTTCTCTAAATTATAACCAATTTTGAAATATTACCCAGCACTATTCCATGTACGGTACACACATTATACCCATAACATAACAAAAACAGAACTTGAAATTATTTATTTGAAATTTTTGTGAAAAGGGCATAAAAAGTAAACATTTTAAATTTGTTAAAAAAAGGATGAAAAATATGTAATAAAAATAATGTTACCAAACTAACAAACTTTTCTATACGGTGGTGACAAATTTTTGTGTGGATTGTGTCCGCATAGATTTCATGATAATACCATATTTAATTTCCATAATTTACTGCAAATTGAAATATAGTTCAATTTTTATTCAATAAATTTAAATTTATTTTCAGTTTTACAATTTACCTAAAAAAATTCTATTCATTTATTATTATTGGTTATTTAAAATAACCAGCTGAATCCTTGGTCAGCATTTGATATTTAAATATGAAATTATCTAACCATATTCAACAGCATGAAAGGACTGACAGGGATTCAGTAATATCGATTATTCTTATTTATAAAATACTTGTATGCCAAATAATGGCCTAATGTTGGCGTGTTGTCATCTGGCAAGCGAGACATCCTTTTTAATTAAACTAAATCATACATAAACATACTGCCATCTTGTAACAATCGATATTTTTATACTATAGGTAGAGCAATCGATATTTGTATACTGATAGGATTGTTAATTTATATTGTGCAGAAAGTCAATATTCGGTGGTGAATTACGTATTTAAACAGATTAAAATATAATTATACTTTTGTATATAACGAAATATAAGCTTTTTAAATGTCGTTCTTTTAAATATAATTACTGCGTTCAATATACTTTAGAGTAGTATTGCAAGCCTCTTGCATTTTATATAGTACTGCACTATTAATTGCAATACATTTTCTTTTTGTTAATTAAAGTAGATTTTTGTTTGTGACAAAAAATGATAACTTTCCATTTGGAAATGGCTTGAGGGAGTTTTATTGAAAATTTTATTGAACTGATAATAAATTTTGAATGTCCTATCTGGCATTGATACTTTTGCATTGAACGAATTACTATAAAGAGTAAGTGAAATGTTAGTTAAAATTGATATTTTTCCCTGCTTCTTTTTGGTACAATTTTTCTTATATATACGAAAAAAAGAAATGTCCTTAAATTCAGCTCACTAAATAAGAATAATTTCTTCACGATATTCGTTTTTTCTTATCATAATTTTCCTTAACATTTTTCTTTTACAACCACAATAAAAATGAAAAATGAATTTAGCTATGAATACTTTCTAATCTAAAGATATTTTTAATGTTAAAACATTTATAAAATTATATACAAAATGAAAATAGAAAAAATGAGGCTGTGATTTTTTTTTGTTTCGAAATTGCGCAATGTTTAAATAACAAATTACATTTAATAAATAATATAATTTTTTTATTTTGAGAAAGTTTACGGACTATAAAATATACGTTTATTTTTCGAAAAATGTAATAAAAAATGGGTATAAAAAATATTTTAAGTGTTTAATCCTTTGGTATTATTAAATGAATTACAATGGAAATACGTAGTACTACAGATAAAACGCATTGTCCTTTATCGATTCGTATAGTAAGAAAGCAAATTCAGAATATTTATATTAACAACTTTATTGATAACCATATTTTTAATGTTTAATATTGAATGTTTCAAATACTGGACAGTCTGCCTCCTATTTTTATACTATCCATCAAATGTGTAATCTTAATCGCTATAAACTACTTAATTAAAAATTATTTAAATTTGAATATTTGAAATAAAAGTGTTTTTTTTTAATAGGTAAATAATTTTATTGATTTAACAAATTCCTTATTTCATACATGAAATTTTGATATCAAATTAATTATTAAAAATCAATAATTGATGTGTAATTTTTATGATTAATTTCACTGATAAAAAATATTTAATATTCTTAGCACAAATTATTCTTGTATACGATAATTTTATTATAAATATAATAATATTAAAATTATGCTTACTCATTTCAAATTAATAAGGATTGATTCGGTTATAGAAAGTATCTAGATAATATAAAAGAATGTTATGTAATTTTAGGCACATGATTTCTGTTTGGTAATTTATGATTTCGGACTGTTTTTGAATATCTATATACAATTTGCCTGGGTTCTCCATATTAGTAAAAAAAACGCTTCAAATTTTTAAAGTAACAGAAGAAGTGTTCAAGCGTTTTACTCCTCTTTCCCACATCATTTACATATTCAGGTTTCTGGTAAACTTATAATCTTCTTAAATGCTGCCAGCAAAGAGCCAACCTTTACTTTCGGAAAATAGTTATACAGGCAAAATATTGATATTCTATAGTATTCACACAGTAAATTATGGTGTCAAACGATTAATAATTTACTTGTGTAGTTACCATCCATTAAGGTTTGGCAAAAAATACAAATCGTTCAAATACATTTTTTTCTGGGTTCAGTTGTTTCTATTTCAACATAATGTGGACGCATAGGCTGGGCTTGTGTTCAGTAACTTATACAAAATTTCAGTAAGATAAGCACCCTATACATTAAGAATACTGCTCTTAAAGAGATTTGAAATTTTGTACAAGTTACTGAAATTTGATTTAACCAGTTTTGAAATTTTGAATTACTTCTAGGTTGGTTAATAGTTTTTTACTTATGCTATTATGGATTGTTTATTCGGGTCACGGAGAAACTTTAGTCTGGCTTTCTATATAACTATTTAGTGAAATTGTATCAACTTAAAATATTTGATTGAGTTAAATATGCTCGTACTTAGCTTAGTAAATAAAAATCGTAATGATAATTTATATAAAAATGGTTTTCAATACGTGCAATCTAGTATTAAATGAAATGTTTTTATATATGAATTTCAAAAATACATTTTAAAAGTTGATATAAATTTTTATGTTGTGCATTTATGAAAAGAATTTAATTTAACAAAGTTCTTTTTTTTTCAATAATGCATAAATATTTTTTTTTTTTTACATAAATATACATTCATAAAGAGCTTTTATGCAGCCATTTTGACTTGAGTAGCATTTAATGTTTAAATAATACTTAAATATGAAATTTTTTTCAGAGTTTATGAAAATGAAATGTAAATTTTCAGAAAACATTTAAAAGTTTTTTTATTTTTCAAGATTTTCTTCATATTTTCTTGGTTTCTATTTTGTAAATCCTGGTTTAATGGTACACAAGGATAAAAGGATTTTATAAAAAAAACCACGTAAAATCAACTTAAGAAGATAAAGTGAAAAGTTTGTTGGATTTTTGTAACAAATTATATGAAATAAATTAATGATTATACTTTTAAAGCGCCATCTGCAAAAGATTATTGAAAGTTCATGTAAAATATTTCATTTCTTTAATTTGTAACAGTCGCGCGCAGTTTAGTTTTATTTATTCCACTTTATTTTAATGGATTAAATTATACAGTCGTTTCCTTAAGAGTCGAATTTAAGGATTCGGCTAACGTCAAAATTAATTACGAGTAAAATGTCTGACTACTTTGAAAGAGTTTTGATTTCGACAGATTATTAGATAGCATATAAATTCCCGCTGCTGATTAATTTAATCTTATATAAAGGATTTTCGTAATCCTCGGTTTTCGTTTACTGGAATTTTGAAAACATGAATTTCCTTTTTCACAAATTTTTCATTAAAAAATAAAATAAAAAAAAACATTTTCCATATTTTCTCTGCGGATGATACCAAAATAAATGAAAGACTGTAGAAATTCAAGAAAAATGTTTTTATTATGACCCTTCCTTACATTTAAATAAAATTTCTTATTTCTTTAGACAAATTCTTTAACTTACTGACATGAAATATTTTGGAAGGAAGAGATAAATAGTCATTTAGAAAGTAAAGATAAGATTTGAATAAATTGAAATAAAAAATAATTATTTTTCTTATTTCCTTTGGAAAATGCATTTAAAAAATGATTTAATCCTGACGGTTTTTTTTTATTCTGATAAGACTTGGCTACCTTTAAATAAAAGTTCTTCTCTTACAATCAAAAGAAAAGAAAGAAAAAAGACAATTACTTTATTCACTTTGTTTGGTTATTGTAAAGCATATTCAAGTTTACCTTAAAGGTATAATACCTTAAAGGAAATTCTTATTCCCACCCTTACTACATTTAATGGTGGGAACAACTAAATTCGCGGGCCAAATTATATTTTATTCATTTTAATTAGGATTATTTATTGGTATTGTATTTTAAAAGTAGCGACAATGCCGGCGATAGTGTTTAGTTTAAGACTCTTTTGTGTAAAATACAAATACATATATGAAGTTCTTCCGTTTACGTGGTGCGTTCCAATTAATTGCATAATTCTGCAGCGCGTATCCATTCGAGTACTCAATAACTATGCAATAACTGATGTTTAAATAGAAGTTTATCTAATTTAACAAAATACTGAACGAAATTTTACAGACATGATAGTTTTCTTATACTTTGAATTGGTCTGCTTTCAAAAATTGAGGGAATTTGAAATTAATCAGTAAGCTATCGACCATCTACAAATATTCTTTTAAATTCTACATATTTTCATATTTTCTAGAGTTGACTAATTTGGTTTACTACACCAGACATTCAAAAAATAAATGTAATATTGGAATCGTACCATTTTATCGAAGGTTTTACCAACTCTGTTTTACAATATTTTATACGTGGGGGAAAAAATGGTTTATGTAGTCATATTATTTATGACCTAGAAATTTATACTAATAATAACAATGTATATTTCGTGTTCTGTTAATAAATATAAATGAATGTAGTAAAGGATGATGATTATAATTCATAGCAGCATAAACTCCTGTATATATCGGACGCATGTATAATATTTAAATATATGAACGTATGTAATAATTTCGTAGTCTATAAATTGCTGGTAAGTTGATAGTTCATATTTTGAACAGTGTATTTTATATTAAACATAATCTAACTAATTGTGTTATTTAATTGTGTAAAGAATTAAATTAAATTTAATAATTGTTAAAAAAAATAATATTTTGCCTATATCACATGACAGCAGTTTCAATTTAGAACGTTTTTTTTACTTATAAAGTAGTTATTATTACAATATTTTTAAATTGGTTGAATTTATTAATATCTCAAAAATTGGTACAACAATTCTAAATATTCATGACAATTACTTGAATCTATTTATTTGAAAAATCTATTAATTAAAATAAATATGAAAAATAATTTTGATTATTAATTATCTTTTATTTAGAGGACTAAATAATGTTTATTAATTTATTTTTAAATTATTTTGATTAAATTATAAAATCTTAAATTGACATAATTTATTTTTATTTTAAGTGTATATACTTTAACCCTCCAACGGTGGTCAAAGTTATAAATTTACTGTATTAAATCCTGATTAATATAGAGATGTAACTTATATAAATCTTTCATTATAAAATATACATAATTAATTGGACAAATATACATTACCAAATGTAATACGATAATCGCAGAAAGTATATATAGAAAGAGATCAATACTTATATAAATTTGTATATTCAATCCTACATGAATGAGAGTTTTGGTGTTGCAATCTTATTTTGAATCTTTAGATTCAAAATCCCACAATTTTTTTTTATATGAGTTTTGTTCTCTTTCTATACATACTTTTGAAAATAGCCAATATTCGGTCCACCCAAAATATACAAAATAATTGAAAAATCAATTTTGTACGTTGTCCGATGTTAAATTTTAATAGGCTAATATTAAAATATAAGTTACAAACTCAATATAAAAAATATTGAATTACCTTATTTTAAGAAACTTTCCTGTTTATTATAAAATTTGATATTATTTATATAAATTTCATATAAAGTATCTTAGAAAACTTGTTGATTAGTGAGTACATAAATGAAAATTCAACAAAAAAAAAATAGTTTTTGTACGAAAAAAGGATTAAAACGCTTTAACATTTTTTTTTAGAAGTTTCTGAAACAATATCACGTTTATATAAGCTATTTAAATGAAAACATGATATGCAAGTAGTACTAAAAAACGATATACGTTCATACATAATTTAATAATTCTCATAAATTTCCATCAGTACGGAAAATTTTTCCATACAAAAAAAGTTAAACTAAAAAAGAGGATGAATTTCATTTAATCGATACTCACACTTTATCGTTCGTGGTACGTTTTAACAGTTTTTTTAATATCGGTATGGTATTTGCATGAGTAAATGTCTCACTTTTATTGAAAATTACATAGAGATATTTTATTTTTCCAGAAAATATCGCGCAAATCATGTTTTTAATTCACATTTCGATGAATTTCGAGTCTATTAAGTGAAAACCGATGTAACGTATCCACCATAACAAATTGGTAACTTTATATTGGTAACTTTATATTATAAAACTCTGTTTTTGTTATGAATTTTTAATTAAAAATAATTTTACGAACATAAAAGAACTATAAAAATCCTTATTATATTTATATGTAATTATGTTTATGTTTATAACTTTACTGTGAATAAATTTACTGAGAGATTTATAACTCATGAAAAATCAGTAACTTTCGATGTTGATGAATAATTTTTAAAATTTTACATTTTTTATGAGTAACAATTACAAATTTTGAACAAATTTTTTGAACTTGGTTCTTTCAGGGATTACAAATTTTATAAATTCTGTTGATTATCATAATTTGATATTTTGTAGGGATATAAAATGAAATATTTGTTAAGAGAGTAATTTTATTTTAATGGCATCACTGTAAAATGAAGGGAATTATTAATTATATTCAACAGGAAATTTGATTCATCGTAATTTTAATATGAATAGTTATCTATAAGTGAATTAAAGACTTGTGTAAAAGTAATTTAAATAATTCACTATTAATCGATACAAAATAGTGAACAATAGTTTCAATATTATATTATTAAAAAAATGAAAATGGCTTGAACGAAGTGCAGTACATGACAACGTTTTTATATACGCGAACCGATGAAAATTTTGAATTTTGAATTTTCTATATAATATATTTGTATTAATTAATATTAAATATAAAATAATTAATACATAAATTGGTAAAATATATTATGATATTTGTTGTTTCCTGTGGAAATCCTTTATATCTGTTACATCCGAATAAGACTTAGATATTCATACTTAATTTGAGACCAAAATATTGATATATTATGATCTCAATTTGAAATGATATTTTATCTTAGTAATGTCAATTTACTTGATAATAACTGCTATTTTGCTAATTATTCATTACTGTGTTATTTACTAGTAAAATTGAATATGACATTGGTATTTAAGACTAACAGCATTACCCTGTCATAACTACATGAATGATAATTTGATAACATTAACTGTCTTAACATCAATGGTAACAACCTCGTTTGTGATTCTTTGAAGTTTTACAGGAGCATAAAAAACTATATTATACTTTTAAATAACAAAGTGTTGAGTGTTGTGAAACAAAATTTGGTTTTTGAGTTAAAACGTTTAGACCTGCACAGTTTAAAATAATAATTATGAGAATTAAACTATAAAATTCATTTTATTTAATATACTTTTCTGAAAAAATACAAGGTCCTAATTCAAGAATTTGTTACTCAAAAAGATTGTGTTGTTAGGTGAACTCCTTCAAAATTGGATCCTTCATCAGACCCAAAAAAATAATCCAATTAACAGGGAAATCCAATTATCCGACCTACTTTCTTAGAAAAAACCAAAAGACCAAAATGAAAATCCAATTAAAAAGGTAAATCCAATTAACGATGTATCGAATAATCGGGGATCCACCTATTAAAAATGAAGTTACGAGGTACTTGTCATTGAAATAAATTTCCAACAACTTACAAGTTTTATTATGGTGTGGTTTTAATTAACTTTGCAGTAACTGTGGCCGGAATAAACCAGTTGATCCACCACAAAATCCACTTTGTCTCAACAATCCATTTTGAATTATTTAATTGCTTCATCAGTGATTTTTGCGAACCAGTTTAGTATTTTAAACCGCCATGACGGTTGTGAAACACTGTACAGTGTACAATTTCAACATTACATCCATATAGATAATATCAAAATAGTCTGCATATTTTTGTATGATAAAATCATGCATATCATTAGTGAAATAATTCAGAAAGAAATAACGATTTTTTCGACTTATTGGACTAATTTAACAACTCGTTATGCTCTCTCTCCTTATTAAATCACAAAGTTTTATGCAAATTTATTTTTTTATTTATTAAATTGCAAAAATTTTCATGCAAATTGAAATAAAATTTCTGTTATTACGAAAATGTCTTTTTTTGCTTCTTGTCGTTTACTTGTTTGTAAATTGAGGTTTACATAAAATATTTACAGAGTCATATAGATACAAACGATGCCACACCCTGTATTTTTTTTAAAAAAATAAATAAATAAAAAAATTTAAATTTCTGGTATCCTAGAATTTTTCTGAATAATATTTATATAATTATACCTTAAGGATTTGGAAAAACTTTATCCAAATGAGGAAAAATAAATATAAATATAAATTTTGTAAACTTTATGATCGCAATTTTCTATGTCTTTTTGGTGTCATAGAAAATGCGTTTAATATTTTTCCGCTTCGAAAACTTATGTAATTTTGCATAAATTTATTTATTCTAAATTTTATTTTTTATATATTTTAATAATTTTAAATGTAATTTTTTATTGTAAAGTTTTGTTATTAAATTAATTTCTTAGGAAAAGTTTTAATTAAATTTTTCCTAATGTGATTTTCAAGGAAATTATATTTTTTATTTTGAAAGTTTAAGTCCAAAAACTTTTCAAAAAATATTTTTGATTTTCTTATACATAGTTTAAATATTTTTTTTTTATATAATTTTTAACATTTAAATGTTTATTTAATATCAAAAATAGTAACTACAATTAACTATAAAAATTTTTGAACGATAATTATTCGAATATTGGAAAGTGGATGAAAAATATGTCCAAATATTTTGGGTGCATATATGAAGGCGAATTAAAATTGGAATTTGGCAGATTAGTGGATGAAATCAGTCTTTCATAATGTTGTGTTGTGAGGTTCTGCATAAGGTTGGTAATTTGATATAGGGTTGTATTGTAACAAATTAAATGAATGTGATGGAAATAAAAAAGTCTGTATTGAAAGTAAACATTTCCTAATTTGATACTATTTATACTTACCATAAAGGATTGTTAAATCTGCGGATGTTCAAATTAAAAAATACAATTTTCCTGTATGAAATCTTTTTATTTTTGATTATTTTATACAAGTATAAAAGTTACCCCAGCAGTTATATTAGTATAACAGTTACAGTAAGTTTTATACTGTAATTTTCATATTAGATTGAGAAGTGAATGAAAAATTTGATTCTAATATAATAGGTTTTTTTAAAGGATATCATTACTCAATGATAAACGAATTATATATGTATAATTTTCGTTAAATATTAATATTCACAAAATAATTATTAAATGGAAATCCATAAATTTAAAAATTAATAAAAATTATATTTGTATGTATTAAAAAAGGTTTTCATCATTTTAAAATTCGTTTGAATTTATCTATCGAAAATAATACGAAATAATATTTTTTATAAAACAAATCCAATCCCTAAAGATAAATCAATTATAATTTAATAAATATGGAAAGATTTTATTAACATATTTTCACTTAATTCTCTAAATAACTTGATATCTTTATTATATTTTTGTCTAAACAATTACATCTAACCTTCGATTTACGCGTTAGATAAGTACTCCTAAGGCCCTACCTGTATTTAATTCAAAAAGAAATTTGACCTCCAATATGATGTGATTTCAATTCCTCTTCTTTAAACAAATGATTCACATCCCAAAAATGCTTTGAAAAAGTTCAATTGACACTCAAGCAGTAAATGCATCTTGCAGAAACTTAGTATTTTCAAAATGTACTAGTTTCAGTTTTTTTTTTATCCAATCGATTATCTTCTAAAAATTGTTGTTCTATTAGATTTTTAGATATAATATGTCACACCAAATTTTACAATAAATTCAGTTCATGCTAATTTGTGTGTTCCGTTCTCATAATTAGTAATTTTCATAAATAAAATTATGTAGCTGATTTAAACATGATTTACATTATCTTCTATGATTCGACCATCAATTTTGTTAATTTTTCTGTCTGTGAAATTTGGTTTCATAAAATAATCCCAAAAATAAAAGTGAAACTAAAAAGTTATTAATAAGTCGAATAATTTCGTAACTTATGGGACACTCTGTAGTTAAGAAATTTCAATTTGACCTGGAATTTTTCATAACAAAACTTTATAAAACAATTTTTTTGAATGAATGTACCCTGAAGAAATCAATGAAATATTATGAAATAAAAATATTTTAGTACAAGTTCTTCAAAACATTTACGCAAAGTTTTTGAGATTTCTAAATAAATGTTAAAAGAATATTATGTAATAGAAACTTTGAAGGATGAAGGATCATATAATTATGTTATGGACCGAATTTAATGGTAGAAAATATTAATTAATTAATTGTTTTCGTTCGAAAATATCAAAATGATTGTTGTATAAATTATATTAGTTATCGTAATTATGTAAGAATTGTTGTAATTTATTTTGCCGAAACTCAATTGAAGAAAGTACATTACAACGAAAATTAATATTAATAAGACCATGTCTCACTGTTTATATTTTTCGGTAATATGCTGAATATAGCAAGCTCTACATTAAAATTATTTTGTTACAAATTAAATCTTAAATGAATTGTTAACATCGTAATGCAAATCCTAAAATAAATGGAAGTTCCTTATAAAAGATGAAATGCGATGCGGTGTTGCAATTTGATATATGTAGTAAATAAGCTGCGTTGTAAAACTTACATAGAAGAACACTGACATTTTTCGAATTAATTTGTGTACTTTGTTGTGTACGAATACGAGGTTTTTGGTTATGTAGTTATATCTAAATAATCCATTTCTATAAATCCTCAATACTTTAAGATTTCTAGGAATAGATTCGTTTTTAGATTGAAAATTTCTAGAATGAAGGTATGTATACGTAACGTATACATGATTCTTTGAAGTAAATATTTATACATTGTGTCGTAATATCGATCACGTAATAGTACCACTTGTAAGCAAGTGGTACTAACTTGTTAAAAAAATGTTTTATTGGAAAATCTGAAAACGTATCATTATTAAAAGTTGTTGTTTCTTTACAAAATCGTAAATATACATTGAAATAATACAAAATATTTTTATTAAAGTGTTTAATGGATAAATAAATTGATAAATTAAGTAATCAAATAAGAGGATATTTGTCAAAAAAAAAACTGTTTTTTTTTCAAACCTTCAATTTACTGTCATGGATTATATTTTTAAATTTTATTTTTAGAATTTATAAATAATATAAATATCAATCATTTCTGAAATGTTAATGTTTTTGTATCAAAATAATATAAAACAAAATATTTACAAAGAAAATTATCATATTCTCCCGGATAAAAGAAAATTTACGTTTCTTAAAAAAGGAAATCGATTCTGTTTACCATTTCTTCTTTAGTTTTCTTGCTATATTAACGAAGGCAATAATTTCTATTTCCCCTTATATAAAATTTTAAATTACGTAGGTAAGGTACGTATACCTTTATTCTGCATGAAAAATTTTGTCGATTGATTTAGAAAGATTTCAGGCTAAAAATATATTATATCCGGTAGAATTTTTTTATTTTCTTAAATTTACGATTTTGTTATATAAAAATATAAATAATAATCGAAAAATTAGTTAAACTGAATTTGTTTTCGATTTCATTTTATTAAATAAATACCAACAAATTAAATTTTTTAATATATATTTAAAACCCTAATTAATTAAATATAAATAATATTAATAAATTAATTAAAGTAAATTAAATTTAAGTATAACAATCAACTAAAATATTTCAATATTTTAGCTTTAATTTTGGTCGTAATTTTAAACTCACGTCCTTGATTTCGTATATCCTGCGACAAAAGTGACAACTGTAACTTTTTGATATAAATCTGATTTTAATCTATAAACGTAACAATTAAAATTACATCAATATAATTTCAAAATTCTAACGATATATAATAAATTAAGGGAAAAAACCCTTTTTAACATATTTTTTTTTCTATATCGTATTTTAACCGAAAAAAAGGAAAAACTTTTAAAAAAAGGTAAATACAATTTTAAAAAAAAGGTAAAAGGAACAGAAAGGAAACAAAACTTTCCAATACATTCGTTTCTGATCGATCCTTTTACACGAACACATCAATAAAAAAAAGATATTTTGATGTTTAATGATAAAAATGTTAACTAAATACGATGAAAAGGATTTAGTATAACGCAATAGAATCAATCCATTTAATATTTAAGTTATAGATAAATTTTATATATCAATTTCCTGGTTACAGAATATTTTAACTATCAAAATTTCTTCGTGGCATAAGAAATTTCAAAGAAATAGACTAATATTTTTGGGGCATAACATTAAGATTAAAAATTTTGATTGAACATCTTTTGGAATCTATAAAGATAGTATTGAAAATTACACAATAAAAAGGGATACGATAAACAAAAACAGAACCAAAATTAATTTTCAAAACGTCTGTCTAGACTCTAGAGGCAATGCTATTCTCTACCACCTTAAAAACGGTAAGAAATTCTAGATACAATTTAACTTTTGATGATTCTCTCGCTGACTTGTCGTTGGTTAGATATTAAAATTAACTTTGCATGTATTACGATTGAAGCAAAACTGGCGATTTGTACAAAGCTCTTCTGTGCATGAAAAGTCTGTTTCTGACTGTTCAATATTCCGAAAATATCTGGTAAAAATCATATGTATTTCCCACACCAATGCATCACAAAAACACAAATTTTTCGAGTTCAGCAATTTTGTTAGAAATAAATATAATTTGACACTAAATTTCAGTGCAGCGCCATCTGTAGTTAATTCTATATATCATACCTCAACAATTTCCTGTACAGGGTAATTTTTCTACATTTCACAACAATTTTTCACCTGATATTTACATAAATATAGCATTACAACGTAGCATTAGCTATGAATTTTTTTTTTATAATCATGGACTGACAAGAAATACCAGAATATTCTGTTAAGAAACCATTTAATTTAAGCATTCCATATGGCATTGTTCAATGGAGTGCATATTTTTATTTCAGAAAAATTAGCATCCGTTCAAAAAATAGACCTCGAGCGTATTTTTCAGAATAACATTAAAATATTAATTTGTATTGAAGAAATAAAATTAAATATACTAAATGAAAATTGATGGGAAAGATTGATGGCCCTCAAGTTATAGTACTATAATATACAAAAAGAAAATCTCTTTGCTTTGTCGTCTTTTCTTCCGTTTGCTGAGGAGCAATTAAAGATAAAATAAATATTATGTTAAAATTTTTATAATTTTCTTCACTTAATGCGGATATGTACATAAAATTTAAAAGTCAATGTTTAAATTCTTTTCTATCTTTTTATTTTTATATATTGTTTCTTTTGCTGTAGGGCTGCCACCTCAACAGACTTCCAAATCTTGAGATGAACAAGATGGAGTTTCGTCGAAGTCGAAACTTGTTTTACTTTGCTTCCATAAAACGTAAGATTTAATCTGCTGGTGATTTTATTTCGTAAAGAATACATTATAGATTCAAGAATCTGTATTGATTCATTTAAACCATTCATATAATGATGTACAAAATATAAATAACATTCTGAAAAGGTTAATTATGTATTGAGGTCATCGGTTAATTTATTTTAATTTTGCTCCACCAAATTTTGGAGACAAGAAATATACCCGAAATGCGACATTTATAAAATCTTGAGATTCGTTTTCCAAGTCTTATGTCTTGAGACTTACTCTGAAATCTTGATTCTCAAGCCGAAGATGGCAGCCCTATTTTGCTATGATGTTGTTAAAACTCGTCGGTTAAAAAGTTCTTTAAAATAAAAAATAATAATGTTTTTTTATTTATTGTTGATTTAAAAATCTTTTTCTATTTTTTGTAAATATTTTGATAAGGATAGGACAGGTAAATAAATATAATATTTTTGTTATTTTTTGTTATCATTATTTTAAAATGATGATAAAAGCTTAAAAGTCTGTTAAAATATATCATGACTTGACATGATATAAAATTTTATATTACTTTATATTTATAAACTTAAATTTAAAAGTAAAAATACTTTCTTTTTTTTTTGTGAAAGTATAGTTTGTTTAAAAGTAATAAAATATACTGTCAATTAAATAGAATTTTTTTCATATAGTTAGGGTACAAAGATGTCAGAATTGATTTAAGAATAAGACTAATTATAGAAGAGCTAATTTTAGTTTGTGTAATAATTACATTTCATTTATTTTCTAAGAATAACCAAATTTTTTACAGAAAAATTATGTCTACTTATATTTTATACCCAATTTATTAAAAATTGTAATATAAAATTCTGTTGAAAGACAACACACTGGAAAAATTTATATCTTTTTAAAATTTTCCAAACTTTTAAAAGTATAGATTCTAATCATTTTTTGTTGTTTGTGGATTCGCATTATTCATTAATCTCATTCTATCTCATTAATCGAATCAATTGGTTTAGTTCTAATTGGTCAACTCAATGACTAAGACGGAGCCCAACTACATCCGATCAATTACATCACTACAGCTAACACATCAGGTGCATGCATTAACGACCGTTGCTAATACTTTAATTTAATAAATGTTTGACAAATTCAAAATATGATATGATTAAGATATACCAATAATTTCTTGACCGCCGACACAAATAATGTCGCCGCCCGACATCTAATGCTGGAATCAATGTACCACTGCCTTCACCATCGCGTTGAGACCTGTATAAAATACATATCTTTTAAGCCTGGGCTACATAGCTTCTATCAAGTCAGTTCAGTTTCGATTCGATTCTATTCGACTGGTTAAGAAGATTGATTAAATCACATAATATTTTGTTTTCGTTTTTTTTTAAACTGTCAAATTTCATTTCTCTTCAGATTGCCTTCATTTTGGATTCGAAAAATTCCAATCGTTCCAAACTCTTTCGATTAGATTTGTTTCGATTCGACCTATGTGTCCACTCAACCGATTTCCCATACAAAATATATGAAGACATCAAATTTGAACTTTACTGAACGAATCGAAACTATGTAGCCCATCCTTTATACCTAAGCAATTACAATGCGCTCATAATACTACTTTGACTTAAATTCGTATTTGCAGCGTTGCTAAAAATGTAACACCTTATTTTAAATTAAGAAGTAGTATTGAGTTTTGAGTAGCATCAAAAGTAAAAAGCGACCTTAAAAATTTATGTATAACGCGTACACGTACAATGTTATATATTAAAATTTTAGGTCACCGATAAAGCTCGTTGACACTGGCGGTTCCTGCTTAAAATTGTTATGTAAACAACTTTACTGCATATGATTTATATATGTTTTATAATTTGAACGGCGTTTGTTAATCCCACGTTATATTTTCTGGTTCTTGTAGTCTTCTTAAGGCTGACTTTCTTAAGGATGACTTTCATTCGATAGAAATTTAACGAAGCAGAAAATGTATGTGCAACACATATGAGACACGATTAAAATGATACATAATGTGACTATTTCAGAGTCAAATTAAAAATGCAATAAAAATTTGATTTTCTAAATCAGTGTTTTAACGAGTGAAAATCTGCTTCAATCTTCAATTTGATTTACAAAAAATTTCATAATTTGGCTTTCATGCAGTGTACTTTATGTCAGTTTAATATTTTTTTTTTTGTAAACAAATAAAATTATAAATTTCTTCAAAATTTTAAATGTATAATTTACGTTAATATAATATTTAAATAGTATTAATGTATAATATACATTTTTATATTGAAAACTAAGCCTTGTGAAACGATTCTTTTTTTTTATTAAAATGAAATCTAAATTAAACAGAACTTCATCACAATTAAAAAGTACATCCTGCTTACAGGAAACATCAAAAGAATCACGAGATAAATGGCGACACACATGTTATTACAAAACTTTAGATGTACCAAAAATACTTTTTAGATGGCATAAAACAATGAATAAACCATTACCAAGTTGGTCTCAAATATCAAAATCTTCTTATACTAAAGAACCTGCTAAAAAAAAATTTGATTCAAAACGATGCTTTAAATATTTTCCATGTGTGTCAAGTGATGATAAAAAAAATGGAAAAACTAACAATAATTCTACAAATGGGAAAAAGAAACAAAATGACAGGAAAAATAGACATGAAAATAAAGGATACCGGAAATTTAATGAAAATAAATCAATTTTAAACAGTTGTTTCTTTTGCTGTTCAAAACCAATTGAAATGAGAAAGAAAAAAGCCGAAAAAATAAAAGTGGAAAGGAAAAGAGCAGAAAATTCTAAATATAAAATGAAAAAAAGAATTGAATTTGAAGATTTAAAAAAGTATAATTATAGTAACAGCAACGATAGAAAAATATTGAACAGACCAATGCTGAGTTCTAGATGAAAAACGTTTTTTTTTATATTTTATTTAACAATTCCACATAATTAGTATTTAATAAATTTAATATAATTATTTAATTCTATAATCTAAATTTTTCATATTTAAAAACTAAATTGTATAAATGGTTTTTTTTTCGAAAAATAAAAATTTTGTTATTCGCAAGAAATCATTGTATTCATTCATTTGCACTAAATATTTAAATAATCGCTTCATCTATTTCCGTTTCCGGTTTCAAGAGTTTAACAAAAAAAAAATCGTGACTGGTTTAGTGGTTTTGCTTGCAATCTACATCTACACAACAGAAACAGCTCTCAGGATGGTTGGATCTACGTGACAGAGCTACTCGTATTACTTATATACGATCAATGACCATCACAAATGACCAACTCAGAACTACAAACGTATTTATTAGAAACACTTTTTTCGGTATGGGAGAAGATGTCACCGGCTATGCTCCTACAGATTTTATTAAAAAAAGGTGGTATCGAAATGAATTCAGGTCCAACTTGGATTTACTCAATATGTAGCAAACAAACTAGAATTAATGGCATCTCAGTGCTATGCAACAGCTGTAAAAACTTGAGCCACATGAGATGCTATGATGTTATAACTAATCAACATGACACAGGACATTCAAATGTCCAGGCATTTTAAACATTTTATCAATAATTGACGTAAGAGGTGGCTATATACCTGAACCTAGCATAGTTTGTAATAAATGACCTTTGTATCACTGCTAGAACAACAACACAACAGTAACGATTTCAAACATGGTGTGTATGATAAAACAAACTGTTCAAATATTGCTAATCTTTTTGTTTTTTGTTGATCAAAATATTTTTGGTCCATAATTTTATGGAATATTCAAGCTGAAAGAATAGTTTTATTATTTTGAAATTTTCATTCCGGCACAACACATTGTAGAGTAGTCCATACAGAAGCAACTCCTCATTATTTAAGTACCTGTCTTTTATTATAACACTTAACAAATCGTCAGGAAATTCCAATCCAGTGAAAAATTACACTACTAATTCGAAGGCGTATGCGTTTATCACTTGGAATTCCTCATATATTTTCCGAAATACCAAGAATCATGTATACGAAGAAATTTCAAAGGAATCTTTTAAGATTATACTTACAATTCCATTATTATCTAACCGAGTTTTGGAACTTGCAAATCAACTTAAATGTAAAAAAATACTTAATTTATTCTATACATAGATATATTTATGGGTATCCTGCTAATCGGTAAAAATCAGCTGGTTCGCCTATATAAAAACAAATCTCATTAGTCTCTCTCTCTATGACATTACTGTCCACATAACTATCGAAAAAGAACTATATCAACAATAGAAGTATTGATTCCGTATAAATAAATGAATTATTTATAAAATATAATAATGGATTGATTATTCCAGAAACATAACTTAACATGATTACATACAATGAGTCAATCAAAAGGTTCACTTTAAATGATACAATTTCAGTTATAGACTTCTTTGTTTTTACTGTTAACTATGATTTATTATCTTGCAGAATTTGTAACGATGATGAGGAGACAGCCTCCTATTTCCTTTGCGAATGTGCAGGTTCACTGGTTTCCAAACCTTTGGATATCTCATCCAGCCTTTGGATATCTTAAGAAAATTCTCAAATTCATAAACAGTTTGAGCTTTTCTAGTAAGCTCTAAAAATTGAAGGGTACTACAATATGCCTATCATTCGTCGAAGTGGTATTTTGGTCTACATTCTCTAATTCTAATTTATTATAATTACATATACAAATTTTTACAAGGTATAGTAAAGTTTAAGCAAAAAATTAATTTTGCTTTGTGGTAATGATTATATTTAACAGCAAGTTCACCGATTTCTAATAATTGCAAGCAATTAGCTGTCGCGTAACGAACCCAGTCAGTTCGTGAGTTCCAACACTTCCCTTGGATATATTAAAAAGTTAGTTTGAGTGGAATAACTTTTCTCAGTTTCAGAATTGGTCTTGATTTTCAAAAATTTTATAAGTTGGCTTTTTATGTATTTATTCTGTCAGTTTAAATATTTTATATATTTTGATATTATAGACATGAGTAAATTTAAAGGTTTTATAATAATTATAAATGTATAAAATATACATCATACATTAATTAAATATTAATGTGTAATATACATTTTAATATATAAATATATTTAAAAAAAAAAGAACCTGTTAAAAATTTCGGCTTCGAAGCAAAAAATATCAAAAAAATAATTTATAACAAAAATGGATTCATTTTTAAACAGTAATTAAAATCAATTTATATTTTTGAAAAAAAAAATTTTTTTTGAAGTATAAAAACTATATTTCTTAAAAATTTTTATTTTCTATAGATTTACAATTTGAAAAACCTTCAGACTTTATACCTCTTTTAAAGCAATTGCGTTACGAGCTAGAGAGACAAACTATGAGAAGTAAAGGAGGATCAGAAATTAGTAATGATAATATCCAACAGACTCCAGGAATATTAAGAAAATCTACAGATGATAAATCACAAGATGTAAAAAGGACTGGTTCAATATTCAGTGGATGGAAATCGCGCAGCAGCAGTAAAAAAAATGTAAAAGAAAAAGTCGAGAAACAACCAAAGCATAAAGAAAAAGTCGAAAAACAACAACCTGAAAAGAAAAAAATTGTAGAAGATGATCTTTTAAATAAAGATGATGATGATATATTTGTATATAGAATAGATTATAGCAAGGATCCAGTAAAGTATAATTCAGCACTGAATACCAGAATAAATAGTAATGCACATTTTTATGTTTAATTGTCTCTAATAATGTCGGAAAGTAATAAATTTGGTGAAATATAATATACTTAAAAAAAGAAACTGTTTAAGGACTTATCAAAATTATACTGAAAATACTTAAGTAAGTTTTATCTTGTTGGATAAGTTCTTAAGTTTTAAGATTGTATTATCTTAAGATTGTAATATCAAAAGTTAATGAAAAGTTTTCGTAAGTTATAATAAGTTTTGTTTAAGTTAACGAATATCGTTTTTATTAGTTGTATGGACACATGAAAAATTGTACATCTATAACAAAATTTTTAATAAGTTTCTGTAAGTATATTATAATTCACCCTTAAGTTAATAATTATAATATAAAAGCATAGTTTTAAAATAATATTTTATAATTGTTACAATTAGAGACTGAAGAAACTTCGAAACAACATCCAGATGCTGTAATGCAACGTTTTCGGTATAGCAAAACTGAAGATGTACCAGATGTACTTTTTCGATATAGATGTAAAACCCAAAAAAACAAACCAACCTTAAGAAAGAGAAGACAATTAAAAAGAAAATCATTAACTGTTGCAAATAAAGGACAACTAAAAGAACCTAAGCCAACATTGAACAGATTCTGCTCAGTAAACAGTTCGAAAGAAAAAGATTTAGCTTTGAATCCAAATGAATTTGACAAAACAGGATTAAATTTGTATAGAACACGCAGTGTTAGACAAGAGGACAATGGTGAAAAGAAAACAGTTGAGACGAAAAAACCTGATAACAAAAATGAAATTGATAGCAAATCAATATTAAATTGTGTTAGACCACGCAGTATTAGAGAAAAGGAAAAAAGAGAAAAGAAAACAGTTGGGGAGGGAAAAATGTCTGAAGAAAATTCTGAAATTGAAATAAAGGAAAATTTAGTAAATTATAGAAGTAAACCGAGAAGAGTGTCGGCAAAAACTAATAAAAAATGTACCAAAGAAGAACCGATGAGAGGTAACTATTAAAATATTTTCGTATCCTCCAGATTTTTGAAATTTTAAAAATGAAAACACTATGCAGTTAAGTAAAAAAAAAATGTAATATTCATAACGAAATACCTCCCCAATCTCCCCAAAAGCAGTAGAAAATGTCGGGGTTAATCATAATTGCTTTTAAATACAGATTTCAGTTCATCCATTTTTGAACGGATTTCAATTTTTTTATCAACTTCAGTTTCGTCTGGGATATAAAGCATAAAAATTCAGGATAGTTTGATCTTATACTCTAGTATCGGGCAATTCAAATATTATTTTAACAAAAATTGACAAAATTCAAGCAAGACTTAGAATGTCCACTTTTTGTCTTTTATTATGTATATTCGCTGGGGAATATTAATAATACCACTGCATTTTGGTGGATCGTGAAACACGGCTTCTTAAAATATAATATTTTTTTTTTAACTGGATTTTGTAAAACAAAGTAGAGAATTATTAGCGTTTTAATTGTTAATTTTCTTTTCTAATTTTTAAATTTAGAGTATGAAGACATTTCACAATATCCAATTGAATTGAGGCAACGCGCTTGGTATAGTAAAACAGAAAATGTACCAACTGTACTTTACAGATCCATATCACAATATAAACCACTCATAAAATCAATGAGAAAAAAGGGAATACGAAAATCAAAAGAAATAAGCAGAGAGAATTACGTAACACTTTCAGAAATCCAACAAAAAACTGATAATAAAACACAAGATGATAATATAAAAACTAAAAAGCTACACGATATTAAAAAAAGAAATGTTAAAAATAATCGAATTTCCAAAAATACTAAAAAATCTACAAGTTTGGAAAAAGATAAATCTAGTTGTATTATTAAACCAATATCAATATATTATGATAATAATTCAGTAGAAGATAGCTTACAAAGAAATCATCTAAAATCACCAAAATCAATATTGGCTGAAATAAATCAGAATCAGTCTAAAATATCAAAAATTGAATTTAAGGTATCATTTAAACTACCAGATAAAACTGATTTAACGAATTCAAATCAAACCAGAATTGCTGATACATATCAGAAATGGACTATATTGAATTCGTCGAAAAAATTAAGTAATACAAGTATATTATCTAATGGATCAAGCAATTCCAAGAGTAAAAATGCTAATACGAAATGTGAAAAAGATAAATTAAATTGAAATCCTTAATTTAATGAATATATTTAATTGAAGCCATAATTTTATACATAAAAAAGTTCTTTATTATAAATGTTTATTAATAAAATTTGGCATCGATATTTTTTTGTTGCACATCAAAAAGTTTCTTTTGCGCAGAAAATGGAATCTTTACAAAATATAATTTTTGGGTTTTTATTTGTACTACGAAAATTGGTAAATTATTGAATAATGCAGAAATACTCTTAGTTTAATAAAGTGGACAGTACTACAGACATTCCGTACTATTTTACTAAGTGTATTTTGAATTGTTTTTTAATACTAATTTTTGGAGTACAAAAAAAATCTGTGCAAAAGAATTTTCTTAATGTGCAAAAGAATTAATTTTTACTGAGCAAAAAAAAAAAAAGTCTTCATTTATTTTTTTGTATGTCATGTTAATTAAATTATTTGTAACAGAGAAACTGCACACAGTTTTTATACAGAAGAAAATATTAATTCGATTCTGCAAGATGTCCTGCAAGAAAGTATATATTCATTTGCTCTCCATCTCCATCTAAACAAATCGATACATTTACCAATTTGTTGGTTAAGAATATCTTCCATATAAACTTGAAGAAAGACATTAGATCAGTCACATTGTAATTGAAATCGTTAGCGAAAGGTGTCAATAAATTAGTAGTTGTTTTTGGATAATTGTACTTCAATTACATAAATTCCCAAAATAATTATGGTTCACGGTGAACTAACAAAAATTTACTTTCAAAATAGCATCACTACTTTAATTACAGTCTTTGTACGCATATTTGAAGGTAAGATGTACAACAAAAGAACGGCTTTCCCTCATATAGTTGCTGCTAAAAACTTGTACTACCTAACCAAAACCATTGTTTTGGCATAATTTTTTTTGATTTAACAAAAATCATTATAAGTACATTATATGTAGCAACTTACATTGATATGGAAGCATCGTTCACAGTTAATAAAATTTTGTTATGTTTCTGACAGTATATTATAATTCACCATTAAGTTATTAATTATAATAAATTGTATATTCATAATATAATTTTTTTTTTCCATAAATAATTATTATTATTTATATGCAGAAACCCAAAACATCCCAGCTGCTTTAATGAGACGTGTTATGTATAGTAAGACAGAAGATGTACCAAAAGTACTTTTTAGATATAGATCACAAATAAAACCAGAATCAAGCAAACCGAGAACAAGTAAGATAAAACGAAAAAAAGAAATAGAATTGAAAGACGAAAATAAAGAACTAGTGAAACAAGAAGTGGAAAAAGATCTGCAAGAAGAACTACAAGAATCTCGAAACTCTGTAAACAAAAAACAATCTCAAGAAGAACTGCAAGAACCTCGAAACTCTGTAAACAATAAAGATAAAGCTGAGAGGAGAAATACGATACAAACATTATTTAAAAGATTATCTAAAATTAAAAATAGAAGAAAATCTGAGGTGGAAAAAACTGATACAGAAAAATCTGATGCAGGTATTGACGATGAATTTATGGAAAATTTAGTAAAGTATGAAAGTAAACCAAAAGAAATGTCGAGAATGTCAAATAGTATAAAAGGTGAACAAAATAATTATTTAATAAAATTGGAAATATTTTCTTCTTATCTAATAATTAGAATAACTATCAATCTTGTAGTAGAGTTGGAACCAAAAAAAAAAAAACGATTTACCTCAATTTTTTTTCCTCGAGATCGGACATTCGGAATGTGCAAAAAAATTTTTAGCGTACGTGTACGTTAAAACCAATGCGTATCAACATATCCTAGAACGGTCTGTACGATTATAATTATTAAATTTTCCACGCAGGTCCACTTAGATTTCGCGCGGAAAAATTTTGATTGATAGCTCCAGTGGGGCCATATTAAAATTTCCGAATTAATTTAAAACATAGATTTTAATTAAAAAAGGTTTTGTGATAGTGCTTGTATCTGTCAAATTTGTGGTCCGTAGCTTCAGTGAGTCTATGCTAAATTTTTATATTTCTATGTCGTAATTATTATCTGATTTGAATAAAATTTGACATACAAGTTGATTTCCTGATTTAGTTCATGTCAAAAAGCTTCAGTGGGTCGTGCTAAATTTGATAATATGTTCTATAGAGTAAGAGTGTGTAATTATTATCCGATTTCAATGAAATTTAGAACACTGGTTGCTGTCGTTATAGTTTGCAATAATTTTGAAGTTCAATTCATTTATTTACATTTTTATTTTCTTAATAATTATAATAAAATGCTCCATTATAAAATAAAGTCCGTTGCAAATGCACAGAGGCAAATATTGCAGCATATTTATTTTCAACTGAATTGTGTAATATTGGAATGGAATCCCTTATTAAAACAAAGTTTAATTTTTTTTTCTCTAATTATTAAGGCATTTCACTCACTTCAGCTGATTTAAGACACCGAGTATGCTATAGTAAAACAGAAGATATTATATTACCGAATATATATGATGAAATAAACGACGAAAATGAAATAAATAAAGATAGTGACGAAAAACTTACAGAAAACGAACCAATAGATGAAACTAAAAGTGATGACAAAGACGAAGAAGATGCTAGAAAAAGTAATCCAAAGAGGAGCCAAAGCAGATTATCTAAACTATTTACCAAGTGGGGTAAAGGTAAACAAGATGATGATAACAAAACTGATGAAAATACGGAAAATAAGGAAAATACGGAAAATAAGGAAAATATGGAAAATTCTACAGATACAGATAAACAAAAGGAGTTGGACAATAAAGGAATATCACGAATATCAATATATGATACTTATCCCAAGAGTAGTTTTCTACGGAAAAAGCCCAGCATAACAACCAAATCAATATTAGCTGAAATACGTTCACAGTCCCAAACATTAAATATCGATGATTGTAAGAAACCTTTTATATTTCCAGATAATTATATATGTTCGGATACAATATATTCGAGAACTAAGATTCCCAACGAATCTGAAATGTGTGCTGCATATGAGAAATTGTGTATTTTGAACCAGTCCAGTAAATTAAATAATTCAAGCAATCATTCTAATTCATGTAGAAATACATCAAATTCGATAAATGAAATAAATAATTAAAAAAATAAATATTAATTTAATTACATTTTAAATAAAAAAACAAAAAAAAAAAAACACAAAAAATAAATTAATAAAATTTGACATCGGAATTTTTTTGCACAGCAAAAAGATTCTTTTGCGCAGAAAATGGAATCTTTGCAAAATATATTAATTTTTGGGTTTTTATCTGTACTAAGAAAATTGGTTAATTATTGAATAATACAGAAATACTCTTAGTTTAATAAAATGGACAGTACTACAGATATTCCGTACTATTTTACTACTAAGTGTATTTTGAATTGTTTTTTAATACTAATTTTTGGAGTACAAAAAAATCTGTGCAAAAGATTTTTCTTAATGTGCAAAAGAATTTTTTTTCTGTGCAAAAAAAAAAATGTCTTATTTTTTTTTTTGAATTTATGTTAATGCTAATTACTTAGCTTGAAATAAGTCATGATATTTTGCAGGTGAGGAATATTTTTCATATAAACTTCAAGAAGAAGACAATAAATCAGTCACATTATAGTTGAAATCATTAGCGAAAAGTGTAAATGAATTTGTAGTTTAGTTGTTTTTGAACGTTTCTACTTTAAGTTTTGTACCTAAATTCTCAAAATGATAGACAGTGGTAACAAATTCACTTTCAAATTGTCAAGTTTTGGTTGTAATTTGTAATGTAGTAGAAGAAATAATTGTAGAAAAAGCTAAAAACTTGTCCTGGCTAATTATTTTAAGTTAACAAAAGTCATTATAAGTTCATTATAGTGACTTGTTATTGATACGTGAACAATCTTATAGCTTTCAAATTCTTGTTATTTTATTTACCCTTAAGTTAATAATTATAATAAATTGTATATTCATAATTTTTTTTATAAAATCGCGTTTTAAAATATTTTATAATTGCTATCATTAGACTGTGATGAAAAACCACAATTTCCAGTTGCTTTAAGGAAACGTGTTATGTATAATAAAACGGAAGATGTACCAAAAGTACTTTTTAGACGTAGATCACAAGCAGATAAACAAAGAACAAGAAATAAAAAAGAAAATTTACGAAAATCATTAACAAGTGAACAAAAACAACAAGGACATAAAAAAGATGATAAAAAAACCAAATCAAAGATTAATAAATTATGTCCACCCTTCAATTTGAAAAAGAAAAAAAGTGATCACAAATCCTTAATATATTTGTTTAAACCTCGAATTCTTAGGGAAAAAGAAAAAGCTGAAAGGGAAAAAGCAGAAAAAGAAAAAGCAGAAAAAGAAAAAGCTGAACAGGAAAAAGCAGAACAAGAAAAAGCTAAAGCTGACCAGGAAAAATATGAGCAGGAAATTGAAGACAACATAATGGAATATACAGTAGAGTATAGATATGAGCCAAGAATAGTATGCGATTCTGTAGTATTATGTGTGCAAGTACCGATTAATACTCAAAAATGTAAGAAACAAGATTTTTCGAAAGGTAAATATAAATTTATTTTTTATTAAAATTTAAATTTTTTATAATAAATTACCCTTATTAAAACGAAATTTAAAATTATCTGTTCTAATTATTAACATTATTAACATTTCACTATGTCCAGTTGGTTTAAAGCACCGAATATACCAAGATAATATAGAAGATAAACAAACAAACAAAATAATAGAAATAAACACAGATAGTGACCTGAAACTTACAGAAAACGAACTAAAAGAGAATACTAAAAGTGATAACAAAAAGCAAGAAGATGCTACAAAAAATAATCCAAAGAAGAGTCCAAACAAATTTACTAAACTATTTTCCAGGTGTATTAAAAATAAAAAAGACGATGATAACGAAAATATTGAAAATACAGAAAATTCTATAGTTTCTGAATATAAAGAAGATAAGTGCAACAATAAACCAAAATCATTTTATGATACTTATCCCAATTGTAAATTGTCACCGAAGCCCAGAAGAATAACAACCAAATCGATATTAGCTGAAATAGAGAAACAGTCCAAATTAGCAAATATCGATGACTGCAAGAAACCTTTTATAGTTCCAGATAATTATTCATTTTCGGATGATATATATTCGAGAACTACCATTCCTAATGAATCGGAAATGTGTGCTGCATATGAGGAATGGTGTTCATTAGACAAGTCCATGAAATTGAATAGTTCAATTTATCGGTCTAAAAAATTAAACAAACGTCGCAATACATGTAGAAATACAGATTTGATATGTGAAATAGACAAATTAAAAAGAAACAAAAAATATTTAATTTAATTATATATATTAAATTAATGAATATTTAAGTTATTATTGAAGTCAAAAATGTATTAATTAAATGTGTTTGTTAATAAAATTTGACATTAATATTTTTTTGCACAGCAAAAAGTTTCTTTTGCGCAGAAAATGGAATCTTTACAAAATATCTTAATTTTTGGGCTTTTATCTGTACTAAGAAAATTGGTAAATTATTGAATAATACAGAAATACTCTTAGTTTAATAAAATGGACAGTACTACAGATATTCCGTACTATTTTACTAAGTCTATTTTGAATTGTTTTTTAATACTAATTTTTGGAGTACAAAAAAATCTGTGCAAAAGATTTTTCTTAATGTGCAAAAGAATTAATTTTTACTGAGCAAAAAAAAAATGTCTTCTTAATTGTTTTGTATTATTATGTTAATTATTGATAATTTATTTCGGTTGATAATAGCCTGACGTACAGAGTCCGCGATGGTCCGTTGTAGACTCCGTATGATGGCTTAATTTATCCTCTACATTAGTTAAAAAATGATGTTATAATTACATTTGGTTAAATCTCCTTTTTATCTTACCGTAGGATAGTAACACAGAAGTAGGTCTTTTCCTGCTCTTTCCCACATTGTGGTTACCATTCAAACTAATCTTCTTGAATGTTTCTTGAAAATAATGTGACCAGTGGCTATCAGCCTTATAAATGCACCGTTGGTTAATTCATCAGAAATCAGAATCATGTTGTGTAGACTTTTCGATGTTTATGTCGCCCAAAACCTTGAATATGAATTTTCTGTGACAACTTTCTCTTCCATTTTAATAGTTTGTTGGTTGTTCTTTGTTCGCACACCAAAAAATTGTATATTTAAAACAAAATAATAGAAAGTTTCTTGAATTTGGCTGATATTTAGAAGGTAAGTCAAGGAAGATTATATAAGTGCGATCACGAATTCAGCTAAATCTTATTCATTTTTCAGGTTAAAATTGTGAATACTAACGCAGCCTTTGCAGTTGTCTGGTATGGTATTTCGTAAAGAAAATAAATATTAAGTAATTAAATTGTTAATAAATTTAAATAATTAAAAATATCAATTTTAATGTTCTGTTAAAATTTATGCATTTTGGCTGTTTTTACATTTTTTCAGGCTGTATAAGCTGCGTAGCAGCTGTATTTTTGACCGCACCCTATTTATTAAGTGTAAATGTATTAAAGTATGGTCGATCTGTTTTTACTATCTCTATAATTATATAATTTCAGTTTATTTCTTACTATGGATTTTTTTTTATAATTTTTGCTAAAGTAACTTAAACTATACGACATTTTATAAAATGCTTCGGATCGTTTAAAATTCGTAGGTTGAGAATTATTGGTAATAGGGCCCATACACGACACATGCATGCATGCGCAATCACGTGATTGTGCATGCAGATTGACCGTGTATGGTGTTGATTGTGTGATTTCAAAATTTTTTGATATTTTTGTGTTTGTGCATGCATGCATGTATAATGTGTGGTGAAATAACTCATTTAAAATTTATTTTCGTGTGGTAAACTAGTAGCTAGTGTGTATAAAAAACTGCCGAAAGTTGTAAACATGAAATTTTGGAACAAATTCTTGGAACTATGTAAAAGTTTTCCAGTTTTGTGGCTAGTGAAGGGATTATAAGCGATTATAATTGCAATACACGCAGCGTCTGACATGATTGAAATTTCAAATTAAATGAAGAATGTGCAATTTGCATGTGTCGTGTGTAGAGAAGCAATCAATGATTGTACATGCATGCATGTGTGGTATATGGGCCCCATAAGTGGAGATTTTATTTACCATTCAAATGATAATTATTGAAATCCTAACAAAATCGATGTGTTGTTCTGTTTGGACGTTTGTAATATTAATTTTATACCTTTAAAGTCACCAAAATTATTCAGAATTAATCAATTTACTTTCAGCGTTGCAATACGATTATTGATAATAATTTTTTGAAAGTATACATTTTGTCTAATTTATAAAAGTCTTAATTATATAGAAAATTGAAATTTAGAAAAATATTATATTTATCAAAATAATTAATAAACATTATTTTCACGATTAATTACATAGAAAATAAGTGTTTCAAAACGAAAAAAAATGTGAAATAACATAGTTTTTCCGATTCGTTATTCAAATATGTAACGAAAATATTGATATAGTTCTGTAATAATGTTATAATACATTATGTTAAATAAACGATGGTGTTACAATTGATATGACTCTCAGTCAATTCTTAAGGTGGCATCCTTTTACAACAATTTTCATGAAAATATTCAAAGAAATATCAACTTTTTAGAAAGTTATAATTGACATTATTACAAGTTTTGACTATTAATGTGTTTCACCTGTTTTGTTGAATGTTAATTTTAGATCCATCTTATTGCATTCATCCACCAATAAAATAATATTTTATCCATTATTAATTAATGAAAACTTCTCAGGTGTTTTAATAATTATTCATTTATTTTATAAGCTTTTTCTATGTAGTTTTTTTTTCAGTTAGCATGACATTTTGTTTTGATTTATTAGACTTTAGTAGGGTGAACTGAAATATACCAATTTTTAATAACCAACTTGGGACTGCTAATATGCATTTTTGTAATATCAATTTAAATGATTAATTATTCTCGTGTTAATAAATTTAAATATTATTAAAAAGTTTTTTTTTTCACTGTTTAAAATTTTTGATTATTTTTACTTTATATTTATAAATATGTAGAACCTTTGCTGAATGTATTTTATGTAATTCAAACATTTTGTATGGAATCCACTACTAAACTAACCGGTCTCAAATTTCAATTAGATTTCGGAACAAAGTTAATATTTTACGTAGTATATTTGAAATCATCACTAAGGAATGGTTAATATAAATTGATTTGTGTCTGTCGTAATTAAACTTGAATATCACAGTTGTGATTGTCACGAATCACTTCACATAATTCTGATCATGTATTCTGCATTGTCCTTAATATGTTGTATAATAAATTTCTGGTATAATTCAGTAAATGTTTCGCTTCCTTGATCTTTATATTCAAATGCAATTTAAAATTTATGCATATTATTATAATTATTCTAAAGTGTTATTAAATTTCGGATCGTTATTAAATTTACTTGAAACAACGAATTTTTTAAATTAATTAATTCATCACATTTTAGAAATTATGTATACTTGTCAATCTGTCGATAATACAATTTCCCCATTTTTCTGATTAATTTATATAATTTCCATACAAATTTTTAATATTTATATATAAAATTAAATTAAATTAATGATTTCTATATAACCTAACTTTTTGGCTTTACTAGAAATTTATCTTTGATCGTTAATTATACATAAATAATTTACAATTTAGTTACATTTGCAGGTAAATTGTGAATCTATTTATTTTGTATATTTTGTGCTATTTAGATGGAGAAAAGTGGAAGGGTTTTTGGTTTTAGTGGTTAGAAAATGGTTCTAAAAATAACAATATTAGAAAAATTGGTTAGGCCTTGAGATTATTAATGATTTTAATGATTTTTGTTTTTGTTAATTCAATATTAATTAATTTCAGTTTTAAAAAGATTATTTCCTAATGTTATTTAAGTTATTAAGTAAGTCTACAAAATTAATTATAGTTTTAGTATATTTCATAAATTTAATAAACATTTGTTTTTGTAATTTATTTGAAATTCTTGAAGCACTTAAAAATTAACTAAAATTGTAATAGAATTCAAAATTAATTTTTCCTAAATGTTCCATTTGATTTAAGAATGTGATAAGTTGAATCAATATATTTAAATGCCTTCATAAATTGGCCTTTAGTTAAAAAAATATGAATTCTTAAATTTATATGCCAATGCCATATAGTAACAAATTTTCCTTACAATTTAAAAAAAGTTATGTTCACAATCCCAATCCTTACGTTTTTCCGTTTTATTGTATACTGAAAAGAGAGTAGAAATTCATTGAAATTTTTAAATGCAAAACTTTCAATCGCTACTGAGTAGATAAGTTGCTTTTAATAACTTACTTAAAAAAAGCGCCTTAATTTTCTTTTCACGACCGACGGTACAACCCACTAGAGCAGTAGAGGGTAAAGATTGTTGTTACTCAAGGGGATATCTATGGGCCAACTAACTAATAACTAACTAACTAACTATCCGTAACCACAGTGGTAACATCACCGGATTTGCAAAATCTTTGAAATATTTTTTATCATTATTAGTTTAAAGTAAAATTGATTTTACTGGCAAAAACCAATTAGAAAAAATCTTTGCTCAAATTACAAATATCTATTAAAAATCATTAATTTAAATTAAATTTTTAAATTGTTTAAATTTAAATGTAAATCTTAATTTCTTTTCAAAAAGTAATTTAATTAATTATTAATATATTTTCTTAAATTTAAAGCACTGATATATTTGAGACTGTTTATATTTACCAATAAGGATTTTTCTTATATGTTCAACAAAATTTTCTTTTAAATATGAAACAAAATATCCAAAGTTTCCTTACATTTTCTTATAAATTCTATAGTTCAATTTACCTTCTTATACTTTTCTTATATATTTCATGTAATTTTCATTGGAAAATTAATTGGCAAAAACAATTTCAATTTAAGGAATTTCAAAAATTCTTCTTGTTTTTTTTTTTTATACAAAATTGAACTAAATTTATATAATTTAATTGAAAAAAAATAAAAACACTCAAACATTGCTAGAAATATTCTGTTTTATTTGAAATTGTTTAAGAAAACTTTGTAAATTATTTCGAGAATTTCAATCACCTTTTTATTGGTAAAGATTTTCTTTCGATTTTTCATGTTAAAAATACCTTAAGAAAATCAAAAATTTTAATGGTTTTTGTATTAGATTTTTTAATGTTAAATTTTTTAATATTTAAAGGATTTGGCTGTAAAAAGAATTAAATTTCTTAAGCAACCAATAATATTGAAATATAATTATATTAAGTTAGACAAATACTCTAGTTTGCAATTCACTTTAATAGGTAAATTGAACTATAGTTAACAGTAACATAAGAGACGGTTTTCCGTATAATTCAAACATTAACAGTACAGCAATGTAAACATAACTGTTATGTTAACAGGACTGTTATGTTAACAACACTTTTCTGTTAACGATCACATAACAGACGGTTTACAGATATAATTCAAATATTAACAGTACAGTAATATTATTAATAACAATATTATTAAGAACATCCGATTGAAGCATCGTTTTCTTAACCATTGGTTTCGCTTTCCTAAGTAAATAAATACATTAAATCACGAGTTGAGTTATGAAAATTTTGAATACTCTATTATCACAAGACTGAATCTATTTGGACTGGCAATTTTTTGACCGTCAGTAAAAAAGATTGATTTATGTCCAACCTATTTACGAAAAGCGGTTAGTGTTATTGGAAGCTAGTTACAGATTTTCGATGGAATGTAATAAATGTTGAAATTTTAACTACTGAAAAGGATGCTACATACTTTTATTTCAAGAATATCAGGAATATCTCTAGATACATTGAATGATGCCTTGCCTTACAATTTAACCAGAAATCAATTTCTAAAACGTTTCACATTATGTAATATCAATAAATAAATCACATGACCAAACATTTCCAAAAGTGCCCATTTATCGTTTAGAAGTTATCTTTACCCAGTGCTATCAAGACAAAGCCAATTTACTGCTCTAAAATTTTTTTTTTTGAAGGACCCAACGAAAAACTACTGACTTTTTGCATGACATTGAAAATCAAAAGCGATAAAAAAAATTTATGGAGAAAAATAAATGTAATTTTGAGTTGTAGTGTTCTTGAACCACTTCTAAGTTAGTGCGATCCACAATAAGGTCTTAAAAATTAACATAATTTTTTTTTTCCTATAGTCTTAATTTCAAATTAATCGATAAATTTAAATTATAAGAATCGATTTAAAAATGAATTACAATTTAAAATTGTATTATTAAAATTATTGGTTGACACTGTTTTGATAAATGATTTAGAATTTAATATAATATAAAATTTTTGATAAATTGCAGTAATTATTATATTGTAAAAGTAATACATTTTCTCCTATACACAACAAAATATTATATTGGAAAATCATATAACGGACCATGAAAATGTATCAATCAGGATTTTTTACATCATATTTTTTTATGATTTATATTGTGTCATATATTTCCCATAAAAAATAAATAAATAAAATCCCTTGGCTTGGCATCTGGTGTTCGTGTTGTATAAATTTTTTATGTTAAAAGAAATTGTTTATGTCAGGGATTTTTTTTTTTTTGGTTTAAATTGAGAAATATTTTTTTTAATATTTGCAATTTTTAAAAATAATATGAATTTTTTTAAAATTTATATAGATAAATACATTATTAAATTTGACAGAAACATTATTTTATGGTTTGATTTCAAAAACTTGTTAAAAACAAAAATTAATTGTATGATATTAATTTTTCTTTTTATGAAATGTTAAATGGTAACAAGCAAATAAAAGCGCCTGAAAACATTTGGAATTTACAAGGAGAAATTTTATGCATAGTAAAAGGCTTAATATTTTTTGTTCATACAAATAAAAAACTTTAGTAAGCGTTGACATTAAGTAAAACTGTATCATATTTGAGACATGACTTTAAAGATAAGTTCCAGGTAGAATAGAATCCATCTAAATACATACTTTCAAGAAGTAAACATGAAGTGCTCAGACACATGAAGCTATTCAGTCCTGGAACATAAAAAAGTGAGTAACGAGTAATACAGCTTCTTCAAATTAATAGGAAGAAAGCCAGAGTAATGATAGACTTCAGTGCAAGTGACTGTAACCTTAAATAGTACCTAAACACCAAATTCTGCCACTTTCGCGGACGAAACAGCGGAATATATACTGTGTGTCTATCAGACATTCTTGTCCACTCATTGTTCACCTCACTGAATTAGTTATTGCTATTAATAATATTAAGTAGCGCTATAAAAATAGCATTAAAGTTTTGAAAAAAATAAAAATTGAATCGTCCTTGAAAACAGTAGGTATGTCAAATTTTTATTTTTGTAGCTCACATCTTTTATCATTATTACATGTAAATATCGTATGGGCCATTATAATATTGCACCGACGATATATTAAAAATTATACAGTGTTATTTTTCGATGTTATTGGGAATGAAAAGCATATTAAGAACACTAAACATTTTTTTTTTAGAATAATTATTCTTTATAATGAGGTCACCAAATTGTTTATAGAATCATTCCCATTTCGGTCATATTATCTTTTCATTTAAACATTATCTCTATTAATATTTTGCACAATATTTAATAGAAATGGAAAATTTCTTTTATTACTATTAGGAGAATAATTAACGTTTTTTTTTTTGCTTATCATAGTATAATAATATTTGAATTAACAAAAATGTTGTTTATTATACTAGTAATTATTTTAAAAATGGTGATATATACTTTAATTAATTAGTACATATAGCTTTAGTTTAGGTTGTAAAACTAATACGTTTTTGCTTTTTTTTCTATTTATTTAATTATTATTAGCCTCTGGTATATTAAAATATTCCGAAAAAGATGAATAAAAACATTTTTTATTCATTATTTTTATCTTCATTAATTTTGTCACAGATTTTGACATATAAAAGTTGTGCAAAATATTAAAAAAAAAAATTATTATATTTTTTATAATTAATTTTCAGCATGGAAAAAAGGGTTTGGCAAGGATATTATATCTAGTAATATTGAGGTCATTATGACAATTTTTCTTTAATAAAATATTAATTTTTATTTACATATAAATTTTGATTAAAATTATGATGATTAAAATAGCTTTTCTTTTTTGTTTATTATGCTGGGATGCTCAAAGCGATACGGAAGCTGTCCAACTTTTTACGTTTCAAGTATTTTTCAATCTTACGTATTAATAATAATAATAATAATTCATTTATTTTTAATCAAATTCAAAGGTTTACAAGAAATAAAAAGAAAGCAAGAAAATAAATATTGAATATAATCAATGGTAGAAAAAACCGTCTGCTGAATGAATGATGAGTTTCTCTCTATAGAGTTGGACATTGTTATCGTTTACCTATATGTAATTAATTCTCGATGTAATATTTACGATACTGTAGCCATTCTTTGGAGTAACCAGCTAAATTTTTCCAATTAGCTCCATTTAATATTTCTTTAGTTTCAGTCAAGCTTAAATTTCTTTTCCCAAAGTAGATAAGTCTCAGCTGTCTTACGTATTTATTAAGCACTTTTTATTCTATAAAAACAAATTGATATATTATTATTGTCAAAACATTGATATCATCCTTATCATTTAGTAGACTTAACTTAAGGTCATGAATTTTAACGTTGGCTATCGGGGATATTCGAATTTGTTAGATATTCATTCCATCAATATATAATATAATATTATTTTCGATAGAGTTATTAAGTAAATCTTTAACTAAATATCAATGATGCCGAGACATTTCTCAGCAGGGAACTTTTCTAAGGATTATACACATATTCAGTAACTATATTGGGTTACGGATAAGAGATAATTATAATTTTATTTATTGTTGTCTGAACTATCCTTTTCTGTATGTTTTTTTAGGGTTTTTTTCACAGTGCAATTAAAAAAGGAACAATTTGACTCCCCTATTCAAAAACTTAACCATTCCAAATTCCTTCTTTTCTTTGTGAATGGATTTATGGTTTTCCTAAATTTAACATTTGTTCTGTGTTGCATTGAACCAGCATTCTGAATCCAGCAGAGATAATTAAATCACACTGTTTTATTAATATCAATTACTACTTAAATGTAGCAACAATTATGAAAAATTTGAATTTATCCCAACATATTTTATAGTTTAATATTTCAATATTGAATTTTCTACAAAATTCCAACTTTAAAATTTAAAATTTTAATGATACCATGGTAGAAATGGTAAAGATTAATTGTTTGAACATATTTTTTGTAATTAAAATTGGGACCATAGAAAATATTATTCTAATTGTAAAGTTTTGTTTCAGTTTCAGGGATTTTCTGTCATCCTTAATGATAATGATATCAATTTGTGCGATATTTTGTTGAGAGATAATCTCCTTTTTTCATATTTATAAATAAAATAGGAATTTGCACGATATTTTATTTGTATATTTGTTTTTAACCAAATGAAACATATGTAAAAGGAATCCTTTTGCGTATGTATATTGGTTTGTATAATTAATTATAAGGAAAAAATGGGTCAAAATGATTCAGATTAAAATCATTGTGAAAGGGATTTTTCATAAACAAAAATATTTGCATATAATTTCTAGAAACCACATGTGGGAATGTGAATATAATATTAAATTACTAACTGCGATAACATATGTGATATAATTGGACTAAGTTGTTTGAAAATTTGGTAATTCAACTTGTTAGTATTTTGCTTATATAAAGGGAAACAAATAGGGAAACTATATTAATCATATAGAGAAGAGTTTTATTAATAACATGTTGTAGTCAACTATTATGTTACTATAAAATTCCCTTCCCTGGTTGCCTTTTTTATAATGTCAGAGGTGTTAAGTTATTTTTGTGAGTAATATTAAGGAAAAGTTTTCAGATTTTTCATTAATAATTAATTTTGATTCTGTGAATTCAGTGATAATGACGATAATGACATTTTTTAATATCATAATTTAATATCAGAGGTGTAATGCTGCACAAAATAGCTCCACAAAAAACAATGGCACATTTTGGAATTTAAGTGGTAAATACTTTAAGTGGTAAATAAATTCAATAAATTATTTGGAAATTATTTCCTATTTTTATTAAGAATTTAATCTGTTCTGTTAAGAAGTTTGGAATTAATTCTTAGTCAAATTTTTAAAAGTGCATGATATTAATTACATGGGAAAAACCTAGACATGTGACCTACATGAAAGCTGTAGATAAAATGAATAGTAAAGAATTTTTTTTCATTTTGCTGTTCTTAAGGTATTTTATTTTAGTCATTTCAAAGACAGTTTTCGAGTATTTTGTATTCCAAACCTTTCACGGGAAATGGGGAACTAATAAATTTGCTGGAATTATTTACTATTTAAAGCGGATTAAATTCTCCTATCGATAGTTATTTCGCCTGCATTTATTTTCCTACAAATTTTCGTAATATTTAAAGAATTTGAATCAAAAGTTTCATTGGAAACACAATTAGATTTTTAGATAATAATTAATTTAATAGATCGAATTATTTGACAAGTATCCATCAAATAATTATGGATATCCTCATGGTAAGGAAACTATCTACTAGATTCAACAATATAATTTCCTTATAATTAAATAATTGGAATTTATGGTGACCTTATGTGGCCTTATTGAGTAACATCACAATTCTTTATATAATCACTTAAAAATGCCACATTATTTCATTGATGTAATAAAATTAAAAGGTTTTTAAGGACAAATTATAATTTTTTAACTCCGTAAGAAACGTTAAATTAAATTTCAATTCTACAATATAAAGAAAAATTTTCTTTAAGGAATTTTATTTTTATTTAAAAATATATTTTCTAAATTTTTTATTATAAATCTTTTATTTTTCTATAGTAAAGTCTAATAAATTATTTAGAAACCAAACCTGACCATGGAAAACAATGTGGAAAACTTTGTAATCTTTTGGGAAAAAGAGAAAAATATTTTTATTGTAATATATTGTAAATATAGCTTTGTAAACCTTATTATTTATATGTATTTGTAGCACTGCTCATTGATGTATTTGGCCTTACAAGTAAATGTTAAAAAGGATATTTTGTATGAAGTTATAGAGTTTTTATGTAAGGCAACATTTACTTTTGGTTAACACTAAAAAGTCATTAGGTATGGTCAAGTCTGCACACAAAAGACAAGAAAATATAAATCCTTAAAGAATGATTATTACTTTTTCCATATATATGAATTATTTTCTGTTGGTTATTCTTTTTAATATTACAAGGAGGTATGGAACTCCGTGTTGTGATCGAAAGAGCAGTCGAAAAAATTGATTTTTTAACCAAACAATTCATCTATACATTTTTGCGGGAAACGATTCCACAAATGGTTGTGCAACAGCAATCGATTAATGAAATTTATCGATTTAATCGATTTGAATGAAATTTGGAGGTGAGCTTTACTATTACTATGAAGATGGTAGCTTCAGTGGGTAAATGATGAAATTTTCCAAATTTTCTTGATAACTTAAGAACTATGTTATTTTGTACGCAATCGTGAATTGTTTAACGAAGTGTATTTTTAACGAAATGCTATTTCTATAAGTTATCTGCACCCTTATGTGTACCTAATATATTTTATATAATACTTTTGGTGTATAGTAATTTCAATTCAAACTATATCAAATAATACTGAAATCTTACAACTTTTGTGTATAACAAAGCGATAGCTTCAAAGAAAGTTTAATGAAATGCTACAAATTCTACGTATATATAAATTTTATAAAATAATAAGATTAAATTTTCCTTATAACAAGAAGAAAAACTAGAAAAATACAATATAAAAAATTATCTGAAAATAACAAATTTAAAGAAAACAAATATAAAAATTAAGAAAATTTAACAGATTAAATTTTCCAATTATATTTTCAACATAAATTATTTATATAGTATACAAAAGGTAAGTGTTTGGTATATCGCACCTTATTATGTTCATGTTTTGCTCTGGGATAATAAAATATGTATTGGAATTACACCAATGCCGTGGGTTAATGGGGAAATGTCTATGAGGTTTTATATATTGAAATTTATTTAGTGGCTGAATGAAAATATTGAAGAAATTATAAAATTAAATTAAATTTTAGGTAGTGGAAAGTAAAATAATTGTTTAGAATGTAATTTTTATATATAAATAATTTTATTTTTGTAAATTATGTTCAATTATTGGAAAAAACAAATATTTTTAATTTAATTTTTTTATGAAAAAAAAATTCTAAAGGCCTGACCATAATGAACTTAAGAAACCTTAAGTTTACTTAAGGAAATAAGCGATTTCATATATTTATGTTTTTGTTTCATAATTTACCGCTTTCATTAACCGCTTTCATTACGGAAATTTAAAAGAAAAATTATGTCATTATAAATCGTAGCCGCAGTTCTAAATGAATTATATATGTATTGCAATTGAAACGTTCTTTCGATTGGCGCTAACCATTTTGTCATAACTCAAACCGTTTTTCAGACATTAAACTGACAATTTTCTTCAAAGAGCCAAAATTTTAAATTGTTACCAACAAGTTTATTTGTGCAGAATTCAAACTATATTAAAGTTTATTTGATATTTAAGAATATCAAATACCTTTTTAAAACTTTTATACTAGTTATTCTTCTGATTATAAGCTCTATAATATGCTAAACAATTTTAAAAGTCTGTATTTTCTATCCCGAACATTTGGTCTCTAAATGTTGTATCCTTAGTGCTTATAACCATCTGAATCCTTAATACTTTTTAATTTTCTTATTTTAAGCGTGCATGGTCTCTTATTTTAAAAGAAGTTTGAAATTGGTCTAAAACTCTTATAATTACAAATAGTTAAATATTAAGATATTTCTGACAAAATAATTATGATCCCGATGTTTTTCAATACCTAACTAAACATATCTAAAAAAACGACAATTTAATAAAAATTCTACTATGAACCTAAAATGAGAATGGATTTAAAATTTTGAACAAAAAATATGGAATTCATAAAAAAATCATAAAAAATTTGACGACTTTATTCAATTTGCTTTAAGTCTGAGTCCATCAGAATTTTTTATGTAGAAATTTCCTGGTTGTAACAAAATTTTAATTTACATAATTTATTTCTGCATATTCAGCAAATTTGTATATTTTTTTTATTATTTAAATATTTTTATGATTTTCTTATTTTTTTTGTTATTTTGTGAAAAACCCAAGGTTCTTAAATTTTCTATCTGATCCTTTTTTTCTACAAAATTTTTATATACATTTTTGTTACTTGGTATTATATTTAAATTTATTTTAATTTATATTTCGTTTTGCTACAATATTTATACATAAATTCAGGATTCATCAAGGACCAAGGAGTCAGTATAAAAATATAATATTAGATGAAAATATTTTGAAATATTATGAAAAATATAATGAAAATATTTATTTAATTTCGAAAGTTTATTTTGGAAATCAATTTCGAAACAATTTATATGTATCATAATCGTCCTATTGCTGCTACTGCTTTGTCGTTACAAAAAACCATTCGTCAAGAGAAACGTTAAATAACATCGTTAAAGAAGACCAGAGAGTTTTATAGCATATTGTATGACTTTCAATAGCTAAATAGTCTAATTTTTTGACAGTGTGATTGTTTTTCATGTAAAGGGTCATGAATTCCTTTCGGAATCGAGAGATCTATGTCGCTCTAAGTAGACTCAGCTGAGTAATCAATAGTAAAATAGCTTCTATATAATGATAATTTAAGAAATAACGCTAACCGTTCAACGAATACCGACATTATATCGTTTGCTATTATTCAAAGCTATTAGTTTGTTTTAATTCTTCACAATTCCAAATCAGCTATCAGCAAAACTTTTCCTCTATCATTTGAATCTGGGATAAAATGCAAGTGAAAGCAACAAATAGGATAATAAATTGGTAGTATTCTAGCAAAATGTGATGAATTTTATATAATTTAGATATTTTCTTCCGTTTCAAAAGATTGCAATTGAAAAATAACCAACATTAATGACGTACGATAATGGTGACACAAATATCTATATTATTATAACACCCAAGCTGTGAACGAACACATTATTTCTAAACAATTTCGCAATCTTTATTATCATAATTTTTCATTCTTCTTTAATACAATTTAATGGAATTTTTTTTATTATTCCAATCACATGGCTACAATGTACACAAAACAGATGTCAACTTACTTGAAATTAGTATAAAATTGAAACTTTATTGTTGTCATCCCACAGTTAAGAAAACATTAAATTAGCAAAAATAATTCAATTTACATTTTTATATAATAATGTCCACAAATTGTTTAAATATTCAAAATAGAAATTTTTTAGACCCTCAATTTGATTTAAACAACCTTCCACAATCATGAAAATTATATGATTTTGTTATAAAAAATTATAAATATTTTCTTAATTTTCTTTTAAACTTATTTTAAAGATTCTAATAGATTTGAAGACATCCACTTAAAAAAGTTTTGTTGATTCTTTGTAATTGGGAAAACAACACAATTCAATCGGAAAATTATGAGAACGGTCAAATTTATATTATAAGTTAATTCATAATTAGAAAATAATTTCCCTTTCCGAATTCTGGCAGAATTAATTGTTGTAAATTCTATTATCAAGGAAAATTTATCATCACAGATTTTAATGGATATTTGAATACATTTAGGCCATTCTGGAAATAATATCTTAGACGTATGTCTATTAAAAATACACTTGTAAATACTAATCTTTGGAAAATTAATGAAATCATCTACAATAATACAAAACTTCGGTCAATATACGAAATAGTTAAAAGGTTTCAGATATAAAATTTTCTACTTTTGTACCTCATTTCGTTGGGACAAATGTTGCCAATATTGGAAAAGTCAGAATTCGGGAAGAAAATGAAATAGTTAAAGTTTGTCACTATAAAATTTTCTAATTGGACAAATGTTACTTCTATTCTAAATTGTCCTTAAATGTTGCCCTTATCTGATTTTAATTATTCAGAATACGCACAAAAGTTTTACGATGTTGCTAAATTTCCAGTTTGGGTGAATTAGTTAGAAAATTTGTTTATGTTTATATCTCTGGAAAAAGGTCAACAAATGTAAATAAATATTTTTTATTTTGTTATACTTTGTAAAATAATATTTATCATGAGTTTATAAAAATATTAAATAATTAATTAAAATAGAATTACTTTTAATTATTTAAATTATTATAAATTTGTCTGTCTTGTACATATTTATATTAATTCAAAAATGGAGTACTTTAATATCTATTGAAATTTTGTGTTATTACGAATATCATTTATGAATTCTACGATTTTTCCTTGATTTCTTAACATTTTATTTTCATAAATTTTTGTCAGTTCATTTGAGACACTAAATCCAAATATGTAATAATAAATTATGTCCTTCTGGACACCAAAAATGATATTTTATAAACTAATTAAAATTATAGTGTCTTTTTCGATTTTGATGTTATGTGAAGGTTACGCCAAGTAAGAAAGTAAATATATTAATTTGATGTCCTTAGTCTGATGTTGGTAGCAGTACCATACGTATAACTCGTTACTAGAGAAAAGACAATTAATTATATTTGTTTTGCATGCCAAAATTATATAAATGTAATACTGGAACCTGGAAACAGTAATAATTGACCATTCACACATCCGCGCATTCGGTGCAATTTATATTTTGTTAGCCTAATCAGTGACATTTTTCTTTTTGGAAATAATGCATTAAGTATGCAAACCATATGAATATAATTCGTAACTGGACCATTCAACTAGAACAGTTCCAATATGAATAATGAATAATAATAATTCAACTTGCACAATTTAAAGTTATATAAGACTAATGATATTTACCCACATTTTCTAGGAATTTCCACCTTTTTCCAGAATTCCAAATAATAATAAATACGTTTATGTGATATTGTGCAAGATGAATTATAAAGAATTGCGTTATCCCTAAAATCAAGTGATTCCTTTATTTTCAAGTTATTTCACCACATACCAGATTAAAATTACATTTTTCATCTATTTTTCATAGAACTTGCTTCCATTGTTAGAAATTATTCATATTAGTATATGACACGAAAATTTATTCAATTATGAACTTCTTGTTTTTTCTCCAACCATGTCAAATCTATATAATAAAATCTATGTGTTCTTTAATTTTCTGCTCATAACTTTATATGTTGTGATTAAAGCGTTTTTATTATGTCGTGCCTTTTTATATAATAATTAAATTAAATATACAAAAAAAAAATCATGTTTCGAGACCGGATAATATTAATGTGTGCCTTAGCTTGTTAAAATAACATTTTATGATTTTATCTTAATTTTCATAAAAAAAAAATACATTTTCTTATATTCTTGTGTTTATGTAATGAAATTATAAAAAAATATAATTTTTATTTAGCTAACATGTCATATTTAAAATTTTAATTTAAACTTTCAAAATAATTTAATTTTTCACATTTTGCTTACTATAAGATTTCAAATCTTATTATAAAGTTGAAATTAATAAAAAAATCATTTTTATATTTAAATATAGCATAATTTAAATAATGATTATATAAAATTTATCTATATTAGATAATAATTTTATTATTAATTTTATTTTATTTTCTATAGTCTGAAAACTGAAAATAACGTAAATACAATTTAATTATTACATATTACAACTTTTAAAATACAGAATAACTAATATATTTAATTAAGTAAAAATTAAAGAATTCTACCCTTAAAAGTATTACGTGATAAATTAACATCAGATAATGATAAGTGATAGAAAGTGTTGAAAGCCTTAGCACATCGATTAAAAGGTTCATTATTTGCATGGAATTATGGTTATGTTCAATTAAGTATTTAGTGTGCCTTAAGCTTCTAACATTATTATTCAATTGAATTTTAGAACATAGCGAAGGTGAATTAATATTTTTATGCCAAAGATCGAAGGCATAGAGAGAGAGCTTCAGCAAGAAATCGTCAATTTTTTAAAGATTAAATTAATTTCTTTGAGTTGTAATGAATAAGATGGAATGGTGAAAGTATCATAATTTTGATAATTGTAATGGTTACTCAAAGAAAATAAAAGAAATTGTTTTTAAATAGATTCAATTTTATCAATATCACATTGAAAATGTTAAACCCAGATAGTATGGCAGTATTTTATAATTGGTCTGAACAAGCTGCAGTAAATGCTTTTAGTAACAAGAGAATTATTGAATTCTTTAGCCTTTCTTCTTTACGAAACCTAAAATACGTTTACTATGAGAACACACTTTGTCAATTTGGTGCTTAAATGTGTGTTTTTGGGCGAAATGTATACTCAACATCTTTTACAACATCTTTGTAAAAGATTTTTTTTCTACTAAAATTAATAGAAAAACATTTATTGACATTAAAAGCATACCATTTTTCGAGCATCAATTACTTAAAGTGTTGACACTATTTTGTAAAACTAAGTAGTGGTGTAGTCTTTGATACACTTGTATTGTCTTAGATCATCAGCATAAAAATAAATATTAATATTAATTAATAATAATGATAAATCATTAATTAATAATATAAATAGAAGTGGACCAAGATGTCTAACCTTGGGGTACACCTACTTGATCTGAAAATTATGTGGCGTTAAAAAAATTGTTAAATTTGACAAACTGTGTTCTTGAGGAGAGATACAATTTAATCCAGGCCAAAATTAATGGAAATAAATGGTGTGATTTCAGTTTTGCAGTAAGGAGACGAGCATTTCTGACATAATGTTAACAAATTTTATAATAAATAGTATTTAATTTTACTACTACCCAAAAATTATATAAAATATTCTGAAATATTACAATACAAATTAGAAATATTTCTTTAAGTATATTTACATAATAAGTATCTTGTATCTATAACATAATTTACATTGTCTATGCTGATACCTGAAGATGACAATTTGAAATTCAATTCAACTAACAAAATGTAAATATTAAAATTGTAATTTTTCGTTTACATACATTTTTCTTAGTTGTATGTTGACACTATCATTTCTATAGTCTCAATATACCAGCACATATCAAAACATATTTTTCATGTTCTTCTGTTTATGTTTTATGTATACAAGAGCATAAAATATAAATTTATTTTCAACTTCTTATAATAGCAAACACTTGAAACCGTTGATTATGTTTACAATGTTTTTTCTATGTATATAAACTTACGAAATTCTTAGTTGACCTAATAAAACTTATCATAACGTCAGGCATAAAGTATTAAAATAATACATTTCAGATGAATTGAAAAGTTGGTGAAAGTAAAAACATATCAAATAATTTATAAATTGAAAATTTGTATAAAAATTAAATATGTTTTGAATATTAAGAATATTTTTGTGAATTATTATGGAAGCTATCATCAACAGAATAATAATTTGAATCTAATAAATTTATCAATGTTGTATTGTGTTTGTTAATATTTTAATGTAAAACTACAATTTGACCTTTAGTTTTAATGCTGGTCGTAAAGTATTTAGTAAAATTAACCTTCACGGTTTCCCTCTTTCTATAAAATGTTATTCTCTTGTCAAATTGTAACTATATACCAGAAGGAGTAAGGTAAACCTTATATAGAAAATGAATGTGCCAAAATCTATCAAAATGATTTGAATTTCCCTGATTTGAATAAAACAAACAGGAGCACAGATTAACCGTCTAAGACTAGTAGCAAAAATTAATATTAACAGCGAAAACCATTAAAAATGAATAATAGAATTAAAATATAAATTGTTCAATTCAAATGATACAACGTCAGTCACTGGTTAAACTGATCCTTGTAGCTAGCTGTTGGGCAAGGCACAATTAAACAGTCCTAAAAGTACTAAAAGTTGAAAAGTCTATAATATTTATAAAAATTAATGTAATGAAATTAATTGAATATTAATTATAGACCACCATGAAAACTATGAATCCCTGAGTAAGGCATTTCCTTTGGTATTTGTCTTGGTATCTCAAAAGTAGCTCAAAAAATTAGGTGCTATCTGCGACATTCATCTTAATGCAATTTTAGAATTCTCCTTGAGTTTACAGAAGAACGCTTGCCCCAAGAAGCGCGTTGTTCTTTTTGGAAGTACTGGTTAGTATCACAGATACTCATGAATTTCTTCGTGACCCTATCAATTGTAGTTCCAACAGAGATTGGTAATTGTCAGTACCAATCTCACTGCATGGTTAACTATTAAACAGTGTACGATCATGACGCAATGTTCTGCATTGAGTGGATAATTCCAAATCTGCTCGTTACGTGCAACTTTCATGATTTTGACCCTGGTAATTGTCGAAAATCCTATAAGAATTAGGTGATGGATATCATTCGGTTATGAAGTATTCTACCAAAATTGACAGATTCCTTTAGTGTAAAAATAATATATATAGTAACACCAAAAAATATATTATATTCTTCATCCTGTCATCTTACAGATTAAATACATTATTCATTTGTAAAAAGGCTTTCCAACTAAGAAGTTAATATTTTCTAATAAACTTTATTTGTGCTCTATATATTTCAGTTGAAGCATTTCAAGATTATTATTCTTAATTTTGTTTGTGTTAAACCAAAAATCCACAAAAGGATAAATAATACTTTATTATAAATATATAAATGTGTTTATTTCTATATATAAATTTTCATTTAAGAGGATATTAAAAATGAATATAAATATATAAGGATACCATTTTCATGTAGGCATTATTATAAATATTTATTTATTTTTTCAGTTCTTTAAAGAATAATAAATAAAATATCAACAAAAATATTTAATTTTATTGATTTAATTAATTTTTTTTTTCATTTTTTGTAACTTCATATTATAAATCCTTTTTTTTTACTAATACAATTTTGTATTGTGGTTTTTATCCTCTTTTGGTATTTTGGTGTTGTATTGTTTTTCGTTACAAATACATTTTATTTTATATACTTTTGTTATCCTTATTGTGATCCTTCATTATCAAGGGTGCAAAAATATATAAGAGATTTTTTCTATTTAAATATTACGAATAATTATATGAATGTTGTAATGGACTTGATAGTGAAAATAATGGATTTTCAATGTCGGAGGGTCAGAAAATGAATTTGCAACCTAGAAGTGTGACACACCGGTTCATCCCGACTTCATCCTAATGACCGGATAATGTGGAATTGGTAGTTTCAGTGAGTCACTGTTACAATTTTTGTTTATATGGTGAACCGGTTTTTTTTCTATATCTTAGATTTGGATGAAATTTTATACACAGGTCAGTTTCATACTTCGCCTACTCAGGTAGGGGTTAATAGCTTCACCGGGTCCATGCTAAAATTTCCGATTAATTTTTCATTATGTTTCAGAGCTTATAGTAATTATTATTCGATTTTAATAAAATTTGTTATACATATTAGATCGAAATTTAGTTTCGATACTAATATGTATTTTAGGATGTAGGGCTAGCAGATTCAGTCGGGCCTTATCAAAATTTCGAATAATATATAAGAAATTATACGTGTCTTTAAAAATGAAATTTTTTATTAAAGCCCTGTTTGTTATCAAGTTGCAGATGCTCAAGGGTTTAATTAGAAAAGACTGTTTGATATTAACTTAATTACGAGTTATCTGCTCCACCTAGTTCACATATTTTTATTATTGTATTTGTTTTGGTAAAATGTTATCTATGTAATATGTAAAAGTAAATAAACATCGTAATATTTAATATTATTAAAATGTAAAAGCATTTGAAGTAGAATTTTGAGGGATTTGTGGTATTTAGGCTAGATTTTTTATTTTATAAAATATTCGTTTCAGCCATCGTCTTTACCATTATATTAATAATGCTTTACAGTGCCGTTGTGTGTTTAATAGAGCCATGGAACTGGCGAATAAAACTGGGTCAACGCCCAACAGAATGTTCAACTTTAACTTTATGAACATTTCAACTTTATGAACACTGACCAGAATTACAATTTCTTAAATCTAAAAAATATTATGATACGAATTAACTCACTCATAGACCACTTTTGCTGAAGTAGCTTCAAATAAATAAATTTAATTTCTTTCAAATAATATTTGACAATTCTGTTCAAAATATTTATGTTTATTGGTTTTTGTTTTTTGGTAGTATGGTAACCCATTAATTCCTTAATTTTTTTAGAGTTATATCATATAATAAAGTTCTTAAGATGGAGGGATGTACAAATGTCTAAAGACGCTTCTGAAATGTCTTAATCAAAGTATACAAGAAATTATTTTATTTTTATTTATTGCCATCTAGCTAGAATGGAAGGGTGAATTTATTTGTACAAATATTTATTCCTCTTATACATAAAGTTTGAAGGGATTTTGGAAAATGTTTAAGTGTCGGATGTAAAAATTTTTGAAAGAAGAGATTGTTTTTTTTGTTGTTGTTGTAAAGATAATTATGCAAAAGTTGACATTTTTATTAAAAACTTTCAAGTTACAATTTTTAGTAGTTTTTTTTTCTCAATAAAAAAATTAGTTACCTAATTTGTTAAAGAACGAACTTCTATAATGACAGATACTTTGCAGGATAAAGTTTAATCAAAAAGTTTATAAAGTTAAAAATGTTTCATATTTTTATTCTCATAATGTATAAATAAAATATAGTTAAAAATATTTCTTAAAAAAGTTTGGTAAATTGAAAATAAAATATTCATTATTTTATAATATTTTACATTGCTTAAATTTTTTTTTACCTATTTTTTGTAAAATTATAAAGTGTTATAAAACTATGTTGTGTTGTGATGGAAAAAAGATGGAAAAATTTAAATTTTTCAAATGGATATTTAAATGCCTTTACCGAGGGTGGAGAAGCATATTTTAATAAATCTTAATTTGATTGTTTTTTTTTGTCCTTTCTTTAATTTTCGTCAAATTGTCATGTGACAGTGGAAGGAAGCAGTAGCGTTCTTTTCAGAACTGTGAAGCCTAAAGCTAACCTGTTAATTTAAAAGAACTTTTTCTTTTTAGTTTTAGTTTTTTTTTAATATTTTATTTTTATTTCTTTCAATTTCTAAATAGCTTGAATTACCATGTGCAAGAATCCAAGCTTAAAGTTTAAACATATTATCTTTTTCTTCTCTTTTGTAAATTGACCTACTAACTAATATCTCTCTTTAGGCTTGTTTTCGCTGATCAAAAATATCCAGTTTTATTCTTGGGCCCCATTTTCTTGGGAACGAGCAGGTGGTGCTTATGGCTTGTCTAAGACTGATTAGGATTAGATACTCGATTACTAATATTAAGAAAATTGATTACAGGGATGCGTGAATCATGTCTTTTCGCAGAAATATCTCGAATTAATTGTTATATGCACACACAATTTCTTAAAAGATAGTAATAATGTCTAAAATTTAAGTGGGTCTATATAAAAATTCAATATTTATTCAAAATACATACTAGATATCCTGGAGATCTGATAATCGGTGCACATTCCTGAAAGTTTTAACAAAACACTGTTAACAGAAACTTCTAGTTTTGGGTTACCCATAAATTTAGAATCTCTTTTTTTTATCTTTCTATAAAAATTATGTATTATATAATTAAGTTTCTTTCTATTTTATCTATTTTCCGCCATAGATAATTTAAATTAAATTTTCTAGAAAATTGTATGATTGGTAATTGGTACACTAAAATCACTTGACGCTCGGTACTAAAATAATTGATGGCAAGTAGGTCATTAAATAATTACCTATAACAATTCCCTATACCAGATTCAAAAATATTAATGAAATATCTTTAAGAATTTTAAGAATATAATTTCAGGTTTTTATGACATAGTACCAAACATATGGTACAAAAATTGAAAAATCACTTTACCAGCATATTTCCAACCTTAATCTAATTTTATTTAATGATCTACTTTAGACAAATTACATTAATACACAAAAATTTTTTTTTGTTTGTCATATTAAATCAAAATTAATGAACTTGAGACAAAATTTATGACAACATGTGCTAATTTTATGAAAATACATATTTCCCATTAAAAGAACCATTCTGCCTGCTATCTTATAATACAGAATGTTATTTTTTTGATAAAGGAAATAAATTGCTGATGTTTTGAGTTCAAATCTGTAATTTATCAAAAATGTATAAAAATTTCATTCAGTTTCTTGTTAAGAAGGACAGGAAATCTTTTGGCGTCGTAAGAAAATTTTGTTTATTATATTGTGTTAGATGTCCTTAAATATAATTTTCGGTTTTATAGATAAAATCATACAAAAATAGGATGTCGAAATTAGTTAAATTGTCGTCAAAGTTCTGTAAGGTTATATTAAAATTATATATATAATACTGAAAATAATAGCAACTACATTTATGTAATAACCATTTTAACTTTATTCAATGATCAATCATTAAAATGTCACCAAAATATAGTAAATGATTTTGGTATGTGATGGTTACATGAGAAAACCTAAACTAAACCGATAAGGTTAAAATATTAATATTTATACTCAGCTGGAAGTAATTTTTGTACTTTTTTTTTGTGGATTTTTGGGTTTTCCATTAAAATGGCATGAAATTGTAATAAATTTGATTTATATTTGCTTTAAGAATATTTATACATCAGAATTTATATTTAATATACCCACAATGTTAAAGTTTTTACAATATTTACTTACAAAATTTAGTAAAATTACACAAGGATTTTAACTTTTTATAACATATTCGACTGATTTTAAAAGCCATTAATTTCTGTAACCATAATATAAATAACTTGGGTATAGAAAGAAATTCATCTTATGTCAATTTACATCTACATATTTTTTTTTTACAAAGTTTATCGAAAATTATATGAATTTGGTTTATTACCAATTTTTTTATGCGAAAGCCATAACGCCATATCTTTATTATCATTGAATACTGATTGGTCCTAGCAGAACATGTAAATAAGTAATGGAATTTTACTTATGATAGGTGATTATAGTTAGTAACTAATACTTGAAATATTGCATATTGAATTCACATCTGGAGTTAGACAAGTTATTATCTATTAGACGAATTGCTATGTGGAGTTTTACGACTTATGCTAGGCTAGAAAAATTGAAAAATCTAATAATTAGCAATTATTAATTTGTAAAATTAAGCATCTTTTTCATTCTATTCAGAATAAAGTGCGTAATTTATGATGATTTGCTACTAGAACAGCCATTTTTAAATTACGGATACCGATCGAAAATAGGGTCACCAAATTCTTTAATCGGATCATTAATTTTTTTTTTTTAAATTTAGTACTTTTAGAATATATTTGTACTACTTTTTGTATTGATTTTATAATGTTTTTTTTAATTATTTCATTAATTTTTCATTAAATCTCGAGTAATTAACGAAATAGTTCAAGGATATGCTGGAATAACCAAAAATCAGGAACGTTAAAATATTTTTTTTTATAAAAATGAAGTTCGTTGCAAAAACAGTTTAAGAATAGACTAGAATTGCTAGTAATATTTACAATTAATAACAGCTTTAAAAGAGTTTTCAGAGTTACATCGCACGTTCTAGACTTAAGTTTCACATATAAGAAATAAATGTTCTGATGGCTCATGGTCACTTTTATTCATTTAAGATTAATATTAGGAAAACTCGGTCATCTTGCATTCTATCATTTGCATTAGTTTTCATTTTATTGCTATACACTTTAAGTGTAATTTCTTAAAAAATCAATATAATTCCCCCTGCGAGGTTAAGCAAAAAACCAAAAAAAAAATAAAAAAAAAATGAACTAAATTTATTCACATATATAAAATGTAAAACAGGTGAAATTTTTTTATTACAATACTTGATATTTTGGATTATGAAAATTGCTCTATATTTTGCACATGGATTCACTTTTTCAAATAAAGATATATATTTGCTATTATAACTATTCTACGAATTTTAATATTAACCTAGTTCATTTCTATTTATGTTGAAATCACAAGATATAAAATAAAATAAAGAAATATTTTATGGAAAGTATGTTAGTATTACACATATGTGAATAATTTTATCAATTTAATATTAAATTTGTAGTTTTCTAGGAAATTGCATTTTCTTTCATTTTATATGTAATGATAATTTTCAAGAAAATTTATATTATTTCATGATTATATCGATAAATTGTGAAAAAATGAATTACTATTCTGAATAATAATATTTTATAAATATTTGATGTATTATTCTTGTATAGATTATGCAAATTAATTACATAAATTTAATAATATATAATAAATTTATATATTTACAATGTATGGCTTTATATAAATTTAATAATTATGAAATAACTATCAAAGTAACCTTTTATGATTGAATAACTTGTCACATTTAAAGTCATCATCATCTTTTAGTGCTACAGCCCGGGGTGGGCCTTGACTTCCTTTACAATTTGTTTCCAACGGTGCCTATCTTGTGCTGCTGATTTCCAATTTCGTACTCCAATAATTCTTAGGTATTGTTCAACATTTCAAGTATTAAGGATTAACCAAAATCATAATGCACTTAAGAAACCTTAAGTTTACTTAAGAAAATCAACGATTTCATATAAATTGTATGGTTCAAAACGTAATAGAAATATGTCTCCGTTTCGTTAATATTTTTTCGGTATTTTTAATTGAACAAAAACCAATCAAATAACCGGCTCTACGTCCAGTTGAAACAGTCGCAGTTACACGTATTACTCTAGAGCCAGCTAAGTAAGTAAGTTCATTATGGTTGGGTCTTGAATTGATGACTATCCAAGGCCCTTATAAATTTCGTGTGAAGTGTTATTGTATTTAGAATAATTTAAATCGCGATATTTATCTAAATCTTCTGGATGGTGATAAATGTACCATACAATGTGAAATGTATCGTTTAAGGACTGAATATTTCTGTAACTCTAACATAACAAAAACCATTTTATCTTCTTTTTTTTGTGAAAGTTTGCTGGCAATAACATTGAAACAGAAATTTATTCCTTATTTTTTTTTTTTTGAAGAATTTTCTAATTTAATATATTTTATGTTCTTCGTCCTTTTTTCAATTTTTTATATGCGCTCTTAATGAATAAATTATTACGTTGTCAATATAGAAACTATTTGACATTATTTTTTCAAGCAAAATGAAATTGATCAGGCGGTATGTTTTCCATTTTAGTATGGTTGATTAAACTAACTTGGTATATAGAAGGTTATGCTAAATATGTTTAGTTCAAGAAATATGTAATAAATGAAATATGCAAGCTAATTAAAAGTAAAATATAAATTTTATTTTAAATTTCAATAAAAGTTATCCTTGCAGCAAAATAATTGAATACAAATTCCAGATATTTATTATATATTAAGAGATCCTGGTTCAAGTATTTTCATATTTTTTGATTTATATACCTTTAAATAATCAATCCTTTATTGAGTGTTTCTGAAATTATTTCCAATTGAATTTATTTATTTTATTCATTTCATTAGTCAATTAAAAATATAAATATTCATTTGAAGTCAATCAAAAATAAAAAAAGTATTAAAAATAATAATTTAATTTACCCATTTTATTTTCCTAAGTTTGAATATCACTAGACGTAGAGAACCTATTCTAGGAGTCTCGAATTACAGTACCAGGAAACTCCTCAGGTTATCTGTAATTATGAAATCATTCGACTTATTAGAGATAATTCCTAGTTAGTTATCCATGAAAGTTTGAATATCCACAACTGAAAGAAGTAATTAAAATTAATAAATTGATTGCATCTGAAAACGTTACGGACTTCCTAATCCTATAAAAATTAAATAATTTTTAAATTTCAATGAGAAATAATTTGTTAAATTATTAATAATTTGTTTTAAAATTTATGAACGGAAATAAATATTAAATATTTATAAAATATATTTATGGTGTAGCTCTGGAAAATTTATATGAATTAATCATTATAAAACCATAAATCAAAAGTATAAAAAATTTTAAGGATAATTTTTCATATTTTTCCTTATTTTCATGCGAGATTTGACACTACAAAAAAAATCATATTTTTAAAAAAATGTTTTCAAATTATCAAGAGAAAAATAAAATGTTACATTTACATAAAATATAAATTAATTTAATGTTAAACAAAAGTTAACCAAATGTGAAAATATTAAATAAATACAGGATAATGTTGCCGACAGAATTTGTGTAGGAAGAAAGATTTATCCTTACTGGACCAGAACCATTCAGTATATTGTTCATACGAAAATTAAGGACATTGTAAATCAGTAAACTGCCAATTAATAAGACATAATTTATGATTGTATATACAGCTGACGCTGACGCACTCAAAGCTATTTATTCCTTGACTATCAAAAAGGCAAGGATTAGAACTCCTTGAATTCACAAATCATCTTTAAAAAAACTTATACAACTCCCGATAGACAATCTCCAGTAAATTGGCTCAACACAAGGTTGAAACAAAGGAATATAGATTTCTTCGATATCTAAAAATCTATTAAATTATTGCTCCTTGGTTACCGTGGCAGATGTCACTAATTGATTAAGGAAGCTTAGTAATTAATGAATTATTAGATAGTACACATCAATATAAGTCCTGTAATAACTGTGGCACTTCTACCTAACTAAAACAATTTTAAACTGATTAATTAAAAAAAATAATTATGGTACCATAAAAAGGTGATCAGTTTCGGTAATTTTCATATGAAATATTCAAATTTATATTAGAAATTCTTCGTTTTTCAACCACAAACCTACACTAAAATAAAAATTACGATACTAATATAATTTTCTTAAGTAACATATTTTATATTTATGAAATTTACATAATATTATTTTATTTATAAAAAATCTTCAGCAATTTTTATTTTGTATTTGATATATGAATTGTTTTGGTAAGTATCCCAAATAAAATTAAGGGAAATATGAAAATTTATTAAATTTTCTATAGTCATTTTACTAACCTTTTCCACAAAATTTATTTCTACTATGTAAAAAACTTGTATAGGTCAGTGATATATAATTGGTAGTTGAATCAACAAATGGAATACGGATTTCGGCCAGAATTAGGCTTATTATACCGCCGGATAAAATATGATTTATTTATGGTATGTAATTGTAATTTTTTGGGTTTTACGAATAAATTTTGAAAGTTAATATAAAATTTTTGGTATGTAAAATTTACTATTTTATTTATATTTATAATTAATTTTAATCAAAATTTATGGTACCAAATTTTTCTTATAATAATTTAGTTTTATATCTAAAAATGTCATATGAAAAAAGTTATCAAAAAAAAGTCAACCAAAACTAAATTAATATATACAAAAAAAAAATTATTTATATCTTTGAAAATAAATACAAGATTGATATTCAAAAAGAAAATGTGTAAATGGGAAAATGTGAAAAGTATTTTTGGTTTTGAATTTTAGTTTAGTCATCCAACTGTGCAATATTATCAATCACATAGGGATTTAAAATATTTCCGGACAAAGATTAATGATCAAGTATTTAGAGACTTGTGTCAATGTTTTTTTTTTGTGTTAGGGATTGTCAGCTTTAAATTGGTTATATTTTCAACAATTCGGAATATTTGGAATGTTTATTTAAATAAAATATATCAGAGTAAAGAAGTTTTTGAAAGAAATATTTAAATTTTTAATATTGAATGGAAAAAAATTGTTTAAGATTGGAACTATTTAAGTGGAATAAATGTGATTGACGGTAAGATTGTTGGGAAAATATATAAGAATTTTATATACATTTTTTTATATTTAAATAGATTAGAGGCTAGTAATTTATTGCAATGAAGGATTTAATTTTGATTTATTTAGTAATTGAGTATCACGACTTCAATTCAAGACATAAGTACCACCTTCCAACCTCAGGAGACCTCACCGCTTCCAATTCACTTATTAATGATTTTTTTTAATTGAATATAGCCGAAACTGATTGCAAGCCATGACAGAATCTTGATTCTCTGGCATGGCTTGCAATCAGCAATACAAGAAATTAATACTTACTGTCTCTACAATGAATTATTTTACGATATATTTTCTTTGCGATGAACTGATCGTAATGAATTGCTTCCGAGTAATCAGCCGAGTTATATATTATTAAAAATCTAATTTTTTTAAAAATTACTTTGAAGATTATATACGAAATTTGTAATCTTTTTATTGGAAAACTTTAAAATTTGATTCTTTAATTGCAATTAAAAAAAGAAAATTACTCCAAATTACTCCACATTCATTTATAGTTTATTTATTTCAATTTAGTTTTATCTAGTTTACTATTCCAAATTTATTATGTAAAGAAACTTTTAAAAGTTTGGCACAATTTCTGCCAAAAATTTTAAATTTACATTGAATAAACTGAAGAATCTTACCGCAAAAATACTTCTCATATTGGTGTTGTTAAACTTTTTAATAGGAAACTTTTGAAAATTATTTAACATATACATTTTTGAACTTTCTACTTGAATAAACTTTAAAAATAGTTTTTCCTTAAAAGATTTTCCGCATTGTGGAAATTATTAGTGTTCTGTATTTAAAACTTATACATATATAAAGATATATGAAAAATGGTAGAAAAATTTCATATTATGATAATAAAAAAATTGAAAATTTTGACAATGACTTACAGCGATTACGTAAACCGCTCCGCTCCTAAAAATATTTTATCTGATACTCCAAATAAATGTACTCTAGATTGAAAGTACTGCAGTTTTTCCAGATAAAAGTATTAAATCCTTTACTTTATTTTATTTTGTAATTTTGTTAATAATCTTGAAATTATAGAATAAAATAGAGAATTCGAAAATCGAAGGCTACGAACAGAGTGACACTATGAGTGTATAAAAATACACTAAAGTACAACATCCAGAACGGCTCACAGCTAAAAACTGGTCTTTGGACAAAAAAAAAATATGATGATCAGTTCCATTTAACAAATATGAATTGAAATATTGTAGCGTTTTACAATTTATAATTATACTATATGGAAAATATAATTATATATGGAAAATATAGCTTATAAAATATATGAAAATAAAATTATATTCAATACTTTACAATTAAGATTAGGTACACGTGTAAGTAGATTTTTAAATTTCATATAAAAAATAGCTTTGCTGTCAAGGAAAATTATCCGTTTGATAAAAATGTATCATAATAATTTGGAAATCCTCTTAAGGTATTCCATAACAACTAATACTAATAAATAACAACTTTATTATTTATTATTATTGTTTTTATTTGGCTGTAAAATTTTCCATCACTTACATAAATTTTTGTTACATGGAATTACATAATTATTAGGTGTAGTAGATTTCAGTTAAAAAGTGGCGGTTCATTCAAAATTCGATTAGAAAAAAAAATATTTATTTGTGAAATTAATAGGTGAAATTATTGTTTAAAAAGCAATGGAATCGAGACTAGTTAAAAACAAAATTAAATCTTATTGACATCAAAAATTAGAAATTCTTATTGAATAGCTTCTCAAATAAATTGTTAATAATGTTAAGCGCATAAATCTAACAAAGTTTAAACTAAATTTTAATACAAAATATTATTTTTCTGTATAATCAAACAATCAATCATTTCTGATATGTGAAAAAAAACATTTTTTTTTACCTGAAATATTTATTTTGATTAAATGAATAAGCAAAACAAACAAACAATTTTATGAGTATATAATCATGGAATAAATATAAAGTATTGTGATCGAAAGAGTGGTCACAAAAATGGATTTTGATGAAATAATTATTTCTTTACGTATGCATATCAATTGATGACACATAATCAATTAGCAGAGTTGTTAAATTTTGCATTACTTTATTAATATATTACTACATCATTACTGCAGTACCAGATATTTCAGTTGAATTACTTTAATGCAGTATTGCCATACTGAAGAGTTTTAAGTACAAAAATACCTTGTAATAATGCAGTACAACATTACTTAATTTGTACTAGAAGTAATGCATTACTTTACTGAATTTCAGAAATTTTACAGATTCGTTTATTATTTTTAAAAATTTTAAAAATTCGTTCATAACTTCGAAATATTTTTTTCCATTACTTCGGTACTTCAATTAAGTATTTCGAAGTACTAACACAATATTTGGTAATTAAAAGTAAACTCTAAATTGAATTACAAAATATTATAATTATAAGTACTTCATTGAATTACCAAATATTGTTTTAGTACTTCGAATTAGAAGTATACCGAAATAATGCAAGAAATACTTCAAAGTAATGAACGAATTTTTAAAATTACTGGAATGCTGTAAAGTAATGCATTACTTTTAATACAGATTAAGTAATGCATTACTGCAGTATTGAAAGGTATTTTTGTACTTAAAACTTTTCAGTAAAAATTACTTGTAATTTTTAATGCATTTAATATTTGAATTATTAAGTAATAATACTGCATTATTTTTTGAATGCATTATTTAACAACTCTGTCAATTAGTTTATATGGCCGTAAAATATTATGTCCATAAATGCATAATATTGTTTGTTTGGGTTGAAATCACTCGCAATTATATAATATGAAAAATCTTCCTGAAATTATATATTTTATAAAATGATGATTTACCAACCTGGTCTACCCATTGGTAGCCTTCTATTGCTTATACGTTCTTGGCAATCAGTATGAAATATTTTGAAATAAAAATAAAATAAAATTATAACTTTTTCTTGTTTGGTTTACATAGAATTGTACACATAATAATGAATTTTTCTACATCTCTCTAGATTTATTATTTACAAATCAATATGAAAAATCAATTTATTTCTTCAATCTATCTCTTACAATCGAATTCATCTGAAGAACATGTAGAAGAAATTTATCTACAAATATGAAAATCAATCATCAGGTCAATTGCTTCCATACACTATTATTGATAAAGATTTCTATATCAAACATTGTGTACCTAATATTCTTTGTAAATAACTGAGTATATATGAAAAAATATTTATTTCAGTTTGTATATTCTAAGTTTAGGAACAGAATTACCTGGATAAATTTATTGTTATTTTGATAAAATAAAATCAATAAAATATATCAATATTTATTCTTAATTTCACAAAAATAACATAATATCGCTGAATATATTGAATTTGAAAATGATATTGTAGTGGAAATTTATAAAGAAGAAAATTTCAATAAAATGTTAATTTGAAATTTTGTATAAGGAAATATTTATTTTTTCGAAAGTATTCTATTACAATTTTGTTCAAAAACGATTTTTTTAAATTATCTATATCTACTATAATTGATAAGCAATCGGGATTTTTCAAATGCCAACAGTTTATCTCTTATAATACAGTAGTGTCAACATAATTTGGTAAATCAGTCATCACAAATATATTAGCAAAAACTCGATGCTTCTGCAATTATTGATAATATACAATTATTTACACTAAAACTAAATGCATTTATAATTGTATTTTCAAAAAAACTAATTGGAAATGTAATTTAAAATACACTAATCGCCATTTTTATTCTATACTCTTCATAAGCTTTTCAATGGTTATTTTTTTAATAAACTTACGCGATAGAATAATAGTGACATCTCGCGGTTGATTCCTGTATACTATTTGACATTAATTTAAATATCTGTGAACTGTGAAAACAAAACGATACGTTTCCGATTCGATACAATCATATCTTTTACGAATCGTTTAAGAGAATGGCTCTTACCAGTCACATAATAATGGAAATCTTAAAAACTTATACAAAATTTTAGGTCGCTTTTGTAAATCGTTTACACATTGTTTAAAAACGATTCATTTATATATAGTTTTAACGAAACGTTTAGGAATCGTTTTAAACGAATCGTGTTTTTTTTTTATTGTTAAACAAATTTTTCAATAATATTAATTTAAAATTCTCAAATTGTTGATAAATCGGACAATTGAAAATGTTGTTCTTCAAATTCATTAAATTAACATAACTTTTTTCTTCATTCACTTCATCTACGAAATATTGAGGAACCTCTTCTGGGGCTGTGTGGCTGTGTCACATGAATCAGAGAAAATATAGTTCTATTTGTTCACTTTCACTATCACCAGAAATATTTTAGATTTATCTAGCCATGTCTTGTTGGATACGAGATCAGATGAAGGACGGGTGCTCTAGGCGTAACTTAAATAGGTGCTCCAACCGACAATTTGCTATGCGTTTTTATCAAAAACACTAAATAGCTTGCTTAAGTTACCCTTATCACGTGACGCCCCATGGATCAAATTAAATAAAACCGGAATTAAAATAATTTAATTGGTTAACCTGGAAATAGAAAATTATGTTTTTATTCTTGTGGCATCTTTTCGGTTAAAATAATATGTTTCATTAATTCATTAAGTTTTCTATAAATTTCTATATAATTTCATATACAATTTAAAATTCACAATTTCTTTTACTTGTACGAAATTTAAATTAATATTCAAAATATACTAGACCAAAGTCGGTTGTCTACAAATTTGTCCATTTAATATGTTTAATGAGGGTAAAGAAAATTTTCCACACAATTTTATTGTTCGGTTTTGTTTTTTTCCAGACGACTTTTAGCCTTCTAAATGACACAAACACGCCCATTGACATTATAATAATAATCATCATTATTATTACTCCCATAGCTCGTTAATATGATAATGACATATATGAAAGAAATTTTCATTTTGAATTCCATTTTTTTTTATAAAAAAAAGGACTTTCTATATCAAAAAGGACATTCTTTAGTGTGTTTACACAATTCGACCTCGTCTTTGTCATTGAAAATGATTTTTTTTTAAAATATTCATATAAATTGAAAATGACATAAAAGAGAATAAATTTAAATTATTTTATATTATAATATTCATCCCAGCTGTAATGATAAAACAAGCGTTTTTGTTGAATATGACAGAGAAAAGTTTTATAATTAAATTATAACAAATATTTAAATCTTTTATTTTGTGATTTTATTGTAAATATATATTAATAATATTTGTTGTTTTTGTTATAATAATTAAACAATTTCTATAATTCCTATTTCAGATTAACTTGGTGGATTTTAATAAAATCAACATGTAATTAAATAGCATCTAATGGAAAGTAGACTATGATTGTAGACAATACCTAATTAATACAAAATTTACTTATAATACATTTGATTTAGGTAGAAACCTCGTGTTGTGATGCTTCTAATATGTGGCACAAAAATCATCAACTTTTATCGGTTGCATTAGTTTATTTGTCTGGAAGTATTTCGGTGTCATTAGTTTGATTGTCTATATTAAGGAGCAAATTAATATATGTTGCACATCTCCCTAAATCAGAACGTTTAGCGTACGACTTCTGTCAAAATAGGTTCATGTACATATAATTATTATTATTGCACCTCCTGAAATACGTGATGTATGTCGCGTGAATAACTTAAACATATTTGGTGTTGTATTTCGGAAGACTGTACATCTTTGGGAATTTCGATACATATACGCCATACGTTCTGATTTAGGTAGAGGTGTAAGTGTTCAATATATTTATATATATATATTACAATTATTTATTTCGTACACCAGGTGACGCTATAATTCATTTTAAATATTATTCCAAATGAAAGTGTTTGGAACACTTGGTATAAATAATACAATTACAACAATCGGCACTCAATAAACGCTTTTTATATTATACATGTACCAATTTTTAGTAAGCTATTATTTTAAATATGTAATGCTTACGTAAAATTGTGCCAGAAAATTATTATAAGTCCTGCAAATTGGAAATAACCACTAGCATTACTATGGCTAAGTATTTCTAATAGATTGATTCAAATTAGTGAGCTATGTATTTGTTAATTTATACAACAAATAGACTCTAGCGACTCTATAAAATAATACATATATATTATATACTTACTTTATTTTATCACCGGCTTTACAAATTATGATTTTATAACCGAGTACTAATACTTTTGTGATCCTCACTCAGTTAGTCGCCAATTTATTTACTATTCAAACTACACCGTCTTCATCGAAGGTAAAGGTCTTACTCGTTAGCGTATGCTTTAAAAATAACCATAGATTTGTTAACTACCTAGGGGGATAGCCAAAGAAGCTCGGATTTACAAAATTGATATTGATATGATCATATTAAATTTATAAAATCTTGTTTTAAGATAAGCAAAAAAAATTAATGAAATTCAGAATAATAAATTCGTTTTTTACTTATTATTTTCATTAATATTTTTATATTTGAGTTTAGCTGGTGTTTTGTAATATAATTTCAAAAACAATGTCTTTCAATTTTCCAGCAAATTATATCTTTATAGGATATGAAATTCAGCAGATTTCAAAATATTTTCGAATAATTTTGCATTAATAATAAAACCAATTATTTTTCTTGTTTCACTTTAGTAAATTTATTTAAATAAATTATTTTATTTTTATATTTCTTCTGTTTACACTTAAGATAAAATATTTATAAGAAATCTGTTAGAAAAATTTCCTTCACGAGCATCAGTAAAATTAAATTGAATTTTTTTTTATATGAAAGTATAAACTTTATTTTATATAGAGAATCGCTATCGCACTATTAACACCAATGGCAAACGTAGTTTCGTTTAATGGAAATAAATTAGAATATTTAATATCCAGATGCTAGGCAAACATTTCTGAACTAAAAGCCATCAAAAATTCAGAACAGTCGTTCAAAGAGATATAAAAATGTTTGTATAGAACCAACCACCATATAAGAAAGATACTAATCGAAATTTACTCTATAAGTAGAAGTTTGAATTTTTTGAAAAAATTGTATAATAAATTGAATATTTCATAAGAAATTTAAACAGAAAGAAATTAAATATAATAATAAACAGTTTAAATTTACGGCCATGAAGTTTTCGCTCCGGTTTTGGCTTTTCAAAGTAATTTTTAAATTTAATTTGATTTAATTAAATTTAACTAATTTTCAAAAAATATTTTCTAAATTCGTTATAATTAATTTGAAATATAATATTATTTCATCATCCACAAAGCTCTACAAAACTTTCTAATCAAAATATCTATATCATTATTATAATTTGATTGTCAAATTCCGGTAGCGTTCTTTCAATAAACTTCCAAACTTTCAGATAACTTTGATCATTTTTTTTTTAACTTTTATTAATAAGTCTAATTTTACAGGTCGGTAGTTTTATCATAAAACTTTATAAATCACGGGCTGTTCATGTCCAATTTATGTTTTTCCTTCATTTATATAATGTTTTTTTTTGTTCCTTCCTGTTCGTTAGCATCGTTTGTTTGTGGATGCTTTGTCTATATTTATGTATATATGTATACTTGATTTTATATCAAGGAAGAATAATAAATATCAACAGTGTCGTTATCCTTATTTTTTTACTTAGAGGATTTGCTCAATTTAATAGAAAAACTCGTGCTAGAGAAATATTCATAACAGCAAATATTAATAATAACAAAATTATGTATACAAAATGGATTTTTTTTTATAAAATTTATTAAATATTATAAAAAATCAAGTTTTTAAATAAGAAAAAAAATTATTATATACATAAAAGTTAAATTTTGCTAATATATTTGTAAAGAAATTCATGATAAACTGTCAGTTTTGATAGTTTTAGTTTAATTGGTAATGCTTTTTTTAAGGAGTTTCACAAAATCAAATTTATATAATATAAAATTATAATTTTTATTTTTATAAATATCAGCAAAAATCATCTGTATATAGATAGTTCAATAGTATGGCAAGCTATGAAACATTTTCGAGAAAAAATAATAAGCAAAAAAAAAATGGAGGATTTACTTACTTATGGAGAACAAAATGCTGAACAACTGGTATAATAAATTTGTTTTTAAGTTGTTTGCCTATTAGGATGTACAACTTAGAAAATCTGAGAATTTGTTTTATACAGTAGTTGAGCAATTTTCTTCTTTATAGTAAATCCTCAATTTTTTAGGTTTTGTAGATTGAATTATTTGATGTCAGCCCATGAACCTTCCATTTCCATCTAGAAAATTGAAGTTAAAACAATAATAAAAATAGTATAAATTAATTATAGTCTTAATATCCGTAATTCCATAAATTTTTATTTTGCAACATTTTTCAGAAAATCGGTCCATTAAATCGTTCAGACATTAAGCGAAAAACATTCATACATAACATTATATTTACCGATAAACATAACCACATTTTATATGTGTCGTAATCGTCTCATAAAATACCACAATGTTGGTTAGGTTAGTTCGTAAAGAGCTGGATCTAGCGCGAAGTAAAACCAATTATGCCCGATATAATCATCTGTCAGTTGACAGTATAGCACATTAACTCATTTCACCTCCTCAATAAACGTTATTAGATTAAATATTTAAATTCGATTTAACTTCCAGTTAATATAACCAAAATTATTGCATTACAAGTTTTTAAAGATTTTAATAGATTTTATTATTTAGTTAATGATTGATGACTACTTCAACACGAATACCATGTGCAAAGGAGAAAGAGTCAGTGGAGTACCCATTGTTCCGCTGCCCCTCATGCTAACAAAGAATCTTCAACAATTTGGCAAATTCTTAACTTGGATAACTTTGAGGCAGCTGGCAAGATTATTCCGGATAAAATGATTAAGTTCTTTATAGAAGTGAGGTTCTTCGAAACACTCCAACGAGGAAAATTGTGGTAGACTGAACTGAATAACGAATCATTTATTAAAGATTCAGTGAATGGAGGATAGTGAAAATCATTATCCCTTAAAAATCAACCAACGAATTAATGATGGATATGTTATTTAAAGTACCTCTGATATTTCTTTGGATTAAAACCTACAGAAGAAGAAGAATATAACATTAATAAGAAATCTAATATATTGTCAAACTTTAATGAAAATTAATGTAAAAATTAAAATTTATTTCAAATGGTTTTACACATTACATGATAATTCCATATATTATTACAATTACGATTAATTGTTATTATAAGTTAAACGGCTCCCATACTATTGAAAAGTTAAAATTTTCAATCTTTTCGGTTAATTAAGTTTCTAAATAACAGCGGTGGCTTTAAGGTTCTGTCGTGTACAGATAAATCCTGATAGAGTTAAATTATTTAATTATTCCTTATATTACTTATAATTTACATTTTTTATTTTATCTAAAACTAGCAATCTTATTAGCTTACCCGAATTATTACATCAACTACTACACTATATCTAAATTATAATCGGATTAATGTCGTACACAACAAATATTTTCATAGTTAAATTTTCCCTCTTTTAGTATTTTTAATTTAAAATTATTTTCTACTACGGATGAACATAATCTGTAGAAGAAATTTTGGTTTTTAATTATTTAATTGGTTAAAATTAAATTTAAAAGTGTTTTGTAGAAGATAAAAATATTTGAATTTATTTATTTATTTTATTTTTAAATTCAGGGATTTGTATAAAATTTATTATTAAATAAGATATTAATACTTAGTAATTAAAATTTAATTAGATTATTCGTTAATTTTAAGTGTTCTTTATAATTTACATATTATTTATTTTGCAATTTATATAATTATTTTTATATATAATTTTTATATAGGAATTTTTTCATATAAGAATATGAAGAGCCAAGTACTTCTTATTGTGTTACTGAATTTCTTGCAAATAATATGGCATCAAATTATCTCGTCCTGTTGCTGGAAATGATTTTAGATATCCAAATATATTTTCTATCATCTGTGATACTTTCGATTGGACTGTTCTAATTATTGGTACGACCCACATTTTTGTTACGGGTTCCATTCCATTGCATATTTTTCAATGTTGTTTTCACCCTTATGGAGTATTTGGTCGATCCACTGCCATTTTCACCTTCTTATCAAGAGCCAGTAATTACAATCTACCAAAAATAAAAATATTTTAACGATGCCAATTCATTAATCAATTTAATTATAATTTATGTTATGTCTGGCCATTTGCTATCTTTCTTCACCTAAGAGTGAGTTAAAATAATTGTACCCAAAAATATTAACCTTGTGATCTGTTTTGAATAATGGTTGTAATCCCAGCCATACAGAAGTGAATTCTTATTGAAAGCTTATTTTTTTGGGAACATCATTCGGAATGGTCATTTTGGGATATCTGAAACCTAAAATTATAAGCGCAAATAAATAAGTTATTAAAATACTATGACAAGAAATCGTAATTATTGATAACCTCGTATGTGATTTTCGCAAGTTTTACAAGAGACTTAAGAAAATCAATATAAAAATTGGGTTAAAACATTTGGGTCTGCACCGTTTAAATACTAAAAATCAGGATTAAACTATTTGTATTTTATATAATCAATATTTCTGAAGACATATAAGCTATAAGGTCCTGCTTCAAGAATTCCGTGGTATTGCATCTAAAATTTGTAGTAACGATGTACTTAGAACGTTATTAAAATAACTAAAGTTAGAAGTGACACATTTTATTTTGGCGCGTTTTTAATGAATTTTTAATAATTGTGGCCCTTCAGAATAAACCAGATGATCTGCTGTATATTTTTGATGGTTATCGCATTTAAGTAATTTTAAATCATGTTGACTTTACTAAAAAACTAATTAAAGAGGCTTTCAGTCAGCCCGGATTTTAGGGCTATTACCTTAGAATAATTGGAATCGGTACTTGGTTACAAATCAACATAATTATTTACATAAAAGCTTATTATTTATTAGTTTGCATTGATGTTCCGGGGAAAAAACAGATAACTCTAATTTATTTATGTTAAACTGTGCAATCAGAATTTGTTTCCCAGCAATTAAATACAAAGTCTAATAAAAATGTATAATTTTCATTAGTCAATTTGGACATTTTATAAACTAATTGATATCAAAACTAAATTTAATTGTTTTATAAATAATTAAATTTTTACGTGAATAAAATCAGCGCAATTAAAAATGTCCTTTTGCTTCATACATCAAATTTTTAATATTTTATTTCATTTTAACCAATAACCAAGAACAATTTAAATCCATTTTGTTAACACTGTTTATAAATTATTTATAATTCAACCAGACCATAATAAAAATTTGGCTGTGAAATCATATATAAAATATATTAAGTCCTTAGTCCTTAGGAAGATCCACAGTCAAAATAGAATATATAAATATTATGTGTGTGTAAAACGAGATTCTTTTGAAGGTAAAAATATATTTATAGTGTGATAAATTCGGATAATCCTTAAGAAAATCCTTTATTTTAACTGGAAAAAAAGGTGTACAAAATAAAAATGATAAATTTACGTCTTTTCTTATATGATAAATGAAAATATTATAAAAAATATAAATTTTGTTTCATTTTTATTTTTTTGGTTAGTTCCGTGAAAAATATATATATAAGGAAATTGATTGGGATATGAATCTTTTCCATAATAAAATTCGTTTTGGGAATATTTACAAAAATATATTTTTTTTTTTTTTTTTTTTTTGTTAAGATTTATGAAAAAATATAATTTTCCTATCTTCTGTTTATCAAAATGATGACATACCAAAATAAAAATAGAAAATGGTTTAATAATCAAAAAATTTAAATTTTTTTCCAGGTAAGCAGAATTTTTTAATTTTATATTCTACAAAATACAAGGTGAATCATTATTAGAATACTATATTGCCCAACCGAACCGCTACCTAAAAACTTGTTCTTCTTATTGTAGAAGCTTACAGCTATTGATTGATGGATAGAAATTGTTTACTCAGGCATTTCATTTTGGTTCTAATATCGGAGCAGAACCGACAACCGAAAGTGTTGTCTGATTTTCCAATTCTATTCAGATGATTCTCAACAAGCACTCAACAAGCAGTGGCCTTTGAAAAAGCCGGTTATTGAACGAAGCTCGATTTTTAGTAAATGGGACTACTTCGATAAAACTATAAAATATTTAACCTTTGAAGTAATTCAAGCAAACAGATTTCAAACTATTTTCCTATTAAAATGGCTACTTGTCAACTATAAAAATTACTAGTTACAGTTTCACGGAAGAGTTCTGGTCCACTTAAAGATTGCTCTTTGCTATACTTGTAACTAGTTCTAAAAATGAATTTTGTACTATACTTCAAATGAAATAGCTCTGAGCCTTGTTGCAAATATAAAATTTAACTTTACTAGCTGAAATAATAGCATTATTTAAAGTTTCTAATCATCTTCATTGTATTTAAGTGTCATGTCATCATTGTAAGTGTCAATTTCAACATTCCACTTAATTTTTTAATTTCAAAGTCATGATTTTTTTTTTGATTTTATTTCGAAATTTTTTATTTATGCTAGAACAAATTATTATTTATGACATGGTGAAAAAAGTGATTATTATAAAAGAAATTTATTTTTGGTATTTATATAAAAATTAATTTGTCATGATTTTTATTAAAATGATCTATGATTGTAAAAATGAAAGTAGAAAAATTTGAAATTTATGGAAATAATCAAATCATACTAAATAAATTATTGTTGGTGTTGCAAAAAAAAATAATGTAAATTGGCGCAATACTGAAATCAAATTAATTTGAAAGATTTACAAAATTGGTTGGATGCTTGGTTTGAAGGACAGAAGACACCTCCACCCCTTCACGTACCTAGACAATGAGGGTTGTTTCACACTCCACATGATGACTTGTTATACTAGTCTAGATGGTTTATACTGCTCGCCTTCTCCATGTTGGTCAAAAAATGAAGTTCCATTAAATCTTTTAGATCCTACCGCAGGTTAGTGACAGAGGAGGTGTTCTAGTGTTTCCTCGTCTTCCCGCATCCTCAAAATTTATTGAGATTTTGATTCAAATTTTCGATCGTTTTCGGTTTGTGAAAACTATTATGGTTTGTATAAATGTAGTAGTGTTCCTTTTTCACCCACTCTTTCAAGAATTTCTTAGCGATTGCTATTGTAAGTTCTACTTGGTATATCGGAGGGGAAGTACATATTTAAGTACTATATAAAATCTACATATATTTTATTAACTGTTGATAAATGTGTAAATTATCAATAATTAATATTTTTATCAATTATTCTTTTAAAATATATTTCGTCCTTTTTTATCCCTTTTTCAGAGTTCGGTAACTAGTGGTAACTTACAGTGGAAATTAGTGATGTTCAATTTGTTTTATTAAAATCTCCGAATGTTTTGCTTAATGTTAACCGGAATTTAAGTGTTTTTAATGGTCCCCTGTGCGCAAAAAGCTGCTTTAATAGTTACTAGTTTGACTGCCAGACATACAATTTCATTATTGTGCTATAAATCTATCTCTAATCAAAGATTTAGGACATTATTGTACGGTTACTGTCAAATAACATAAATAAAAACTATTGTCAGCTCCTTATCTTATATAATATCAAGAATTATTTTTTATTTTTATGATTTTCATTTCATTACATAAAATTTATTATCTACGGAACAATGAAATTTCTTAAAATTATGAAAATCTTTATTAAAACAAAATAAAAGATATTGAAAAGAAAAACTCATATATTATTTGATAATTGCTCCGAGGTGTTGTCTTCTTGTCATAATAATATTGTTCTATCTTAAGAAAATTTTTAATGACTCATAAAGAAAATTCTATGCATTTTACTGAATAAAAATTCATTTCAAATATTTAAACAACTGCAATTAAGATTATCTGCAGTAAAATTCCTGCAGTAAAAAAAACATACAAACTTTATATACTAATTTCATAGAAAACTATTATGTCTTTTTATGAAAACTTCTTAAGAAAAATAATCACAACATAAATGAATTTATCTGCTAGTCAGTAGAATTTGTTTACATAAAAATATTATGTTTTTTTTTTTATTTCTTCTGAAGTCCTTCTTCATTATTTGAATAAATAAACGGAATATCTTAAGAAAGATAAAGCAATTAATAAATTAAAATATTTAATGGAAATATTCTACTAATAAAAATTATATTTCTTTTAGATAACTAAAGATTTTTCCATTTTATGTAAATTTTTGATTGTTGGAACGCTGTAGAAGGATCGAAAGAGTAAAATCGAATAGTTTTAGAATGGTTTGGGTTGCAATCGTGCAATGGAACTATTCAAAATACTATTAACAATAATCATAAATGTTTTAATGGTAATTATCTATTGATACTAATAATATTATTGATAAAATGTTTTTACATAGATACAAACGAGAATTTTCAAGTTATTTTAAAATTTTATTAAGATCAGAATGGACGAATTATATGAAGATTTGAATCTTTTTCGAAATTTGTTGCAACTTTTAAATGTCTGTTCTATTTTATATTCAAAGTTAGATTTTGCTCTTGTGACTTAGACAGTCGCGCATAATTAAAACGAGCATAATTTTTGATAGTTCCATTTTATGCATTCAATTGCGCAGTTGCTTTTAGAAAGTATGATTTGATTGTTACGAAATCTATTAGCACTTCCATAATGTCAATAACTGGACAAAAATGTATTAAATTTCAAATATACTGAATTGCTGCGATATTGGTCCTAACTCTTAATATAATTATGGTTCAATTTAAATAATACGTTTTCAATTTTCAATTAACCATACAAAATTTACTAACATAAATTTATCTTTGTAACTAAAATATGATTTTAAAATATAAAATTAGTAAATCTTTAAAATTTAGTCACGTTTTTCGCTAAAGTTTTTTTTATTATAAATATTTAATATTGAATGTTTAATGGAGATTAAAAAGTAGTTTTACAAAAAAAAGATAATATTCAATATTTACAAATGGAATCAAATAAAATTGAATGTTCTTAAAAGATTATTATTTTTTTGAATTTTCGACAATACTCTGTATTACGAGTAATAACTATGAACTGTTACAATAGAAAATACTAACTGCGAATTCTTGTGATGGCATGATTTTTCGTAAAATGATAACTTCTAGAAGTGGAAATTTCAAAAAAATTGTGGTATGTAGATTAGATTTGATTTTACAGATATGACCACAATTATCGATGCAGCCATACTGTCGTTAAAACAGTACAGCTGCTTAAGTGATAGGAACATGATTTTTTAGGTGTGTTTATGTAGCTACCCAAGTTTCGTTTCCGTTTACCCTCTAGTAGGGTATAGCAGGTAAACGGTTACAATCTGATCTTTAAGGTTGTTCTGTAAGGTTGATTTGACAATATGGATTACAAATTGATGTCTGTATAGTTTAAGAGAATCCATCACATTAAAATTTCCATATTATATTAAATACCGATGTCGTTGAGATCACTTAAAACAATAAATTGTTTCCTAATTTGATAATTTTCTGAAATTTTTTGACAAAATTTGTTTGTCACATTTTTGATTTAATATACGAGCTGTATACGAGAACCATTATTTCAAAAACTATATACCAAAATCATAAAAGATAAAATCAAAAAAAAAATTCCACCTCAAATATTACGGTAATTCACATTTATCTACCATTTATATCGGTTAAATTTTTGCACCATAAAAATCAAATTATATTAAGAAAATGAGCAAAATTTCATATTATTTCAAGAATAAAATACGTTTTTATTTATCAATAAAATTATAGATTGGTAATTACAGTTTATTCAGTCATGTTAAAAGGATTTCTTCCTTCCTTTATAATGTATAATACATAAAAAAAACTTCTATGATTTTCATTTTATTATATTGTATAAGAATAATCTAAAAACATTAAAATTATTTCAAAATTTCCTTATTTTTTTGTTATAACTATCGGAAACTTATAAAATCGATTTTATGATGCCACGTAACAAAAATATCATAATGTGTAACTAAATAATTTTTTATTACATTTATTATAGTTTTCAAATTACTTACAAGATTACTCTATAATTTGGTACTTTTAAAATTTAATGTTTATTGAACAATAATTTACTTGTAATTAGCGAACTTCATAGGATGGAAAGTCATGTTTCCATAGAAAATATTGACAGTACAATTTTTAAGACAGATTTGTATATTTTTGAATCCGTTTCACTTTAATTTTTGTGAAATGTATAAATCTTTACATAAGTGAATACAGTATTAATAACGTAGAAGCTAGATCAATTTTGGTGCTTACCCATATGGCAGGGATTCGTTTGAAAAGTAATGAAATATTTATTTGAAGGAATATTTGGTATAAATTATCATAAATTTTGGATTAAATTAGGTAATGATGTACAAAAGTTATTGCAAATTTCCGAATTCAGTTTTTACTGTGATGAAACTAAAACTACACACAATTCTCTTTTACATGGTCCTTTTTACACAAATTTGAAATAAACCCCGGTCTAAAATGATAAATTCCATTTTTATACGAATTATTTTGACTTTTCGAAGATATGGAACCAATAACTTATTTTTCAATTTAAAAGTGATCGGCACAATTTGTACTTAGTCATTAGCTGGAAGTCCATTCTATAACTTAACACTAAAATATTTCGTTCATTTAATTAAAATTTGTGTTATTTCAATTAATATTTTCCTATATTTAAATTTGTTGCTTATACGTTACACTTTTTTTTGCATCTATTTGAAATTTTGATTCCGAACATATCTGTAGATCCGTCTATTAATTGAAGAATCGGTCCGTGGAAGTAATCGAAGTCATAAAATCAATAACATCAAAACTGATAACGTATGACAACGTGGCATATTTTATATTTTAAATAAACTAATTTTGTTAATTAATAATAAATTTTTAATAAAATTTCAATTAAAAAATTGATTGTTTTAGTTTATATTCTTTTAGATGTCATAAAGTTTAAGTTGATTTAAATTTTAGCTGTTGTTGTAACTATTGCAACAAAATACTCAAAGATTTCTATAACATCTTCCATAAACATGTTTCAGATGGACCAACTTTATTAATAGAAATGTGTGCATTTGCCACATTTAGACTTCAGTGTCGTTTCTCCTTTATATTTAAAAAATCAGTCTTCTGTTTAGTAATATTATAGCACTACTACAACGACTTTTTCCATCTCAACACTTTCTATTGTTATTCCATAACTCTTTGTAGTATTAACTATTTAAAATAAATCTGTGGAAAATTGTAAAGAAAATCTCATTGTTGATAAATTTATTTTAAGTGACTTTCCTGGGCATCTTTTCAAGTTAAATAACTTAAAATTGTGGAAGGTACATAAATTATTGCCGTAACAAAAACTAATAAAATAAAAATTGCTTTTTCAATTGACGAACATTTTCTATTGTGAAAGAAAACAAATATTTTATTTGTAAATATCCTTTTCCAGAAATTCCTTAATCTTTTAATAAAGAAAGATAAACTCACATTTTTCAATATTCTATCTCCTTAAAAATTATTTACCATTTGAAAAATATTATCAAATTTATATTAAATGATTATTTTGCATTAAATATATAATTTAGAAAATTATTTATTTCATTTGATTTCATCACAAAAATAAGCTGATAACTGGAGGAGAAGATAAAACTCGTAGTTAGTTTCAATAATGATTTATGTCCACAATAGATTTTTTGTTAATAATTCTTGCCGACGCTTTGTAAAAAATACTACTTTGTATTTTTTACAAATCTTTTCAGACACTTTTCACATCTTTTCAGACACCAATAACAATAATTGTATAATTCAAAATTTTTGATAGGCATCCACTAAAATTATCATTTTGATAGGCATCTACTGAAAGCACAAACTATATTACAAAACTTACATGTGTACCAAATTTTATGTAAATCGCATAATATAATTACATTCTCTATACAACATAAATCAAATAATGCTACCGACTTCCAATTTCAGGAGCACCAACAATATAGATGACAAAATCAACCAGTGCCATTGAAATCAGGTAAAATATACTTATCCATTCTTGTAATATTCGACCACAAAAACACCCACAAAACTAGTTTCATCGAAATCGATTTTCTTCTGGGTCAAGTCCAATTCATCACTCCAAATTATTCTAACTACTAAATTTAAAATACTCTTCAAATTTAGATCTTAAATTGATGAATAAATTACATAAAAAGTTTAACTAATTGAATTATAAATATTTCATGTAATTAAAATATACTTAATACGTTTTGTACACATAAATCTACCACTTAATCACCATTCACTTCAAATAGCACTGTACTAAAAAACCACATCATTCAAAACAGTGTAACCATAAAAAGTTCTTAATACATAAAATGTAATCGTCTCGCAATTTTTTAGTCTATTTCGTATAGAAATTTTTTATTACTTCTAGCAAATTTTCGACAAAAATTCGTTGTTTATAATGAATTTTTAGTGTTTGAAGGAAAACTTATTTGTAAATAATAAATCTTTAATTTGTATAATAAATTATGTTAGTTTTTATGATCATTTTTTTTTGTTTTTTTTTTTTGATTTAGTAATATAATTACCGAGTCGTATTACATAGAATCTTGTGGTGATTCTATGTAATTAACAGAGAGAATTTATGATAATAATTCTTATTAATTAATTATTAATTATTTAGTGTTATTAATTTTAACCGGTTCGGTACGAAGTTTATTTTTTGCATGATTCATCTATTGCTGAAACAGTAGATCCACTGAATGTATACTTTTATCAGTAAATGTAAATATTATGTTCGGAATAGGCAGTCGTCCACTGACTGTAAACAAATTATTATAAGCGACTGTTGGCCACTAAATGCAAGCATTTAATTCGTAGTAACTGCCGTTTACTAATTGCAATCAATTAACTGGATGAGGTTGTTAACAATATGACTAGAAAAGACTGTAGATCTCTAAAACAAAGGCTATCGTCCACTGACTGTAAACAAGTGATTAGAAGATACTGTAGTCTTACTGCAAGAATTTCACTCGAAGTAACTGTCGTTCACTGACTGCAATCAATTATAGCTACAGGCGGAATGTTAAAATGTTAGCAATATTACTAGAAAATAATTACGTTCACTGGTTCTATAACCAAAGATTTTGTCTGTCGACCATTAAACTGTTACCAAAATGACTAAAATGAATTGTTTATAGCTTCGAAGTAATGGTGACTATAATACCATTCTCTGCAGGACAAATTATTGCTTCCAGTTTGATATTTTACTGATACATTTACTGTACAACTTTATTGACACTGACAGTATTATATTTGTTAGCAACTTGTGATTTGTATTCTTAATATCATAAACATAATTTTATCTGTGTACATAGTTTTTATATTTCTCATAAATATTTATGTCACCATAAAAAATTATAAGTTCATTAATCGAACTTTAAATACTGATGATTCCCAGTTAAAATAATCTTTTCATTTTTAACAAAAAAATCATATAAAAAATTAATAACCCGGCACTGAAATATTTTTGTTTTTATATTATCCGATATTATCTAAAACTGTGGAAATTTATTCTTTAAAAATTGTTTTTCTTTTTTTTTTTCGGAAAATATACATTTTAATATATAAAGAAAATAAATAAAAATATAAAAAGGTAGAACAGAAAATTGACAAAAGATATTTTATTAAATGGAACATAAATTTACATCTAAAAAAGACAACTTCATAAACTAAACTTGTGGTTTTTATATTTATGTATAGACGTTTTAATACTGTACAGATTAATGTTGTGGAAACGAATTATTTTCGGGAAATGAAAAGGAAATATATAAAAAAGAAAAGTATAATTTTTATGGAAAATACAAAAGGAAGTCCTTGTGGATTTATTGAATCTACTTTTATTTAATGTTTGAAATTGATTTTTTAAATAAAAATGTTTAAATGTTTTTTGTTTAGGTATTTCTTATTGTCATAATTCACCCTAAAATTTAATAATTCGGTATAATTTTAAAGTATTTGTTGAAAAAAAAAATTTAAATTGATCCACTGAGATTCGTCGTCAGTAGCTTTACAAATGTACTATTTGTGTAAAGAATTTATAGTTTGTTTAAAAAAAATAAATGAATCTAATATAATTTTTCAAAATATAACATAAAAATCTACTTTAAAATAATTTCAAATAAATTTGAATTCAGTTTTTATAATTCTATTTTATTAATATTTCCATGAAAACTTCTTAACATGAAAATACTTTTATGATTTTCTAAATATTTATATATAAAAAAAATATTTTGTATAATTTACGAATTTACTTAACGAAATTAAAAAGTTATAATAAAATTATATTTGAATTTTTATGAAATTAAATTATACAAAATTAGATATCATATTTCAATTAGTTCTATTTCGCATGAATTAGTATTGACTTTGTATAGAAATTTGTTTGAACTCATACATAATTTTGTAATTTTTGGTTGATTAAAGTTGCATAAGATTTCTAGTAAACACTTCAGCATCGTTTTGATACCACTCACACCATGAACAGCCGCTAGAAATAAGTTGGTTGACCTTGTTTAGATCTACTTTGTGGCGTTCATGAAGTGTTAGACCATTTACTAGCTAATTTCTTTAGATGGTTTGTTGTCGTTTCCAAGAAAACAATATCTAATCTTAGTTCTTTACAGCTGGGACAATACTGGTTATACGGCATAATCTGACCGCATGTTCACCGATCGACCAATGTTCCATATACACTTCCGTTTTCCTGACTATGTTCCTACAGTATTTATTAAAGAAGTTGTTGGTTTTTCCTTTCTCGTACAACGGCAATGGTTTCTTAGCAGTGTTGTACGTTGGCAGTACTAAAAATTTCTGAAGAAGTTATTGCCGGTCATTAAGAGCAAATACATTTTGTAATTTGTACACTATCTTTAGTGTAAATGTAATTTAATCAATACAACTCAACACATTATTAAATTCCGGCAATATAAAACTTAACTTAATTCTATATTGATCAAATGATAGTTAAATGTCAGTTAAATTTCTATTATAGTTCAATAATCTAATGCATAATTGGAAAATATTGCATATATCTAAAATTTTGATTAGCTCAATATATAAATAGCAAATTTGTTAGAAATATTTAGAAATTTTTTATAATATTTTCTGTTTAACATTTTCAAGATTCTTAGTAACTAAATTATTTTTTCATTTTCTTCTTTTACATAAAATATTTCACAAATAAATTTATGTAAATAAAAGAAGAAAAAATATTCAATACTCAAAATTTCCAAATTGATAAATTTTTCAATTTTGTGATTGGTCCCACTATAAATTTCAAATTTTTTTATAAAAAAAAAATTATTCCAAATTTGGTCAGACATAAAAACAATTAAATTTAAAGTATTTTTTTTTTTTTTTGGTTCATTTGGTTCATAAATACATAAAATGCTTCTACATATAATGAACCTTTCTATTTAACAAATAAATTTTCAGTAAAAATTGAAATCACATAAATTTCATTCCTCCGATTTAGATCAATTTATATAGGATTCTTTTATTGAATTTAGAATCTGGTACCATTCCAATTAATTGTATTTGTGTATCCAATTAAAATAATTGTTAAACTTCGCGAACAGTAAAAAAGATTGCCCAAAAGAAAATAATAAATTTTATTAAAAATATTTTGAACTTGAATTCGGATTCAATTATTTTCAAGTTTTATTCAAATTTTGGTAAATAATGAAATCAGAATCTTTTACTAACAATTTTTTTATACAAATTTTTAATTGTTTCAATAAATATTTGAATTTATTGAGATATTTATGGAGAATTTTAAATTAAAAGATATTTTCAGTTATAGCTATGCGCATACACAGGGTGAGGGTGGGCCACCTTGGACTGAATGATGTTGAATTTAGTATTATTAATATACTTTAAAATAACATCTTTTAAAAGACCTGCATTCTGTTGTGAGCAGCAGAATTTAAAGACAAATTTACGGTCATTCCACGTTAGCACCACCCTATAAAACCGATAGATAGTTCAGGTGAAATTTTAACAATTTGAAAAAGTTTACTATACTAAACCAAAGTCAGATATTCAGGCTCAGTAAGTTGAATACAGTGAAAAATGTTAACATAAATTCAGATATTTTTTGACTATATGAAATAAGATATTATATTACAAAAAAAACAGTCTAAATTTTTTGGTATCTAATCTCAACCCAATTACTATGTAAATGCTTCCAATTTAAATGATACAAAAGCAATTGGCTTTATATTTCAAAAATATTTTATGTATATATAATGTTAACAATTTACACAATTTTTCAATTTCATTAAAACATCGATTTCAATTCAATTGAGATGTCCTTACAGTTGAATAAATTTCAAGTCTTATATTACAAAACTGATGTAATACGTGGTCTTAAAAAAAATCAGTTAAGCAAAAATGTATCGTGTATGGAAGGATATACATAAAATCGATAAAAATTCCATCAACACATTTGTATAATAACTTGAAATTCTATATTGACAATTCATGTAGTATATAAAGTTTTCCCTGTACGGTAAATTTTCCATGTTTCCATGTTTTAAAGTGGTGTAATATTTGAAAATCAAAAAAATTACAAAAACAAAACTTAAATATCCTTGATAATTTTATGTACTAATATATATAAACGTGAATATTTTTATATTTAGAATATGAAAAATAGCAAATAATATAAAAATAACCATGACCTTTCCATGATAATATTATAATATCCTTGAAAAGACCATGAAAATTATAAAATTGTAGTGTATTTAAATGTCCTTCTGAATGAAATCAAACTGAAAGTAAAAAGTAATTAAAATTCTGGATATTAATTTTTGTATGGATATTATTTAAAAAAAAAAATTATAATAGATTAACTACAGAATTTGTTTAAGACCATTACAAATAATTCATACTAAAATATATACATCACTATCATGAATTACCAAAATCAATAGTTTATAATAAATAGTTTATAAAAAATCAGCTAATGTAGCAAATCCTCCCGTATATATGTAGTTGCAAAAATATCACACTACTATTCCTTTGACCCTTCCTTACTTTCCATTTTCGAAACGAAGTAAAAACGTGTAGAAAAAGTATCCCAGAGTGTTCGATTCAATCATACTTCTTTATTTTTCCGAAATCATTTTACATGATTTGGAAGTATTCTTGTATCTTATTATATGCAGATCTGGGAGTAACTTTTGAGGTATACCACGGGTCCGAAAGTCTGTCTCAATTTTATTTTTGGAGAACTCTAGGCGACTTATCTACAAAACTTTTTTTTCAGATTGGTAAACAACTCATACAAGTTTATCATTTGGTATCACATTACATTCTAATTTGCTAATAGCTTGCATACAAAATTCAGTCTTTCAGTCGCTGAATTACTTGACATTAATCCTCTTATGTAATATTACATGTCGCATTAAATAAATGAATTAAAAAGTTGACATCAGTGATTAGATATTTAATCAATCAAAATGAAGTCTATAAAATTTTTAGTCATTAATAAATTTACGTGAAGAGTTATGATAAAACTATGAATTATGACGGAAAATTAGTAGTTGAAAGAATTACTCAAACAGTTTATCTGTACGTTACCGAAGTTAATAATCTAGAAATAGTTCATAATCTTTTACGCTTTCCTAGGGGCAACGCAATTGATATACGACGATTGTTAAAGATTTATTTCGTAAAGTAGTTTAGGCTTATGTAACTTCGGGTTCATATTAAAGATTGAAAATTATATACAGCCATGATGTTCTTTTCAAGATTTGAACCACAATCTCTTAAATTTTGTATAATACAAATATGTGCATCTGCGACACACATTCTTGAATTCTTACTACTTAAACGAACTGTATGATGCAGAAGTTCTTGGTTGGAAACCATTTGCTTGGAACCTGTTGGCTCAGCCAAACATGAAGAGTTTTAGAATAGCAATGCTCCTAATTTTGTCATAAGCACATGAAAACCTAACAGTTCCACATATAATTCAATTGATCAATATCAAAGATACTGGATTATATAAAATACAATCTTCGTGTCAAAGATATTTTAAATTTGGTAAATAGTTCTGAAATTTTGTTACCAATGTAACAAAATCCAATCTTTTTGGATGCTCTTAGGTTAACATCTTTTTATAACATTTACGATAAGTTCTATTAGTTTTTTTTGTCAGGTAGTATATAAAACATATGAAATTTTTTTTTTATAAATAGTATTTTTTTTAGAATTAACTTCATTTGGCATTCGAATTTCACAAAAAAAAACATTTAACATACAAAACCAAAAACACAATACTAACAAGCGTATATGAAAATTCTAAATTGATAATCAATACTTTTTTAGTATACAGTTTTGCTTGACTATCCTATCTAAACTTGTACGAGGGTGTAAAATGTTGTAAACCTAAATTTTCAACATATACAATACTGAAAATGGAAAACTTTTGTATGTTTCTGCTCTTATTTCAGTGTTTATTTATCAAAACCGAAAAAAGTGACACAAAAATCAAGTAATTTAAACCACAAAAATCCTTTATCAATTTTATATATAGAAAGTTTTCTTATTATAAGTTTTCGGTGCTATAAGTTTTAATCCATTTTTGACACTCCTTAAATGAAATTATTTTTAATTATTTATTGTAATGATAACGTATTTGCTAAATTGAGATTACGAAATTTCCAATAATATTTTAGTAATATCTGACTATTTTAGGTATGACATAAACATTTTTTTTTTAATTTTTATGACAAAACTTCGATAAAATTAACATTATCCTAACTTATCACTTAATGTTAAAGTGGTTAGTGTTAATTAAAGTAAAAACTCAAAGTTTACCAAAATAAAAACTAAAAGATAAGAATTTGTTAAAATTATAAATTGAAAATAAAAATAAATTGTAGAATTTTATGATAACAATTTTTTTTAATGAACAGAATAAAATAATATTTGATAAAATCTCTTAATTCATTCAATTTTTTGTTGTCGAGTTCATCCAGATAATTCACTGTATACACTCAATCCTAGCGACTGCTTTAAGTGCAATTTCTGATTATTTATTAACTATTTATTTAATTCATTAATTAATTCACTGCAGTAGATTTGAAGTGGAAACTTTTTAACAGAAACTGTGGAAAATCAAAAGTATTTTTAAACAATAATTTTGAGATGCCAGTTCATTTTAAGAACATGCTAATTTTTTTATCATTATATATTCTTTTTAACAATAAGTATCTTCGAAATATATTCTTAAAAAGAATATAGTGAATGAAAATTTTAATGGAAATTGTTATATACAAATTTGTATTATGTTTGGATGGCGAAGTTTAGTGGATTCATATCAAAAAATGAGTTAATATTAATATCAAGAGGAATATATTCGTTTCTTATGTTCTTAAAGGACGTGGAAACTTATATAAACATAGTTTGTTATGAAGACGACAATTATATGTCAATAAGTTAAGTGGGTCACTATCTAAGAATATAATACCGAGTTATGGTTTAGTAAGATTATATGCTAATTTTCTTATAATAGTTGCACATTTTTGATTTAAACTTATATTTTTTTAAATTTTAATAGAATATTCCATAGTTTTTATGTGTAAGGAAAAAAGTACAAAATGTTGGGATGTAATAAAAAGTTGTTGAAAGAATTAAAATGATTCAGAGCAATCAAATTTCCAAGGGTGGATATTTATAAAAATCACTAAATCAAGCAAAATAAAAAAAAAAAAGATTGTAAGTGTCCGCGGTCCTGCATAGAAATATCTTAGTAATTTTGCTATCAGAAATTTTTAGTCAGTTTGTCCTATTCATTTAATTTCACAATAACGTATGGAATATTCATATTAGAGGCACATGTTGGGATTTAAGACCAAAAACTTGATTTATATTTGAATATTTAGAGTAGCTTATAAAAAATCCCATGAACTAGAAACAATCAAGTTTTTTTTATTAGAAGTCTACGTATGGGCTAGAAATACTGTTCATTTCAAAACTTCCATATTGTTGACCTGAAATTAGTCGTATCAGCTTATAATAATTGGAATGGAATTGAATAATAATATTTATTAGTAAAATCTTTATTGAATTCAAAAATTTCATTTACAATTTTTTTAAACAATTTTATTATTATAACTAAAGTTAAACTCCACGAACTGAATAAACTCAGCACTGATAAATAAATAAATGAACTGTAATACTACACATAAAATCTATAACTGTATTTCTGAAATAATGTTACTTTTCTATTTTAATATTCTTTTTTACACAAAATTTATTGTTAGCTCAACCACAACAGACAAACCTGAGGCACTTAAATAATTTTATCTTAAATAAATAATAATTATGAAATTTAAAAGTTACCCAATTGTTCGTTTTCTTATTTGGCTCGCTGACTCTTCACCTGACACAGTTCTACTGTAATTGTCTGATACTCCAAATTCCATACTCTAGGATCTAACTGCTCTTATCAATATTAACCGAGCAATTCGACCCTAGAGAATGTTTCAGGAGATTCATAATTTAGCGTAAATCGTAGAAATGGTTCAATAAATCACAATTTAATAGATTTAGAATTTATATTGATTTGAAAGACTCCAATAGAATTATATTTACAAGTAGACAATTCTGTTGAAATCTTTAATATCAGTATTCCAAAATAATAAAATAAAATTTTCAAAATGGTGTCTATAAATGATATTCTAATTATATAATTAATTAAATTAATCTTGTACAAATGTTATCACAATCACAAAATATTTAAAATAAATATTAATTATTAAATATGCTTTCACAATCACGTTCCGATTTAAACTGAGACTTTCTCTATTTTTAAATGCCCTTTTTATAATTGAATTTATATTTGTTTTCTTATCATTAGTTTAATAAAAATAAAATTCATTTATAATCTTATGAATTTTATATTTATAATAAAAATAAATTTTCGATTAAATAAATTTTAACAGTTGATTCAAATGTCCCAGCTAGCATTTCAGCGTTATGTGTTTGATATTCGAAATGAAAATGATACATTTTCATGACGTTAGTGAAAATTAGTTGATATGTAAAGGTGGATTCGTCGTTGTGGATAAAATCAGTCGAACTGATTTCAGTCGAAATGATTTCTGCCTAGAACGTTTATTGTTGCGGCTGAAAACAGCTACACAAAAATATTTTATAACTTTATAGAGAGACATTTATTAGACAAAAAAGTATTATTTATTTAGCAAACTACGATGAATTTTATCTATAATTAAAAATGTGCCGCGTTTGAGTTTGACGGTTTTTATCCGCAACGATGAAACCGCCTTAATGCATGAAAATAACGTACCATAACGTATTTAACGATTGTAATTTCGGTTGTAAACCAATTTGCAATTGAAAATTTACAATCCGGTTGCCAACAAGCTTGCACAATCTATGGGCAGCATAATATATAATTGTAATAATTAGTTCATTATTATTATACATTTAACATTATAATATTTATAAACCATTTGCAACTATTTTGAGGTTAGAAAAAAAAACTATTTCAATTTAAATACAATATTGTGTTAAACTCTGTCACTCGTGTCCCTGTAAAGTTCAATATTTATAAAAATTGCTTGATTTTACTAGTATGATGGCTATCAATTACTAAAAGATTGAATCAAAACAAATTAATTCACAAACAAATAATTTAATTAAATAAATAAATATGTATTGCGATATTGTGATAGAAATCACAAAAATCACAAAATCAATAAATTATTTCAATATTTCCTGCACTTTATTTAATTAGAAATTATTTATACAGTTTAGTTTTCATATCAAACATTCCATCATTGACAATTTTTATGTTGTCCATAATTTCGTTAAATAGATCAAAACCTAAAAAACCATTGAACATTTAATAAACTGGAAATATATAAATAAATATTTATATAAAATTTAGATTTTGGTACGAGTTAACTCTAGTTTTTGGTTGAGTTTTCATTATATTCACATTGAAATTAATGGACATTTACATTTTATTGATGAAGCTTAACATTTCGAAATTTCTTTAAAAGAATCAATGAATTGAATATTTAAATAAAACAATATTTGAACTAAAATAGAACCAAATAAATAAATATTATTTTTATTATAATTCCCTTTTATTAACATAAATTTTAATACATTTGAAATATATTTTAAAGGAATAAAGTAAATAAATAATTTCTATTTTTACCTGGTTTTTCTGGATCAATAAAATATTTCTTTGAATTTATTCAATTTATAGTACTATATAATAAAATGAAAAATACCAATATAGTACTATATAATAAAATAAAAATTAAGAGAAAATGTTCATTAAATGAAAATGTCAGAAGAATTAATTGACTTTGATTTTAAAGGCAATTGCAAAATTTAATGTACTACATAATTAATGAGAAAAATCATTAAGTTGCTTAATCCAATAAAAAATTCATGTAACACTTTAGGGTAGACACTTAAAAATCTTTTGGGTAGATATACATAAAATATATGAATAATAGTTAAATTAAATTATGTGGCTCGATATGGTGCACAAAATAAATTTTGTGTGGTTCGATATACAGAAGCATTTTAAGTTTGTTCATATTATGCTTTTAGAACAGTGAGACCAAAAGCAGCTATTAAGTATGGGTTTTACCAATAGTTCTACCATTTGTGGATGAGAAACTTATATCCATGTAAGTATTTTAGGTTAAAATATAGGTTAAATTAATTTTGAAGCTACTACAAACAATTTCTTCAGAATTTTTCACTTTACCATTTGATTATACACAGTTTTGATAATAGCGTTCCTTTATGTTACCATTAGACCTTTAATTATAATCAAGACATTCAATAGATAATTCATATTACTTAAAGTTTACAATCATTGTGAATATTTAAAATGATTTTTTTTTGTTTAAGGCTAATTTCCTAAATAAATAAAATATTAAGGCCAATACAAATCAATACTCATTCAACATTAATGGTCAATTATATTATATTTAAGGTTGCAATTAAGTTAAATAATTTCTTGAAAATAATAAAGAAAAGCTACTAACCTACACAAGCAGTTGACCAATTATAGTTATATCCAATTATTGTGAATTATGGCAACAAGGATTTGTAATTACCAGTGCTTATACATAACAAACAGTGCTTTCTAAATTACACTGCTTTGTTAAAACTTTCACAACTCTTTATTATAATCACTTCTATAAAAAAACAACTCAAATAAATTATTATTTCCCAATGGATGATTTAATTAATTTGCAATAGGCTTCATGTCCGGCCTGTTATAATCTTTTAATTTGATGTATTTGCAATTTAAATTTATACTCTAATCATAAAAATTAAACTTATAATTTTATTAAATCTTTAAAATTCAAATGTTAATAGCAAATGTGAGTGAGGTGAGGCCAACATCTAAAAACATAGAAACTGCTTGGTCAAACTATATAATTGCAAATATTTTGCAGAAAGTTTAATTTCCAAGTACATAAACATTAATTTAGTTATAAAAGGTTAAAAAAAAAAATATAATTATAGAAATTAAATATTTTCTGTACAACCAAAGAGTTTGTAATTGCAGTGGTAAAAAACTATTTGTGATGGATAAAGTTTTATTATTATGAAAAATTTAGTTTGTTTATGATTAATAATTTATTATTAAACATTTTTATACTTCTGCAAATTTTGCTGAAATTGTTCAAAAACTCATTAGCAATGAATTGTGATTAGAAAGTTTTCTATAAATACAAAATTAAAGTTTCATAGAACATTTTGTAGATTCTAAAATCAGAAAAAAAAAAAAAAACATTTTAATGAGATTTTTTTTAGAACTATTATTTTAGGTGTTGAGTTTCATTTCAATAAAAAACTATGCAATTTGTTTGAGAAAGTTTAATTGTGACAGATAATTTAAAATGTGCAATGATTTTAGAATTATATTTTTTTTAATAGTTTGCTTGTGGAATAGGTTAAAATTTTGGGATCTGATTTTTAAAATATGATTTACCACAAATTAAAATATAATTAGATTGTTGTGAAACTGTGATTTCAGGAAAAATTGTGCAGTTTAACTTATAATTTTAGTTCTTTTCACTAACAGCGTTTTGTTGGTATTAGTAGTACACAGTCCGAGATTTGTTAGCAGCTCTGAGAAACCTCATTACCTGAAATTAGTTGAGTCAGCTTATAAGAATTGCAATTGAATAATAATATTTATTAGTAAAATCTTTATTTAATTCAAAAATTTAATTTACAATTTAAAAAAAACAGACATGGTTAAATCAATCAATGGTTAATTAAATTCTGAATTTCTTAAAATAATTCGTTCTCCAGAAATTTTTCTTAGGAGGGAGATTGTATTATGGTACATTTATGCGGTGGCCTATTCCAGCTTGAAAAACATGTTGTCTGTCATAGGACGTATAAAATTATTTATCATTTATCACGGTACCTGTTCCCATTCACTGTCACTGCATTGTGAATATAATTATCAAAAAAAATTAAAATTTATACTTTCTGATATAAATCCAAACCATTCAGTACACTTTAGCGTTTGTAATTGGCACTGATAAAGAACTCAAAAGTTTTGCAGTACTCCAAAATCGGTTAGTCTGTATATTCACATAACCATTAAGATAACAATGTCCTCAATTACGCATAATTTCGGTACGATTTCTAAGTTAGCAATTGATCCACCATTTAAAAAGTAACATTTAGTAATTTGAGTCCGCTGATTTGTTAGCTAAACTTATGGTGTCACAAGGTTCTTCAAAATCCCGAACAATAGAATAAAATTAATTAAGTTAAGTTATTCATTTTTTTCACACATGTATTACTTTCGGCCTATCCTGTATCCTGTATGTTAATAACGAAAGAAATATAAAAAAAATGTTAAGATTTAAATGAATTTTTGTGAAAAACTCACTTAATTCACAATAAAATTAAATGAAATTAAATAAAATATTCGGACTTCTCAACAATAATATTGACTTTCTACAGTTCGGGATTTTGTTTATTGCGCTATCATAGTTGAAGTTATATTATTGCAGAATCGTTTAAATATTTTAATATGCTTCTGCGAGAAGTAAATAAGAAATAATTATAAATTTATTTCAGTACATAATATCAAAATTATTACTGGAAAAAGAAACTATTTTTTTATAATGTATAAAATTATTCAAAAATTGTACATTTTTACACTTAAATCAATTTAAATTAATTTATAATGTGGCATATTTTCAAGAAACTAAATTTAAAACTAACAAAAACATCATTTCGCATATAAATGTTAACAGATACAGTCTTGTATAGGTTGCTAAGTTAAATAAATAGATCAGTATTTTCGGTTTGTTGTCATCAAAACCATTAAGTTCTTCAAAATCATAAATATTTAAATTGTATAATGTGAATCATAATTTGTTTGTGGGTTGTTATTAAATCAAATCAAATATTATTATAGAAGCACTATCATAATTATATCCATAAAATTGTTTTGAATATCGTACAATGTATAGTAATTTCGTAACTAAATAATATCTACAATAAGATTAAATTTGTATTTGCAGGATGACAACAATTTTAATAGATTTTGGTATCTGAAAATTTATTAGTAAACATTTCATCGACCAAATTTTAATTAAATTTGTAGTATTTTAAATACGATTTAAAATTAAATTGGTTGAATTTTTTACTTGATTTCAAATTTCTTAAAAGTAAAGTTAATTTATTATAGTTAGAATGAAGTTATTTGAATCAGAAGAATCAAAATGGTGAAATGGAAGCTTGTATATGCTCCTTTTAAAGTATATAGATCAGTTTATTCCTTATCCTTAATTCCATCAAAAAAAATTTATGAAAATTTTCTTTGGTTCCATTATTTTAAGAAAATATAGTTTTAAGTTACTTTACAGTCCTCTTAAAGTACTCTTAAAGGTCGTATCGGTCTTCTCATCACATATTTAGTGTTTGGGATTAGTACCAGCTGTACGATACATTTCCATAAAATGAGTATGTACTGTTGTTGTGTTCAGAGTTAAATTACATCCGAGACCCTCATAATTTTTCAGTTGTACTAACTTCTTCTTTTCGAAAGTAATTACTATAATAATATTGTCACAACTAAAAAACATATTTTCATTTTTTTGCAGTATATTTAAATCCTCATTAAATTTAAATCGAATAAATTTATGTCGAATTAATTACCTAGAACTAATAAATTTTACTCATTCCACTTAAACAAAATACAATTATAATAAATTAATTTTAAATCAGTTAAACATAAATTTCAACACTTTCTTTACACACTTAAATATATTCAGAGTGGAGTGTGTAATTTTTTTAGTTTTTCATATATGATAAAATTTAAATAATTTCACATATTTTGTGTAAATATTTCGCAATTGAAATTGTGATAATTTTATTATTTTGCTTAGCATAAGGCAATAATGTTAAATCAATTATTAATTTATTCGAATTACAATTAATATTTTATATATAAAATGTAAATTAAAGTCGTTGAATTACAAAAAAAAAAAATTATTTATTTAAATTTTAAAAGGATATTCACTATTTTTTAGACTGATTGTATTTTAAAGTCCTTCAAGGATTTAAAAACTATCAATCATTTATAAAACGTTCATTTCAATAATTGATATTAATTTAGCATATCACTATTAAATTTTTGAACACTTCCATTGTCATTTGCCTTCCAATTATACATTTCCTATAAAAAGGATAAAACCATTTCCTTTAACAAATTTTTATCTCCTTTTAAAATATCAAATTAAAATATATTTGCTGTTGCATTATGTGAATTTTTAAATCTTTTTATTGTATAATATTAAAATCATTATGTTGACATAGCGCATATGTTTTAAAATAGAATTTTATGTTAATATTAAGTCGAAATTTTAAATATTTTTTTTTTGTTATCTATCTAATCCATTCAGCTTTCTATCTACTTACTTTTTTTTTACTAAACTTTTTGGCTTCAAAATTTTATGCATATCACGTCCTTTCTATATTAGAAAATTCCATCCTCTTAGTTTTTTTTTTACTGAATATCCTAGTTTTATTCGAAGGAGACAAGGTTTCCATATAAGTATTTAGTATAAAGGATGAAATGGGATTAAATAAGAACATTTTTATTTTAGGATATATAATTTTTTTTTTTTTGTATTGTATATTTTTTTTAAGGATTACTTTTAGCTTAACTCTTCTATTAATATAGAGAAATATTGTTTTAGTTATGCACATATGAAGAAGATGTGTTAGAGATTTCAAGAATAATGGTTAAATTAGAAATGTAATAGGATCAGAAAAATGGGAAACATTTGTTCAGGAAAACACGACACTTACCTGAATAATTTAATATATTTAAAAATATCAAATGCAGCATCAGCAGAAAAGATCAATCAATTTGGAGTACCATTTTCCTAATTACGACATTAGAATGTGAATATTCGCAAACAAACAAAAATGAAAACAGAATTTTAGTATTCAGTATTTAAGATGTCAATTATTTAAGGTATGAGCTGTTAAAGCCAATACGATTTTGTAATGAAATACGTGCAGAATTAAATAAACTAAACAAATTAAATTATTCCAGAAAATAGATTTAAATTTAAACTTTATTTTATCAAACTTTTAATGCACTTTTGCACTATGCATCAAAATATCATAACGTTTCACTTTCTAATAGTTTTGTTATCCTGTTTAGCTGTACGTTATCATAGAGTTTATTATTTTTTTCATATTGTTTAGCTTTTTTAAATGCAACTGAAGAATTTTCAGCAAACTAATTATTTTTGATAATTATGAAAATTGATAAAATTGTGCAGTTTATCGTATAAATATTTTTTAGTTGTTGTGGATTAGATTATTTACAAAAAAAACTATGAAATTTATTTAGTTTTCTGCCTATAATTTAAAATAAAATAAAACAAAATTGTACAAACCACAAAATAATTTCGATAATTATTTATAATTAATAAAAAAATTAATCACAAACTCTTCCTAGAATTTGTATAGTGGTTAAACTTTGTTATAAAACTGAATACTTCTCATAACTACATACAAGTTCTGTGTATAGTTATCGTTCTCAACAAATGCAGCTTCCGTGTAAACCTTATTTTCATAAATGTGTAAACCCTAAGAATCATCTAACCACCATTTGAAGAAGAACATTACAATAAGACCGATATAATCTAGAAGAATTTATATATTTGGATCCCATTTAATCTCCGAAAATAATATCATAAGAATGGAATTAAGCGTAGAATAATGCTTGAAAATCGATGTTGTTTTCGACTGAACAAACCACTTAGATCAATGCATCTTTCAAGATAATCTAAAGTGTAGTTGTACATAACCTTCATCATATCCGTCTTAAGTTATGGTGCTGAATCATGAATGCTGGTAAACACCGATGAAAAGGTATTTGTGATTTTCGAAACGTAGGTTGAAGGAGAATATTCAACGAACAATTGTACGACCAATATCATGACATAGTCAAGCGTAACCAAATACAAATCAAAAATCATGTTGTCTGAATTAACAAGCATACTCCAGGAAAATTAGTTTTTGAATCCAAAAGCGTACACCCAGCTTAAGATGGAATGACGGGTTCACCGGAAGATATGAGGTACTGGATCGCAATTAGAGGAACATCGTTTAGAACTCGTGACTTGTAATGCCAGGTAATTACTCCAATAGATGTAATGTTTTCAAAATTTTGTATACCTCTCTAGTAGCTATGCAGTTAGAATGGGTTGCGCTGAACAGTTGTCTTCACACAAAACTGATTTGGAGTGGCCCCAACGCTAAATAATCGAGAAGTATATTCTGAACATGATCAAACCCATGCTCACACTGTATACAGGAACTGTCACGAGGCATTTACTATTACGTAAACATACCGGGCGACTCAGACTGACAACGGATACCGCTTGTAGAGGCTGTTTTGAAGATGACGAGACAATTGAGCATTTTTTGTGTCACTGTCCTTATCTGTGTAATAAAAGATTAAAATTTTTTGGTTCTTATTTTGTAGGAGATTTAATAGAATTAAGCAGTGTAAAACCTGCAAAGTTGACAAACTTTATAAAGGAAGTGGGATGGCACGATTCGTGGTGAACATGGTTAATGTTTCATAAGGGCGTCTAGGTACGTGGTTTGGCCGCTTCTATTCCCCCTGCTCAAACCAACCAAACCTACCAACTAACTATGCAGTTTTCTAAAGATCTACAATAACAAATCCAATTTTAATTTTAAATAATTTTCATTTTATTTTTATATAATATATTTTTTTTTTATTATTTTTTTATTTTTTTTTAATTATATTTCATTACAGAATTCTTGTTTGTTGTGTTTTTCTTCAAATTAATTTTTATTATATTTTTTAATTGCAAATTTTTAATATTATTAATTAATAATTATTAAAAACTATATAATAATATAATAAATGTTTTTAATTATATAATTAGCCACAAACTACAATTTTGATATATTCTTGTAATATCTATTAATAATATTTAATAACATTATAATTAAATTTTTATTATTTATTATTTATTAGAATTAATTAATAAAGCAAAATTATTTATATTTAATTTGTTTTTGTTTTGATTGAAATTTTAGTAATTTTTGTTTTTCATTTTTTATTGTTGATATTTTTTTTTTTATGTTTTTTAATATATGTTGAATAAAAATTTCAAATTTCAAAATTTTTTATTTTTTAAATATTTATTATATATTTTTTATATTATTTTCAAATCGAATCACTGTAAATATCACAATTTAGTTAACACAATAATAATATATTATAATAATTAATAAGAATAAAATATTTAAATTTAAATTTTTTTTAATTAATCAATGAATTTTTTAATAAATCTTTTTTATTTTATTTTTTATTTTATAACTACATTATATTTTTTATATTAATTATTAATATAAATTTAAATTTAAGCAAAATACGAATTATATAATTAATTTATTAAACTATCTAAGTTTTTAATGTTTAATTTTTTATTAATGTTTTGTTATAATAAAATTTCCCTTATTAATTTTTCAATTTTATTAATTTATCAGTGCGCCTATATTTAAAATATACGTAAGTATATTTTATAATATAAAAAATTTATATTTAATTTATTTAACTAAAATTGTTTCATAAATTTAAAATATGCATAATTTTTTGATCAATTTTATTAAATTAATTTGAAATAATCAGTGCTTGTCAACTTACATGTAAAGCGCATTTTAAGGGCTTGAAAAAAAGCTGTGTTGCCAAAATGATCAATAAAATTTCTTAATAAGTTTCAGCTGAGTATTTTTTAATAATCGCTGTTTTTTTGATAATCTTGAAAAATCATTTTAAAAGTGTAAAAAATTTAAATTCGCGAAATTGCGAACGAGTCTGCTTCATTCATACTTTTAAATGATTTTTCATTGGTTAATTAAAATCCGTGAATGTGACACTATTAAATAAGCACATATAGAAAAAATATAGTTTTCATAATCATGGGCACGATGAAAAGCAACTTTGAATTCGTTGTTTTGTTTTTGAAAACGTATACATTTTAACGATTTTTTAATTCCCTTGTCAATTCTGATAATGAGTTTAATATTTCTATGTTTACAATTAGATTATGTCAATAATGGCCCTGTAAGTTTTAAGCTTTTGTTGACATCAGTTGAAAATAAAATTAAACATTTCGTAAATACATCGTACAGTAGTTGACAATCACTGAATTTAAATTTTTGTTACATAATTTAATAAATGAATTAATTAAATTAATTACATAGAAAACTGAAAACATTATTAAATTTAAATTATATTTTTTCTATCTTTATTTTGATATTATTTTTGTTAAAAAAAATTTCATAAAAATGGTTAATTATTTAGTGTCCAAAATTTAAAATATTTCCTGGTTATCTACAAAATCGTTCTTGGTTCAAACAAATTGAATATATAAATACTTTAAAACGAAAAAATTAATAATTAAAAACATAATTATATTTTTTTTTTGTTATAATGGAATGATTTTCTCCATAAATTCATAAATATAACTCTAATTATTATACATAACTATATTATTTATGTTCAATTTAAATTATTATTATTATTATTTTATTCACTTATTTTCCTTAAATTCTATCTTTGCAGTGCTACACCTTCATCAAAATCGGTATCTGGATCATCAATTTTAGCTGCTCCACTACAAATACGACATTTACAACAAATTATACATGGTGCTGCTAATAATAATAATGGTGATGCAACTAATAATAATATACCAAAACCAGCAAAAATTCCAATAACTTGTGCTCGATGCCATACAACCGATGCACGGGAATGTCCTAATTTATTTTTACATGGTCCTTTGTCATAGTGACGTAACAAAAAATCATCCTATTTAAAAAAATTAATAAAAAAATTTTTTTTTAAACAATTAATTTTTATATAATTAAATTAATTAATAATAAATAAATTTATATAATTTAAAATCTTACATCCAAACTAGCTAAACAATACCAACAAAAAACATGTTTACAACGTTTACACATCATTTGAGCACAGCCCTCATCTTTTTCAATTGGTACAGCACACATTGGACAACATTTTATTAAATCATTATCAAATGGTATACCAATTGAATCATCCAGTCTACTAAATTCTTCACAAGTCATATTTGGATGCCACTAATGAATATATAAAATTTAAATTATTATTTAAATAGAGAAAATTTAATAATAAAATTAAATTTTTAAATTACCGATTTTTTACATCCTGAACAAAATTCTTCACGACATGTTGGACATTGAACTGCACAATAAATTAATGTTATACCAGTAATACCAGTAATTTTATCATCTACTGATGGTGAAACTGTTGTTACTGATGTAATTGCAGTTGGTGACGATGTACTTGATGGTGAGGATACTATTGGTGGCTGTTGTTGTTGTTGATTGTGTGGTGTTGAAGATCCTATTAGACAAATTGTTTCACAGCCAGCTTTAGGACACCACATTCTTGTTTTATCCATTTCAATTTCTAGATTTATATGAGTATAGAAATAAAGTTATACAGAATGATAGTTTTCATGTATTTAAATGAATTTAAATTACCTCTATTTAATCTATATTGATGATGTTTCTTTATTAAATTAGGCGATGATAAAGCTGTTATTTCTAATATAGTTAATATACCTTGATCCGGACATTGAGCATCTGGACATGATATATCATAAGCGCCTTCGAATATTTCAAATTCAACATACGCTTTCATACACTGTAAAATAATTAAAAATTATATTAAAATTGATAAAAGTTTAAACAATTTTTTTTTATATAAATCAACTATTCAGAAGTAGTAAGAGGTCAGGCGGTGAAATTACTTTACAGAAATTTCAAATGTACAAATTTATAGATTTCTGACCTAAAAATACATTCAGACATTTACTGCTGCCAGTAAATTTGTTATTATTTAATCAATGCTAAATCTATCTATAATTTTGGTGGCCATTAATTTATAAATTTTGGTGAAAGAAACATTTTGTGACTGACGAATTACTGGCATCTCTAAACAACAATTTTTTTTTAATTTCAATATACTGAATCTACTTACAATTTTTACGGATATCTTTAGTTTTTGTTGGTCTGTGCGTTAAAAAGTTTTTAATTTAACAGATGAACAATAAACCGTTCAGAATTTATAGGTTTTTAAAATAATATGTAAAAACACTTTGAATTTGTCAATGTTTGAGGAAGAACGACTTAGTTTTCCATCACAAATGATTCACAAAAATTAATATTAAAAATAAATTGAGATAATAAGAAACTTATTTAGATTATCTGGAACCCACAAGGAAGCAGAAAACGCGGCCGGCCAAATCTTCATGGAATAGAACATTAAACAATGAAATACCCAGTACAGCAAAATCGTGGAAAGAAATAAAAGCGTTGGCACGTAATCGAATTAGATGGAAGTGTTTCACAGAGGCCCTATGCTGCTATGCTCCACTAGGAGTTAAAAGGAATTAGTAGATTTAGATTATCAGAAATTAATAATTGCAAATTTTGAAAGACTTCTTTAAGTTACCTAAAACATAAAGACTAAAAAGGACATTCTCCAACAATTTCTTTATATAATTACATTATTGTTTTTAAAACCGGTTTGAATTAATTAAATGTTTAAATTAAATTAAATGATTTAATTAAATTTATTTATATATATTTTGAGGAATTCAAATTCAAGACACGAGTTCCATAAATTTATGAATGTTTTTTTATAGTTACTTTTATATTATTAAATCGCAATTTGCTTGAGATCATCATTTTGAATAGTATATAACAAATCAATAATTCGAATCATGATTCAACAAACATAAAATTATTTATTTAAATTATTGTAAAATAGCTGATATTAAATTTTATAACTTTTTAGTTTTAATAATTATTGAAATTTTGATATAACCAGAATTTGATTAACGATTTGAGATTTGAGGTCCCAAATTGGTAACTATAAAGTCAATCACTTGAAAACAAAATCTACAATAAACTGAAGTTGATGGTTTTAGGTCTTAAATAATTAGCTATAAATAAATTTTTTGTGGAAGTGAGCGGTTTCAAGAGCATTCTTCTCAGTTACACAGTTAATTAAATTCCTATTAAGTGCCTTAACTACTTGGGAAAAAAGTAATGTATTCAGGCAAAACTGTTTTGCACACATTTTGCATGTTTTAAAGTTTCCTGAAGCTCTTTTTCGGAAGGATGTTTGTTGTATATATGTAAATATGTGCAAAGGAAGCAAATAAATCACTTCAAGTTTTTACATTTTAAAACCTTTTGAATTTGGATGCATTTGATACTACTTGTATTAGCTTTATTCATCATAACTTCCAAATTAAAATATATATCCCTTCAAAAATTTCATAATCTTTTTAATAATTCCAACTAAATTAGAATTTACTCAACCATTTTCATAACAATTATTTATTCAGACCCGAATTTTAATATTTATTCAAAATTTTGATATTTTCTTATCACAATTTACAAAAAATAAAAATACTAAAAAAATTAAAATATTTAATTAAATATTCAAACAACAAAACTCAATTTTAATTATTTCCTTTATTTTATTTTATAAAAACAATTAAAAATTCTGTCACCATTCTTCGTAATGTGCAGTAAAAAAATTGTAAAAAGAAACCTTAACAAAAATTTACATAATTTTTTTTTACAATTTTCCTTTTACTAAGCTAGTATGTATTGAAAAGAAAACCTTTCTAACACGTAATATTAGAAAAATACAAAAATAAAGAAAATATTTTCATAAAATATTCAAGAAAATAAAAACAAAAAAAAAAAATCGAAAAGGAAAATTTAATCCCCATCAGTGTTGAAAATAAAAATTGTATTTATTTTGGCTTCTTCAACAAACTTTAAACTGGTAAAAGTTTCTGGTCTTTTGGTGGCATGTTTTAATTGAATAAATTTGAATTTATTACCACACTTTTCATTTGTAATATAATCAAAAAGATTTAGTTTTACCTTCATTCACTAAATACTAAAGCTGCCTATACATTTGTACGTTATACATCAATTGTATAACGTGTTGACAACTTCATGAAGTACTTGGGCAAATGGGAAGTTAACAAATTGAAGTTTCTTCTTGTTTTATGATATACCGAAGTGAAATCAATTATAATTATTTTTCAATTTTTCAAACAATTTTTATTAAAGAATTTTCTTTGATATTGGTCACTATCCTGAAGAAACTAAAAATAATTTTGCTTTTTTTTTTTTGAAAACTTTTTCCGAAAAAGAAAACCGATTTTTTAATATCGGTTGTAAACAAAATTTGAAACGTGTGCAATTAAAATTAACACAATGTTGACAAACTTGGTTGTACAATGTATCGGCAACATAAGAGGGCTCCGCAGGAATAGAGTGAATTTACTATACAAAAGGATAATTACTAATTGGTTGTAATATAAAGCGTATTTAAAAAATAATACTTAAATGTTTACATAACTAAAATACATGAATTTAAATAAAATTTTCTATTTCTTTGAAGATATTTTAGTATAAATAATTTCTATTTAGAATTTTGTTAGTGTCTAACTAATTGTTATTAGTATGACAACATTTTAGACAATTATTATGTCCTGATGTTAATTTTCGATCGAATTTCTTTATCGTTGACACTTTAACAAAGTTAAAACAATTTAAATTTACTGAATAGAGAGAGAACATAAAAAAAAAATATTTATAAAAGGTTTTTCCATTTTCACAGAAAATAATTTGTATAAATATTTATTTACAAATGGAATGGATATGGACACACTTTCGGAATGTAATAAATTTTTTGAACTAAATAAAAAATAGAGTTCAGGTAAAATTTGAAAGTGTTGACGCCAATAATCTTAAGTATTCAGTAAATTAATACATTTAGGAGTTGCGGTTAGCAGCTAAACAATTGACCAAATGAACATATATAAATCCTATTGCATAATGATGCCGAATTTTACGTTATATAAATTTATCGAATGTACAATTTACTAAAATTGAATGAAATGATATATTCGAAATGATTTAGAACTAAAGAGCTTCGAAGTAATGAACTATCCGAATCTGGATTATGCTAATGGTTTCTAGTTTATATCGATTTGCTTGCGATTGATGGTAAAATAAGAAGCTGAAAACCAAAGATCTTATAAGTTTTTTCATAATATGCAATTTTACTTTAAGCATTTGTCAAAATATTCGAATGTTTCGTTTGAATTATCACTGCGCGAATAAATTATAGCCTAATATAATTTATTTAGCTTGTTGAAGACGCTAAATAGCTTTTTCCAAAGAATATTATTCAACCATTTAAAGTTTTTAGTGGTGTGACAGTCAGTCCAATATTTTTTCAGTCTAATTAGGCTATAGATAATTATCATTGTTATTTATATTCAATTTCGTGAAAATGTCTGGAAAATAGCATATAAATTAATTTTAACTATAATTTTTTTTTGCCGATTTCTCTAGTAATAAGATTTGAATTTTGTCACTATTCGTGTGAGTCTGAGTACTCGTATAAATATGATATTTCTGTTCGTTCAAGAGTCCGATGAATAAAGTCCGACAGTCCGATGTATAACGTATTTCTATATTCGTCTGGTAATTGGATTTAACATAATATTTTATTGGGCCAATAAATATCTGCAAATAACCCGAATTGGACGGTCGGATTATTATTCCTCTTATGAATTTTCAATGGAGGAGCTTCCTTAGACTTAGCTATTTTAAAGTTCAACATTGTAGTTTTCATTTCAGTTAAACATCATTTAATTTCATACAAATTTGAATAATTTTAAACTATATAATTTAATATTATAAATTCTGATTTTTTTTTACTAATAGTTTTGTTGATTTAAATTAAATTATTTTTCCACCTTAAAAACTGAAATTTTTATTTTATTAAATGTAAAGAATTTTAATTTTTCTTCTTAATATAATAATTTAGCATAAAATATTATTTATAGCTACAAAAAAAAAGTTTTATTACTTATCATAATAATTGTGATTTTACTTAACTCAAGATCTTAAATCTAAATTTATTTTATTTAATGCTGAATTAAAGTGCGCGGCAAAATGGAGAACATAAAGAATGATCATTGTTGTTCTTGTCCGCAGAGATGCAAACCAGTTCTTGAACCGAACCAAAAAAACACTGAACCCACATATTTTGGGGAACCAAAACCGAAGCAAAACTAAACCACTTTTAAAATGAGTTGAAGGAACCAAACCATTTCCAATGGTTCAGTTTTTTTATAAGTTAACTTAACTAATTAAAAATTAAGAGTTCGAAAGTTTTCAAAAACAATTTACGGTGACGTTAACATTGTTTATAGGGAACGTAAAGTTAAATTTAAAATGACATCAATGGCGACAAAAATTCTTGAACTAGAGCCGAACCAAAACAACATTATTTTCAGAAATTTTAAACCCAAAACTGAACCATTACGAAAATTCTTTTGGTTTGCATCTCTGGTTTGCCAGTGAATTATTTTTTTGTTATTTTGGTTGGTATATACAAACGGTGTCAATTGAATAATGAAGGTGATAAAATATTTAACCTCAATTTTTATTTTCTAATATCATAAAAGTAAATATTTGTAAATAAAAAAAAAAGTGAACAAATTAAGAATAAAGTGAACAAATACACGACGATTCAATAATATTTGAAATATTTATTTATACTTTTTTTAGTGGTGAGTTTTATACTTTCGATGCTTGTAAAATTTTTGTAAATATAATTTTGAGAAATTTTTCAATAAAAATTACTTTAGAATTTTATTAATCGGTAATGACATAACGAATTCTGTTAAAATTTATATTGAATTTATTTTATTTTAAAAGAATTTTTTATATTTTAGTTCTATGAATTTATGTGCTAGACATAACTTTGCATAATATTTACATAATATTAGTCTTTTTTCGTGTTGTGTAAATTAGCATAATTCCATATATACATAAGAAATGTAAAGCGATGTTTAAAAATAAATATTCTAGCATTTATGCATTATTGAAATAAAAATATAATAATACGAAATTTTCTAAATATATTTATAATAAATATTGGAAAAGTATTTTATTTTGGGTTTGGCAAAAATATTATTAAGGTAAATTAAAATTTACTTAATATATTTGGTATCGCTACCGATTTACTAAATAAAAATGTAAATTATAAGCTTGGTTTGAAAAGAAATTAGAGAAAATTTTGTAGCACAAATTTGACAATAAAATCGTTCAAATGATGTAAAATGTTAAGTGTTTTTTATATTAAATTTATATGAGTAATACAGGGAGTGTAATACCCAGTAAAATATGGGTATTACTCGGTAAGATATTAACCATCATTAAGACAAATACTTCTCGTGAAAAAATAACACAAAATAGACAGAGAAGCAGAAATAAATATTTCAATGTTTTACTTTAATTAAAATTCTATTAAGTGATGGTTCATCTTATAATTATAGTTTAAATACTGATGTCCGAATCAATAATAATACCCTAGATAAAGAATTGACCAGAATTCCGGAATACTACGGTTGTTATAAACTCTATAATGGAAAAATGTACGAACCAATTTTGTTTGGAACGCCTTTCTACAGAGAATGTAATTGAGCTATTAATCTGATCGTAATTTTGCTACTCACTTAAAAATGCATTCAAGATATTTGAAGAATAACTCATTTTCATCTTTAAAATGATTCCGAGTCCACGTGAAGGTATTCAGGTTTTATCGTAAATTCATTGATTTAATACTTTATTTGGTAAAAACTGAAAAACTTACAGAAAAACATATTACATTATTCAAATTAGAAATCACTAGGTTTTGACATTTACTTATGACAAATACGACTTCATCAGTAACAACGGACTAAAAGGTTGAATGAACATGATGTGTAGTCGTAAAAATGAGTAGTCAGATTCTTATGTACTGATATGGAATTTAAAAAAGAGAGTTCATAAGAATTCAAATGATTATTATACTACATACAATCAAAATAGTGGCACTAACATACTGTCAGACTAACATTATAAGATTCCTAGTAATCCATATGAGTAGGTAATCAATTCCAATTCGAAAGCAGTGTATGTACTAAATAAACAGTTTCTTCTTACATTTAGTCTTAATAAATTTGTAGATTACCCAAAAACATTGAATACATCTAATTATAATCCTCTATCTTATACAAAATATTTTACTCTAAAAACAATTTTATTCAAAAAGTATTAAAAAATAAACTGATTTTATAAATAAAAGTTATTATAGATTTTAATTATATTCTATAAAATGTTATATTCTATTAATTCATTCAAAATAAGTGAATAAATACAATATCAAAATTGTGTACAGATTTTCTCTTTTTATATGATTTTTATTTATTATCAAGATAATATTTCAACTTAATTCATAATCATTAAATTGTTCCAGATTTAAGTAAGTTGTAAATATACTGAAACCTCATAAAATTGTAGCAAATCTTTTATTAGAAGAATTACACTTAATTTATTCTTTATAGAGACATTAACGAATTATTTTTATGTAATAAAATTCGTCGCATTAATTGTTATTAGAATTAAAAGGTTCCAACATTTTGGAAAATAAATTATATAAATAATTTTAAATATAAATATTAAAACAAAGTGGAAATTTAATTCCAATTAAATATCTGATATGATTTTTCAGAATTTGTTATTTTTTTTACATATATTACATTTAAGTATCGATGCGGTGAATAACTAAATAAGTAGATTGAATTAGTTGTATAAAAAAAGATTTTTATCGTAGTTTAGACTGAAAAGATCAGATAATAAGTAAAGATCAGATTATAATTAAAATCTTTTCATATGAATTGTAGAAATGTAACACTTTGTTAATTTACATATCATTTTTATGTATCATAATAATTAAGTTTCTATATATAGAAAAATTAGATTTCCGGTATATTTTTTAGTAAATTATCATCGAATTAAATTATTAATTAAATATTAAATAAATTAATTATTTTCAGAAATTTTTGAAAAAAATAATAATTAGCAGTTGTACATCAGAATTCTTAGAATAAATATTTAAATTCATAAAACTCTGAAATATAAACTTGACGAATTTTAATGTTTACTGGCTAAATATAATTGAATACATTCCAAATTCAGTTTTAAAATTTTATTGTTATAAAGTTACATTGCTGGCTGTGTTTTGCAATCATGCACTTATCGCAAGTGATTAATGTGAACTGTAGCGAACGGGGGCAAACTGAAATACTGGAATACATTCTATGCCACTGCCTGGTACTCGCTATGCATGACGTCTCACACTAGCAGAACTTTAGAATCCAGTTCTAAAAGATATCCTAAATTCCAGTATCATAAATTCCGCAAGTTTACTGGAATTATGATATGCTGCGACTTACTGGTAAGCTCCTTAATACTTTCATGATAAAATAATAGTTATGCATGAAAATTCTAGCACTATGGATCCAGTGTGGTACATACAAGGTTCTGCCGGCACTATTACTTTCAAATTTGATTTCTTTTAAAACGTTATTCAACTATAGCTTACATGATCAGCGTTATCGAAATAATTAATGGAATTTGACAGAATTATTACTTTTAGGATAATTTTTGAGAAACCTGTAAGTAACTTGTCTTTTTCCGTTAGTATTTATGTGGTCTGTGCATTCGTATATGTATATATTTCAACAATATCCGCTAGACCACGTATTGAAAAATGCTTGAAGGATTTTGGCAACACAAGATTGAGGAGTAAAAAGTTTAAATGAATATTAATATACTAAATTTCCACTAACAACGGCATTAGGATTCGTATTCCAAAGATTATGTACCAGTAGCATCGATATGGTATTAAGTAATTGCATGTTCCGATTACTGTGGAGGCAATCCAGGTCAATATTATTTGTATTGCTCTACAATATTTCATTATTTATACAACTGGCTCCACTAATAAAGACTAATAGATATAAAGTTTTTAATAAAAAACACCTAGTAGCACCTAACAGTCGCTTATAATATAACTAAAATTACAAATTTTTAATGAAATTATGCAATATTTAAAAAATACATTTATTTTTATTTTAATTTAGCCTTAAAAAGTGCATAACATAAAATTTATATTAAATTAAGAGTATGTATGTTTATGTAAAAATTATCTGTCTTTTCGCGTGAAAACTTTCCTTTATTCTACAGTAAAACTATAAGAAAATTCATTTTCTTAAATAAACTTTAAATAACAAATTTTACAATGTTCATAAATTTACTAATTTTATTATAGAGAAATTTTCATAGTTAGCTACGAGATTAAAATTTCTTATGCATATATAAATTTTGAAGGTATAAAATTTTTCTTAAAAGCGCTACATAATTTTATGCTTATAATTAAAGTTTTCTATTCCAAAGAATAATTTTATTTAAGTTCATCCTCTTTCAAATTAAATTTAATTAAACTTTACTTGTATTTAAGTTCAAAAGAAACTTAATTAGATAGAATTTGTTTATAATTTTCTTAAAAAAAAAACTTATTTTTATGAGCACCAGTAAATTCTTATATGATGAGACAAGTGATCTTCAGGTCTTGGTTTGAAGATTATGTTTATGGGTTGGTTTTGATGATGGCAAGTAATAACACAACACTTATTTTAACCATTACTTTCATATACACGAACACTATCTACGATTAGGGATTAAAATATTATGTGAAAATTCCCACAAAAGTAAAGTATAAGTTTTGAAAATTCTATGAAATTTTAAATAAATCTAAAAATTTGTTATATTAAAAAATTATGTTAATGTTTTGTATATTAATGATTTTTAACAAATTTATGATTTTCTGGGCAATCGTATTAGCTGTGGTTTAACAAATATTACTAATTCAAATTCGTCAAGTAATGTAACAATAAAAATTTAATAAAAAATTAACAAAAAATGTGCAAATGAATTTTTTTTTGTGAAATAAATTATGCACAAGAATTTTGTAAATAATTTTCATTTATAGAAGAAAATGTATTTACATTTTTTATGTTGCTATGCTAATTATGAAATAATAATAAATATCTAATAATAATTATATTAATATAAGAAAAGAATTAATTTACCATAAATTGATTATATTATGACATGTTTCAATGAAAAAACCTCAACAACCATGCATAATTAGAAAATAATTTTACATGAAATTATAGAATTTTAATAAAAATAGAACAGAATAAATTGAAAAAATATTTTATGCAAAACATATACAATTTAATATGTATATATACATTTTTTACGAGAAGTTGTGGAATTTTAATATAAAATTATATTGTGATGGATTTTGAAATCGAAAAAATTAAATTTTGTCAAACCAAGTAATTTTCTTTACGTTTTCGAAGGCGGATAATGAAGATTCCAACTTTTAAATCGGTATAGTGTATACAAGTACGCAATAACTTCAAAATTGATTTTAAAATTGAATTGTTAATTCCCACAAGCTCTAGTTAATGCCCCCAAACCAATTTTCTCTTGGGACACTTTCGCCACAACTATCACCTCAACAAAATAGATAGGTCACAGTCAACCCGATGCAGATTATGTAACGAAGATGACGAGACTGCTGAACATATTCTATTTGAATGTGAATGGTTTGCCATCACTAGAACCCGACTTTTCGGTCAGGATATCGCATCCAGTCCTCTAACCTCTAATAAATGTTTATAAACAAACAAGCGTTTATAAGGGACCTATAATTCTTCAGAGCACTACAATAGATGTTTTGGCCGCATTGGTTTTCATGGGTTTTTTCATTCCAGCTCTTCACATAATCTAATCTAATTCCCACAAATTTGAGGTAAAATATCTCGTGTTGTCAAAATCCTTCAAGCATTTTGTAGTACGTGGTCTAGCATATATTCACGCGTACCTGTATAAAATATAGATTCTTGGTGTATAAGACATTTGAAACTTTGTAAACGTGCCTGAAAACAATACTAAATTTGTATAACTACGAGTTATATGCTACCCATTAGTTAGCAGCTTTAATTTGCTGTTGTTAACATTCTAAACATATTTGAAAACAGTACAACTAAAATTATCCATTTACATAAACAAAATGTTGCATAAAAAGACAACGTTAAAATTTTCAGTAAAATATAATACAAGACTACAAAAAGAAAATTCTATATTTAACCGACCAACAATATACAAAACATTTGTACAAAATTTCAAATACAAATTATGGTAATTTTAGATGCTATTTTAAAGATCAAAGAATTTACATGTTTCATTAATTTTACATTTAAAATATTTATAAGGCAGCATTCGTTTCTATATGTGACTTGCCTTCTATGCCAACAACGAGAAATAAAAACGGCTCTATAGTAAATTTCTACTATTTTTGTGTAATCAAGAATGTTGTAGGACGAATGGAAATTTTGTAATAATTGATTAAAAAATGTACAGCATTTAAAAAACGGAACCGTTCCCATTTCATAAACTTATATGCAAGAAAATATACTACATAATTTTTTTTGTATATGAATTTTAGGTATTTTTGATCTACGGGCCCATTGTACTTTATGTGCCTGAGTATATTTTAGATTACTCTGGTAAATTATCATATAAATTATTTTCATTTCTTGAAATTTTCAAAATCGTACATACAAATTTAATATATTTAGGCACTGTTAATGACCATGCTAAAAGCAACACAAAATGAATGAATGTAAAAGAACATAAATTGCATTTGCATATTTGCATATTTGCAACAAACGAAGAATTTCTGTCCGTCCTTAGATTTACAATGCTGTTTTATAGAATTGAAAATTATGCTACATAATATTAATTCTATTTTATTCAAATTTTGTTTGTTGAATTAGGAGCCAACTATAGTCGAATTTCGTAACTCACAATTATATAAAATAGATTTATTCAGTTCTACGAAATTTGAAGTTGTTTTATAAATAAATGTTTATCTTCAAAATATAGTAAAAGTTTATGGATTTTTAGATAAACATATTTTTAGTAATTTTAGAAGGCCAAACCCTTTTCATGTCCTTGTCACTGGTCTTGTAAATTAGATAATAAATATTATTTGTCTAACTACAAATTTTCATTTATATAAAATTTAACTTGATTTTCAGACGTATCATCTGAACTTGAACCTTAATATAATAAAAATTCTGTTTCTATTGATTAAAATTTGGGAGTTGACGAAAATATGAAATTTGTAGCTTCTTTTATGTATGAATTTTACTTTATACAATAATTATACATTAGCAAATAAATAAGGAAATTTTGGAAAAAATAATATTTTTATTTTTGTTCACTGGTAAATCACAGTGAAAGAAGGTTTAACACAATGTGTCTATAAAACGACATTGGAGATGGTAAAATTAACTTAAAAGAGCTTATCATAATCTACTTTTAGACTGTGTAATAGAACAGTAATCTAATATTTCGTATTGTGATTAATGACTATAATAACTTAAATAAACCAGCAATTTTGTGGTGATCAGCTATCCTGTCAAACAGAATGAACAAAGCAGATAGAAATTATTACTCTAACAAATTGAATAGATCAATTATTTTTTTATTAAATCAAAATTTTCTATTTATTTCAGGATTTTTCGAGGATATCTCGAAAACGAATATTCTTCATATTGATTTTGGGTCGTGCAAACTGAATTGAATTACGAAAAGAAGTAGAAAAAGTATCAAAAAATATAGTTTTGTTAAGAGAAAAATTGAATAATTTAAAATTAAACCATCAACAAAAAACTCATCTATTTTTTTTTAATAAATATTGTTTCTTACATAAATTTTAAGTGAATATTAAAAGGAATAAAAATAACATAACAAAAATTTGAGGGAAAAACAAAAAATTATGTAAATAAATCAATAAATTTGTATATTTCCTTTTAATCTGTCAGATAAATTACTTTTCACAACATTAAACTGATAGAAAATTTCGTTTATTTCTAGATAAAACTTCCTATTTATGTTTTCAATTCGTTATTTTTTTTGGTACATACATAATTTGCTAAATTTAGGATGGTAAAATACGATGGCATGGAGGGAAATTTGTGGTGCAAAGCTAAATAAACCGTCAACATAAATAAATATTTCTCAAAAAAAAAAGTGTCAACCCGAAAATGATTATTAAAAAAGGTTCAAATGTTGTTAAACTTTTGAGAAAGGAATTTAAGAAGAACTTAAATAGAGTAAGTAGAGTAAGATATTGAATATACGAAATCCATTTTAATGTCGAAATAATTTAAAATTTGGAAAAATGTAAACAGAAACATAGAAGTGATTTAAAACCTTAAGAAAAAAAGCATGTAAAAATAAAATAATTAATAAAATTATAACTTTCGACTTCTTTAAAATATTTCAAACGAATAACACTTGGACATTTCTCAAATTGTGTTATCCATTAGCATTGGCCAAAAGGTAGATAAAATCTTTTTCGGGTGAACCATGTAACAAAAAAGCACAGTGTTTTCTTTTTATGAAAAAACCATAATGGCTCGAATGTATACCGGTATTGCTGCTCGCCTCATTTTACTTAGAAAATTAGGTCTTACACATTCATCTCACTCTAAGGTACTGCAAAGAAGAGATTTGAAAGAATTTCTGTGCCACTGTCGTTCTGTTCGTTGTAGAAAACTTAAGCTTTGGAATATTATTTTATAGCAAATCTGTGGGAAACAGATAAAGTAAAGCCGAACAATATGACTTCATTCATAAAGGAAGTGGGATGAAGAAATGTTCTAAAAATGTAAGTATTCTTCGACTTGTGTTACCACGCAAATTCCCTTGGTACGCCGTTTCCACCACAAACCAACCAACCAAAATATATCAAAATTGTCAAACTTTAACTATTGTAAACTAAAAAAGCTAATGTAGTAAATATTCTTTTAAGTATGTTGTGTTTAAATTATAGAGAACTAGGGAAAATAGAGTCCTAAAATGCATTTCGGCCTCAATTTTTTATAAATACAACGTTTGTGTCAACGATTCCCTGCCCAACTTCTAATAAAAATATGGCTTCGGAAATATTTCACCTGAAAACCTAATTAGAATATGTTTTTTCCTAAATCCTAATTACTTTTTACAGATTATGTAATTTCTATATGCATAAAAGGAATTTATAGAATGGTTATTAAAGATATATGAAATCTACAGATAATTCTTAATTGTATAAAAATAACACTTTTTTACTGACATTTTTTTTTATATATCAAATTTAATTGAAATTTATAGCCTAACTAACAAATTTCTTTAATTACCATCTGAAAACAGTGAAAATATTTATCAGTTAATTGCTTTATTTGTTTTCTTTCGTTATGTTACTAATTAATGGTTCGTTTAATTGACCAAAGGTAGCAAGAAAATAGCTTGAAAACATTCTCTATTTTCAAATTTTCATGATTTTCATTTACAATTTTATGTTCTATACTAAAACTAAATGGACGAAATTTGTGATAATGGCAAATCGTAAATATGTAAAGGTTAAATTTAATTAGGTACAGACATTTCTTTGGATGACTATTTTTAATTATATATGCTTCGTATATATTTAAGATATTCCCGTAAATCAGAATATTTAATTAGTGTTTTTTTGAAGTAATTTTTTCATAAACTCCTTGTTTATATCCAAATAATTTGTGATGACAACATTTTATTCTGTTGAATATAAAATATTTGGTTGGTTAGTTAAGAGGAGCGGTTTATAGATACTGTCCAGGACTCTTAAGCAGCGTTTTAGCACCGTTTTGTTATCATATATTCGCGTGAACCTTAGAATGTATAATGTTATTTTAGATGCATGTTGTAGCGTTACGAAATTTTCTACGGTTTTTCCGTAGGCCATTTACTGGTTACATCGTTTAACTCTTTCAGATCGTAGTTAAGAGAGTAGTGTCTGGGCATGGCTAATGCTAGGAACTTGCAGATTCAATACGCAATTTTCCTTGGGATCTACACAGCTACAATACCAAGCCATGTGGGAAGTTCAACGATCGGGTAGTGCCCCGTATATAAGAAAATATTATCATAATTTTGCAAAATGTTGTAAAATAGGCAAATTTTGTATGAAATTTTCCTATTAAGATTTCATAAATAAATTTTTAACCTTAATTTACGATTTTTTAACCTTAATTAAAACTTTATGAATTATTTCCTCGAATTAAATGGTAATTATATTAAAATTTAATAAATTATTTTAAAAAAAAACTCACCTCAGTACAAAATTTACATCCACACTGTTCAATAGTTGTTGATTCATTTGCAGTTCCAACTTCTGTTAAACATAATTTACATATAAACATTTCATTTTCTAATTCATCTACGACTGTTGATATAAGATTTGATGTAACTGGACTATCTAATACAGTTGCTGTTATTGGTGGTGGTGATATTGGTGAATTAAGATTATTGTCATTATTATTATTAACAAAACCAAGAATGGCATTAGCTGAAGTTTTACGGGTCGCATTGCAATTACTATTATTAACTGTAACAAATCCACTATTTGCAATATTTAATGAATATCTAGAACCTGATGCAGCTAATGATAAAAGACTAGAACAACGCGAACATGTTGTATTCATTGTCGATAAACTATTTCTAAGTCGATTAAGTGGTTTAATTGGTTCATTATTTGTACAATTACCACCACCACCACCAATACCAGAATCAATTCCAACACCACCTCTTCCATAAACACCATCATTTTTATGATTATCAATTTGTACAATACCACCACCACCACCACAACTACTACGATTTCTATTACAATTTGAATTACCACAAACTGCTGAATATGTTGATGATTGTCTTGACAGTGCTAATACAGTTTCACATTTACGTAATCCTGTATATTGTACAATTGATTGTGATTTTTCATTATATAGACTAGAAACGCTACCTTCACGTCTTAATATTGGTACAATATTTAATATTTTTTGTTGTACTGTATTTAATGATAATGTACTATTTGTTATCTGTTTTTTATTTGAATTATTATAACCTTGTGGATCATCATTAATAAGTAAATTACCACCACTACAATCACCGCCACCATAATCACCACCACCACTACCACAATTTTCACTTGTACAACTAATACGGCTAATTTCACGAAATAAACTATGCTCGGACGGGCTATGGGTAATTGTAATTTCAGGTGATGGTAAATTTGGTGATGGTACATTAATTGTTGATGTATTGGTATTATAATTATTTCGATTTGTTGAATTTGTTGATATAATTGTATTAGTTGTTTCTTTTGATGGTTTTCTACCAACCAATGATTTAAGAAAATTTTCAAATCTACGTCTTCTTGGTATTGGGCCCCCAGCAAGTAATGATGTTGCATGAGGGCCCTCATTATCATTTTGTTGTTGTTGTTGTTGTGATTGTTGGCCAACAATTGGTATTGTCAAATTATAATTATTTGTATTGCTATTTTGTTGTTGGGATGGTGTAGTTGTTGTTGTTGAAGATGTTGCTAGTGATGGTGGTGGTGGTGGTGGTGATGATGGTTGTTGTGTTGATGAACAAATAACTTGACGTCGTACTCGAGGCTGATGTAATTGTGGTTGAATATTTATTTGATTTTTATTATTCTCTAACAATGATAATGTCTCATTGTCATCGGATGATGTTTGATGATTTTTTTTCTTTATATTTGCCAGATTGTGAATTGGTGAAGTATCCTGTAGGGAATAAATGAAGAAAATTTGAAATTAGATTGTTATCAAAAAAATTTGATTTTTTAAGATTTTTTTTTATGTTTTACTAAAGTAAATTTTATTTTCATTAACAGCTTTTTCATGTTTTTTCTTTATTTTGTATTTATATTTTGACATTTATTTGAATTTTTTTTTACAATGAAAATTAAATTGAAAATTTTTCATATATTTCATATATTTTTGATACTTTATTGAAAATTATATAGTTTTTAGGGGTAGTAAAATAATTTGAAGAAAATATTTAGGATTCTAGTTAATTCCCTTAAATGTTTTAAATTTTTCATATCTAAATGGCAACGAAACGCTGATATAAATTATGTGATTTTGACAAAATCAATTCATTAAAATCTGGTTTTATCCCATAAATTACCATTCTTTTTGTAGGGTACAAAAGTTTTTAAAGTTTAGGTGTCAAGTTTACTAAGATGAAAATAATGATTTTTCGTTGTGTTTTGAATTCTTTAAAGGTTTAAAGTCAATTTAAGAATTAAAAGCATTTTAAATTACGCAACATTCAGAAAAAATCGTGATTCTGGTAAAAATTTCCGTCGATTTAAGGAAAAGTTCTTCTATTTCTATTTAAATATACGATTTTCTTATCAAAAATGTTACATTGAATAGAATTTTTGTTTGAGAATACATAAATTTAAAGTAGTTTTTAGTTTCATACGTTATTTTTCGTTGCTTCCAGCTGCTAAGAATAATATTGAATATATTTATTAAGAGCAATAAGATTTTAATCATTTTTCTTAAAATATTTCAAGATCATCCCTGTAATACCTTTTTTTTTGTACCCAAATTATATACAATATCAATTTAAATTAATCGTTTTCACCTTCATAACACATTGAACCTCCAAAATAATTTATATTTGAATTCATATACCACACCCTAGTTTTCAATAAAGCTGAATAAATAAATTTTCATTAATATTTTAGTGTAACTAGTGTAACAGATTAAATTTCCGAATGTTAAAGTATAACATAAAAATACAATCAGAATTTACAAAATAATTAAATGGTTAATTTCACATCAAACTTTTTATTATATGCTATAATTATTTATTTGCTCTTCAATGATTTTTTTTTTTAAATTACTATACAAGTTCATCGATTTTTATATAGTTCAAAATTATTGTAAATGCTTTAAACAAAAAAGGAGAGTCCTCCAAAATATAAATATATATAAAGCACTCCAAGGATATTAAATATAATAAAATTGTGTCTGAGATAAATAAAAAAAAAATTCAACAATAAATTTAATATTTATCTGCAAGTAATGAAATTCAAAATTGAAATTACTATAATATTTATAACATGTTTTTATTGTTATACGTAATAATATAAATAAATATGTAGAAGAAAATCGAGATTATTTATTTAAAGGGAAGGATAACATATCATCAAATTGTCAACATTATGTCAAGGTAAAATATTTGGGTGCGGAGATAATTCAATATGAGAGCAATTTAACAGATGATACCATAAAATTATTTTTTATTTTCTTTAGTTTTTAACATAATTGAATGATACTTTCTCAACATATAAATGTTAAGGATAATAAAATAATTGATGAAAATGTGAATTTGATAACTGACAAGCAGATAAATGGGTAATTTGCCTTTGAAAGCTTCAAGTAATATGAAAAGGAGTATTGGAATATCATTTCAATAAGTATTAGCCTATTATTAAGCACTGGATTTAAGAATTAATTTTGTTATACGTTAACAGTTGAAAAACGTAAGATATGAAAAAAGGACAACTAAATATATAATACTAGCCCAGAGGTTTCTAGATTTCACTTATTTTCGCTATAGATTCAAAATTATGAAAATAACTTTAATCCATAACTGCAGAACGTCAACACGACCAAAATAAATTTGGGTGGTATATTCAAGTTTAAGAGTTTTTACGTTTTTTAGATGGTACGCATGTACGGGTTGCTAAGACCTGAAGGTATTGGTAATATAAACACCTTTTAAATGACACTAAAATCATTTGTTTATCACATAGTGGCGTACAGCCAATTAAGTACATCATGAACTCTTTCCCATTGACAAGGCTTTAATTAATATAAAGCCAATAGTTAAACACATTATTAAAATTTTAATTTTTTTCCAACTCATTGGCATAATCACAAATCAATTGCCCGTCGGAATATTTCCCGGTATCCCGGTAGGCCAGTCCAGGACCTAAGACTTATTTTCTTCAAATATTTATTAATAATTTACAGATAAAAAGCATAAAAAGCAATAACAAAAGTTTTTATTTTCTATATATTTTGTAATAATCAATTAAAATTGTTATTTTCGTCGCCTGAGTACTTAAAAGTGCTGTATATTTTTGTAAAAAATTAAAAAAAATCAAAAATTCAATCAATATATTTTAATATACCTTTGAGTCTTGTTCGATTTCTTCCTCAAGAGCACTATAAACTGGTGCGTACCAAGAGTACGCTAATTGTTTACGATTAGAAGCCGTTGTTATTGAATTTGTACGTTGCGTTCCAATTGAATTATCTTTATTCGTTGTTGTTGCTACTGTATTAGGTATAACAGATCCAACAGATCCTAGACCAGACGTTGTACTATAATAATTCAATTGTAAACTTTTACGTTTTTCTTGTCTTAAATCAATATCTGATAAATAATTATTACTACTATTTTTACAATAATTATCTTCAAAATAATTACGTTCTGTTACTGAATTACGTCTAATTGGTTCAATTTTATAAGGATTATTTGATTTATTATTAAAATTATTACAACTACTACTACTACTAGTAAAAGCACCACTTGATCGACGACAATTATAACGATTTTGTTTTAAATTATTAGTTTTATTATTATATCTATTATTATTTAAATTATTTTGATTATTATTATTATTAGTTGATTTATCAAATTTATTTGATAAATCTTTTTTGGTAAATATTAACGAGGCACTGTTTTTATTAAGACAAATCGAATTCTGTGGATCGGATATTTGTGATGTTGTTAATGTTGTTTCGATATTTGTTAATAATGGTTCGGTTTCAGATGGTATTATATTATTTATTAAATTACCAATTCCACTAGTAACAATTGATGCTGATGATGTTGATTGATGATTATCAATTAAATAATTTTTACTATCTGTTGAATATGAATAATATAATTGATTATCAATATCTGTTGATTTTGATGATGATGTTGATGTTGATAAATCAAAAAATTCAAAATTATTTGATAAAATTATATTTTTAGTAGGAACATCTATTAAATTTGTTGAATGCTGTTGTTGTTTTTGTTGTTGCTGATGTATTAATATATTATTACTACTGCTGCTGCTATCTATATTACAATTTACGTAACTATTTTCTGTTGTATTTTTTAAATTATTTATTAATGGAATTTTTTGTATAGTATTTTGTGTTGTAGTAGTAGTGGTCAATGAATTATTATCGTTTTTAAATTTTATTGTTGAATTTTTTGTTAAAAGTGATGATTGTGATTGTGATTCACTTGTTATAAATGGTAATTTTGTAAAATTATCTACTAAATGATAATTAGATGAAATTTCATCATTTCGTGATGATAATAATATAGAATTTTGATATTGTTGTTGTTGTTGATTAATTTGTTTATTCTCAGCTAAAATTTCTTTTTGATTAATTATTTGTGTTTTACGATTATGTAATATTGGTTGCTGTTGTACAACAACATCATTTTTTGTTGTTACTGTTAGCGGTGGTTTCATTATTGATCAAATTTAATATTGTTGCTGATGATGTTATAAATTTTGATTTATTGTAAATAATTGATAGAATTTCAATATTTTTTATTAAATTATATATTTTTGTATTTTGGATAAACTCATATTGATTTAGGGTATCCTGAAAATAAAGAAAAAAAAAATAATAACTTAGTTATATTATAAATATTAAATATTAAAAAATAAATGTTAAAAACTCTCTAAGGGATTCTCTCTGTTATTAGCTGAAAGAATAATGTTTCCTTCATTTAATAATAAAGGAAATGCTTTAAATGTATAAGACGAATGTACTCGCCAAGCGACATTAAAATACCTAAATCCATATCAGATTTAAAGATCTGGATTCAAAATAAGAAAAGTTACGTAAAGTAATGTCAGTTGAACTATATGAAAGTATATTACATATTTCCATTCTGAAAGAGATTGACACAAGTCAATGCAAAGCAAAAGTTGTCCAATTTTCAACTTTTTCGATTTCCAATGCTGGAAAATGTAAATTTTTTTAAAAATACAGTGACAATTATTTCACAAGAAAAAATTATCATATTTTAAGGTAAACTTATATTTTTTTTTGGGAAATTAAATAAAATTTTAAATTTTTACATTTTAATTATTTTAGAAATAGACGAAATGAAAATGAATGAAATGCAATTTGAAGTTAGAGCAATTGAGTAAAAATGTCATTAAAATAAATATTCATTGTGAATTTAAAGTTTATATTAACTTTACATTTACTTGCTGCAACATTTCTTTCTGTTGCTACATTTTCATTATGAATTCAGGATAAAATTAACAAGAATACGCACAAGCGCAACAGATTTCCAGGAAATATGAAAGAAAACTGGATACTTTAATCTTAGGACTCCTTAATCTTAACAAAATCATTTTGTAGATATTGTTAACACGAAGATGATAGACGCCACAAGTTACAGTGAGAAGCTTTATCTAAAAGTTACTGTAACTGAAGTGTACATTTATTGTAAACCAATATTGAAAATTCAATGAATTGCAATAAATCGTAAAGCTTTATTAATCAAGATTACTTACTATATTATCTTCCATTAATTTTAAGAGTCTAAATTAATTTATCGAAGTAAACCTAATTTCCACAAAACTTCGTTTTATATTTTGGTTAAATCAAAAACAAGATGAATCTTTAAAATTGTATCTGATTTATGAAAAGATGATTATTTACATTTTTTTCATAAATCTTATAAATTTTTTTTAATGCTAATGCTAATGCTAATATACAATTTTTTTTTCCAATTGACATTATTACTTTGATTGATGTTGTAATATTTGATGTAACAGTTTGTGTAAGGATGTTACTTTGAATAATTTTGTTTTTGCTGGTTATTATCTCAAATATGATTTTTTAAAAAAAACTTTTGGTGGTAAACATTCACAACTTTTTAATGTTATGACTTTATCTTAAGTGAAAAATTTATGTAAAAGGACGCATTTTTTTCATTTTTCGAGTATTCTTTGTAACGTATAAGGATATGTTGATGAAAGTTATGTTTTTAATAGGAAAAAGTTTTTTATTTTTATTTTTTGTAGAATTATGTAAATGTTTGTCAGAAATTTTGTAGTTACAAGGTTATTAATATTGATTTTAAATATGATAATGAATTTTTCAACAATTTTGTGTATCATTTATTTAACAACTGTTTTGAATTATTTATAACTTGAGGGTGAATGTTATATTAAGTAAATAAAGAATTTATTAGAAAAGTTTTCATTAAAAATATTAAAAGCTTAAATATAATACAAGCTTAATTTTGAAATTTTTCTTTGACATTTATATTTTCTTATGTGACTTTCTATATAGGAATTTCATATTTTGATCTAAAATTTCAGTCTTTCTTCTCCAATTGAATACGAAAACTATAGAACAATTTTTGTTTGTTCGTGTTGATAAAGTTTAAAGTATCATTTTTAGAAATAAGTCAAAATATGTCAATTTAAGATTGTCATTTCAAATTGTAAATTAGTAAATGGAGATATAAAATCTAGAGTTAAGAAATATGATCAAAATAAAAATTGATTTTTTATTCCAATCGATAACTAAATTTTTTCTAGATTTAAAATTACCAAATCTTTTTATTTCAACTTGTAAGTTTATAATACCAAGAATACTAAAACAAATGTAAAGAAAACGAAATGATTTGCAGTTTTTCAATGCAGTTCTTTAGTTGTTTAGCATATTCAAGATTTTTATTTTGAAATGAACTTGAAAAATCAATCAACACGATTTTAAATATAAATTAAATTTTATTTTGTTTTGTATTGCTTTAAATCAGTGGTTCACAATCGTGGCAATATCAAAATGTGGGCTACAAATATCAAAGAACAGAAATGGAATATTAACATAATTCATAGTAAATGAATAAATTATATTACAATGCAGATTAAACTAAAATTATCGAGTTGATTTAAATATTCTTTAATCTTTATTTATACTTCACAGGCAATTGATCCCTGTTGAAATTGTTAATTCATCCGAAAGTTTTCGGTCATGGAAAATGCTAATGATATGAATCGAAATTACGATTTTTAACTCAACTATATAACTTGGTCCTAACTCAATTTAGTCGGAATTTGACAACTAAATATTCTATTCGCTTAAAAATATTTAAAAATTATTTATAATTGATTAAGGATTGGAAATTAGCATTGGTTGTTTCGTTTGAAGGGTTGGAGGGTTCGGGAGTTCGTTTAAATCTCGGTATGATGGGTTATTTTACCCTGGATCAAATCATGCACTCATGACTGCATCTAGTTTGGAAAGTCTCAAGTTGTCCGCTTCCTCTATGAAGTTATCAGTGTTTAAATTTGTTATATCTCACCGAAGGACAGTAACAGAGTAGGTGTTCTAGTGTTTCCTCATTTTCTTGACAGCCCCAAAAATGTTTACGTTTCGGAACAACAATTATAGCTTATCCAAATATTGAAGCGATCTTTTTCCACCAACTTTGCCAAAGATTTCTTTGCGTATGGTTTTTAGAGGGGAATTCCTGGTTGCCAATTCATCAGCCTTTTCTTTGCCTTCACTTGCACTATGTCTTTTGATCAAAGAACTCTTAGATCGTTGTTCTCTACTAGTGTATTTATGTTAATAAATTAATATTTATTCAACATGATTTAATCGCTTAGTGGATATAATAGCTTTATTTTTAAATATGCTTTAAAAGTTAGAGATAATTTTAAATCGGTTATTCAGATATGCCATTTTTGGATACTTCCTAATGGACAGTGTTCCCAAAGCGGAAATATTTAGAAATAAATTTAATTATACTAGAGTACGTCTAGTATAAAGAATGTCATCACCTAAAATAAGGTTGAAAACCACTGATAAAAATCCTTGATAGAAGCACAATAATAAAAAAAAAAAACAATAAAAATTTATATTTTTTTATATTTTCGAACTTGAACTCAAACTTTTAACAAGATTTAAAACAACGTGTTGACGTCATAAAATATTGCAGATGAAATGAAAAAAAAACAAAACATCCTTAAAAAACAATAATCCATAAAATTAAAAAAAAAGGTCTAATAAAATAAAATTTTATTAATAAAAAAATTTGAAAATTTGTATGCTTACCATTTTTCAATGTTGATGAATAAACAGCCGACAAGGTTCGAAAATTTATTGAATATCTGAAAAATAAAAATAAAATTTTTTTAAATTATAGAGCAATTAACATAAATTAATATATGAAATAAACTTTTCATTATTTTGTTTTATGTAAATAAACACAATTAATATGAAAAATTCTAGGGTTTGATGTGGGCTGTAGCTCACATAGAATTAATATAGTTAATAAAAAAAATTGAAAAAAATATTACAAATTTTTGTTAACCTTGTTAATATTATTTTCATGAAAATATAGTTTCTAAAATAAATATTTTGTTGTTATTTTTTTTTAAATAGCTATGAAAAGGTTTATTTTCTACAAAACTTTAAAAGCCATAAACTTAAATGGGTATTTTCCTTGTAATTGTATGGATTAAACGAATTTTCATATAACCTATATTTAAAATTTAAAGACTACCAATTAAAATACAGTGTAGTCCTTTATGTAAAATAATTTTAATTATTATTTGGAAATTATGAAGGAGTTATTTAGTTCATAAGCTGAAAAGACATTAATACTTTTTTTGCAATTAACTCATTTCAGGGAAAATATATAATAAGGAAATGTTGTTAGCTAGGACTTAAAAAGGGTTATGATAGTTGAGGCCAAAACTAAATAAAATTTGAATACTGATAATCAGAATATTTAATATCAATTTAAACATGGCATATTGGCATGATCATTAGTTTTTGACAGTCAACGTCACGTATGTTCGAAATTTGATTTTTTACTGAGACTCACGTCACACATATGGGTCACATTTTACTAGAAATATAATTAGCTACAACTTTACGTTTAATTTCTGGATCTTCACATGTAGGGGGTCTGTAAACAAGCCAATTGGTTATATGAATATTTAGTTTTTTCGAGTAAACTTACATAGAAATTTTTTTATAAATCTGTAAAATTATAAATTTATAATAAACTTAAATAATTAAATTTTGATATTTCTACTTTATTTGAAGAAATCAAACTATTTTATGTTACACATAACCCTAATCCTACTCACAACTTAAGTGAGTTTCCAAAATTAGTGAGTGGCAATCATTTTAATGTTACGATTATCGTTTTTAAAATGATACAGCTACAAAAATGTTCATATTATAAATATGGAAATTTAAAGGCATTAAAGTGGTATTTAAAGGCTTCATAAGCTTCGGGAAACAATTAATACTGTATGCTCGAAATTTTGAGAATTATTGTAATTTGAACCCAAATCATGTAATTTTAACATTTGCATGATTTTGAATTCATGCTAAAATTATGATTTTAATTAAAATCAAGATCGATTTCATTTCACAATTGAATTGAACAAAATTATTGTCAAAAATACATAAAAATTTAAAATGGCGTCAGAAGGAATTGAAAATTTGATGTTACATATTCATGTAACATCATATCGCGAAATAACCAAATTTGGTTTTATGTATTTTTGGTTTTTTATAAAATTATAATATTGAACGCTCATATACCATAGCAATAGCTATCCTTAGTATAAAACCTCTTTCTTGTTTCTACTTCAATAAATTACTCCAATAAAAATTCCACAATGCTTAAACAAATTGAATAATAAAATTGAATAATAATAATAAATATCTGGTAATACTTTAATAAATATCATTTAATTTAAACACACTTTTAATTTTTCCTTAGTTAGGCACTGGTCTGTAAAAAAATGTACCCTTAGAAATTTCTCTTTTAACTTTGTATACAAATAGTTTATACTTAAATGACGTGCTTTAAAATATCCACTTATATAGTCTATCTTTTATTCAAGTATTGATTCATTCATTCTTTTTCCACCAAAACGAAAAAAAAAACACAAACTGACATGCCATTGAAAAGGGGTTGTTATTATGGTGTGATTTTAACCACTAAACATTATCAAGTGTATTTTATATAGCGCGACGGCTACCAACTCTAATACTTTTTTGTCAAGGATATTAAAAATCGATAAATAAAAAATGTTTGCCTTTAAGTATAGGAAAATGAAACCATATACAAAAAATACACAATAATAATGAAGGCTTTGTTTTTCAAACCTTGTTGATGGCTATTGTTATATATAATTGTAAAAATCATTTTTCTGCATTATTATATATTAGTTAGGTATCTATATCTATATAGAAAGAAAGATTGCATTTTAAAATTTAATTTATGGCTTTCGTACCGGTATATATACAGTGATATTTATATATTATGATAAATTTTTGCTGACGAAGGACATTAAATATCATTATTTTTAGTACGCAAAAAAAAATGTAGATAGGAATTTTATTTTACAAGTAGTTAGAGTAACTATGAGTGTTGTTTTGGACTTGATGGTTAAAAAAAATGGATTTGACTGAAATTTTCGGGGTTCGGGAGTTTCAAAATATTGCCTTTAAAGAAAGAATAGCGTACGCAAAATTTGCATGTTCGAAGAACCATTTTTAAATAAAATTTGACACACAGATTCATACCGACTTCATCGTTCAGCCTAAATCCGATACAAGGTACGATCGGTACTTTTAGTGGGTCCATATTAGAAATTTCCCGTTTATGATGTGGATAGCGATGTTTTTTTCTCTTACTGGAAAAAGTTACATCGCAGAAGCAGATGAAATTCATGACACAGATTCGGTTCGTAATTAAACATTTGTTAAAATCAGTAGCTTGAGGTGGTCCATCGTAAAATATCTTATTAATGTTTCATATGTTCTTGAATATAATGTAATTATTATCCGTTTTCAATGAAATTTGGTTCATATATTCGTCTTGTAATCTAGTTTCCATCTATATAATTTAGGGTGAGCAAATTCAATCAAAATTCGGAAGTATATAAAATACATCATTAGTTTCTTTCAAAAAGCACTGTTTGTTACAATGGTGCAACTATTAATTATACAAGAGTGTTGGTCATAAATCACTCTTTTAACCAACCTACGAGTTATCTGCTCACCCTTGTTAGTAGCTTTTTGTTTTATAGATAAGAACTTATTATTAGGGTGATTTTTTTGTATATGTAGATAATTATTATTAAGGTAATTTAAAAGTATATTTTTTTCAAAGTCTGGCGATGTCGCAAAAAAATAAGTCACGAATGCCAGTACCACAAATTTATATATATTTAATTTAAACTTTTTTTTTGAAAAGTATAAAATTTGCAGACAATGATAGTTCTTCACGAAATGAATAAAATAATCCTTATACAGTTTTAAGGGTATGAGAAATATAGAACTGTCTAAAACACTGCAGTCATTTAGTTTAATGTAATTATAATCACTACCAAACAAAGAATAATTCAGTAAATTTATCATATTTTCATTATTTGTATTTTTTCAGCTTTAATCTATTTTTATCCTAATAAAGTCAACAAATCTAAATTATTCAATGTCAAATGTATTTTAATTTTCAAGATTTTTTAGGCCTTGTAATCATTTTTATTTATTATTCGATTTGGGAATTTATCACAATTTTATTTTAATTATTTTACATTTTTATTTTTGGCACCACCTAAATAAATATAATTTTTATGAATTTTTGCAATTTTACAATTTTCATATTGAAAACAGCCAAAACAAGTGTGAAATGAAAATTCAGGGGTAAAAAATGTGTTTTTGTAATTATACAATCTGATAAATATTAGATATATTTTAATGTTATAATTATTCGAAATATTTTCTATTTTATTGTAGGAAATATAGTGAATAATTAAATTTTAATGAATAATTAAAATTATAAATGAAGTAATTAAAATTAAAATTTTATAGAAATAATTAATAATTTCAATAAATTGTTTTTCTTCATATTTGCAATTTGTTACTAAACAAATTATGAATTTTATATTAACTCTAAATGTTTTACTTCCCAATTGTAACCGAGGTTCTGTAAAACTTTATATCACAAAACAGACGGATGCAGATGTAACGTAGTTAGACCAGCCGATCGTGATTGGTTGAGTGGTTAAATTTACGATCCAGGGTTCGCTAAATTGATAATTAAATGAAAAGTTTGTTTTTTTCTCTTCACTTTCGTTTACGTAGGGGCATCAGTTTTTGTTTTGACTAGCACTAGGGATTGATGGTCACCAGGCAGTGGGTTCATTATAATTTTTAATTAGATTTCATTGATAGTTAAAGTTGTATATTTCAGTGACCAAAATATAATTATGTAGTTGCCTCTCCAAAGTTGTTTTGACACCAATAATATTTGATCCCACCATTATACGAAATCTAAATAAGTTGGCTATGTACAATGAATTTTGTGACCTATTAAATGTTGTCTCTGAGTTGTCTACCATTTATCTAGTATTTGTATTACTGAATACTATAAACTATGTAGTTTTATTCCTCGTTTAGAGTGGTGAACCTAGCTAGTGAACCTTTCAACGATTTCATCATAAACCTTGACCAATAATTTAATTTATATACGAAAAATAAATTCGCAAACCAAATTCCTTCAAATAAAGAAATAGAGTTTATAAAAAAAATCATCGTATCCACCAGAAAATAAAATTTGATGTTCATAAAAGCGTAAAATAAATTTTTCAGTCATAAAAACTTCTGTGGTTCAATGATTGACCACCAAAAGCTAAAATTAACTTTAATTGCTGGGTGCAAAAAATAATATTTTTTTTCTTCTAATGTTTAATTGAAGTTTTTCATATTTTTTTTTTGTTTATATCTAATTTTAAATTTTATTCTTTTAGATTATTTTTAAGGTCAAAAAAAGAACCCATTTTTGATATAAAGTTACAATTAAATATTTTATAATTACTGGACCGTTTATATTTCGCAGTACAAAAAATTTGTTTTGTATTGTTTGGACTATGATTTATGGGTTAATGGTTAGGTTATTATAATAATATGACTTTTTGGGTAAATTCCTAATTAATAAATTGTGTATTAACATTGGAAATGATATAATAAAGTCAGTGTTGCAAAACAAAACAAAAAAATATAACGTTACACATTTCGTTATAAAATGAATTACTACATTTTTTTGATATTCAAATATGTAACGAAATAATTTCGAATATCGTTCTGATATCATTATTGATAAAAATCAATGTTTATTTAATAATATTGATTTTGTATGTTGATATCTACAAATTCCATACGTTATTTTTTTCAATTCTGATTGTGACGTTTTTCATAACAATTTTCCCGGAAATATTCAAAGAAAAGTTAATAAATTTGACATTCACTAGAAATAACGATGCTCCCTCCTACAGAGTTCTAATTCTTTCTGAACAATTTTCAAAACTATGTAACGAAAAAGAGAACAAATTGTTAGCGTTATCATTACGTTTTTCTTTGTTGTAACACAATTTAAATTATGAAAACGTTATGTGATATATTTTTGACAAATTACACTTTCTCAATTGGTTTAACGTTACTTTTTGAATAACGTTTTGCAATTCTGATTATAATATATTATTTTATAATAATATAAACTCTAAATTTACATATAATTACTACCAGCTTTTAAACCAATAGCTAAAATATTAACTGAATTATGAGGTATTTTTTTAATGTTCATTGTAGAGGAACGCTTCCAGTTCAAACCCATATTTCGACATGAAATGTTTACAAGCAATATGCTTCAAACTATCGAAGAACCTGAATTAACTAGTTAGGGTTAAATGAATTCAAACATTAGTGATAACATTGATTTTCTTAAATGTCAAAAATATCTTAATTTTGTAAAAATGTTTTAATTAAGAAAATGTTGTAAAGTTTTCCAAACTATAATTACAATTTCCTTAAAACAAACCCAAATTTATTTTTAATATTTTTTTCTTAAAGCCGCACTAAAACTTTTTCAATTTACCAAAAATATTTCCATTTTTTTTTTCTTGTATTTATTAAGTAAAACTGTTGCCAAAAGATTTGACCAATAAACCTCAAAATAATATTCACACTTAATAAAATATTTATCATGTCATCCTTCTGTTTACATTTTTAAGTACGTATAATATTTTCTTTTAACCTTTATATCCTTTCAAGACAGAATAAAGATAATGTAGATTAAGTAAATTTTCTGTTATTTGTGAAAGGAATTATGTACAAAAAATAAAATAAACGAAAATTTATCAAAAAAAAAAAAAAAACCATAAATTCATAAATTTTACTTTATGTATAAATTTATTCCTGAATTTATCCTCCCAAATAAAGGAAACAAAAAATTTTTAAATAAAAATCATATGGAATAAGGATGTTTAATTTAGTTTGTAAATATGTGGTTTAAATGGTCTTTGACTCCATTGGACTCTATTGGTTGGTCAAAAGTTGTAGATTTTATATATTGATAATTTTTGGCTTCGTATTGAAGATATTGTGAATTACCGGACTATTGCATTTCTGAATTATTTTCGATAGAAACTTGGCAATATAAATAAATAATTAAATGACTTAATGTTATTTAGATTCAAAATGTTGCTTTACCAATTCACAGCACCGCAATATAAGGAAAGAAAATCTTATTGAATGAGGAAATTAAAAATTCTGGATATAAACACACAGTTTTAGAAAATGATAAGAAAAACAATGTAGAAATAATTAAATGTAATGGAAATTCACTATATAAAAATCAATTATTTTCTTAAACTACTTTTTCTACCGCAATGTTTCTTTTAATTACTTAATTTATAAAGTTTTCATTCAAATATTCATTGAAGTTTTTATACCATCCATAAAACATGACCTATAAATTTTTTTTATATATTACTATTTTATTTTTATATATCCTTTATGACTGAAGTATCCTAGAAACTTTTCAGGTTAATTACAAATATGTTTTTCACCTACAAGTAAAATATCGATAAGCAAATGTGCATCTGAAGTAGAATGCAGTAATTTCATATCAATGGGGTGTTTTTTTTTTTTATGATGAGCTTTAAACATGAAATTTTAGACATTGAATTAAAAAGTTTAATGCCAACTACAGGACGAAATGCATAAAATAAAGATTTTGCTACTTGGAATTATCGGACGATTACATTTCTGAATTAGTTTTACTAGATTTCCGCATATAATTTTACATATAAATCAATTTCACTATGACCGTGTAAGAGGAATTTTAATTATTGTTTAGCAAAACCTTCGGAATTAAAATTGTGACTGACTTTTATTTTATTTCACTTCAAACTTTTCATTTTTGTGCATTTAATAACAAAAAACCACTTTCGGACGTAAAGTAGCACTTAACTACAAATTACGTTTTTATCACTTCTGGACTACCTACTTCTAAAAAGTTTATGGTTTACCAACAAATTTAAATCGATATTTAGAAACAGAAATAACATCGATACTCACAAACGAAATTGAATTTGTGTCATGTGCCAAAACATGCTAATAACAAATTAATATGCTAATAATTTGTTTAATTTTTATAATAAATTTATCCTCAAATATCAAAAATCCTTTATTTTTTAGTTTCTATATTTCTGTAAAACTTTATGTCCTTTATTTAATCCATAACTCAAAATATAATTAATATTTGATTGTAAAAATCGATTCAAATAATATTTAATTTATTTATTTTTATTTTAAATATCAATTTGGGCTTAATTGATATTTTAATGACAATAAATTCCCAATCAGCAAACAAAAAAATTAAATTGATTTTGAATTTTGTTTTAGAATCCTTTTTAATTGAATATTTTAATAATCAAATAATTTTTTTTGTAAGGTATTTTTATCGGCACCATGATTTAACGCCTCAGAAATTAAGGCTAGGCTTTATTTTACTTAAGAAAGTGAAAAAATGCCATAATTGCGGCGCTGTCCTAAGCGGAACAGCCTAAGCGAGCAAAGTATAGGTGCGCGGTGCGCCTAAGTAACAAAAACTCGATACGTAGGCGAAATACCAATTTTTTTTCTAAGTTGATATTCTATGGCATTGTTACCCACCCTATAGAATCATTTTCACCCTAATTCCCGTGGCATTAATTCATTGTGCCATCTTTTTCTGATGAATTATTAATAAAATATCAATTTTGATTGTTGAAAGTAGGTCGCTATAGAAAAATTCTGTAATTGTGTATTGAAATTTGATTAAATTTCTGTACCATATTTTTTTAAAAACATTTTAATGACTTTTTATATTACCTAATATTCAAAAAATGATATTCGAATGTCAAATGTTATCAAAATAATTAAATTGAAATTAGTATATTTAATAATTGGTATAAAACAATTTTTTTTTATTTTTTGAAATTAAAACTTTTATAATCTTTTTAGAACAGCATAATTTGAAGAAATATGTTGTTTTTTTTTGGGTAGATTTAATTAATTAAGCAATAATAATAAAGTTATAAAAATAAAATAAAAAAAAAAATACATTTCATATTAGTCTTCGAAAGATTATAAAAGTTTTAATAATTCCACAACAAAATTTAATTTCTATAATTAACAACTTTTATCGCTGTTAATTAGCTTGTATAGTTGAAATAAAACTTCAGTTAAATATTTTTATAGAAGCCTGTGAATATCAGTTTTAAAAACCTTTAAAAATTTAATTTTGGTAAATTATTAGTTAATTTTTATATATTCTTTTCGTTATTTCTTACAGTGTAATGAAAAGTTAGAATTTATTTGAAAAAGTCCAATAACACAGATTTTAATTTCAATGGAACAAATCGAAGGATACAAGTGCCATATTGTTAACGCTGGCATTTACATAAAATATTGAGGGGATAAACTACGAATACTAGCATATTTAGAAAAGATAATACCATCAGTAAGATTTATTATGCAGGCTGTATTCGAAAGAGTGAGATCTGAGATTGTCATTATTTAAAAAAATATTTTGTTAATTAAATACATACTACATTCAATTATTGAGTTACTAAAATTTGATATAATTATTATTATTATTTCATAATTAGTTCGTTAGTTAGAAAAGGGGTAATACCTAATACTAAGCCACTGATTGACATATAGATATCCCAACTATTTAGTTCTTCTCAAGTTGATTATTTTTTCCTCCAAGCTATCAAATTCATAATTCTCAACCTCCTTTAGTTTGCTTATGCTTAGACTAAGACAATCACATAAAAAATGACTTATTCCTCTACCTCTTGATATCCTCGTCATTGATCCATGGTTGGGAAACCATTTGTCATATCACCATCTTATTAAATGATAAAAACTCAAATATTAAAAATGAACCTCTTAATTTTGAATTTCAACATTTTGTTTAACAGCATGAGTAGTGAAAGTCATGGTCATAGTATACACAAAAGTGTCAGTTAAAATATAATTATATTTTTGAAATTATAATAGATAATATTTAATAGAATATTTAAATCGGTAATATTTAAATAGAATATTTAAATATTATCTATTCCTTGGTTAAAGTAACGAGTCCCGAGCAATATGACGACGGATCAATTGTCGCGTTAGCACAGTTTTGCTACTTTTATGTGTTCTACTGTTCTACACATTTTAGTTGGATGACTGATTACCTATAGAGTTTTCCTGTGTTGTGTACAGATTAAGTGTACTTGTGCTATTATTTCTTTCTCAATTTATTCTCCGCAATCCCATGTTTGGCCGCATGATCACCAATTGGTAGTGTTACGTGTTACAATTTAAAAATTGATTGATTCAGTCATAAAATACAACTACAACTGCTATAGAAAAGTAAGATAATTTTATTGCCATACTAAAATTCGAACAATAATTAAATAAAAACAGACTTTATTTTATATTTATTAATTGAACTAATTATTAGAAAACATTTTCTATTCACGATAATAATTTAAATAGTAATTCAAAAAGTTGAAAAAATTATTTTCAAAATACAATTTTCTTCTTTGAAAAAATATATTTACTAGAAAACTTACGACACTTAAACAACAACTATCGATACTAAACTTTAGAATTAATGTATAAACTTATAATCATATAAATGCAATAAATTAAGTTAGCAAAACTAGTAAAACTAACAAAGTAGAAACGTGATCTTAGAAATTTATATAGCATATAAAATAAATCTACTCAACTGAATCGCTGAATGTGAGGAGTTTGTTTGCTATTAAGTCCAATCTTAGAGTATGGAAAATATAATGAATAATTTATGGCATATCTTTTTGTAGGGGGAAGAAAGACATTTCACCTCTCAATTAATATTTTGTGGCTGAATCTTGTAATAACACTCTAATGACAGCACAGCTTTTACATACAATATTTAACTATAGCTTCTCCTGTTATTATATACCCCATGTCCTAAGAGTTCAATATGCTGGTAAAGATAAGTTTTTCAGCTTAAGAGGCTCAAATGACAATGAAAAGTTAAAAAAAAAAATTATATTTAGCATAAAAAATCAAAAAAATTTAATGATTAATAATGTTCAGAAGATTATTTCACTTGAACTTTATTATAAAGAGTTTTGAGGCGCAGATACGTCTATTATTTTTAGAGATTTTTATCAGCAACTTTTACTTCATCAAAATTTTGACATATCAATCGTAATTTTAAATTTACTTCAACAGAATTTTGTCATTTATCATAATCTTATTAAAAATGACTAATAATAAGTCGTATCAGCACCACAAAACTTTTCATAATCAATTCCAGGCTAAATAATTTTATATGGTAATCTTGTCTAATATGAAGGCTGAAGAAGCATTTAAAAATTATAAATTAGAAGTGATTAAATTATATAAAATATAAGTAATCAACTTTTGGTATGGCAACAAAATTCTCTGATTTATGATATCAACAAATTTAGACTGACAATTTAAATTTTTTAAGCTAATTTTTATATTTTTATTTCCGGTTTTATCTCCTCACTCTCTGCCATTTCCAATTTAAATGTCACGTAAAATTTAACACTACATTATTGTAACATGTGTCAGGTTTCAGGTAATAATTTCTGGTATGTTTACACAATAAAAATAAAGAAAAATTTATATGACAATTTCAATTTGAAAATATTATTTATAGAATTTCGTAAACCAGAAAAAAAATGTATCTTACCAGGCCTATTTACATTCTTATATACTTATGTAAAACTTAATTAATACTTTTATAAAAAATATGTTTTTAATATAGAAGAAAATAACTTCAGTATATAAAGATAACCTTGTGTACCTGTAAATAAAAAATAAAATTTATTTATGGATTTACTTCCATATTGGTAGATAGATTATTAAGATACTTTATAAACTTGCAGTGAATTTGAAATTACTATTTAATATGAAACTTTCAAGTTCCTGAATACAAAACTTCAATTAAAGTTTGTATGTTAAATTTATACAAAAATTTTGAAAAATTACTGACACATTTGCATAAATATTTATTGTAAAATATGTTACAAGTTTATATAAATATTGATAAATAATTTAATAAATTTTGTAAAATGAGATTAATTCTAAAAAAGATTAATTCTAACACGAAAGTTTCCATTTATTATTTAATATAGTTTTATATTTTTATATTTATGTAATTTTATTAAGTGTCGACAATTTGAATCACTTGCAAGTATAAATATTTATAAACAAAAGTCAAAACTTTCAATCATACGACAGATTAAATGCATCCACTATGGCTCAATAATATTGAATGTTTTACGTCATATTCTTAAGCGTTTGCAGGTGGCTCTAAACTTTTATGACTTATAAAAAATGATAGGGACATAAATTATATGCAGAATAATTTAAACTGTCTAGTCATTTGGGCGGATAATAATAGTTTAATGCTCAATATGTTTTCCAGAAAACGAATTCCAACAATTTTTTTTATAAATTGGTATTAATTATCTTGGAATTGGAAGGAGTGTAATATTAAATCTTGCTGACTTGCTGTAGGTTATGACTCTAAAACGTCTTTTAATGATAAATGTACACTATACTATGACTGCAAATAAAATGTTACCAATCGTCTGGCTGGATTTGATATAGGGCCATTGCAGAGGAAGAAGAAAATATCTACTAAATATTTCAATGATTCATATTAATTTAAAACGTTGTATTTTTCAGTTGTTTGTCCAGTCTAATCAGTTCATGTTGCAGTTGCAAGATTGGATGGAATAGAAAAAATATTACCATAATTGTGTTAACACGGTAACGTCTCACCCTACCGATTTAGGTGCTTTGTCGCTACATAAATAATTAAATTATTTTGTGTATAAATGTTATTTGAGATGTTATTAGTGTAAAGACATACATTTAGGTAATGTCTAGTAATTTATATAGACCCTTTAGCTTATGGATAAAAATTGTTTATGCCTCCCATCACAGAACAAGCTATGGCCGACATGAGCTTATTACAAATCAATACTTTTGATTCAATTTATGGTGCAATATTGACCAGGAACAAAATTATGCTACTAATGGTTCATAAAATTTGATAATGCTTAAATTATTCATGAAGTTTACAATGCTTTTATTATGTTTGTGAGTTTGTTTGTTCGAGCTTGATTGTTAAGCTTATGTTTATGTACATTCTTGAGCCAGCTTAGATATTGCTGTAAAGGAAATCACCTGCGTTCATAGCAGATTATTCAGTGTTTTCCGACAACATCAATATAATAATATACTATTTAAGTCAAACTCATTAAAATCAGGCTATAATTTTCACAAAATCTCTTCCTTATAGTAAAACTATATTTGAAGTTAACTTTTACAATTACAAAGTCCAATTATAACGAGCAAATATGAAACAAATATTTACAATCTTTGACTATATAATTAATATTTTTTTTATTTCAAATACTTTGTTTTATTTTAGTTGATTATTAAAATTAAATTATTTCACCTTGCACTTGAATTATATACACTTTTTTATTAATTTAATAAATTTTCACCTTGATATAAAAATAATTAACTAAATGAAATAAAATACTTAATTCAAATGTAATTCAAATTATTTTACTGTCATAAAAGTTTTAACGAGTTCAAATTGGTTAGTTTTGAAATTATGAATTTTTATTTTCATAATTATACGCTTTGTATAGTTAATAATAATTAAAATTGATTACTTTAATAATAATTAATTAATTATTTTGATTTATAACTAAAGAAATAAAATTTTACAAAATTGTGGTAGGTTAGTTAATTGTAATAATTAAATTTCTAAAAATCAAAGGTCAAAGCTGTTGATAATTTCAATTTTGTATCAATTCAAATTATCGATGGTTAGAATACCGATACATTATTAAGCACCTCTAAACCTTATATTTTTTTTGGAGTAAACAACAAAATGCTAATGACTCGAATGTAAACCAATATTGGTATACTGGCCAGATTCTACTAAGGAAACACGTGGCGATATTAGGGCTCACGCAAATATGAAGAAAATGACGAATACTTGTAATATCCTTGCCACTGTCCTTTCGTGTTTTGTAGAAGATATTGAAAATATAACAATTAAAATATTGTATTCCTGTTAATATGAAAATTGCCAAAGATTCCAAGCAATTGGAAATCTTAAATTAATAATTTTAAAACAGTGACCATTCAATTCACATTGCACTACAGCGTATATCGTCCAGTAGCGTATTTAAGGCTCCATTACGGTAGTGTCGGATAAAATATAATTATTATTTCTAAATTTTACTAATTATATTCAAAATTATTATTAATTCAATCAAATTTTGCATATTTAATATTGAAATTGAATCAATTTCAGAGTAACTCAAAGAAATTATTTTCATCTGACAAGACCTACAAGCTGTGAAAATTGAAAATATTGAGAAGTATGAAAATACGTCATCATCCCTCCGGTTTTAACATCGTATGTAAAATTAGACATTTTTATATTCGTAAGTAATTGAATTAATGAATAAAAATTACCTATAATTTCCCGCCAGAACTTAACATATTTTTATGCAAATAATTTTGCTATTAAAATATTATTTATAATTATGATTTAGGAAATAAAAGCCGTACAAAATGTTTGCTAAAATATAAGAAATTTTTTGATTATTATTCAATTATGTTTTATAAGAATAAATTCTTTTATTTTTAATATTAATAAATATTTTATTTCTTAATATTTAGTCTGTGAAACTTTTTCAATTCTTTTATGATTCTAAGATTATTTTTAATTTCATGAAAATATAAAACTTTATTAGGAATTATGCCAAAATACTATAAAAAACATCCTTTAAACATAAAGAAATTGTAAAGAAATATAAAACTTTTGCGTTAATCAATATTAGAAATGAAAGTATTTTGGAATAAAATAAAAAGTTTTTCAATATTATTTATGATTCTAAAATGTTCTAATAAAGTTAGACCAAGATTTGTTTCTTTGACGAATATTAATTTTTGAACATTTCTTAATTTCTGCTTCGATTACTTCTATGAATTTTCTCTACACCATCGAAGCAGATATTGAGAAATTTTCAAAAATTAATTCTAGATTTAAAAACTGCTAAAAAATTTATGTTTTTTTTTAATGTTGGATTTTATGTTGAAAATCAATATAAACTACCATTTAGTACTACAGAACTGTCAAAATAAATTCTTTTAAAAATTTGTATTTTTGCAATACTAATTCCTCATTTTGATTTATCGCACCGAAGCTTATTTTGTATATAATCATCTTTTCAACCATTCAAAAATAAATAGGTTAAATGAAATTTTTGAATAATCTGTCAAAAATGACAATATTAATTTTAGCACTTTAGAAAATCTAAAATCTGAATTTTTAAGAATTAAAAGTATTAATTTTAATTTTATTAATTTTATGTAAAATTGAGTTATTAAAGGTCGTGTTAACAACAGTCCCATTTTCCTGACAAACAATTGTAGACGCTCACTATTAAAACCTGTTGGACATTAAATGTAATGTACTCGATGTTTCGAAGCCCTAAAACTGTACAACAATATCAAAAATACTGACAGTACTGTCAGCTTTAAAGTTTAAATTATGGTATATCAATTAGGCTTATATAGAAGAAGTTAAAAAAAATTCTTACTGTTTTTCGGCAAATTCCATTCTATATTTATACAAAATTTTGCATAATAACAAATCTAAAAAAAATAATTCCAGCAATTCGTTATTTTTGTGACATATAGTAGAAATTTATTTCATTTAACTTTGGTATTTCAATTATTTCTATATACGTTATTTTCTTTCAGGACATTTTGTGAAAGTATATAATTTTGAAACAGAAAATGAAATATGAAACTTTAAATATAAAATTCTGAAAAAATTTCATTCTAAACAACAAATCTGTAAAATGAAATTTGTACAACAAACTGGAAAAATATAATAACAAAAATGTCTTACAGGCATTTAAAATTCAACGAATTATTTATAATATTTTTAATTAAATTTCATTTTGATTGTAATTATATACTTTTTGAATAATTTTCAAATAATGTTTAACTTTACAAAATGGCTACAATATTTACTCACTTTGTGAAACTAAGACTACAAATTATATAATTTTAATTTTTATTTCTAATTATGTTTATAATTGTATATATAAAATTTAATTAAAGATTTTGCAATTTTTAATAATTAATATTTTCAATTTCATTTCTATGTAATTATATAACAAAAATTTTATAAAATGATTTAAATATCATTTAATTTAATGAAATTCTATTATATAAACAAAATTGGACAGACTTTGACTTTGATGGAACGTTAAAATTTTTACAAAATTCCCATAATAATTAATAAACTTCTTTTTAACGACATTAAACGCTTATAGCTGCTGTATACAAGTCTATATATTTATAAGCTCCAGTAGAGCTTCAAAAAGCATAATAAAAATATAACTTATTTTAAACTTGACCTTCACTTGTTTTTTTTTTTTTTTAGAATCAATAAAAAAATAATTTGCTAATAAAATTTATAAAATGTCGTTCTCATTACCATAAATAAAAATTATATTATAAATTTAAATTTTTTGTATACCGAATATTTATTTGAATATATTATAATTTATTATAAGTAAAATAATTTAAAATATCGCAAATTGTACAAACTTTTGCAAAAAAATTCAAGGTTATAACAAGAAGATTGACTTGATCTTTGACTTCGTGCAAAATTCTATTAATTAAAATGTCTTAGATTTTGAAATATCAAGGCTGATGAATACATTATTTTACACACATTGGCCTGACGAAGTTCTTTCTGTATATTTCATATTAGAACAAAATTAAATTTCAATATAGACATACAAAAAATTAAATTGAAAATTGAGACTTTAAATATTTCAGTGTCCACTACAAACATTAACGCTCTTCTAATATATAAAAATACTAAAAAGGTTCATTTACTAAGAATTTGATAAAGACATCTATCGGCCATATTGATAATTCAACTTAACTGGCCAAATGAATACGGGAAACTATCAATTGCCATTATAGCAGCGTATAATATAATCAATGTGACACATGAAAACAATATCCTCAGTGTCGCCAAACCAAAATATGATGACCGCGACTCTCTAAGAAGAAATCAGAATTCATTATGTCCATGAAAAGAACTATTTGTTACTGGTCCCCGTAAACACGGCTCGTATCATGGATAGGTTATTCCCTACTGAGTTGGGATGAAGCTATAGAACCCACACTGGAGCATCTAGTGTGTAACTGCAATAAACTTACGGACGTCAGGCACCAATACTTAGGATGTGACATACTCGATAGTTGAAAGGCCATTTCAACACTCCAGTTGTTGCGAATTGCTCACTTCACAAGTGTAAACAGAACTTTTGACAGGATAAGTGCTTAGTTTTTTATAAACTGAAATATGTAACCTAATGGATGCATCAAGACGATCTCTTCTATACAAGACTTTAATATTTTTCCATTCATTTATTTACAATATACATTTTATATTGTCGTCACGATTCAGTCAAATGTTATAAAGCTACTATAAAATGAATAAATTGACATAAATTTATATGGTGATAATATAATTATACATAAAATCTATGCCAAAACCAAATTGTAAAAAATAAAAATAAAAAAAAAAAATTTAATTAAGGGCACCATTTTATTGTGCAATCGATTACAAAATTCAATTAAATTCAAAGAGAAATGATGCGACATTGACAGGTTTATAAATGTTTCAATAAAAGTATAAATAAAAAAATGTTTAGTTGTCAAGTTTTATTGATAAATTTGACATTTTAACCTCTGATTTATAAACTGGCAGATCAATTTTTTATATATGTATATTTAGTTTTGTAATAATTTAATTGGAAATAAATTTTGTAACATTTGTAAAAAAATATTTTATAGTTTCAATTGGTAAAATATCATTTTACAAAGTTGTAAATGAATTTAATGGTAACAATTTTAGTAAATTGCTATTTAAAAGAATTTTTAGAATTATATGATACAATTCGGAAATTAATCGATTTATGATATAAGATATTTTGTTAATTTGGATTTACGGACAGTGCAATACAACTTTACTATATTTAATTCAAACTATTATTCGATCATGCGAGTAGGTTCAAAAATAATTGAATAATTAAATCAAGGAAAAATCAGGTATATAAGCAAGAAAACGTTTTGAATTGAACCAATAACCTAAACGCTAGTTCTGTGCTAGGTATATTTTTAAAATTTTGGATAAAATCACAAATCCAAAACTCCGCAATTACAGATATGATAAATTATTGATACCAAACCATATACAGGTAAAAAAGCACTCCAGCTTCTTATAATTTACAGTGTAAATATAGAAATTTATGTGGAAAATAAGAGAATGCGAAGATGAAAACGCAGTTTCTACACCTTGAGAATAACTTCAATCAGAACAAGGGTCAAAAAGTTATCAGAGATTTCTTATTTCCATACGGTCCTTTTTAAAAGTTCCTGGGTTGTGGTCAGGAATTTTATTTCAAGATTACTTTATAACAAGGAAAAATTCAAATAACTCCCCAAGATTTTATCAACTTTTATCTCATTTGTAGTTCTATTCTTTTCAATCAATATTTTATCAATAAAAAAAATTATAGAAAGTAATATGCAAAAATGTTATCACCTCAAAAATTCATCATTTAACAATTTTTTTTATCGATTTTCATATCGGAAATATTTATATCGAATCGAAACTATTTAATATATAAAATATTTTGTTCCGATATTAAAGTTATTTAATATTTGCCCTGCAACAAATTTATTTCGAAGAAAAATTTCTAAATATTTTGTATATAAAGCAAAATTTTCTTTACATTTTGATGGCATAAAAATTCTAGTCAATCTTTCGTGAATTTATTCTGTAACCTTCTCTTAGTTATTTGAAATATTTCATTTATTTTGCTTTATATTGCTGACATAAAAAAAAAATATTTCATTAAAATATCGTAGAACACCTTAAAAAAATTTTTATTATAAATTTGGAAATTCTGAAAGACATCATATTTGGATGTCTCCATCATATCAATTGTTATTAACATTATATTGACATATCCCTTATAAAAATATGTAATGAATGTTGGTAGCATATTTTTGAGAATTTACAAAAAAAAAAGTTTGATTTAAGACGAGTTAATATTGAAATTTATATTGAATTTCATAACCTTAAGTAAAAAAGGATAATTCAATGAGAAGTGACTGATTCGATACCCAAAACAAATTGAAAATTTCCATTTTTATTAGCATACAATTTGACAAATATGACATACAAAAAATATTTGATCACACTTTCTATTCTTCCGAATAAATTTTCAATATTTTCCATGTCTATGCCATTGATTATCGTGTAACCATAATTGTCTAATTGTCATCACATCATCGTACACTGTAATTTCAATTAGACCAGCATCATTAAGGCTGTAGAATTGAAAGGCTTCTCCTACCGTGATCGAATAGATCAATAGTGTGATGATTAGTCTACTTTTCCAGTATGTATAATCGATCAAAGCTATCGAAGAAACTTAGTAACAATTTCTGTGGCCCTAATTATTTGATGGCTAAAAAATTAATACGATTATTAATAGAATCAGAAAAAACGACACCAACTTTAAGTAGATGTTATTGATGTAGACAAATCTCTCTTGGATTATCAGTGCCTCGTATACGAAAGTTTAATTTGTATACATATCCGACACCGCTTAACTTGATCAATTTGAATAAAAAAATCCATAACAAATTCTTTATATTTCTTGATATCAATTTTTAAAGTTTGAGCACTCAATTTTGCCAGATATGAAATGGTTTTTAATTTAAATAGCTCAATGGAACATCGTTTATAGAATAAATTTATGTATTTTTTAAATATAAATTAAAGCACACAAAATAGTATTCACGTGTAATGGAATCTTCGATTTAATTAGAAACCATTAGCTAAATGAATCCATAAAGAATAATGTAGACCACTTGGACAATTTGTTCAGTCTCTATGTACCCAACAACACACATCACGTGGCAATTGATTAAGCCAACCACTTTTGCAACAAAACTTGAAGATTTATGCCCATTCATTCTTCTAATTCAAAGTTTAGTTAAAATATGATTCGACAGGGACACTGTAAAATAATTTCAGCACCATAAAATAATATTTTATTTACCAAAAATATTTCAAAATTATTTCTTATAAAAGCATCCCTATAAGTTTCTCTATTCCAACTGACATAACAAATAACAAATTGACCTCGTACTCGTACTCTATATCTAAAAAAATAAGTTTATTTTATAATGACAGGAAACGAAAGGTTTGTTTTTTTTGTTATATCGGGGAGTTAATTTTGACGATTCCAATTAATTCAATGATTTCAAATTTTTTACTGTACAAAAATTTAATAAATCGTGAAGAAAATAAATAAAAGTTTCACTTAAAAAAAAACAGCAATCGAAATAATGATTCACTAGAAAGAAACCCATTATAAAAATTGGTTATATTTATTGAATCAAATTAAGATTTCATATTTGAATGTTTTTTTTTTTTTTTAATATTTATTTTTAGTCCAATTAAATTGAATCAAATTCATTAAATTAAATTACCGAAATTATTTTGTCCTGTATTATCTTCTATTTTGTATATACATATAAAATTTCTTAGAAATAATAATTTTCAATGTGAAACCTTTTTTAATAACGAAGCTATTATTTTAGTACAAATTGTTTATGAAAATATAAATTTTTTATAGGAGTTGTTAGAGAGGTAATAAAGAAGCATGTAATAAAGAAGGTCTTATTAACATGATGACAAAAAATTTGTATCTTTCTCATCACAGTAAAATGTAATTTTACAATAAAAATTATCATAAAATTTATATAGAAATTACAAGTAAACCTTATAATCTAATGTAGAAATGAATTGATCCTAAGTGTATAAAAGTTATTTATGGTTTTCGTAAAGAAGTAGCTACCGAGATTGAGAAATTAGAATTTTCAAAAAATAAGGAAAATATTGACAAATTTTCAAATACAAAAATTTAAATTTAAATAATGGGGGTAATGAAGGCCGCTTCCTAGTGGTGCCCTCTGGGTTACGCTAAATGGTCTTCACAAAAGACGAATGACAAAGAAAGATCGAATGTATACAAAGGCATTCAACCAAACAAAGTTATCAGACCTAATACGGAATGAAGAACATCTATTAACCTGTAAGGGGTTTGGAAGAAGCTATAGAATATTAAACGACATACCAAGATCTCGAGGATAAATACTTTAGGACAAATTCCTGTCATTTGAAAACAACAAAAAGAGATTTAAATATTTGAAATATATATTTACATACTTAAGTATTTTGATTGGCAAGTTGCATAGTATTAAATCAAGTGGTGAATTAGGGTTAAAGGTTCGATTTTAGGCAGAAATATCAGAGACGTAAAAGCATTATGTGAAATCCAACTCGGTTATATTTATTAAAGTGTAATACAAAAATAAATTGATAAAGATAAAAAAGTAGTTATAAAATATTCACACAGGATAGACATTACTTAACCCCATTTTCAACACACTCGGTAACTTGCTTATAGAATGTTACCTAAAATACCAACTCGGTCACATGAACATAAATATGATAATATTAATGGACACAAATACAACATTTAACACAATTATTATAAGCTTTACTTGAAAAGATTCTATATGCTTATAAAGTTGTACAAGTTGAAAAAAAACACGTGTACACTTTCATTTCCTATATCTGATATATGTATATAGAAATATAAATACCGGCTTGCCGATTATAAAAATTGTAAACAATTAGATCTAGGTCCAGCTCACCAGTATTCCTCTATCATCAAAACTACAAAATCATTAATCATATTTGCACTATTTTGTAACATTGTAAACAATTTTATGAAACTAAATGGAAATTTGAAATGTTGCAACGTCGCCAAATTATAAATAATTATTAAATATTATTATATATAATAAAAGTAATATTATTTATAATTTTTATGATATCTATTTCTGGATAATAACATATTAAAGTGTTATTTTTTATGTTTATATTAACTATTTAAACAAGGGCGTCAAAAGGGCATTTCTTGTACATATAATTAAATCTTATAAATATAGACCCATAATTAAAATGTTACTTTAAATTACAATTAGTTATGATATCGAAAGATTTATGAATATATTATTTATTTAATCACAATTTTTTATTCGTAATTTGTTATTAATTTATCACCGATAATTTCATTAAAACTAAATAATTTAATGTGTCAGAATATCAGTTAATTATAGAAGAAATTATATATAATTATGAAAAAAAAATCGTTTTATTATAGGGAAATAGACAATTATTTAATAATTAATTGTGAAATTTATTATTGAATTTTAAAATATTTTATTATTTCTTACACAATTTCATAAATATTCAAGTTTCTGAAGAAGTTTTTGTAGTAACTCACCTGAAAGTAATTTAAAGAAAATATTTAATAATTAATTTTAAAATTTAATAAGAATAATTATAATTTTGTATAATCAGTAATTGTTATATATTTCATAAATTTAACTGAAAAATCGATTAAATTCTTAATATTAGTTCTACTTATTAAAATTATGCTATATATAAAAATAGCATGAGAACTAAAATGTAAAAATCATAAAAAGAATTTAATTAAGAAATAAAAAATGATTTATGTTCAGAAAGTCAAGCTGTTCCAGAGTTTAATTATATAATTATTCGTGATGTTTTAAGATTTTTCATAGTTTTTGTAAACAGTCAGATCAATAAACTTAATGTTGAAGGAAATGGAAAATGAATACATATACAAATAATTTCTTAAAGTATTATCAAGTTAGTTATTCGACTAGTAAATAATTATTTAAATAGTTGGTTATTCTACTAGTTAAATAGAACTTTGTTGAAATGGTAGAATTTTTTACTAAGTACATAGTCCATTATAATAAATTAATAGTTCAACAGAATACAAAGAAATAACTCGGTCTTGGGTACAGTGCAGAAGATGTTCGGGTACAATGAAGAATTCTTTGAAACATTTTTTTGGCACTGTTATTATCAGTGCAAAATATAAAACTGTGGCAACTAAGATATTATTTTCTGTACAAGCGTTTAAAAGCCAGGTAGCATGCAATCAGCTAGAAAGATGTCATACAAATGATTCGGCGTAATTATGTAAATTTAAAAGAAATTAGTCTTCAAACAGAACTGTATACAACATTGCTTTTATCAGCTACGAGTGATATGATTCTAGAATCAATAAATCCCGATTTCATAGTGAGAAGTTAATTTTAGGTTTTTCCTAATAACCTTTTACTAATAACTTTTAAAATCTATGTAAATATATTTTCTATTTTTGAATAGGAAGGTAAACTAAAACCGAGAAGTGAAGCTTAAACTTTACTCTAGTCTTCAAAGCTTCAGTTAAACCTCACTTTAAGTAAGGGTTATCTTTAATCGTGCACTGATAAATAGAAACTATGTTAAACTAAGGCTTACGCCTTAACTGTAATATCGGGCATAGAACTTTTATAATTTTATATTATACAATTTTATTAAAATTTAATGATTGCATTATCAATAATTGTTTTATAATTATCATACATTTTGCAGCTCCAAACAAAAGTTAAAATATGTTAAATATTTAATAGCCAAAAAGTGACAGACACTACAGAAATTAATTTTAATCATTTAACCCAAACAATTTTAATATTAATTATTCGATTTTTGGTTGTCAACCAAAAACAATTAAAAACAAATTGTTTTTATATTTTTTAAAATTTATTAATGAACGAATTCTGCACAACAAAATAAAAACGAAGCTGTCACCATAGACAAAAAAAAATAACACTGCAATTTAAAATATGTTGAACTTTCAATTTTCCTGAATTATGGAGATAATAGAAGAAAAATAAATATAAAATTAATTTTCCAAAGTTTTATTTGTTAATCTGCGGTGCTGTTTTTATGTAGTCATACAACCCCAGATGTCATGAACAAAAAATATTAAAAATGCTTGTAAATTATATTATGATTTTATGAGTTTATAAAGCATAAAAATAAAAAAAAATAAATATTTAATTTTTCTGAAGCCGAAGCTGTTAAAATTGTGGTTGCAATTGCAAAAATTAATAATTATGATTTTATATAAATTATTTTTTGGTTTTGCATCAGTTCATCATAATTTAATATCCTACCAAAAAAAAACACATTTAAAATCTTTTAATAAAATAATTGAAATTTAAATAAATGAACTTTATATTTTGTCGTACTGGTAAATTCCATTTAATCAATGAAATTCTTTTAAATAAATAATTCTACTATGATGAAATAATGAAATTCTAATAGTGTTTTTTAATTAATTTCAATTTTTTATTTTTATTTGGTTGATCATTAAATATTGATTAATATTTCGTATTGCCCAATATTATTGACCATTTTAATAATAGTATTTGATCAAATATATTGAAGACATCAGAATTATTTGACATTTTTATTGTAGATGTATACCAATATTGAGTGAAATTATAGTTTAGTTTTATTATCGTTTATTGATCAATATTTTGTTTAGTGTCATTTATTAGCTTTACCATTTATGGTGACCTTTTATAGAAAGTTACATTATTATTACCATTTTATAATTACCAGCATGATAAATACATTAACTAAGCAAGAGTTTTCACTTTTATTAAGTTCAATAGAAGACTACTTCGTAGCTGTAATTGTAGTATGGTATATTGTGATCTGTGATGTATTAGGTCGCGAATTAAACACCATACCGAGATATGAAAGTTACTCTAAGTCCTTTAAATGAGTATCAGTTTAATAAAATTTGCAATATGTAATTTTGATTTTAAAATTGAAATAAATTCTATTGCAATTAAATGTTTCTTCACTATAATGAAAATTACAATAAAGTGTCATGATGCCAAGGCCCGCTGTAATGCCATTGCATAGAAAATATTCAATAATCTAAAATGAATAATGAATAATCTAAAAATTGATCGTTTTCACCCTGTTGCAATTATTGTAAATTAAAGTACGTATTTAGTAATATCGATTATTTACTAGAGGCCCCATTCATTTAGACTGAGTTTATATTCTTGGTAATTGCAAAAATATTTTAAATTCTATTTTAAATTTAAATATCTCATGGGCAATAAAAAAATACTCAATTTTAATTACACAAATAAACAATTTAGTTAAAAACATTCTAATTATTTTCATTTCAACTTAAAAAATCAATCTCTGTCTATGTCCAGTGTAGAGACTACAAAGAACTTTCTCCAAATTAGCTGCAAATGAAATCATCATTTTCTTTCATGACTTTTTAAATTATAATAACGTTCTGTCGATTTCGTATGAATAATTTAATATGAGGTTTTCAACAAACCCTTAAATATGTATATTTCGCAAATTGAATATAAATTTATTGTGTATTCAAGTAAATTTAATTTTTATTTGTATTTTTATATTTATTTACTTATCCATAAATTATAGAGTGTCAAACCAAAATTGTTTGGCTTATTGGTAATTATTTTTTTTTGTTGGTAAAAGCTATAAATATTTTCAGTTTTATGTATAAAATGTCAACGTCTAATATGGAAAATTCACTGTGAGTTGTTTATGTTTTTTTTTTGGTTAAAATTTTTGTTTTCCATCACCAAGAATTTTTTTTTATTATTGTTGCTTCGAAGAGCGTAAAATTGATTTAAAAAAAAAATACAGAAGTAAAAAACAATTTTTTATTCTGATATTTTGAATCAAAATAAAAAGAACCAAGAAACAGAGACCGAAAAAAATAAAACAATTATTCTGAATCAAAGTTAGTCATTATTATTGTTTAGCCAAGTAGAGAATTTTGCTTTTATGATGATTCATTTATACAATGCAGAATGATTTCACAAAACTTTGAATTTATTTCTATGGACTATAATTTTTTTTGTTGTTATATTATTTTCCGATATGGAAGGAAACCTGGGAAACACAATTAATGGTTAATTTTACCGAAAATAATTTTATGTACTCATTGGTCATAGTTTTAGTACTGAATAATGTAGAATGATCTAGAATATTAGCATCAGGCACAGAAAATTGATTCTTGTAAAATAAATTTCCAAAAAATAAAATTATTAGAGAAATGATTTTGGCAACAGCTTACAAAAATATTTGTGCAAGATTGTATGTGCGAAGGCGTTTTATACAATTTCTATGGAAACTTACTGTAGCTGATTATAAATAATTTGGTTATAACAATGTTGCCATTTCTAATAATGTAATCATTTCAAAATTTTGATTTCTATTCATTGATCATAGAATCTAAATTCGTTAAAATACTGTCTTCCAAATATTAAAATCGAAAAAATATTATTAGTATTTTTTGATCTACTAACAACGGACATCCCACAAAAAAACTATAGTAAGATCTTTTCGATGTGGAGGTTAGTATTCTATTATAAATTATTGAGATTTTTACAATTATCATTGAACTGGCCATATCAGCGGTAGGATTTCAATGTAATAGAACTTATACATATTAAATGATCAAGGTCTTTCTGAATCAGTAAGCATTTTACATTTAAGCGACTCTGTCAGCTAGCCTTTTGCCAAAAGTTCACAATTCATACTTCCTATTCCAAATCATAACCTGTCCCCTTCTTTGGAGTTGTTTTTATATATAATCGCTTCATAAATTGCTTGATAAAAGTACTATGAAAAATTTATAATTTGGCAACAATGCTATAATGCGTATATTTATTAAGACCTCTTTCAAAATTGGCCAGATTTGAATGACAATAAAATATTCCATCTAATTCAAATAATATTCCCAATAAATATTAATTTCCTCTTATTAACTTTTATATTTTAATTGGCCTAACAGAAATACAACCATCAGTCACAATTTCAAATGATTTACTGGCATCCTGGCATTAAATTGTTGTCATTAAAATTAACAAATAATATTAAAAATATTGTTTTATTATTATTATACTTATACATAAATCAGTTACGTATTATGAAATTTAGTTAATTCATTAATTCATTGTCGAATTAAATTATTTAGCATTTGACAAACTGTCAGATTTATAATTTATATTAATAATTTATAATGAATTCAGAGCCAATCAACAAAATTTTCATGGGATTTTCAAAAAAACCAAAATAACTTTCTCATAATGTTAACTATTTCTTAAAGGTCTTAATAAATTATTCCTATAAAATATTTAAAAAATAAATTATTATTCAAAATTTCAAAATTATGTATTTAAAAATTATTTATTTGGTGTGAAAAAATTTTCCACTTTATTAATTATTCAATGAAATTTCTTCTCTGGTGAAAAGATGTGAAAATTTTTATGGGCTTGGGCCAAGTATAAATTCAAATTTCTTGTATATTTACATAATTTTATTAAAAATAACACCAACAAAATTATAAAAAAATTAAAATCAATGGAAAAGTACATAAAGTTTTGTTCACATTCAATGAGATAAACAAATAAGAAAAGTATGAAAATATAAAAAGTCCTGTCAACTTTCCCAGTGAAAATGAAATTTTCAAAATATTTATGCATTTTTTTTTCTTTTTCCGATTTTACAAATCATTTACAATACGAAGATTTTCATTTTTCATATTAATTCAAGTTCAAAATATAATTTCAATGGAAATTGTTGTGGGGAATGTACACTTTAGTTAATTTTGAATAAATCATTAAATTATAAAGAATTACCCACAAAAAAAAAAAAAAAATTGTGTGAATATAAAATAAAAATTTCCACATTTTATCATAATAATAATAATAAATTTGTAATAAATTAAATAAATCCATTAACTTTGGTTTATTTGAATAAATAAGAAAATTAATTTATTTTTAATGTTAATTATAATTATACAATTGATTTTAGTTTTCATAATAAATAATTTTAGGTCATTTCTACTTGCACAATTCCATTAGAAAAATTGAAGTTGCATTCAATAATAATAAAAAAGTTGATTACATAAGCATGCAACTCAGGACATTTGAAATTTGATTCATAGATCTATCTCTATAATGACTAATACGGACACTTTTGCACTGTTGCCAAATACTTACAATAAGAGCATTTATTTTGGAAATGGAAAAGCTTATAAAGTACTAAGGAATCGAACATCAAAATTGCATGCCGTTGGATAGAAATTTCTAACTCTTCTAGACAAATTTAAAAGCTGGATGCATAGGAAGAGTAAGAAACCCATGAGAGATTAATACACTGAGTTTAATTACATCTCAATTTGTTCCAAACTGTATAATTAAGCCGCATTGATAGTACAATGCATAGGTTTATGAAAACAAGGTGCAGTAAGTACAGGGTCGACCAAAAGTCATGCAATACGATTTTAAAATTAATTTTATTTATTAAATTTTAAGTATGAAAAATCGTGTCTGATATATGGACCACCATTTTCTTCTATTCACTATTTGGCTGTTAAATGGACGTTTTGCATAACATAACGCAAAGTATGTGGCTCTATCGTACTGATCAGCTTCGACGTTGGACATTATAAGCTATATCTATTAGCATTATATATGCATACCATCGCTCTTTGAGAAAACCCCAATAACAAATAAACAGGCTAAGTCAAATCCGGTATACCTACGCGCAACCACATTAAATCAGAATTTCTGAAAATAATACAATTTATTATTTAGATGATTGGAATAGGCCCTAATTACGAATAATATAGAATTTTTGTAATAAATCAAAAATTATGCTTAACTTTATAAATGTGACGTTTAATGTGTTGTTGCTCAAAAAATTGTATGTATAGATAGTATAAACGAATTATAGATTTTTTCATAAATAAACACAGAAAACCTTTTAGTAGAAACTTTTAATAACTTTTAATTACTAATAAATCTTTATATATTATAGTAAAATGCTTGTACAGCAAAAACAAGTTAATAAATAAATATAATAAAGAAAAATCTGCCAATCAGCGGTTTTGAAATGAAAAATAAATGAAATTTTATTATTGATCCAGTTTCATTGGAAATGAAAATCTTTATATTTTTAAAATATTTCTCAGTGAGCATTTCTGATAATTTGGTTGTAATTGTTGAGGCCAATTAAACTCAAATTAGATAGTTTTGTAAAACAACAGCCAAGAGAGCAAGGGAAAGCAATATCGTGCGAAAACAATCCAATTATTCATCCAACGAATAATACTCGCCAAAACGCGTATGTTCTATTGCTGGTATATAATTTTGTACAGCTGTATAATTTAAAATGAGTTATACTTCAGGTTGTCATTATATAACCTGGCGATTAGTAAAAGAGTTTATCGCTTTATTTAACTAAAAATACCCTTTCGAAAAGCTAACTCTATTTATATGTAGATTATCGTACGTAATTCGTCATTAAATCTTTCGTTATATGATAGCTGTCATAATGCTATGTGGTCCGGGATTTTAAGACCCGTAGTACTGGCCGTACTTAACACTATACATACTATATAATATTTATGGAATTTATTATTAATTTGCATTGTGAATCAAGCGGAAAGCATTTAATCTCTTTGACATAAATTACAAGAACATCCCAACGCGATATTTTTATGATCTCATTCATTACATCTTCTGAAATCGTACCCCAATGTGTTTACATTGACTACTTATTGCGAATATCGCTTAGTAAGTTTGCATTTACGCTTGCCATAGACATATCAAAGATATTAAATTTTCGCAAAAATCTTGCTAATGGGAAAATTTATTTAAATGATTAATAATAATTGAACTGAATTTAAAAATGAAAATTTAAATGATATAGCAAATTAATTTAAATTAAACATTGTTTTAAAAATTTAAGAGTCACGTTTCAAAAGTTTTAATGATGATCCATTAACGCTAGGGTATATTCATTCTCTGGTCTACATTTGAGTCATTAAACACACATTAACCCACCTATGTAGCAATTATTAACTATTAGAAGGCAGCTGATTTCGGAACTGTTTACATTTGATTTTTATTCCTGATTCCTGGATCTTGCAGTTTGTTATTTATTTCACTATTTTATATAGTTCTATATTCCCTGTTTCCCTGGTTTCAATAATATCATTACTTAAATATTATAAACTTAAATATTCATCTTAATAATTAAAACTGGTCGTGTAAAGAAATATTTAAATTTAAATTATATTCATTAAAATTATCTTTTTCTATATGTTAAAGTAAAAAGACATTAATTTATTAATAAGGATTATTAAATTTATAAAACTTTGTGTGAATTACACTTCTTATAATATTAAAGCACGTGAAAATATAATTATACGAAAAATAATTATGTATTTAAAAATATATCATTAAATAAAAAATTCTTAGAAATAAAAATTATTTTTTCTACTAATTTTTTTTTTTTGGCAAAGTATGATACCATCAGCAAAAAAAAAACTAATTACTTTTCGCAACCCATTTGACCTTGGAATGATGATTTTTTGGCAAAGTTTATTTCAATCTTTTATAATTTTGTTTATTAAAACGATTAATTTTTTTCAAAAGAGTATTATAGACTAAGAGCAGTTATTTTATTATAGTAGTCAAGAAATTTTGAACTTGACTCTTATAAACATAAAATTAAGATTTGGTAACCGTGAGCCATTGCGAATTGAAAACCGATTTTAAAGGATTTTAGTTAAATCAACTGAACTGAAATTGTTGTACGATATTAAATGGATGTAAAGGATGCATAATTTTAAATAACTGTAGATCAAAATGGAGACATTGACACTCAGCCAGATCATAAATATAATTCTTAGTAAGTGGGAGTAGAATAACCAACACACAACATTCCAGACGCACGAGTCTGGAATGTTGATTGGTCTCATGTTTACTTATTTATGAATTTAAATGGTTGCTACATCTGAAATTTACTGGTTTCTTAAATACAAATACAAATTGCCAGATATTCCATTTCCTAACTCAAGAATGTGGCGATATGGAAAGGCGGAAATATACTAAGTTCATACATTCTCAGGTCTATTACGTTTTCAACAGTAGTTGTAGTTTGAATCTTAATATAATACCAAAAACTTAATTGTAAATCAATAAGAAAACTCAAATACTTAAACGATAGGTTTAGAAATAGATGATTTTGTAGATTTTGAAACAGATTACCACCAAATTAATAATAATTCAACTAATAAGTAATATTACAAACCCTGCTAGGTCACACTTTATATTAAAAACAACATATTCCCTAATAATATCTAATCTTCTTCCTTGGCAATATTTCCATAAATGAATTTATGTTAGGTTGAGAGTATGAGTGGGCTACAGACAGTCATAATCACTGCAGTCTGCAGCGTACCATTTGGCTTATTGTAATATACATTCTAATAATTTAACACTGACCAACAGTAAGTGACAGCTGCCACGTTTCGGTAGGAGCGACATGTGACCTATAAGGAAACTTGCCATTATTTGGTTTGCTTCCTATTAATTTGAGAGAGCTCTTGTTCCCAGTGGAATTCTTCAGATTGGATAATTTATTTATTTTTGTAACGGCTTGAAGTAGCAGCTTCAAACAACACAGAATAGTTCTAGCCGAAAAAAGTTGCTGCTGGCTCCTTCTTTCTTGAAAAAGTCTGGAGAATGAAAGAAAAGTTGCTGCTGGCTCCTTCTTTCACCAAAAGTTTCCTTTTTTCACCCTCAAAGCCCCCTTGGGGCATATTCAGAACAGATAACTTTAATTCTACACAATTATATTGAAATGATAAAATTTATTTTAATTTATCAAAGTCTTATTTATCAATTTCACAATAATATTTAGGTTCATTTTAGATTTTTGCATCACAAAATTCACCTTACCCTTCACGTTAAAAACAAGGACACACGTGGCTTATTTATACAAGAACCAAGAAATATGGTGGTATCAGTTTGGTGGTGGGTATTAAAAAATTTATATGACAAGCTTTTGTTATTAAATTGTATATAAAATAAATGCCTTTTGTATTATATTACCTAATTTAGAAAGAATTTGTGTTGAATAACGTGAGGAAACCTCAAGATAATCGTAATGCATGTGCTATAAATTATGTATAATAAAAACGCACATTACATAACATAAAATAACAAACGAGGATTTTAAAATAAAACCTACTATAAACTAAACATTTAATAAAAGATTAAAAGATTTTTAAATTAAATAAATCCAAAATAATGGATTTGATGAAATCAAGCTGGGCTTAATTTAGAATAAGTTTTAAACTAATTTCTGAAAATTAGACAAACTATAAGAATTTTTGATATTGTTTTTAATTAAAATTAAAATATAAAAATAAAAATTCTATTTCGATGTTGATAAAATGATAAAGTAAAAGAAAATTATAAATAATTCTTTGTTAAGATTAGACATTTAAATGACAAATTTTACAATTAATTCTTTCTAATTATATTTAAGATTTATACTCTAAATACTAGAGTAAATATCTAAATTATGTATATACGTTCTAATATAATGTTCCAAATATCTTTACAATTTTTTACTTTCCGAACTCCACACAAGTTAAAAATTTAATGGTATCTATCAAGATTACACAGTTTTTTTGACATATTTTCTTACTGAGAAAACTGTCAACAGAATAGAATATAAATGAACTAACGAATTAATAGTTAATTTGTGATTACCCTAGGTCCTAGGAAGTGGAATATTTGAAAAGATTAGCTTGTAGACAAATAAAGTTTACTTGAAATAATGGTAGCATTGCAAACTGAATAAGTCTAGACTTATTGGATTCACTAGAGTTGTACATTGGAATGATCTGCACTAGGGGAAAATAAGAGTTCATGCGGAGTATAAATTGGACCCTCGAAGTCTAGATGCGTGGGAGTCTTTTTTATACTTCCCTCCCTTCCAACCAACCAATCATAAATCCGAAAAGAAATAATTAATAAGATAAAAACATAAATTGACCAAAGATTATATTTTTTTTTTGTGATTAATGAATATTAGAATAAGATAATTTTGGTATGGTAGGTTCGAAAAGTGTTGGTAACATTTCCAGTTGTTTTTGTTTATTTAACAAGTTAGAGAAATATTTATTTATATAGAATTATATTTAAATTTCAGAAATGGGTAAACATGGTAAATAAATTAAAGATTAAATAATAATCCAATTTATTTCGTAGTACATCAAATAAATTTTTATAAATTTTTCACATTTTCTGCGCATTATTTTTTATATTTATTTAATTTATCGATATTAATAAATACTAATTTATTTTAAATTAATTTTAACATTAAAATGTAGAAAATTTCAATAATTTCAATTTTTTTTTCCAATTTCAAATTTATGTTCACGATTTTTGAATTATATTTAATGGCAATTTTATAAAATTACAATTAATTTAATTGAAAATTATCTTTCCATAATAATTGTAATAATTTCTTTTAATTTTGCTTGTCAAAACTATTGAAAACTTCATTAAAAAGTCAAAATCTAAACGTTAAAAGATCACAAATATTTTTTTAGACTCACTAAGCTATAAACTTCTGTAAGGTCACTGTACCACACCTCAGTGATGCTAATGCTCAAACAATTATTATTTATTTATTTTCTTTTTTCAAATTTTAATTAAATTAATATATTTTTGGTATTTATGTATAATTTTATAAATTATCGCTCTGCCAAAAATTATTTATAGAAATTTTTCAAAAGTTTTCCGTGATTTTAAAATAAATCAATTTTAATGTTAAAGTTTTTCCCCATTAATACATAATAACAAACAATTTTAATGTTAGCATAAATTTAAGTTAATTATTGCTTTTAAAATATAATTTGCTTATTAATAGCTTAAATTAATTTTTTATGGGATTTTCTAAAAAAAAAAAAAAAAATTATATATACAATGATTTTCAAGAGCAACATTTGATATTAAATCTTCTACAAAATTACTTAAGTTTAATAACTAATTTATAGTTACTATATTAATAATTAATTTAAAATGTATATAATTTTTTCCAAAAGCAATTAAAAATATCTCAAGTTTCTGTTCTGTATAATTTGAATTATATACAATTTAATATAAAATTTAAAATAATCAATTAATTTATAATAAACAAGATTAGAGTGAAGCAACAAATTTCTTAACACAATTTTTAAATAATGAAAAGAGAAAGATATATGCATGCAAATGAATATTTGAAAAATCAAAGCTACATAGCAATATATGAAGCTATTTTCAGTAGTGAAAATTTTGGGTAAGTTTACATTATATTTATTTAAAACTCTGTGAATTTAGAATAATTTTGTTTTAGATAGTTTCTAAAAACTGTCACGCAAATAAAAGATAATCACAATTTTTCTAAAATTCCCTCGACGATCGTGATCTCTATTCCGACAGAGTATAAAATTATATACTGAATTCCGATGGAATCAAAAGTTAAAAATTCGCCTTTTCAGATTTATTTTCGTAAGCATTGGAAATCAGTTAATTAAATTGCTGTCAAACGGATAGAAGATGATTGAAATTTTTTAATGAGTTACCTAAATAATTTGTTGTGCTTTGTGAAATCATTGGGTTTCAGTTAGAAGCATAATTGAATATGGAATAATTGAAAAGAAATTCCTGAGAAATCTTCGGGATCCATAATTTAAATTGATAAAATGAAAGAATACAAAAGTTTAGAATAAAATAATTACTGAGAATTTTAATTATGTTTGCATATAAACTTTGTGCCTTGCTGGTGAAGTTACCATTATCAGTGTTCAAAGATTTAGAAGTGTGCATGGCCCAATCTACTTTTTCACAAGTGATGATTGCAGAAACATTGAACATTTTGGAACAGAAATTGATTAATATTATTAAGATGAGGGGAAATGAATAACAAAGTTTTTTATACAGGAACAAATTTTCCTGGGTGTAGATGGAACACAATTAAAAATACTTTCCACCTGCAGCAGAAAAACATCTTTTCGTGAATAGAAATTGGGTTTTTTTTAGTGTATACAATAATTGTAAAATGTTAATAAAATATCAATAAAAATTAATTTTAACTTAAAATCTAATTATTAATTTACTAGAATAATTTTTGTTTTAAGTAAATTCAAATTAAAGAAATACAAATCAAAAATATCATTAATAAATTCGTAAATATTTCCACATGAAAATTTAATGTGTTTGAAATAAAATGTTCGCTGTGGACTTCTGGACAGGTTCAAGAATATTTTGTAATTCGGTTCCGGGAATTACCTTACAAGTAAATGACATTTTTTCTGTTATTTAAATGACTAATTGAACTACAGTTTAATTATAAAACATTTCCGGTATAGTCCAAAAAGTCAATAACCAGAAATGATTAGCATCTGTTAATTTTCTGTTAAACAATGAAACAATTCCATATTTAAAAGGTGCAAATATCAATTAAAAACAATAAAATATTTTAAAATTGTTCAAGTTTTTATATATAAAATGACACAAATTTGCAAATATTATTATTGATAAATAATTTATTAATTAATTTATTTCATTTTTTTTTTTCAATTATTTTTCATTGTCGTCTACATTATCAGTTCAGTTCGTAAATAAAGTTGTTTTCAATAAATAAATTATTTTTATTATTAATAATAATCATAATTTCTGATAGCGATAACATATTTATAAAAAAAAGCAACCATTTTTATTTATATATATATAATCATAATTTAATTATATATCAATTATTTTAAAATAATTTATTTGAAGGAATTAAATTGAAGGAATTCAATAATCTAATTTAAAATTAAAAAACTGAACAATATAATTCAACTTTGGATACTGGCTTAAATATATTCATCTAGCTAATTGAAGTTATATTGAGAATAATTTTCATTTAAATGGAATTTAAAAGGTTCAAATATAATATTATTAACGGGCAGTTTCAAGAAGCCATTCATTTTTGATTAAAGATTTCATTTTTCGTATACATTTCGAGATTCAGTTTAAGATTCAGAACAATTCTCAAACAAATCCAATTAAACTTTGATGTTAAACAGAATATAGCAGGCGCCAGTTATTAACTAATCAGTTATACATATTTGTAAAACTCTTTTAGATAATCACTGGCTAAATCTAAACCGGAAATTTAGTAATCTATTATTAACACTTTAATCATGAAGCCGGTCGTAATTTATATATATTAATATATCGATCTATAATAAATTTACGAAGATAATTCATTCTAGACAAATTATTGGGGGTAAATTGACTACTATACTACAATTCACAATGAACGACCTATGCATTACGAATTTCCCGAGTGAGGTGTCACTACAATGAATACCTGCCACAATGACTTGTGTATACAATTAATAAGCCTAACCTAATTTAGTATAAAACGTTTCAGTTGTTTGATAACGTGAAACAGTTTGATTCAGTAAATGTTCTAGTTCCAAGAACAATTTGGAAAAACTTATTATAGCATTTTCAGATCAAATTAACGATTCTACAATTGTAAAAAACGATTTTACAATTCAAGTTAATACCAGTAATCAATATTAATAAACTATACATATATGTAATTATTATTAATAATTGTGTGTTAATTTGTAAAATCGTATTTTAAAATTGTAAAATCCTTAATTTGAATTGGAAAATCGTTAACTTGAATTGTAAAATCATTAACTTGAGCTGAAAATGCTCAATGTTTTTAATATATCATCGAGTGAATTCGACAGACATTCCGCCGATGAACAGGATGGATATTCGAGTGAATGAAGTGAATTATACACAGGTGCCATTCCTGTGTATATATATATACTGTGCCATTCGGGTTGGATTTGTCATTACATTGTATAAAGTTAATTTAAAACAAATTAATGATTCTAGGATTTATGTTATTGTACTGAAGTAGAAAAAATATATCATGATACAATAAAAACTCCTGCAACTTTTTTTTTACAATTAAATGTATATAGCTACTTAACCAGTAGCTTAAAAAAAGATTATGGAAACTTTTAATTTCCAGTTTTTATATCCCTAGCAGAACATTTTAATGAAAAACATGAGGTGATGATTTATTTAATCGTTGCGATATATCATCTTCAATAAAATTGTTAAATTTATAATTTTATATATCAATCACACAATCAATTATTAACATAATTTATAGAACCTTGAACTTAAAATAAGCTAAAGCTACAGTTATACAAAATATAACAGAATCAAAGGTTTTTCATATAATTATTAAAATTTATTGATGAGATATAGGTGACGTGATCTTCAGGTCATATTAATAATTAATTAATTACAAAATCAAATTATAATTAATTAATTTTATACAATTTTTATATAAATATTTTCAAAGCTGATATAAAAAAAATGAAAACTTGTCTCTTTTTTTGGTATTAATTTATTTTTACTTACTAATAAAGTTCAAATATATTTTTTTTTTTTTTTTTTGAAAATTGATACACCAAATAGCATTGAATTCAAGGAGAACTGGTTAAGTAGCTATACATAATTTTTTTTTCGTAAGCTAATATTGTAGATTTTTTCTTGTTACACAAACTTTGTGTAAGCTTTTATTAAAATAAATTAACAAATTGATGTTAAAAAAATGGTAAATTGAAAAGAAAAATATCAATTCTTATGGAAAATGAAAAAGAATTTTTTAAAGTTATTATTTTATTTTTAGTACAAAGATTAATGATTACAAAAGTAAGTAGGTAGTTTTTTTTAAAAGTCACTGATTCATTGAAGCAAAAATTATAATGGTCAAATATAATAAATATGAAATTATTAAAATTACCTTGGATTTATTATTTTTTTTAAGAATAAATTTAGATATTGAATTGATATTTAAATATATAATTTGATTTAGCTAAAAGTGGAACATACCAGATAAGTTTAGTTTAATGCTTGTGAACTTGAAAGGAGAATAAAATATATGAATCAAAAGTCTAAGATATTAAATTAATTAGTTCTTTAATTTAAATTTAAATTTAAATTTTAAATACATATAGATTTAAATTAAAATTACAGGCGGTAAATTTATAATTCATAATTGATTATATGACAAATTCACTATGAACTACCTGTGTATTAATTGTAGGTGTCATTACAATGAATAGCTGTCACAATGACTTGTGTATACAATTAGTAAGCCTAACCTTATTATTTAGTATGAAAAGTTTCAATTGTTTGACAATTCAATTTTTGAAAATTAAATTGTTGAAACCTGTTGAAACACTTTGATTCAGTGAATGTTGTAGTTCCATGAACAATTTGGAAAGGCATATAAATAGCATAATGTTTTTAATATATTATCGAGTGAATTTGACAGAAATTACGTCGGTGAATGAATTGAATTTAAATATAGATCGAAATTTTTTTTCGATATTTTTGTATTCTTGATCGGTTTTTCTTCAATTTTCTTTTTATCTGCATTCGGAAATTATTGGTGGTCTATTTTAAACATAACTAATAAGAACGCATATCTTTAAAATGATAAAGTTATCAGCCATCACAAATTTCAGAAAATTGTTTGTTGCATATAATCACTTAAAAGATTCATAAGCATAAGAAAAGTTATCTAAAATAGTTTATTGCGATTGGAAAATGTAAACAATGCGTTTAATATAATCAATAAAATTTACTTGCTGTCAAAGATATTATTAAAATGTCATTTCGAATTGCAAATATTACTCTTAAGAAGTCTTGTTTTAGTTGAAAGCGTTGTAATTTTTGTTGTATTGGTAACACCCTCTGATCCTAGACATCTGAGACTAACAAAAACATAAAAATTTCCGTTTGGTTTGTGTAATGTTCATAAAAATTTATAACAAAATTTTAATTTTTACATTATTTAAATTGCTTTTCTTATAGAAAGATGCTTATATTTGTCAAACCGGATGGAGTTATTTACTTTGAAAGCAATAGATTCTAGATATAGCTAATATTTATCGATACATTCTGTAGCCATATCTTCCAATTCTTTCGCAATAAGTTATACTTTTACTAAAAGATGTAAATGATACTATTTTCGTCAGCTCTTTATGTAAACGTGCACATACAAATTGACAGTATAAACGATGCACAGCCTTACCCCAACAAAATAAAATTATATGATTTTCAGAAATACAATTTTATAAATCAAATCAAAACTGAGATTATCTTATAAATATTTTATGTTTTACATTTTTCATTTTGCATTTTCAAATGGACCACCACAATCAAATTATTCAAAGATCCGAAACAAATTAAAAAAAAATTATTATTAGTTAACTTTTTTCATCAAAACTCATTTAAATGTTGTGGTGACCGATATGCACTCAATTCGACAAACATCTAAAACCAAAAATATTTCATCAATATTCAATACAAACTCAATTTATTTTCGCAAACCTTAACGAAGTGATTTAGATGAAGAAAACAAAAGAAGAAGTCTTAATATAATAAAAATATTAATAGGTCAGATAAAAGACAGAGAAAAATCACCCGTAGGGCTTTTAAATCAACTTCATATTCTTTTATCATTTCGTAAACCAGCATGAATAATTAATTATTCACCTCTTCAAATTCGTCTATAAAAATTAATATCGTTTTTTTTATTATTAGTTTTGTATTTTTGTTAAGGTCGAAAATTGCTAATTATTGCATACTAAATACATAACTGTTATTATATAGCATAAAAAATTTGAATTTATGCTTAAATGTTTCATGCTAATTTAAAGATACATAGAGGAATAGCTTCAAATAATTTAACTTTTGTTTTATTTTTTTTTGTCTTCATATCATTAAATAAATAATAATGGCTGGTAAATATTATATACATAACTGTTTAAAATTCAGTTTTTGAAAGTGGTTTTCAAAACATGTTAATATTTCAGTCATTGAACTCATATTAATGATTCGAATCATATTTGGTTATATATAGGGTGTACCATAATTAATCCCTCCATTTTGTTTTCTTTCAAAATGTGGAAGGTAAGAAAGTTCTGCGTTTTCATTGCGTTTATTGTAGAAGGGGTTGTGAAATCACTGGGTTTAGTGTGCGTTTATAGGCCCTTCTGCTACCACAATTTAAGACTTAAATAATCCTAGAATGTTTGAATGGGGCCATATTGTTAGTTCTTCGGTGGTGAGGAAGCTTTATCCCAAACTATCGAATTTTCTTTGCTTTGTGACGATGACGAAGCTCATTTAAAACTAATATAACTAATAAAATTTCCGGTTTTTGAGAAACGTCGTAAACCCTATGGAAATTCGTTCAATAACTGACAATTTTATTCATATAAGTTCACCAAATTTGATAGCTCCGGAGTTTTTTCATTACTGTTCTCTGATGTCTTAAATTCAACCTTAAGCAGAATGTTCAACAAGGAACCAACCTCAAACAGAATGTTTCAGATTAAATTCCAAATTATATCACAGGCTAATGTCAAGGAAGTAGAAATGGCTTGAATATCTCAGTGTTCTAATCGTGGGCATTTATTAGAAATTAATGAATGAAAACTTATTGAATAAATTTATATTAATTTTCACTTACAGGGTTACACTGTGTTTTATTATGATACACCCTATATATGGGCTAAAGAGTAAATCTATATAAATATTTATAGAGTGAGGAGGATAACAACATTGATTGTTGAAAATTATTTATATAGCATACAATCACTTTAGCAGATTTTTAAAATATAGCGTATAGTAAATGTCACAGTACTAAATTAAGCAATTTTTTTGTATCTTATAAAAAAAAGATTAAGGTAAAAAGTGCGTAATGACTAAAGTAGTCTGACTGCATTGACTGAAGAAGATAATTATGATATAACATTTTAAAAATGTATACTAGATTATTACCAGTTAAATTCAGTTTATAAATTAATTTATGATTAGGAATTTTATTGAGGCTATAAAATAAAATTAAAAGCTAATTCAATACAAATAATACATAATTCAAGACTATTAGACAGTATAAGTTTATAAATAAATTGCTAAATACAAGCATTTAAACTAACCGCTGAATCCAAAGATTGTCAAGATGTGATTTTCATTATCTGAAGAAACCAATCAAGACTACTTTATAACCAGAGATACATTAAAAACTTGATATTTTCTGTGACTTTGTCCTTTTTCCGTACACTTGCGTCTTGTTCAATTTTTCTTTGTTAAATGCACTGACGCAATCTAGCAATATTAAAAAAAAAAGTATTTATGCTTGGTCTATAACCGGATTTAATGACTAATCAAGAACTTTAGACAGCAGTGTTATGATGCCAATTGTGGTTTACAACGAGGGAATAATTCTTTTAGTGGCTTTGGACAGCAATTAAATAAATGTAATTTTTGAGTGAATTAAATAGTCTTTAAAAGCGTGAATTTAAATGATTCTTTCCATCGTTTTCAATGGAATGATTCATTTAAAACTCAATCTATGAAAAACGCTGAAAGTAAATTATGTATCAAATTCGAGATCGAGGTCTAATTAAAATATAATCTTAAGAAGATGTTTATAAGTAAATATAAATAAGTATAATTGAAATAAAACTTTAATGTAATCTTTGCAGATGTTACAGTCAAAATGTGTATTGAAAATAGAAGAAAACTCTTACAAAATTCACTGTTTTATATTAATTTGTGAAGCAATATTTAAAAAAGGGCTAATGAAACTACATATAATATCACTGAAGATTATACATAAATATAAAAAAAAATTATTAATTAGTTAACAAACTATGTAAAAGTAGATTTATCCATACTGTTTTTTTTATTCAATCTCTGCTTAAATCATTTTTCTGACCTTGATCTAAATTGTACCTTTACAAAAAAATAAAAATAAACATATTAAAGTTAAATTGGCTTAAAATATAAAATGAAAGAAAACTTTTTAACAAAAAAAAAAAAAAATTAGTTGTTATTATGTAATCAGTTCAAAATAATATGTTATCTTATTTAATTTAATATTAAAATAACAATCAGCTGATTAAATTTAATTTTTATTATGTTTACTATACTAAATCTTTTATCATAATATATCATAAAAAAAAAACTTTCCAAGCTAATTTATTATGTTGTTAAATAAATGAAAATTAGATAAACACAAAAAAAAAGTATAATTTCTAAGCTCATCAATTTACGGAAATTTAATCAAAATATAAACTGGCTTTGGAAAATAATGAGAAAAATATCAAAATAAAACATAAATTAACAGAGTATGATTAAATAGTCATAATCATAAAATCAAGAAAAAATTACTATAAACTTAGGCCTCTTTTAAATATCCAGCGATGTTCAATTTGAAGATGTAATAGGTTCATGATTAATCATAATACTAATTTAATGCTATGTAAGTAACTAAGTTTGTCTGGAAAACAAAAACCTCATTACAAAGCTAAATCTTTAAGGTTGTAAACAGAACCAAGGAGGATGGCGATGGCGAAATGTCAATATAAATTACGCCCTCATATATTTAAATGAGTGTGAACACAACCATGTCGAATTTCGTTGTCGAATTTTTCGCTGGCGTAAAATTAGAGCTATTTTCTGAATTTTTCAACAGTTGATTATTGACTGATGGTGTTCTTTACAAATTAGTTGCTTGATTACTTTCGTTGACAGCTGCTTTCGACATGGTTGTGTTTATCAAGACGAAAATCGTTATTCGCCATCGCCATTCGCATTGGTTCTGTTTACACAGTAAATAACGAGAAGTAGGTTGTTGCTCATATGCAGCGGAAAAAATGTAGAATATAAAAATTCAAAGAAGTTTTACCATTCTTTAGAGAAGTTGTACTTCTATCGGCCATTATTCTGTCGGATGTAGAGTATTTCGTAGAAAGCGTTGGTAGTAAGTGCAGAGTTTTTAGGTAGGATATTAAATGAAAGATCTTAGTAAGGAAATTTAACAAATATATTTTTCCAATGAGAACGAAATCACAGGGAAATATTTCATTTGATACCAAAAATTTCCATTTTTGGTATTAGGTGCTTTCATTTAACTATTCAAAATTTAGTTTTGAGTTTTATAAATTATCTCGCCCGAAGTTTGACTACATAAAATATTCAATCTACTTCGTTAATTTTGCGCCACCCAGTAAAGTACGAACATAATAATGATATTCTTAATATATATTATTGCAAACTCGTTAATATAATTAAAACAATACTTTTTTAATTAATATGAATATGAAATATAACATTCATGCTATACTAGCTACAATAATTATTGAAGCATATCTACAAAAAAAAAATACATCAATAAAATAAACTTTATGTTTCCATGATTTTCAAAATGAAACAAGCAAAACGACAAGCATGAGAAATAAAAACAGGCAATGAACCTAAACCATAACAACAACAAAAAAGTAAATTATTTATATATAAAATAAAATATTGACAAAAAATGGATATTCCTACGCAATATGTCAATTCAAATAATGGTGAATTCAATATATTTTTATGCTAAAATTAATGCTAAAAAAAACTGATTTTTTTTGCAGCTTTATCAAATAATGAAATTTCAGTTTAACAAAAAATAAAATTCACAAACATTAAACATAAAAACAAAATTATTCGATCTAAAAAATGAATATAATGAAAGAAAAGCATTTATTTTTTTTATGGTGTCGTGAACTGCATTCAAAGTTTTTCTACAATTTTGCATTACCAGAAAAATGTAGCTTTACCGAACAATTGCAACTCTATAGTAAATTATGCACGTATTTATATTTAATATTTAGGGCTCTTAAGAAAAACAAAAACAAAGCATTTGTTAACGATTTATTTGTCAGTTCGTCTGTCAGTCCGTTGTAAATATTTTTCAAAGTTTTCTTTAAGATGAACAAATTTCGACCTCAATTGTTTTTCCATCTTTTTTTAACGTAAAGCGATAAATTGGGCAGATGAGCGTGTAAATAGCATACACTTAAATTACATACACTCCACTAGAAGTGCCTCCAGGGCTTACAAAATATAATGTCGCACAATCAAATGTGCTCATGCATATGAAACTGCTACACAGTACTTCATCGGTGCGGCCGTTTATAAAAATTGTTTACTATATATCATTATTTTAATTGTTATTCGTTAAAAATCACATATTACAAAATGTAATTATATGACATTTGTCTGACAGTTCAACTGTTCAACAGAATGTATAAAATTTATAAGTTTTATCAAACCCAAGAGAATTGAAATACTCACGACTCGTGGCATAATTTTAAAATTAGAAATATCGATTAAATTATACACGTTTTAAAATTTTAAACTTAGAATTTTTGCATTAAATTATTTTATTTAAAAACGATAAATAAATAATTTGCAATTATTAAATTATAAAAAGTTCACAACCTGCCATTTATATCAATTAATACGAAATGTTAATTGGAAAACATTACAGATTTATAATAAACTATATTTAAAATTATTAAAACAATAAAAATTATTTTTCTGACATTCTGAATCAACTTTTATTATAATAAATAATGAATTTTAATAAAATTTCACTATTACGAGTATTTCAATTATTTGAAATTTGATTTTTACGAATTTCTAGTTAATATAATTACAAGTAATAAATTAATTAAATTCAAAACACAATTTCAAAGAATTTTCTTGTAAATAATATTAAATTACAAATTATATTGAAAAGTTATAAATAATTAAAGAAATTATTAATTGAAATATTTCAAAGTTTTCAATAGTAATTTATATGGTCCAAAATTTTGGTTTAGGGAAATTCAGCTTTATGGCTACTAAAATTCAACATTGAAACTTTCTAAAAAAAATATTTTAATTTGCATACCGTTGCGCACTAAATCCATTTTATTTTAGTTTTTTTTTTTTACAAAATTATTAAAATAAATAGAAATTTAAAACTTCAGTGCAAAATTTTGCACGAAAATTTAAATATATATTTACAGAAAGTTCAAATAAGAAGAAAAAACAAACTTAGGGGCATCACAAAATGTGGAGTTTGTTAAAACCGAAGTGTGCGATTTCTTTTCCAATATATAAAACTAAAACAAAAGTTAATTTTTTGCGGTTATTTTCGATTTATTGGAAGGATTAATTTATCGGTAGCCTACGTTGTACATTTTGTGAGGTTATTTTTATAAAATGATCGAAACTCGTAAGTGTAGTATTGAGCATACTTAATAATTACTTAAAGAGTCTCATTAGTAGACATTTCCACTAATGAATATAACTCATGTTACAGTGTAGTCAACATCAAGATTGCAATTTATATAATTCGGAACTTTTTGATATTGAACTTATCCTAAAATCATAAATTTGATCTTCATCAACTATAGAAATGACGACAGAAAACCTTTGTGCCATAATTTTTATTTAAATTGGATAACAATTACAATGGATGAGAAGATTTTGTTTCGCACATCCATCGCAGTTACGTTACGATGAATTGAATTTTATTATTTTTTCAATTTTTGTCGATTTCCAATATCGATAACGTAAAATGAAAATTGATTTGATAAATTTCCATTATTTTCAAACCAAATCTTTCCATCACAACATTTCAAATAGTTATTTCATAACTCATGGAATACTACTATATTAGTACCCACAGTGTCAAAGAGCTGACGTATTATTTTTACAAGTGAAAGGGATTCTTTTATCATTGAAATGTTAATTTACGAAGTTTATATAAAGAAATCCAGTTTTGTTTAAATAAATTTCATAATTTAATTTTAGTTCACGTGAGTTCTTAATATAAAACCAAAAAAAAACCTGAATTTTTTAAATTAAATTAATTTTTAACATATTTAACACAATTATTATTATTGGATCGATCATTTTGGCTGCTCGCTCAGCCTTTAGGACTTTGATGTTGAACAGTTTGAACATGAAAATATTCGTTTTTGTTTGTCTTAAAATTCATGAAGTTAACTTATTATTATACCTTTATAATTATCTAAAATCGTGAATTAAAATTAGGAGGTTCATTAAACTTCCAATTTAAAGAAACGAAAGTTTTTTGGGAAATACAAAAAAAAATTTAGTTCATTTTTCTTTACATATTTTATTTTTATTATCTCCCACTTATTTTTCTTGGTGTAATTTTTATGGTAAGTAAATATCAAAAGTAGCTTTCATGAAAATTTCTTTCATTTGTTGTAATTTACAAGATGAAATTTTTTTTATTTGTACATCTGGTGAAAGAAAATTATTAAAGTGAAATTATTTGAACAAATTAAATTGGAATTAACTTATGATTATTTACTGAAGAAATGTTTATTATGAAGAGTGTAATAATTTTTATTAACTCTTATAGCTTAACAACTACGCATACAGTAGTCACACGCAAGAGGTATGTGATATAATGGGTCATTATACAATTTAAATGGGTCTTTATAAAAATTTATAAAACTTGCATGAGAAATCGAATTTGGTTAGTTTGAAATGCTGGATGAACCTTACAAAAACAAAAATTACCTGACTATAAGTAATTATTAACGTTCTGTGTATAAAAAATTACATTACAATACTGAAGGTTTGTCCGTTCAAATTTCAAATGTATCATAATATGAAAATTCATGAAATATTCTTCAGAAATTCATTTATATTTATGGAACATGTGACCTAAATGTTGACTCTTGTAAGCCATCGTTGGCGTTGCTGTTATATGTATTTTTTTTATGTAGCTGTTAACCTATACAATTTTCGGTATCTAAGCTTAATAATCAAACAAATATTCAGAGCAATATCAGTTAGTTAATTTATATGTCAAATGTTGATGCCATTTAATTGAATCTATAAACAGCGGATTATTCTCATTTTATTTTGTATGGCTTTTAAATCAGTGAAAGACATGCAAAAACTACAATCGGGATTGACAAAATCTAAACTGAAAAACAAGCATTACTATCCATCTGGTCTTTTCGCCTCGTTCTATGTCACTGCGACTATACCAGAGAAACTACGTTCGAACATTTGACAGTCTTACTCGATTCAGGTAAAAACACTTAAGTATTTGAATATTTATCTAACTTTATGGCGGATCAGCTCTTCAGAATTTTTGATACAGAATATTTGTTAGAAATCACGACCCGGTGTATAAAACTCGATAAATGGACCACTTTTGTTGTGTTGCGACCCTCTTTAACCTAACCTAAATCATCAATTTACATAGGGTGGACTAGAAATACAAATATAATTAGCATTTCCAGCTGATTTTTTGAATTTTTTCGGTAATTACCACACCCAATTCTATTTACTTATTTACATTTATAATTAATTAAGATAAATACAAATTTAAATTTAAAACATTAAAAATAATTATTTTGAAATTAATATATTCAGAAATTGTTTGTTATTTGTTTTTCATTTGGAATAGAACCAACGTTTTTTATATTAACTTTAATGTGACGATAACGTGATCCATGTCAATTAAAGTGAATACATTCTTTTTGGTGTAATATTACCATGGGAAATTAACAACTACCATTGAAAATATATGGAAATTTTATTTTCACCCGAAATACTTTTAATTATTATCGAAGCACTTCCTATTATTAATAAATATATAAAAAAAAAAAAATGTGGAAAATGTCTGCAAAATTTGTTTATTAAATAATTTTTAGAGTTTATATTTTTTGGGTTTGGTTTATTTTTTTAATATCCAAAATTTATTGATTTCCTGTTGGGTTTAGCCATAAATAAATTTGAAGAAGAAGATTAGTGGATGAATGTGAAGATTACTAAGGATAATATAATGTAGGGATCAATGGAATTTTGTTATCTATAAATATTTGTATACTTAATTTAGATTAAGTATAAATTATATTTATAGAAAAAATCGATAATAAATTTCTTATAAATATTTTTACACTAAAATAATATAATAAAAATACGCAAAGGCAAAAACAAAAAAAAAAAAAACGTGTCAGAATTCAGAATTGGAAAAAAAATTATCAGAATAATAAAATATTTTTACGGTCATAATCTTTAATTTTCCGTTGTCGTCGTTATAATTCTCCCCCAAAAATTATTACGATAACCAAAAAAGAATTTTTGGAAAACCAGTAGTAATTAATTATTTGAAAAACTCTTGAAATACTGAAGTTCAATAAAAATTATTGATGAAAATTTGCAAATTATTGTTTACGTGGAAATTTCACAAAAATTTTCAAAAAACTTTTCCGACATAATTAAAAAAAAATCGTATTTGTGCTAAATAATCCATAAATAATTGGCGTATTTGTGCTAAATGTTACACCAATAATTTAATATTGAAAAACTTTTCGACAAATTTAGCTTTAGGTGTACAAAATAATGAATGTAGAAGAACGAATGTTATTCGGGATACTATGACGGCCTTAAATAGATGCTAAAAAAATAATTTTAATATTTCAAATACTTGCAGTTATAGAAGAAAATTATGAAACAAATTTATGATACCAATTGCATAACAGTCAGCGAACTTCTTTTATACTAATCCTTAGCTTATGAATAAATATTTTATAGATTTGTACATCAAAACAAGATCTGTGAACCAAGATATTTGGAAACAATCCACAACTTCTTGCAAAATTTTCATGAGTGTATTTGCAATTCGAAGTCGGGAGAAACTAGTAAAAAGTCTTAAAGATACACGGTCACGGTTTTACGAAAATGGACTCCTTATCCATTAACCAACACAGACGTTACAAAGTCCGATTTAGCATTACTTTAAAATAGTAAAGCAGGCGAACTGGTACGGTAAAGGCAGTATTTTCCTTTAGAATTATTATCCGAAACAACTTGAAAATAAAACTGTCCTTAAAGTCCAGGCTGGTAATGTATTTGATATCATGTAAACGACTTAATATACTGTCTACGTTTCTAGTATTGAATCATTATCTGAATTATTGATTAAACAAATTAAATAAAATTCCATATTTAGAATTTATTACTAAAAATAACTTTGATCTTAGTATAGAATATAAAATTTAACCAAAATCTTAAATTGATCAGTTAATTTAAATTGAATGACGTAATTCTGTCACATTATGATATCATTTATCCAAATCAAGGATCTTCTAAAATTATCAAAATTTAATAAATTTTAATGATTTTATGACTTTAAAAGGATTTGTTGATTAAGAATATTAATTAAAAAACATGTTAAATACCGACTTATTTTTACGAAATAAAATTTTTTGAAAATGTGATAATAAAATGTAAATTATAAAAGGTAAAATCATAAAAATGTATCCAAAAAGTTCAAGCTAAGACGTAAAATATACCAAAACTAAAAATATATAAAATTTTATGGAATACTTAATAAAAAATAAAGAAGTTAAAAAAAAAATTCTATATTCGACAAATAAATTAAATCATCTAAGAAAAACATAAACTTTTGAATTATATATTTTTTTTTATTATTATATATTTATATTTTCACAATTAAATTAACTACGAAATACGTGACGAATTCCAAATATTTATTATACGATAATCGTACACGATAAGAATGAAAATTTAAGCAGTTCGTAACTTAAATTTAATGGTAAAATGTTTAAATTTTAAATATTTACATGTAAAAAATATTTGGAAACTTCCAAATATGTTGAATTGGGAAAAATTGCAATTACATAATTTTAATGGCATGAAATTTTCAAAATAGTGTAAAATAAAACAACAATAATTTTGGTAATAAATACCCAAAACAATAATTAGAATAACTAAGACGTTAATGCTTTATGTTGCTATCAAAGTGTCATAAGAAGAAAGCTTAGGATACTGTTAAAAAGGTTGCAAGAAGTGGCGAAGATTTCAATTATGGAAATCATACCAAAGAAAACGTTTTATTTAATACAAAGATAAGTTATTGTTTCAGCGAAAGGCATGAAAAGCATATATGTGCCAAATCATATTCAAAATATAAATTGAGAAATTGAATGGTATTTAAAACAGTCAAAAATTTAAGAGAGACGACTTAAATAAAATATGGTTAATAGTCCACTTTAGTAGGAAATTGGATATAAATTATATATCCCATATAAATGGGATATACAATTACAGTCAATGTAAAATGTAGTATTTTAGGTCAACAACTTAGAGAAGATTCAAAGAATAAAGCTAGTTTGATCATTATTAGAATGTTCTTTAAGAAAAGTTATTTAAAATTTATGTTACTTCAGGGGTGTAGAACCTTTAGCAGACGAAATCTAATATCTCGTAATTTAATTTCTGCTGAAATACATGTTCATTTAATCATTAGCGCATCCAGCTTCGAAAAGGGTCTTTCTTAAATATGGAAGAAGCTTGGATCATTTTCTAATTTTTATCATAAAAATAAGTTTTCTGGAAAAACTCTGCTTTAAGAAAACATTTCTGTTCTCATTAAAAGATAAAGAATATTGTTTTTTGGTTCCTTTTCCAATTACAACTTTTGGTATTTGGTCAATAATAAATATGGCAGTAAATTATTAAAGTGATTTAGTTTCAATATTCAGAGAATTATTAAATAGTTCACTTCATAGACCACATTTATTTCATTATTCACATAATGTTGATCATTCCGAATGATTGCTTTCAATTTTTTCAATATATGATGAATTATTAAGTTGTAGTTCTTCAACTTGGGACAGAATTAGGACCATTGTATCTCTCGAAACCTCTGATTGATAATATTTGTATGGGTTTAAATTTTCGTACAAAATTATTACAAGAATAAATTAATAATTTTTAAGTTTATATCACGTTAAAAATTCAAGTCTAAAGTGTATTATATGTCAAATTGAGTAATGTCAAAATCAATAATATATAAAAACTGATTATACATTAAAAAGTTCACAGAAATATGTTAAAATTTGTTCTTATTGTCTTTTGAAATATTTGTTAATTTAATTAAAATCAATTTAAATATTTAATATTAATTTTCATAATGAAAATGATTTAATTGATTTTTTAAATTAAATTGATTTTTATGGATATGTCAATACATAATTTTGTTATTATTAAAATTTTTTGTATATCTACTTAAAAAGTAAATCCAATTTATTTATTATTTTTATATATATTTATTGAAAATTAAGGAAATTCATAAATTCAAGAAATTCAAATTATACAAAAGCTAATTGAAAATTAATAATCAATAAAACATTTTTTTATATACAATTTCCTAATTAAATATAAGAAGCTATTAGAAATGTAAATAGTATCTTGAGATATTTATATAAAACTTTGGATATTATCAATATATAAACATAATTGAGGAAATAAAAAGTTCTTAATGGAAAAATCTTAAGATATTATCAACAAAGCTCATAAAGTAAACAAGAATTTTGCGATAGATATCTTTAAAAATTCTTATATAATTAGCTATATCTTTACCGGATTGACTAAAATAGTTTTATTTACATATAATTTAATTCGATTTGTGTATCTCTGACATGAATTGGATTGAGTTATTTTTAAGATTATACCCTAAAAATAGTTAACCCAATTCAGATATTCCATTATTTGTATAGGAGTAATATAAATTAAATTAAATACGGTATTAACAAAATTACAATTATTATTTTGGGATTAAACTATTACTAACCTTTAGTTTGGGTGTCAGTTTTCAAACTTGTAATAATAACAGCCCCAACTACAATATGTTAACCCTTTCGCCGATGAAATCTTATGTCTAGTAATTTCATATCTTCATGTTATCAGTGGCACATATTATGTCACATCCAATCTTGAAAAAGGATTTTTGTTTTTTTTAAATATGGAAGAAGTTTGAATTACACGAAAATTTCGTTAGCTCAATTATATCATTAGGTTCGCAAAAAGACACATAAATTAATACATTATTCTGAATGTTTTTGATATAATAATTTCTATAGCGTTTAATTTTATTATAGACATATGAAAAGCGCGACTGTTCCTTTCAAGAACCAAAACATGATACTCCAAAGTATTGCCAAATTAACGTATATTTAAATTATGTTAAAGATAAATATTGTATATATGTCCTTGTCCATGTCTGTCGGTTTCAGAAAGAGAAACAGAATGGATTTAACAATCGTAATAAAAATTTTGCATACTTGAATAAATGCAGTACAGGAAATTCATGCAAAGATGGAAGTTTAATATTTTGATTAAAGATTTACTTAAATTGGATTACCTGAAATATAAAATACATGTTACAGCTTCAACACTGAATCTGATAAATCCCTTCCACCCACTTTTAACATTGAACAACTTATTCTTGATACGATTGGCTTATAAATGAATCATTTTGTGGGATGTCACAATCACAGAAACTTATCTTCCCAGTTTACTTGAAGAACAATTCAAATTTCAAATTAATATTACAAAATAATTTAATCAAACTCTTCCCAAAACCTGTTTTTTTTTTTTCAGTGTAAGATTTTTATGAAAAACTTATAAAGTGAATCTTAAAATGGACATAAATAATTTAAAAAATGAAAAGAAGAAAACAGTTGAAAAACAACCTAGTAAAATTAATACTAAAATATAATTAAAATTAAATTCTATATAGAAAAATAAATAAATAAATTTTGTTACCTTAATTTTTATTCCGACAACAACATTAAATTCAACTGGTGTGACACTACACGTCAAAATCAAAATAATACAAAAACAAAAATTGTATCTTTTAATTTTTAAAAACAAAATGACATCATCAATTAAAAAAAATAAAATTTTTACGTATATAATTATAAAATATTTATTTTTTATTTATTTGATTTTAATTAAAATAGATAAAATTCGAAATACGTAAATAAAATGTTAAATTGTAATAAACATAAAAACAAAAAAACTTTAAAATAAAATTAATAATTTAATTTTAAATAAATTATTTAATTTATGATTATAATTATAAAATTTTTATTTTTACTTTAATATATTTTTTTTTTAAATATAATTTTTATTTTTACACAATTTTTATAAGTAATTTAATTAAAATGTCAAATGAATAAAATTATTAAATTTAAAACACATACACACACACAACACATCAACAGAGTGTATAAAAATGTAAACAAATAATGACGTTGACGTTTCAAAGGTTCATTTTTTATTTGTTGTTCGTAAATACCTATTATTAATTAATAATTATTTCACTAATACTTATACAATTTATTATTGAAATTATATATTTTTTTTATTTTCACAAATTCGAAATTAATTTCGAAAATTCAATTTTATTTCATTATTAATCAAATTATTAATATTTAAAATTTAATTTTAAATAATAATTACAAATATAAAATTTAATAAAATTTCAAAAAATCAAAAACAAAATAAATAACACATCAAAATTAAATAAAAAAAAAATCTGATTTTTAAGTGGCCATTTTGCTTTAAATATTATTGCGTATTACACTGAAAGTGGTTAGTTTTGTGAATTTAAGTCGGACACACATCCAAGTATCACCACCGTAACCAACTTTATGATCATTTATAGCATTTTATTATTATTATTATTATTATTATTATTAATTATTATCAAATACTTGAATATTAATTATTATTTTTGAAGTACAAATAATTTTTCTTTCTATTTTTTTTGTATATTTTAACATCGATACGACAAAAATAACACAAAGTCGTTTATTTTCTAACACTTTTAGTATGCACGTAATTTTTGCTTTGGTTATTATTTACTATTATTGTTAATTTAATTAATAAATATAATTTTTGTAAATGTTTATCTAATATTCACGAAATATATAGAAAATATATTAATAAAATAAAAAAAACGATTAGTCAAAATAAAATTTAGGTTAATTTTTTGACAGAAGTTTTCATTGTTTTGTACGACAACGTTCACTGTCTTACACAGTTGGACAGTAAGTGTAAAAATTTGTATATTAATATATCAAAAATTGCTAAATATTTTCTTTTAAATAAACTTTTAAGACCTTTTTATTTCTATATATTTATATACCTAAATATATATACAAAATGCAAAGTAGTAGTAGTAGTTAATGGTTTGGTTTCTTGCATTTTAATAGTAGATTTTAAGTGTAGGGGAAACATGGATATCTTATCACTTATAGCTACAATATAGAAAAAGTTGGAATAAAATAAATAAAATTATTGTTAAATTATAAATTAAGAAAAAAGTATTAATTTACAATATTTATTTTTAAATTAACGCAAATTCATTATTAAAAGAATGGTTTTAAAGAACAAAGTATATTAAAAAAATACTTGACACCTTACGTGATTTAACTTGACACCTTACAAACGGTATTGCATAGACCCATAGACTTAGATATTCAAAATATTTTTTTTTTGTGTTGAAAAAGCTTAGTAAGTTCATGTACACACCTTCAAATACTTGCTAATTAAATTTGGTACGAAAATTATGGCCGTTAACTCATACACCGATAATTTTCTGATCCAATACTTAATATTAATAGTATATTAAAAATACTTGTCAGCTGATCGATTACTTGCACAATAATCATTTATTAGCTTCAAGATTAAAATTTAGATAAAAAATATCTGGTTATCTGACAAGTCAATTGTACAGACAAAAATGTTATGCGAATTTTGCAGCTACAAGTATTTGTTAAAAACTCTTTTAAGTTATGAGCTACAAGTATTTGTTAAAAACTCTAGTAAATTATGAATAAATTAACAAAACTTGGTTAAAAATAGTACGCGTAAATTAATATTCAAATCTATTTAATTTATTCCAGTTGAAAAAGAACTGTTGACAAATTATGATTATTTAAAAATATAGAAATCATTTTTCAACTAACAAAACATGTTATTAAATAAAATTATAAATAATTTAAATAAATAAATATATAAATTAAAAGAATTATAGTAAAATTCAAATTTAAATAACATTCAAAAAAAATATTTAAATTTTTATGAGTCATAAAATATGATTCATAAATACTAAAATAAATTTATATTAATTTCAATACTGAATCTATTAGTCGTTAATTAATAAAAACTGCTTATAATTGAACAGATTTTGAATCACGATTGTCATTTATCAATTGTTTCAGACTCAAATAGTTTAATTAATTAATTACTTAAACTATTTACAATCGCTTTTGGCTGTAACTTTACGAATTGTTTTGTGAAACTCTTTAATATTATATTTCAAATTTCTATGATTTTGATATTTTTAACTTCAATAATAATTAATGTTCTTAACCAAGTATTTTGTTTTAAAACAGAATTTACATAAAAACACCACCCACTTTTATGATTCCAAAAGAAATTTGAATAAAAATTATGCTACTATGACAGGTCAGTATCAAAAACTATGCTATTTAATATAAATAATCAATAAATAAGAACAAATAGTTTGGAAAACGAAAAATTTATAAAGTTTTATTAAAGTTTTAATGAAAAATTGAAAAAACAATTGAACATTAATTAAAAAAAGCCGGAAACTAAACGTTTACTTATACATATAATAAAAAAAAAATATAATTTATTCAAATGTATTTTTGTGTTTATGTATTTGTAGTCTTAAGGTAGCATATTTTATGTTTTATGCAAAATCAAGTTTTATTTGATTAGATATTTTCTATGCAAATTTAATATATTTTGTACTTTATACAATAATTATCAAATATTTTTTACATAAATAATTTAATTAAATATTTGTATTTTTATCAAAAGTTAATTTTTAGAATGAAAATAATTTTTTTGAAAAAAAAAATTGAACAAAAAAAAGTTAAGTGTAAACACTTTAAAGATATTTTACACTAACTCAACTGGAAAATCAATTTTTTTGAACTTCCCATTTTAGTAGAGCGACTCTGTACTATACAATTTATAATATTTTATGTGGTTTTTGTATTTGACAGATAAACTGACACAGCGCATGTACAGAAACAAAAAATTACAATATAAAAATTGCATTTTAATATCAGCTGGCTCTGCTGCTTGTGTATGAATTTTGTTCAAGTTTGTATTCTGTGAAGGGGGCAAATACACATTACAAAATATGAGAGAAAATACATAAAAACGTATCTTATATGTTTTCAAAACATAAATTTTTTTTTTGTTTTATATATATTATTATATTGATTTGTTTAGTCATATATTTATATACAGTCATATTTAAGTCACTATACAATTAAAATATCTGCATTGCTAAAATAGGAAGGTGGGACGTACATATAAGCAATAATGTGAAGATATTGTTAGTGGTTATTTATACATATCAGGAAATTCGAAATTTTGTAAGTTTTATAATATTACAAAAATTACTTGTTTTCGAAATTATTTTAGCGACCTTATTTAAAATTGCAATTGCCGATAATCAAAAGCCGGAAAAATGTGTGTTTCTATCATTAATAATTATGTTAATATCATCATAGAAAAGTTCATTGGACGGCATATAAATATAATTTTCATAGAAATATGTAAAAAACAAATTGAAAATTTTAGTTGTAATTTTTTCATCATTTCATTTTTACAATATAAATTATTAAATAAATTGATATAAAATTTATTTAATTATAATTTATATTTAATTTTATAATTATTCAGATTATTAAAAATAAATATTAAATTTTTAATTATAGAAAATATGACAAAATTTTATCATATAATAAATTTTTAATATATAAAATTAATAAAATTACATTTAAGTTTTTCAAAACTTTTTCAATTTAATGATAATCAAAAATAATTTTGAAATTATAGTATCATCAAAAATTGATCACTTCTTCCACGTATACACAAAATGATTTTATTAATATTTTAATTTTTGGATAAATTAACGTAAAAGTATCTTTTATAAGAGTATCTTTTTATGAATATTTTAAATATCTAAAAGATATTATAAAAAAAAATTATTAGATTTTCGATCACTGTCCGACGTTACGATGACAATTTTTTTTTGTAAATTTCTTGTTTTCAATTTATAATATTTTGATTTTTCGTATACACGGAAAAAAAATTTATACTACAAGCGAATCAAAAAAAAAAAAAATTATTTCAGAGGTTTATTCATTACGAATATTTTCACTCAACTAACAAAAAAATTTTCAATGATTTTATGATTCGGAATGTTGTAACATAGAGAAATCTTATATAAAATGTAAATATTTATTTGTATATATACAAACTAAGCTATATAAATATAAAGTTTAATGAAGTTTGTATATTTTTATACTGACGAATGGGGAGAATAGTGAGTAAAATTATTATTTGAGAGCTTGTGTATCTTAAGAGTATGAATTTTTTATCTGATATTTATGTTCTATGTATTTTTAAAAAGATATAATATTTTTTTTAATTTTAATTTTTAATAAAATATATTAATACAAAATTTATAGAATTATACTCTCAAGAGCTTTACTTTTGAATTATTCACAATACAAAGTCACAAACATAAAAATTTATGAAAAAAGTATCTCAGAGATATATGTACGAAATATATTTTAATATTGAGTTGTTTTTCATTAAAATTATTGGAGAACTGATTCGTGATAATTTATTAGTTTTTTTGTTTTTTTAAATTTTATAATAACATAGAAATAAAACGAAGAGTTTAAAGAGACTGCAAATTTAATTATAGTGATGGGTTCCACCTTCCACCAAATGGAAATTCGGCATTAGGGAGTAAACTTTGAGATAAAAGAGAAAAATTAAATTTATTGAAATGAACAAAACTATGAAAGTAATGGAAAATACAATAAAATTTAAAATTATAAATTCAAAGAAAATAAAAATGAATTTAATGGTAATAATTAAAGTTTTCGTTTTGTAGTGTTAAAGGCTGAGTTATTACTATAGACTTTAGGGAAAATTAAATTTGTAAAATTTCGTTATTTTTAATAAAAATTTGAAAATTGTTTAGATTAATTTTCTAGAGCGCTCCGGAGCGAACTAAACTTTGAAATTAAGAAAACGTTAGATATATAAATATAATATAAATTGTGTATTCTTTGAAATAATTATTTGCAATTCCAACCACCCATTAAGTAGTTTTGATAATTTACCGATGAATTTAAGAAAATTTCTACAGCATATTCTTAAATCTCTTAAAGCATCCTTTAAAATCGAGATTACTTTGCTAATTGTTAAAAAATTAAATAAAATGTCTTAATATTATTTTTTTTAATTAGATATGATGAAATTGTATATAGAGCTACTTTTACAGGTGAATAAAAGGATCTTACGGATCAAAAAACTATAACAAATGATTTTGAGCATTTTATACAGAAGAAAGAATACATCAAAATAAATAATGTGAACGTTTTCATGAATTAAGATGGAAGGAGAGCATGTTAAAATTCTAACTTACAAAAACCCCGTCTAAGCCTGGCTCGTAATGTAAGCCTGGCCGCAAAAGACAAAATACAGAAATGATATTGCCAAATAAGATAATAATTACATTTGGATTTGACAGACATTAATTACATATTTGAAAGTTCTGTGCCTCTATGTATTCTTACATTTTGTTAATTAAAATAGTTTTGCTGTCATTTTAAAAGTAGTTTATACTAAATACTTCCAACAACCAACAAGAAATGCCATCCATCTTTCATAAATTTGTGAACATTATTCAATTTTAGCTTTGATTATTTTTGATGATCACATCTTGATTTTTACATTAACATTGATTTTCATAATAATTTATATTTGACGCGAATATTGTCCTTAATATATAAAAATAAATAACTCGCCATTAAAAAGGAAGCTAAAAAGTAATTTAAAAATAATTGTAATTGGGTTAGCTTTGTATTTAACTTGTATTAGAAAATCCAATGATCATTACTTGATTTCCATCTTAAATGCACAGTGATTTCAATATGCTAGTCGTAAAACATAAATATTTAATATAAAGGGTTTCTCCACACTACACCGTCACTGGTGATGAAACTTTATCAAAAGATCTCATCAGTTTGAGAAAAGTGGAAGAAAATTTGTTACTATAAAGTCCAAAAATGGGACACCAAATTGTCATATCACTTATTTACCGCTTATAAAGAAAACTCAATAGATTTCGAAACTATAATCTGCATAATTATAAAAGATTTAATCCGGCGCGGAGCAGTTTTATTTAGTTCCCTCTAAAGATGTATTAAAAAATATAGTTAAAAACGAAATTATTTTCATTAAATTTAATTACGACTTCGTATTTAAATTTTATATATTCATTGATTTTCCACTAAAATTACAAACCACAACCCACAAACAAGGACTTATTTAATATATCTGATAATTAAGTTCTATTTATAACTATTCAATATAAATAAAATTAATCGAAATGCTGGTATTTTAAGTTTTAAAGCATTCAAATAATTTTTAAATTTTAATGGACTCATTCAAAATTCTGATCAAAAAATTTCAAATCTAAATATTTATAAAATAAACCATAAAAATGTCAACAAATTTATATTTTTTGTTTCACAATTCCCTTTGTGACATACTGCCATACTGATTCAAAAAAACATTTTCCTATTTTGTACTGACTATTCAAATATAGAAGAACACCCCAAAAACTTATCATTTTTCATCTGACAATCCTTAAAAAAATTTAAAAGAATATTTAATTTTAATACATTTTTCTGGATACCTTTGACATTTCATTAAATTTCTACCATCTTTATTAGATTTCTAAATTGAATATGTCAATAATAACGAAAAAAAAAGAAAAGTTTATTTTAAAAGTAACAATTTTTTATATAAATTTCCTGCGGTTTGTTATTTATTTATAAGCCTTATTTATGTTTTCAGTATCATAAAAATATAAAATTACAATATATATTCTAGGATTATAAGTTCTTTATATATATACAAAAATAAAATTTCACTAAATTTTCTAGAAAAGTTTTTGCATATTAATATAATATAAAAAGAAAACTTTTAAAATTTCCTTTCTTAACAGACACAAGACACAATTTCCTTACGACCCACGGATAAATCATATAAAAATTGAATTTTTTAATGTGAAATTTAATAGAAAATCACTTTAAAAGCGTAAGGGAATGCTGGGGCATATAAAACTTTGAAAAACTGGGACATAGAAACCTAAATACAACTTCAAAAATATGAAATTATCAAACAAAAAATTGTTGTTTATAGTGAAAGAAAGGACGAAAAGGTGAGAAAGTAACTAATATTCAATAAATTTGGTTTACTGTTCAATTAATTAGTGATTAGTGAATGAATTGGGTGAGACGTGGAATTACAACTAAAAGTAGGTAAATAACATAAATTCATTTCGCAGTTTCCTCACGAGAATTTGTATATAGTATTTCTTTTCTTAATATTTTTGCCTGTGTCGCTTGGAAATACAAAAAGAAGATCAAATTAAATTCCAACCTCTTGTAAGCCACACCTGAGCACGTTCTACCTTCGCTACAAGCGTATAAAAGAAATCTCGACAGCAAGTCCCTAGCACAAACTAGGCTGCGCTGAAATAAACTAACAACATGCAGGATAACTAACATTATGTGGGGCACGTACGACGCGAAAAAAAATCGCTTCAATTCTTACCCTATCACGTGCGTAATGTAGGAAAGCAGTAGGTATCTCTACCGGACACTGCTTGATTGGCAAACATGCATACAGGATGGGTCTCACCAAGAAGAAACCCTAGAGCATCTTCTGTGCTACTGTCCGGCCCTAGCACGAAGAAGGTCTGTAATACTTGGTCGCGCATTCCTCACAGATCTGGTTGAGGCGGGCAAATGTGGATTGAGAGATCTTCTCAAATTCGCGGAGGCCACCAATTTCCTAGACCTGATGGGAAACAACTTGTCAAATGTTCAATATCCGTTCACAGTTGCTATCCGTTCACAGTGGTCTATGCGTGGTCTTTCGACCGCCACTTCTTACCTAACCTAACCTTCCCCAAAAATAGAAAACCTACTAAAAAATATATCAAGCTTTATAAGTTTCCCTCGAAAAAAGAATATCCTTATATAGAAAAATTCCAATTTTATCGATTAGAAATTCATCTCCTTTATATTAATATTTAATATTCTTAAGTGTTATAAGATACAGGTCCTTGTATGTCATCATTTTCGATGAATACTTAACCAAATAAATAAGAAATTTTTCATAATATAAAAAATATCATATCCTTAAAGAACAGTTTCCGCTTAACCTAAAAAAAAATAATTTCCAATTTTTTCCTAACAATATTAAAAACTTTTTATACTATAATCTCAACGAATATGAAATGAAAAAAAAAGTTACTGATATCCTTTTTCCTACAATATTACCTTTTTTTTACCGGTTACAAAAATTGTGATATTACTCGCAAATATATGAAAAAAAAGGATATTCTTTCCATAGTATGATAGATATGAAATTATGTTACCATAATAAAAAAAAAAAAACTTTATTATTTTCTTTACTTACAAAATCCTCTGAAATATCCTTACACACTTTTTATTTATGTTTTATGTCCAATTTTGATTGCGGCTTTTAGTAAAGACTTTATTTTTATATAATATTATAAATATTTTTACCAGATTTTATCACTTTTTCTGGTGGTTTTCTTTATACAAAACCAGAAGCAAAAAAAAGGAATACATGATTTTTTTTTTTTTTTTGCTTGAGAATGTTTAGAAAATAAAATGAATTTTCTGTCTGATTAAGCTGAAAAATAATACAAATTTTTTTTTTTTGTAATACATAAAATATTTGGAAGATTTATTTAAGAATAAAGAACGATAATTTTTTTGAAAAGCATTAGTCTCTCTAAAGGAGATAGATATAAGGTAAAGTTTAGATGTAAAGTTTATGCGTCTTAATTTTATGATCACATAAAATTACGATAAAATTTTCTTTTAAGGAAAACTGTGTTCTTATATATAAATTTGTAAAAATGATAAAAATCATATAATAATCAATAAATAAGAAATAAATTTAAAAATTTACCAAACCGAAGTTAAGGATTTGTTTGTTGTGTCAACAATGGCATTATAATGTTAACGAAATTATTCTTGAAAAGGATAGCCAGTGTCTAATAAAAGTAGGAATCTGTAAATAATAAACTCTTTATGAAAATATGCTGAAATCTATTATAAATTCATTTTTTTTTGTTCTACATTCTTAACCTTTTATTACAAAAATGAATCAGTCTCATAGTTTGTTAGTAATAATTTGTTACCGAACAAGCTGATTTTGATTTACATAGCTTGAAATGAATACATTTAATTTTAATTGTACATATAAATTTATGGTGTTTTGAATCGGTTAAAATTTTAACTCTTGACGCGATAAAGACCGGATAACAAATTACAAACGAAATTGAAAAACTTATGGGTTCTAACTACTTATTAAAAATATTTTAGGTCACACTTGTTAAGTCACATTCGGCTTTGATTGGTTTCTAATATGTTATTTACAATTGCAATAATTGTATTAAAACTTTTGAATTATTTTCAATTAAAAATTATCAGTTGATTCACATTAAATTAAGGATTCATTAATAAAGTAAATCTTTTTTTTATAAAGATAGCTAATTTTTGCACTTAGGCTATTTGAGAATATTTTTAGCGCTTTAACAATTTTTTTAAATGTCTATAGAATAAGATAACAAAAAATTAAAATATTTACTGATAATTAAAATTAGAATAAAAAGAAATTTTAAATAATCAGCACGAAAACTATTAAAATAAAACCTAAATAATCCAAAAAATTAAGATACATAGATTACTTGCACCTTCCGTCAATGATTATATAAATTATATTACAATAAAATGTCACGAAACCTCTTCGAGGAGGCTAAAAATCGATTTGAGCGGTAGCGCAAATGCAATGTGTAAACTAATGTTTAATAACTTGTAATATGCATTACTCATACAAATACAAGGAATTAGAACAAGTCAGAACAGGTTCATTAACTCTAACAAGGCTTGAGGAAAAGTATTCAATTGATTATTCACTCTTTAACCAAAGTACAGCAGCAATTTTACAAGTATTGATGATGAATTAACAACAAGTTTTGGTTGACATGAATCAACTTTACAATAATTATTTTAAATTAAATTAATTATTAAGTAAATTTGACACTCATTGGTAATGAATCAGTCATTACGAAAAATGGGAATTGCGGAATTTATTACTTAAGCATTGCTTGCAACATTATTTGTATATCTATGGTTCTTACAACTAAATGTTTTTAATTAAAATTTCTTGGCCTTAAGCACAAACTTAGCTATTATTACCAAATCTTGTGAATCGTTCATGGGGTAGTAGAAGAATTTAAACCGCTTTTGACACAACAATTTAATGAACTAAATTTTTCAAGAATTATAATATTGCTCTGGCTGAATGGATCGATATTTCAATACATTGATATCCAATAAAGTGTTTACAGAATTTTGAAAATTCTTGTTATCTCTATTTTTTAAACTAACCCAAATTATATTCGTTTTATTTAAAATCTAATCAGAAGCTTATATAATTGTTTATAGTCGAATATTAATCTACTTTAGATCATTTTCAATATTACTATTCAATAATTTTAAAAGTAATTTGAACTTTTCAATAAATTTTGTAAAATTAATTAATGAAATATAGATCAAATTTTACCACATGAAATGAAATATTCAATAAATAATTTAATTGCATACAAATACGTGGCGTTGTTGACTTACTTCTGATTACAAGTTTTGTTTTAATTACATTATAGTTAAAATAATTGGAATTATTAATGTTTATTTTTAAATGCTCACCAGTTTATTTATATTAAAAATATTTTGTCGGAATTTAGTGTTTTTCCGTGTATTGCGGAGTACATAAATCACTTTAATATATTTTTTTTGTACGATATGAAAAATGTTTGTAATTTATTACAAAAAACTATCTCATATGAAATTTGTGTAGTTATATTGCATGTCACTGCCAGTGTCACTGCAAGATGACTTAAATCTAGTAGACAAAAAAAAAACTAAGTATACTAAAGAACGATATTATATATTTTGTGGTAGAATATTTGTGGAAACATATGGTTAACATTTATAAAACAGCATTACAAATTGTAATAAAAAAGATTATAGAGTTTTTTTTTAAAAAAAATTTCAGTTTAAAGGATTTTTTAGCCAAACGTCTTAGAAATACATTTTACGAAAAATAACAGCAATGAAATATGTCAGATGAAATATTTCAGATAGATTAATCCAATTTTAGAGTTTATAAATGATATTTTTATAATCTGTACACAAAATGGTATAGAAATAAGTGACTGATGGTCAAAATTAATTTATGGCTTCATTTTTGTGTAATAACTTTAAATTAAATTTACATTAGAGTATTATGTGTGGAGCTCTTTGCAAAATTTTGTTCTTCAAAGGTTAAATATCAAAATAATTGAAAAATTGTTAAGTTAAAATATGTTGACATAGTACAGCCTTGTTCACTACAGCTAGAAATACTCTGTGTAGTTATGGTCCCTTCAGATTTTTATATTAGAATAAATGAAAATTAATGAAAACTGCTTCCAATTCCGAGATAGAAACAATATATTATTGTCAAGGTGTTGAAGTTTGTTACAAATCTTTAATTTTTAATTTCACAATTTATATATTCAAGAAAATAAAAACAAGACGCTGTAAACCTTGATTTTATCCTTGTAAACAGTCCGTTTTTATGTGTTTTAGTTAAATTATTTTGCATCCAAACATTGCAAAGATTAAACAGTGAAATTCTAACAAAAATTCTTCAATTATGTCAAATTTGTATATAAGAAAATCAATTTTAAAATAAAATAAATTTATATTTATCCCAATAATGATTACAATCTTCCCTAAAATCTTTAGGGCAATATCCTCTAATTTTCAAAATGCTTAATAAAAAAACTTCTCTGTTCCAAATTACATAATAATAAATGATAAAAAAATAACACAATTTACACTACTAAAAAGATTATTCAATGAAAATATAAAGAAAATTCCTATATCCGAAAAAGAAATATTTAAGGAAATTTAATAATAAAAAAAAAATGTTTACGCATAATTGAGACAAATAAAAATGACCATAAAAAATATGTTGTTTTCCGTTGAATAAAGATTTAAATTTATGATCAGTTTATGTATTAAGGAAATCTAATAAAATTTAATTTAATGTAATTTGGTCAGAAATATTTTACTTTTTTATATACATAATAATTCACCATATAAAAAAAGGATCGAAAATTAAAAGTTATTTCCTTATTTTCTTTTCCGGCGTTTTTATGTTTTATTGATAAGTGATGACCATTGATAAGAACAAAATTCGGAATATGTAAATTATTGTAATTTCCCATTTTGTTTTTGATATTATATTCTGAATTTAATATTAATAAAATTGGAATTTTATTTTGAATAATTAATTTCACAAAATTAATCTAAAAAAAAAGTGTAATGATAATTAGACTTTTTGAGATTATTTGAATGCTTCTATGAAGAATATGAGCTTCCAAGATTGGAACAAATGAGATTTTAATTTCAAACATCTAATTTTCATCCAAAGATCTTTAGAGGAATTTATGAAAACTCAAAAAACTCATTTTTGTATAATCTCTAAATGTAATCATAATATACAGAGGAATGAATCAGTAAACACCTACGGATATGCAATTGAATAATAAAATTTAATATTGATTAAATTTCTAAACAATTTAAATATTAGATTGAGTATTATGTTTAGAAGTTGTTTTGTTATTACTAACTGTTGTAATAGCAATGATTATATGATAGTATCGAGCATTAGCTTGTATTTAGAAGGTCGGACAATATTAGAGCGTCTTTGATTAGACCTAAATAAGTCAATTTTTATTAAAGAAAATTATGCATTTATTATTTTGATAAATTAATTAATATTGTGAATGACTATTAATATTTTCATCTTTTAGTTGTTAAACGAAATAAACTTTCTTTAAACTACAAACCCAATTCACCGAAATTAAGGCTGCCAGACGTAAATGATACAGATCATTTTCGATAGCATTTGTCCATCCGACAAATATTTCTTTCTTCTTGTCTCGTTATCAATATTATTTTTTACTACTTAAAACTTTATTTAGTTATATTTGTTAAATTAATTGAAAATTTCAATCAAATTACGAAAAATATGTAAGTTTTTGTTTTTGTCAAAAATATATGAAAAAAGTTTTATGAAAACTTACTATTTGTTATTATGTCTACGGGAAAGCGTAAAGCAATTTACTGTTCACAATAAGTTTTCAAAGTAAAGACATTGCGGGAAGATAACAGAAAATGAAAAGTGATCGCAAACTTATCGCATTGATAAATGTAGAACTTATTAAACACTCGCCAAGTTATTTTATTATAATACTTAGCACAAACTTACTGAGTGTTTCGTGTGGGATGTGGTCAAGATTGTACGCGTGACATTTCAACATTTTATTTTATATTACTAATTATTGGCTCAACCAGAAAACTTGGTATTTTCTTAGCAACTTTTGTTTTATTAAAAATTTTATAAAGTGTCCATTTTTAGACGAGTTTTTGGTTATGCGGGAAGTTTTGATGGTTACCATTCAATTTAATATAATTATTCTCCCGCTGTACATGTTTTCAATAGTAATTAATCCAATTTCAATACTGTGTCTATTTTATTCAACAAAAGTAATTGAATTTTCTAAGTTGTAAATTGAATTTACTACATTTCTGTATAACAAAAATTTAATAATAAAATTTACAATATTATCAGAAATATAATCTAAAATTTCTAAAGACGAAGCATTTACGAATTACTACCCTCTAAGCGATGAAAACATCTCTAAAAGCTTTTACAATTAATTAATTTTACACAATGCATAAAGTTATGAAAGAAGCCAACAATTATTTAATAATTACTGCCTTTCATGTTCCATAATTTAATAACACGAAAAGCTGATTTTATCTCTTAGAAATTTCATATATATTTCTATATATATATATTTATTTACTCCACGGAATTCCAAATTGAAGATATCTTTCCATTTAACAACATAAATTTATGCAATTTTTATACATTTATGTACTGCCACATAAATTTTATTCAAAATTCCATACTACAAAATCCATTTTAACAATTTTTATATATATATAGAAGTTTTAAATAAGTTAGAAAAAAATTTGTATAGTTTTTTTTTAAATAGATAGTACAAGTACAAGCGATCCCATCCTTTTACCATAGAATTTTAACTAAAATTTATCACTAACACTTTATAGAAGTCAAGAACAGCATATTTTAATATCCGACTAGGGAAATCCTTTAACATTCTATAAGTTATAGTAAAAACAATGCTACCGAAATATTGTATTAAAAAAAGAAACTTATGGAAATTGGTAAAATGGGATTTGATGAAATACAATCGTTGATATTATAATTTGTCAGCAAAAAAAAAAAAAAAATTTGTTAAATGTACATTGGAGATTTAAAAAATATATTTTGCATATTTTAAGAATTTGAGTGGAAAATAAGTGCAATAATAAAAATAAATTAAATATGTAAATGTCATCCATTTTCTTTAAAGTAAATATTTCTAAGAAATTTAAATCTTATTAAAGTAAATCCAAATTAATCTTTTCATAATGAAATATAAAGTACATAAACATTTCAAATAAAATTCAATTTTCTTAATTAATTTTCAAAATTTGGTATTATTGCATATCTTAAGGCGTTTTTAGAAATTCGATATTTTTGGTTAATAAATCTATTTTATTAATATTTTAATAAAATGCTAATAGAATTTAGATTGAATGATTTATTTATACAAGATGCAAAATTGGAAATTTGACTTTCATTTATCATTATTGTAATAAAGTTTATTTACACATTAGAAATGGTATTAGTCAAGCCCATAAGCTTAAAACAATCCAATTAAATTGAATTCACAAAGAATATTGTTCTATTTCCAGTTTTAAATAGCATTCGTTCACAATCATTAATGGTTTGTAGAATGGATTTAAAAAAGTTAGAGTTACGAAACCTTCACGCAAATAGGCCACAAAAACAGAGTCTGTTGTAACCTGTAGTTGAACCAGCATCATTAATATACAGCGTTTCGACCCATCTCACTTCTCTAATGTACGAATACATTTTGTTCGACATTAATTTCCTCAAGTCGTCAAGGTTTTCTAGAAAGAAACTACCAAATTTCGTAATACTTTTTATGTTGGATGAAGGGGTAATAGCACAACAAATGCTTTTTTGTTCCCTTCCACACCCACGACACTATCATTAATAGTAAATTATTTTTACCATTAACACAAAATGCGGAAAGTTTTATACGAAGTACATAAAGTTTACACAAAGTGTGAAAAGTTTTACTCAAAGTGCAGAAAGTTTTACACAAATTGTAGAAATTATGATAAATACACAAGGATAGAAACTACTTGCCAACGAACATACATTTTAGACGTTGCGCTATATCATGTCAATATCAAGAGTAGTCAAAATAATGGTAAGCTGACAGAACTTGTAGTATAATCTTATAAATAGTGTAACTATTTAATAAGCTTCAAAATTCAGAAAGAGTTTTTTCTTTATAGCTGCAACTTTGTATTTTAATATTTCTAATCTTTCAATTAAATAAACTTTATAATTTCTAAGTATATACAAAAAATAATACTTTTATAATTAATTTATAAATTTTCCTTGTGTAAATCATTTTTATATATTTACAAGAAATTTTTTACATTAAACTTTCTTAATCCAACAAAGTTTTTTTATTGAATAAATTTTCTATAATAAACAAAAACTTTATAAATAATTAATTTGTAATCAAATCTTAGAAATGTTTGTTTGAAAATATTTCTTTATATTATTTCGCTATCGAAGATTAACTAAATTCAATTTCATGATTTCATGTTTCTCTTAATTTAATTGATTTTATTATAATATTATACAAAAATTTGATGTGTGGTGTTTGTGCAAACAGAATCTTAAAAGTTTTATTCAAAATAGAAAAGTTTTTCCCCGAAATCAAGAATATTACAATTTTCATTTTACTTTATTATTTTTTTAGATATTAATGTATATAGAAATTATGTGATGGGAATATAAAATCAACTAAAATAAAAACATTATTTCTATAAAACCGCATAAAAAACTATTTTAATGAATTCGTAATTAAAGTATGTAATCTTTAACATTTTCAACCTAAACGTCAGACTAATGTAACCAACATTTTTGTTTATAAATGTTATAACCATAATTTTCGGTTATTATATAGAAATTGTGATAAATTATGCCATTATTGATACGATTTATTGATTGATTTAGAAATGAGAACCGCACTAATGCCAGAATTAGGACCATTGTAAACCTCGTGACCTTTATTCGTATCCAATCCAGAAACTCTTTTGACCGAATATTAGAATTCATTTCCAACCCAGAACTCCTACTTTATGCAGTTCTGTTCATGTAGTAAGAACTAAAACAGATGCATGAGACTGGGATAATGGCATAACAATTTTTCAGTCATTTCGCATCGTATTCGCCGTATCGTAATGGGATGATCCTTCTGCAGTGAGTGTCTTGTTAAGTGTTCTTGCTACAGATATACTAAGCTTTTGTTATTTTGCTGATATTTCTTTACGACGACTTCGCTTCGGAGTGCTTCTCATAAGTTGATTTAATATTGATTTAAACAAAACACATTTTCCCTATGAGCTATTGTTTGTCAGTATAACATAACAATAACAATTTAACAGTATAAGAAGTTATTTCGTTGACTGATGCCGTGTCCCCATCTATACGTACACAACATACAGTCAGACAAGTTACTAAAAATGTCAAAAATGGGTAAATATTTTGCCTGAAAGCAATAAATTTATAGTTATTGAGTTCAGAAAGTCAAAAATGGAATAAATAGATTAAACAACTGAATTATTTAATAGTTTCGGAAATCTTTTAATACATTATTTTACTTTACAACGTATTCCTTTATATACTTAAGAAGTTATACCGAAATATCAAAAATCTTAGATTCATCTTGGAAGAAATATTTCATGAAAATTTAATTGTAAAATTGTTAAACACTGCAAAGGAAATATACTTAAATACTTAAAGCTGTTCTATACTTTGTTACAAAAGTATTCAATATTAATTTAAATAAATCAAATTAATCTTTAAACATAATTGAAGCAAAATTATTTCAAAAAACAACAATTCAGATAATTTTTTATCACATTTATGTCAAAATTTTTCTGTAGAATCTCTTTGCTTTAAATATGACTCTGCCAATCAAACTTGATTAAAATTTAATACTTTATAAAAAAATTAATCAGAAAATTCTATGTAATTTCCATAAAAAAAATTTTTAGGAAAATTTTCCTTAATTGAAATTTGGTGGTGGTATTATAATTCATAATTGAATTGATTATATTTCATTTAATAATGTCTATATTACCATTTTGTTAAAGAAATGATAACAATTTGAATGTTTGTATTTAATGGCTACCATTATTTAATGATTCATTCATTCATTCAATTTAATATGAACTTTATTTCTTTTAGGTTTGGTAAAATCATTATAGAAATCCTTATTAATCATAATTTATTAAATTATCTATCATTTTATTATAAATTACCTATTTAATATTTAACAAAAACGATTTTTATTTAAATTACAATTACTTTAATCTAATGAATTACAATTTACTTTTGATGGTTTTGATTTTGATCACATATCAACAAAAATAATCATAATTTTTTATACAATTTTCATAAATTATAATATTATTTATTTAATGTATAATTTTATTTATTTATTGCTATTTAAATATATCATAAATATTAGATTGGTATTTTTGTAAGTTATTCATAATTTATATTAGTTATCAATAAGAAGAATATTCAAGGAAATTTTATTTATATACAACAAATGGTAACAATGTAATTATCCCTAAAGTCAAATGTATATAGACAATATTGAAATCAATCTAATAAACATTATGTCTTCACTTAAAAGTAAATGTATCTAATGGTATTTTTACAATAATTTATTTATTACTAATAGTATTATTGCCAGGGCTGACTAATACCAAAAAAAATATTATTAATTGAGAATATTTGTGGTAACATTTATTTTGTATTAAAATAACAATTTTATATGATAGTTTATTAGGATTTCATATAATTCAATTTAATTGGACTGAAGAAGATAATAAATTAGGGAATATATAAAAATGGTATTCTAGTTGATAATATTTTTTTGTAGAAAAATTAAATAGGAAAGGCCAATAAAAATAATTGCACTGAATAACAGAATAACATTTCTAAATTTTAGTTTGAATTTTTACTAGAACATTTTATAAAACTAAATACAATTATTAAAATTTTCGTTGTAGTTTCTGCATAGATTGGTAATTATCAAATCTAGTCTCACCGCATGCTTGCGGTTTAAGCAGTTTCTGGTCATGATACCAACTGCCTTCATTTTGGTGATTTTAAGTAAAAAATTCTCTTAATAAAACTTTTATAATAAATTATTAATTATTGATAAAATCAATAAAGTTTAAGAAAATTGATGTAGCAAAAGAACATAAAGTACAGCATGTAATTGGCATTATCGTCAATTTTAGAGAAAAAAGGTGCTATTTTAGAGAATGGGACAAACATTCGAAAATTTTAATTTGAAACATTGTAAAATTTGTAAGGCGTTACAATGAAAATTTAAATAAGAGTGTGTTAACATTTGTAAGTCAAACAAAATCTGTAAATTTGCCTCTGTCTGGTGTAATTGGTAACAAAAAAAGCTTTGAACTATGCCAGAATATTATGTTAAAGCAAGTGATGATTGAGTAATGAAATTTAAGAAGAAATTCAACATCACTTTCAGAAAATTATGTGGTAAAAGTGCAGACGTAATCGATGACTAATGTCAAACATTTTTGTTAAATATCAAACATTTTAAATCACAATGAAATTTTGGAAATTTTAAGCAATGATAGTTCTAATTTAAAATGATGTTAAAAAGAAACTTTAACAACTGATGAATTCAAATACAGGAAAGTCATTAGATCCGAAGGTTTTAATGATGACATATTTTTGTAACATTATATCAAACTTGAGTTCTTCTGAAAAAGTAAACATTAAATTACTAAGAATTTGTTAAATTGTTTCTGATTAATCTTATTAGTCATGTTACCTAGTGATTTTATTACTTTCTTGTCTTGATTAATATTATTTTTGTCATTTGTGAAGTAAAAAATAAAAAACAAACTGAAATTTTTTTTAAGTCGTAATAAATTTCTTGTCCCTTGAGATTTTGAGTTAGATACGATTTGATTAAATTGACAATTACCAATATAATTATATTTTATAATAATTTTTAAATAAATGTTGATAATAGAGAAGAAGTGTTAAAATCTGTGGTAATATCAAAAGACCATAAAAACCAAATTCTAGCTAATGTGTAATGTCGTACGTTGATTGTGGATGGTATATTTAACAAAGAATGCTTTATAAACTATACAGTTCTGTTCTTACTTTAACTACCCTTTATTATTATCCAAGACTTGCAACTATCTCTATATTATCAGTTAAAAATAAACATTTTTGGTCTGTGGATTTTATAATATGTATCTGAAATTCATTCAATTCCGCTATAAAGTTTCAAACAGCTTCAAATTCTATATTATAAATATAAACCAACCGAAATGTATTTATATAAAAAAAAAATCTATGTAAAATAATTATAAAAATTCGTAAAATTCAAAATTTGCGATAACATTTCACATTAACCGCATTCAAAATACTTTTATGAGCAAAATTAAATTGAGATTTATTGATCCTTTAAAAACAAAATTTGCCTCTCATTTTCCTTCCTTTTTTTTATTATTATTATTTTTATCAAACATTATTTATGCATATTTGTAACATTTTTTACATTAATTTTTTTCACCCTTCACTTTTTATACAGCATTAAAAAGATGTTTTATCGTTGGATGAATCTTTATGTTGTTGTTTTTGGTTTGGCTGTATACATTTATAAAATATATATTGAAATACTTGAAATTGTTTGAATTTTCATTTAAGAAAAACATTATAACATAAAAAACAAAGAGGTTTCTTTACATATTTTCCTATGAGAAAGAAAGAGTTTTGAAGGACGAATATTCATGAATTTTATCTTTTGCATATTACAAAGAAAATGTCTGCTAAAAAATGTTTTTTTTTTTTTATCTATTTATTTTTTAAATGTGTGAAATAATTTTCCTATATTTTAATATCAATTTTATGACTGCCATATACGTTTAAAATCTATATACTTAAAATACATTTACTCTTAAAGTCTTTATAAAAGATAACATAATATGACAAAATATAATAGTTCCAAGTCTGAAAGAAATTTTTGTGTTTCTTTTCGAGTTCCATTAAATTTAATATTTTTAAAGATGATTTTACACTGGACATACAAAACTTATCTGAGTGTCACTTTAAAAATAATATATCAAATTATTTTGAAACAGAAAAACGATATAGAAAACCTATTAAAATTATCACGTAGGGACCTAGCTAAGGCTTCAGCTACTCCGATTTATAGTAAGAAATTTGAAACCCAGAAAAATTAAATTTTACAATTTATTGAGAACAGAGGACACTTTTGAAGAATGAGTTAGTACACCTTTCAAAAACAGATAAGCATTCATCCGCACTCATACAGAAGTGTGAGGGTCCCTAATTTTGCTAATCAGTTTATCGTTATTTATTGCCGAAATTACAAAGTTTTGTAATATAAATTCAACTTTATATCGACTAAACATTAACATAGCATTATATTGCGACATCCTAATTCAAAAAAGGCGTTTGTGTACTACAAAATATAATAATATACTCACCAGAATACGAAAATAATTAAATTGAATATCTATCTTTCCATTTTGTTGAAATTGAAATTTATTGAAATTTAAATATGAAATATTTCGTTTGAAAAATAACTTTAAGTTCAATTTTTATCAATACTTTTAATATATAAATTTAAAAAAGCAAAATCTCTCCGCGCTCTTAACAGGACACTTAATGCTGAAAAATAATGCTTAGAAAATACGGCGATCAGAGATAAACATGTATAGAGGATGCGTTGATGAACGTCAGACAACTGAACATTATCTGTGTTAGTGTTCCAGTTTTATGCATATACACGACAGAAATGCTTTGGTTCTTACAACATTAACGAACTGTGCGGTTGGTCGTTGTTCTAAGTTGGAAACCAATTCTAAAATTCGGTCAAAATAGTTCTTGGATTGGATACGAATGTGAAGGATACGAGGTGTACAATAAGACTAATTCTGACTTACATGCATGAACAACTACTAATAGTTACCCTTCTTAAATCCATGTCAATTCAATCCAATATTTAAACTTGATTTGAATTATTGGCATACAAAATTCAAAAACTACTTTTAAGTAATTTTATTATTTGTACAGTGTAGTTTTGTACACTGCGACCTATTGTACCTACCCTAGGTTCAATATGGTCAGTTGATATCCAGGATTCTGTAGAAAAATCTGTGTAAATGTTCTTGTCATTAAAAATATATTAAAACTAACTCAGTCGCACAAGTACAGAGTTTTATTCGAAATGTACGTGCGTTCTCACAATTATGTACTAAGTAAACTGGCTCAAATTAGATACCAAAAGTTAATAAATCAATAGAAAGAAAATTAACTGAACTTATGACAAAATAGAAAATAAAATTACGATAATATTAAATTTTCTTTGATATTCAGCTGGAAAAATTCTTTTAAAAATTTATTTTCGTAAGGTGCAAATCATAAAACTGCCTCCTTAAATTGGAAGAAACAATTTTATATCTATTTTTTTTTACAGATAAAATCAAAATTATATAAATCCATTCTATCATTTATTTTTTTGTAAATTTATCACAAAATGGGGAGAAAACGGATTTGGGATGAGAAATGATTTATGAAAAATATGAAAGGAATATAAAATATTTTATCTTGATTATTCAACAAAATTTTTAAAGGGTTCAAACGAAAATCCTTTTATATATTTTAAGAATTTAAAACAAATTAAATAAATTGCTTTAATTTTAACACTGGAATTCTGGGATGTTTATTAATATATTTTTCTTGTAAACTCAGTAAATCAAAATTGGAAAATATTAAATATATCAATAATAATTTGAGTTATTTCTTGTACTAAGTACAATTTATTGAATTCATTTTAAATAGTCGTCCCAGACATGACCCAGTACCCACAAACATAAATTCAAAATTTGAAAAGTCTACCATGTCAGACAACAAGTTAAAAATTCATAATTTGGATAATAATATTATTAATTTATTAAGAGGCTATAGAGTAATCGCTGACAGCCGTTCATTCGTAAAGACATAATCACACAAACTGGTCCAAATTGCTTCTGAGTTTTGTCAAAAAAACTGACAGTTCAAATTTTGTATCATTATAATAAAAGTGGATTTACACATGCAATTGAAATGCATTTACACGCAAATTTTCAATAAATGATTTACATATGTAAATCAAATATTAAATGTATACATAGAAAATTTTGACATTTAGTTAGCCGATGAATGCATGGTTAGAATAAAAGTCTTTATTATTAGAAAATAAATCAGCTTCACACCTCATAGAAGCTCGACGCAACGGAGCCATAGATTGAAATTTCAAACAAAAGTTGAAATATATAGGAATATATGAAAGAATGAAAGTGAGTACAGTACAGGCACGACGGACGCGACGTGGAAAACGTTTACGGATATTTGTATATATGAGACGACTTTACCCGATCGAAAATTCTAATGCGTTTCATTTCATGTCAATCAGTCGCGTCCGTAGTCAGTCGAGCTTATTTGAACTATTAATTCAAAATTAAATAAATAAACTTTTCCACACATGAAAGAATGGTTATGTATATATGAGGTCCACGACTTGAAAAATGTAGTTCGATCTGTACCTGTTACTAGAAAACGCAGCGACTTTACTTTGTGATTGGTTGAAAGCAAAGCTACTACCGCCACAAGAAAACGTCTAATATGTAAAATTCACCTTAACTTGAATTTCTTTAGAGTTCGAAATGTATAGAAACAAAAATTTATTAACAAAACTTTAATTAATCGTAAAATAATTTATTAATGATATTATATTTATTTCAAATTAATCTAAAAAAAATAACGAAATAATGAAAAATAAACCGTAAAATTACTTCAATCAATATTGTTTGGTTTACTGGGGAAAATTTTAATAGCTATTTTCATTTTGTTACTTTTTACTTTGTCGACAACATTTTTTTAGAATTATATAAAAATAATTTTTATTTTCATTTCTTTCAAAAGTGAAAACTTCCCTCTAAACACAAACATTTCAATAATGAAAAAATGTAAAAATAATAAAATGAAAACTAAAAAAAAAGTTATAGTAAATGAAAATGAACTAATAAACAATTTCTGATATTGCGTGACTAAATAATTTATCCATCCCCTTTGATAATTTGAAACTAGATAAGTTTTTCCTTTATATATGTGTGTGTGTGTTGTATACATACATATGTAAACTTAGTATTAAATATATACTTAAACTTAGATATAAAATTTGTACTTAGTTTTTATTTTTATTATTTAGTATTTATATTTTAAACATAAGTCAGAGAAACCCTACAAAATGAACAAGTCAACAAAGAAAATAAAAAAATACGAAATTTATCTATTTACAATGGCGGAAAAGGAATTATATGAACACAACAAACACCTAAAACTATACATAAAAATATATAGAGAAATAGACAATAAGTCGGTACAGTACGGGTAATTCTATGATAAAAATGGAAATTTTAATGGTATGGATTTTGTTGAAAATATAAAAAGGATTTAAAAATATTCCCTTTTATTACCCTTGGGGATAATATTTTCCCTCTGATATATTAACTCGAGAAAGAACTTTTCAAAGTTTACACATAAATTACTCAGTTTAACTATCAGTTTACATGAGAAATAATTATCTTTATGTTACCAGAAATTTAAATAGCTTATTTTGGAAATTTTGTTTATAGTTACCACTCCCTTTAACACCTTGTAAAATACTGGCTATATTCTATTAGCCTCAGGACTTATGGAATACTGAGCTTATCGTAGTTAAACAAAATGAAATCCTTCACAAACTATACGCAAAAGAACTAATTTTTACAGAACTATTAGATAGGACTCTGTATACTCTTTTAAATTCTAAAACTGTATGAATCTTTAATATTGCTGATTTTGTGATTTTCGTTCTTTAATATCGCAGATTTTATGTCATTAATTTTTTCTTATATTTTTGCTAATAACTTTTAGGAATTTCTGATTCTTTTTCTAACAATTTCTAAGTTCGAACGATATTCAAAATAAATAATCGATGCCTTGTCAATTGACATAACAGTGCGCATTATTATTTATACAAAATAATAATAATTAACAAATAGAATTAACGAAGTGAAATTGATGTTTTCCAATTATTTGATTAAATACTCCAATTTATTATGACACATTATTTATCAATTTGCGGCTACTGACATGCCCATATAAGACTAAAGTACTTGATTTGAACCACAACTCATTGCTACAACAAGTTATTTTGAAATTGTTACGGTAAGGAATGACTAAAGTCAATAGTCATTTCTGCCCGTTATAGGTCAAAAGTCAATACAGTCATCCGATATACAAAATTTCAGTAATTTTAATATTATTTAGTGGAATAATCAGTAATTTTTATATTATTTACAATAAGTTCGGTCAAACTGAATTTAATAAGTAACTGAAATGACTGTAGTATTAAAGAAAAGAATTAGTCATCAATAATATAAATCAATTTGCTTCTAATTGGCAACCCATTTACAAACTAACCAACTAATTATATTAAATCAAAACAAAAATTGTTAATTAAAAATTATATAATTCATTTTAACAACAACTATAAAAATTATTTCTCATTAACAATAAATGGTAATTGTCAATCAGCAATTATTGTTACGAACAAACCTTCATTAATTTTAAATTATATTTACAATTATAATTTTATGTAAATATAGAATTTCATAAACAATTTTTATCCCACCACAAAATTCATATACAAAATTCATAGAATAACTTAAATATTGATCGGTCGATATAAAACTAAGTATAATTCAAAAACAAAAAATATTCACTTTAGGGCATACATTCGAATAGAATATTCATAACTTATTCTTTCACCCTCATTTATGCAGTAAAACGAAAATTCAACTAAATAATATTGTATAGATACAAGTATCTATACATAAATAGCATAATAATATCTAAAAGATAAAACACTTACCTTGCCATTTTGGGTTATATACAACAAACTATCTCATTTATGGATAATTTTAGTGTTTATATTAATAATCCTTATTCTGCACTATTTAAATTAGATTTGTTTATATATAAATATTTAATAATTATAATTAAATTCAGTATTTTTAGAAAATTATTATTTTTTTCAAATAATTATTCTGTAATTTTAATATTATTTATATACTGAATAATTTCTTAATACTTTAATTAGAGTACACTTCATAGATATAACCAACAACTAGAAAATCATAATAAATTTTACTATTATTTTTATTACTTGAAAATTTTTTTTTAAACACTTTCTATATTTGAAAAACTTTAAATATATTTTATTAAAATTTTGTATATAAATTTAAGATTTAAAGTAATTTTAAACACCTTTTCATTAAATTTTTAATCTATAAATCATAAAATTTTGTTATTAAAAATGTTATTTAAATTATAAAACACACAAAACCAAAAATAACACTATTTTTTTTAAAAATTTTATTTAAATTTTTATAACATAAAAAATTATATTTAAATTTAAATTAACAACATAAAAAAAAAAAACACAAAATTTCACTATAAACCTTTTTTGTAATGTTAATCTCTTTAGGGTCTACCTTTAGGCCTCTATAGTTATTTTCCATTAAAATAATATTCTAATAAAAATAATCATTTAATATACTCAGAATTTTCATATTTTCCAATTTGTTATAATATTTGTTAAATTTCGTTTCATTTTTTTATTAAAAAATTTCCGAAAAAAATGGTTTTAAATTTATAATTTTATATTTTTCTGACAGTTAAGATAATTCTTTAAATATTTTATATAGTTTGTTCAAAAAACCCAATCCGTATTTATAAATTTATAGTTATCAAATTAAACTTGAAATCAAATTTAATTTTGATTCAAATAATGATACAGGAATTTAGGACTTAAATGAATCTGGTTTTCATGAACTCTGAAAGAAATATTGATTACACTTAATAAGGGTTGGCGGTGACGTAGTATTAGTTTGCTATGCAGTGATGCATTAGATTTTGGTTTCAACTTAAGTCCGAGACATTAATGTCGCTTTAAATTGACACAACTTTAAATGGAGTGTACCAGTAATAAAATTTGCAATTGAAATTGTGATTTTAAACTGGGAAAAATACTAACAGTTGAGACCATTTGCTTGTTTCTACAAGCTAAAACCCATTAGCTTGTTCCACTTTCTTCACTTGTGATTCGGAATCCTTCAGATAAAATTAAATTACAATAAAATGTGACAAAATCTCTTTACTTGCATTAAGCTGAAGCGCCATTGTAAATAAGAAGATTGCTTTAAATTTACTTTTTGACAAAATAATTCGGTTTAAATTGATATTGTTTTTCAAGAAATGGCAATAGTACAAATTTATTGAAATTAATTTGAATTAATTATATGGTAAAATGTTATTTGTATGAATATCAAAAAATTTTAAATAAAATTTATTTAATTAATTTACAAGAAATACAATCATAATTAGACCGAACTGACTGCAAATTGACTGCAATTATTCAGATGGTAAATGTTCAATAAATACTTTATTAAAACGACATTATTAAATATATAATTTTGATTTGCATTAATTGGAAAATAATTATTGGCTTATTATTTAAATTTATAATTTAAAAATTAATATTGCCAATCAGAGACTAAATGTTTTGAACAAACTGTACAAGAATATTGTTTATTTTTTTCGTTATTTACTATACCAAAATAACAAATTTTTGTAAGTCCATTTATTATTAATTTTTAAATAAGGGATCATAAATTTTTATCCGTTTTTTATTGTTTCTTTACACAAAAACACAAAAGTTTCCTTTATAAATATTTAAATTATAATGTTCACATTAAATTTTTAAAATCTTAACGAATTGTTTTAACTAAAAATAATTTTAATGTTAAAAATATAATTGTTTGAAATAATAAAAAACAAAATGCTTTTACATAAACTTTAAATGATAATTTACAGTGTAAATTTTTGAAAAATTTCATTTTAATATTAACACTTCTAAATTTAATATAAATACGAAAATATTATTTAAAATTTAATTTGACTAACACTATTTAATTTTTTAAATAATATTTATAAATTACATTAAATTTTACTGATTTTGACAAGAAAATTACGAAGATTTTAAATACATCAATTATTTATTTATCTATTTAATGTTGTCGTACGATATTAAAGATACTTTATTGACTTTTTTTTTAATTATTCTATTTTAAATATTCATTGAATTATATCACCGAACCGAATAACATGAAAGTCAACCCTAAACTAGATTGAAGTGACCATATACAAAAAAAATTACAAGAAATATTAAGGGTAAAAATATAAATGGAAAATTTATGTTGGTTGTTCAAATTGTTTTGGGGGAGAAATTTTCGCACATGAGCATTTAAATTTTGTAATTTTCATTATACATATATAGAAAATATAATTTTTCCTTTGGAAAACACATGGTTTTCATTCAATCATTCGAATAAGAGTTTTATTTTTAATATTATTTTATCTTATTTTTCTAAACAGCTGATGATTTCAAAAGTAGATTTTATGAGATAACTATTTTCTCCATGATAAAATGCATTTATATTTCGAGACTCGAATGAAAAATACTAAAGTATATTTTTAAAACTAGAATAGTATAAAAAAACGTTTTTGTTAGAGCATTAAATTTATAATTTTAAAAAGTAATTTTATATAGATTTTTTATATTCAGGTTATGATTTTTTAAGAATTATTTTACTCATGAACTTCGAAAAGATCCTACTACCATTTTCCAGGATATTTTAGAACTTTTTGCTTCCTGTTTCTCTGGCAAAAAGTTAAAATTCCGAAGTTTTTCACGAGAACTGATGACTTAAATTATTCTGTTCTTCACTAATCACTACTTAAAATTTACTATCCAGTAAAATATGCAGTACAAAAGGCAAATTTGAAGGAGATCATTTAATTATAATATGAAATATAAAATAAATTATATTTAAACATTTAATGACATTATAAAATTCATTTAAAAATTAAACTATAAGATTTCCCTCAACAATGAGTTTTTGAGTGGGTTCGACGACAGTTGCATTGGGCCATTGGTCGTAATCAATTATACTACCTGCAAACATTCATAATTCAAAATTATGATCATTATAAAATTAATTATAAATATAATATTGTATCAAATTTAATATTTTATCTAAATATTAATTGAATTCACAATTATATGAACGAAAAAAATAATATTTTGGATTGTAATAATTTTCAAATTGTGCTAAATCATTTACAGATATTTAAATCTGCACCAAAAACAAAACTATAAAATTATTTTGGCCTTTAAAATCTATTTATTCAAAGCATTCTAAATCTTCTGACTATATAAATTGTAGGAAAAAGTGGCCTTACCTTTAAATGACACAACAATAAGTATTATAATAATTATAACTAGCATTGTCAACATTAATAGATTTGTGGGCCATTTGTGGGACATGAAATAACAAATTGTGGGCAAAACACTATGAGATATGACAGTTTTCAGAAATCTTTCGCCTAGAGAAAACATTTTGTAAATAAACTTTAAAAGTGCCAGGAATGAAGCATTATGCTATCTACTGACCAAAGCTTTAACAGTGCCTAGGAACATAATCGTATTTAATTGAAATGTACCAATATTTACATAATTTTTACGGGCCACGATATTGAACAGACCTGACTTAAAAATATTTATATGAATACAATTTGCTTGATAAAAATCCTGAAAATGTATTCGCAAGTCTATTTAAATTTTTTTTTTTGCCAAGGACTACAAACAAATAAATTGACACGTTGCCAACAAATATAATATCTTCTTTCCATAAGTATACATACTTATATATCTATATGTGTAATTTAATATTTTTTAAGGATATAATAGAAAATTTCATTTCATAAAATAAAGGATTGGCAAGTAATTTTTTTTTGTTTAGGTACGTATACCGTTTCCAAGGTCATGGTCATTTTTGTATTTATGTGACCTTCAATAATTATGTTGACATTTTTTTTCTGGTTTGATGATTATACATTAAATAATTTTGAAGGATTTTTAATTATTTTCATATTTTATTTAAATTAATCGAAAAGCTGTGAAGACTTATAGAAATAGAACTTTGGAAACATGTAGTAATATGAAATATACCAGAAAAAGTTCAATCGATTAATGTTAATTTACATTTTTGATATATAATTCCATTATATTGATAAATAAATTAGAAATTTTAATAATTTGTAGATTTTAATTTTAAATATTTACAGTGAAATTGTGATTCATATCAAACGTGTCCCCTCATTTTAGTTTATATGTCAATCAATTTAAAGATTGGACTTTCAAACCATAAAGAATGCATTTAAAATTTCAATAAAGAATAATAATTAATTTGTGGTTCATAATTAAGTTTTCCCGGATACCAGCAATGGTTTGATTGCTACCAATTTGAAATAGAGAATTTAAAGAATTAACATGAATCGAAATCATTCAATTTAGGATTGTAAAAATTTAAATTATTTAATAAAATTAATTAATAATATATTTAAAAATTAATACTATGGGCACCTGCTACTTGAATGAATATATTGCTTGTAATAAATTAAATTTATTTCATAATTGCCTTTGAAAAAAACTTTCAAAATTAATGAAACTCAACAAATTAAGTGAAAATCTTATGTCCCTGAAAAACTTTCAAGAGGAACAAAAAACGAAACCATTTAAATAAAATTCATCTTTACATTAATATAAACAATTTACAAAATTATTTCAGAGCACGTATAAAGAAATTTACGATGAACGATGATGGGATGATTAAGTATTTCCATGTCATTTTATTATATTTAAATGTAAAATTATTAACTGCCAGACCAAAACAAACTTTGGATTTGAAATTTCTGTAAAAAAAAAAAAAAACGGAGATGAATGATTTCATTTTGAAAGTTATTTAATTTATATCCTTTTCATATGTCATTAACATAAAAAAAGGACGATTATGATAATTATTTTGATAAGAGTGATTGTGAATAAGCCTTTTGGGACGAATCTATGAAAAGGATAAGTTTACAACAAATATGAATAAAGTGGATATTCATTAAAAATATTAAATAAATTAATTTAAAATTTATGTATATTTAATCAAATTTTATATAATTATTAAAAATTATCAGTAAAAGCTAAATACGTCATCTTTAATTTACAAGGTCTAAATACTTTAAGTAAAATATTATTTGCATATTTGTAGTGGTGATTGAAAAATTATTGATAGGTTAATGTGGGTGGCATCGGCCCTCTGAAGCTAGCGACAGCCCACTTCGAAAATGTAAAACAAAAAAAATTATACCATATTTATTTTTGTCCATCGGTGAATGTTTGTTGTCATTAACAGAGAAGTCCATTTTAACAAATGTATAATTCGCAGAATTGGTGACAAATACCTAATTTAACTGCTGCACATTTCTTTCTTCACTAACATCTCTTGTATAAAATCATAGAATGATCCACAAACCAGATCAACTTCAAATGAGTTGATGCAGATATTTTGGTATCTCTTGGCGAATAAAGTAATGGTGTGCCCTTGCGGGAACTTACCAGAAACTACTTAGCAATTCAAAATATATAGTTGAAAAATTAATAATTGACTTTTGGTTCATTTTGTACTTTGCATATAAAATTTTAACCATTCAATAATGAAGTATTATATTTTTAAACGATATTCGATAATTCTTTAGATTATATACTAAATAAATGTAAATACACGTCTGAGTTGTAAATTGACAAAGACGACTACCGGATGAGAAATAACTCTAGCCCACTAATTGATCAATTGGTATATCTTTTATATAAACAAACACTAAACACTTCATTATTTTAACAATTTAGTTGCCCTCACGATTCTAAGAATATCGAACAAATGTTGCTGGTCAACATTTTCTCCTACCTATCAAATTTATAACTCTAAAACTTCCTTTAGTCTGGATCTGATTATACTTGAACAGTTGCTTAACATATTTCCTTCGCTATGCCTGGACATCCTCGACAGATAATTCAATACGAGCACCAATTCTATGACAAAACTATGTTAGTGCTGCCAATTTCATTCGTTATTTACATTTCAAAGTTTCAAATGGTGGCCTTCTAGTGAGTGATAGGGTTTCAGTGAACATTATTTATATTAAATTTCAATTTTTAACTTTAAAAAAAAATCGTACAGACCGTACTTATTAGCGTGTGATATAACCAAATACGATTTTTTTTAATTTATGTCACCCACATTTCAATCATTCAAATTTCCTAATGCAGGGCAAATACAAAGATCTAAAAAGAAATTTCACATAATTTGAAATTGTAATTAAATTTCCAGTAGTAAAAATACTGAACTTACCATAAAAACATTATTTATTCAGTAATTTAATAAATAAAAAAAAATTAAATACATAATTTATAAAATTATTTTCTGAATTGTAACAACAAAAAAAAATAATATATTTTAATAAATCTACAATTTTACTTTATTGTCCTTTTTCTTCTGTAACACAATAAATTATTTTCCTACACTTTAGCTGATATTTTTACCAACAATAAAAGAAATCATAAAAAATAATTTACATAATTTTTCATATCTCTAATTTCTTGAAGACCAAAACTTTTATTTTTGTTAAATTTTTATACCTTGGGGGTAAAAAAACTTACAACTTTATTTAAAATTGACGAGAAATATTAAAAATGTTTAAAATTTAAAAAATAAATTATAAAATTTTATTTTTTCTGCGATAATGAAGAGATTTCAGGTTTTAGAAAAGTAAAAGATTTTTCAATATAAGTTTAAATTTATTAGTAATGCTCTGTGTAAAGCCTTCAGTTTAATCTGAAATAATAAGTTACATGTCTATCACCATTGGTGTTCTGAGACCGATAATAAAAATTCTACAAATTTTATTTATTCGAATATTTATCCGAATTCTTAAAGAAATTTTGTAATTTGACATAATAAATATTTACAAAAAAGTAGATTTAACCCAGTAGTGAGTAGCCTAACTATACAAGTATAGCTTGAAACAATTTTGTAAAGTAAAAGTTACATAAACAAATAATTATCTTGCCTCAATGTGTTTTAAGTGCATATAAAAAATGAAGTACTTAAAATTATAAGTAATTATTTATTAGAAAACGTAATCTTATTTATTATCATCCCATTATTCTTTTGCTTACTAATTACAGCTTTGAGACGATTCCAACTCGAACAAATTAAGACCGCACTGTTAAGAAGTGGATGCACAATATCTCAATCGTTGGTTTGGGAGAAACAGGCCAATACATTGGCCTGTACGATCACCAGATCTTACAACTGTGGATTTAATATGTGTGAGGAAGGGAACAATGAAAAAGAAAAATATTCGATGAAAATAACAATATTAGATGAATGAACGCAGCAGGACAACATCAAAGAAACCTTTCCAACAATTAATATTAGATCTTACATCAAATATTTAGGCTTATATTCAATAACTTCCATAGCTTTACCATTAAATAAATAAAAATTGTTTAAAGTTATGCAAAAAAAAGAAGAAGTAAATCCGTACTTATTTTTCCATTTAATACGGCAATTACAGAAATTTTATGACGGTGCATTACTGTAGCTCACTGGGTGTGCCAAGATGAATACCCTCTTCAGTACACTTTTTTTCCTTAAAATGAACCACTTAAGAATTTTGAAAATCATCTGCATTCAAAACCCTTGATATTCTAATTACTAATGTTCTTAATCAAACTAGTCCGTTTTCTTTTTTATGTAACTTTTACACAGTTTATATTTTAGCTGTGCGGTCATTTTAATTAAAACATTCTGTCCAACAAATTTTTCTATTTACTTAGGTAATAAAAATAATTATAATTTTCCAAAAAAAAAAAATTATAATAGAATAATAATTATTTTCATAATTATTTCAATTTCCCTGATCCTTATTAAAATCCTTAATGGTATATAAACAAAAAACCTGTATCGGTTACAAAATTTCTAATTAAAATATTGATACTAATATAAAAAATGAAAAACCAACTAAAATTAATTTTAATATTTGAAATAATGTTTTGTTCTAAATTAATTGAATATAAAATCTAATTGAACAATTTGTAAAGTTGATTTTGTATATATATGTAAATGAATTTGTGGTTGAAATTCCAAATAGAATGTTGTAAATATATAATAATTCCATAATGTAATGAAATTACATATTTTGATATGTTAATTATGCCATACCACAAATATTGATATGACAATAACAGATGCTTTTAGTTTTGAATAGTGTTAAATAAATAAACAGAAATAATTTACATAATTTATTTAGAAATTGTTATTAGTTTTAAAAAAGTTGAATAAACTATTTTAAAGCATTTGTGAAATTGAATTAAATAATAATTATATAATTATTTTATTTATAATACTTTGTTAAGTAAAGACTTTTTGAAAATATGTTAGATTTTATATCAGATTTTAAAATTTTCCACTGAAATCTTCGTCATTTTATCGACGCTACAATTATGTTATCGTTACTATATTAAAAGAAAATAATGATTTTTATTGATCGACCCAGAAATATGGTAGACTATGGAAACTGATTGATTATTAATCATTTAGCTTATGTCCAATTATCTTAATTTTCTTATCAATGATACCAACGAAGAATTCAATTTGATAATTTTAAAATCTTTTAATAATTGTCTAATCACAAAACAATCAATTTAAAAAAATGTTGGCAATTTTCCAAATGGTAAAATTAACTTAATATAAACTATAGTCAAATAGTTACCATAAATTTATGTATCGATTTGTTTTCATATTGTTATTTATATGATTTTCCTTCCAACAAAATTTGATTTATACAAAATTTTGGTTAAATTCATGTCCAAATAATTGATTTAGTTTGAAATTCTATGTATTATCTGAAATAACCAAAATTTGTGATATGCGGTTATCATTATTTAGAATATCAATTACAATTTACAATATTTTATATTAAATATTTATTTGATCAGAATAATAAATAAAATTGAAAATATTTATAATTGAATAATCTTTATAGACAAAAATAATTTTCAGTAGAATAATTTTCTAAAAATTATGCTATTTCCATAAACAATTATAGAAATAATTTGTTAGTCATTTTGATAATATTTCGAGGATAAATCAAGGAAGAACGAAACTATACAATGAAGAATATACCAAAATTTGGTTATCTGGTATCCGACCACCCTTCAATTTAATGAGATTTAACTTTCTTTAGAAAATTGTGTACAGTTTAACAAAATCCAAACGAAAATATAATTGCTAAATAAATTAAGTAGCAGCGATTTGCGTATAATGGTTTGTATACTGACAGGACAGGAAATTACTTAGATCTTAGAGACTTGTTCGTATCACGGTGGATCTATGTCAAGGATGCCAAGATAAATCCTTATTTTAAGTGACAAATATGTTCAGTATAAATTATAATTTTGTGTTAATTGTACTCTAAATTTGTTGATAATCAAAAATCACTTCAAATAATATAGTAATTTTTAATAAATCCGACTTACTATTAATATAATTGCACTTAACTGGTAATTCTGGTAAAAAATGTTAATAAAAATAAAAATAAAATCTGAATTTTTAAGAAAACCTAAAAAAATGCGAAAAAAAATATTTATTGTAATTTACCTGATATGAGAAAAAACTGATTCAAAATGGCTGAATATATAATAAAAAAGTCTAAAAAATAAATTTCACAACCGCACTAAGAAAACCAATATTAAATTTCACTTAATGCAATTTAATTTGGAATTTAATTTTTATATTTCATATTCTATTGGAAATATTATTTTAACACTTTCCATTTTCATATTTTTTTAATTTTTCATTAAATTAATTTTTCCATAACACAAAAAAAAAAAAACAATCTGTAAATTTTCAATTTCATTACACATTTTTAAAATTAACGAAAAACTCGGAAAATTAATATTTTATTATAATTTCTTTAATTAAAATTTATTTAAAATTATTTAATTTATATTTTCTTTAACGTTTAGGAAAATAAAAGGTTTTTTTTTTTAATTTTAATTAATTTTTTTTCACTTTTAACTACCGAAGCGTCTATTCATATCGACAATTAAATTTAAACTAAAAAAAGGCATGACTAATTAAATGAATAAAAAAAATTGGTAATAAATTTGATATTATTAGTTACGCGCGAAATTTGAATTTGAAAATATCGTTAAGATTAGAATGTTAAAATTTAAATAAGTGAAAAAAAAATATTAAAATTTATAAATATATTAATTAAAATTTATATCACAAATATTTTAATAAACATATAAAATTCATATTTTTTTTAACAAAATTATATAAGATCACATAAATTTAACTTATTCTAAATTATGAGTGGTTTATGACACAATTATCTAGTAAATTTATGAAATTCCACATGGATCACATATAAAACAGTGCATAAAAACATAATAATTTACCTACAATTCCACCATTTTCTGCATCAATTACTTTAAAAAATGTGTGAGCTGTTAATTGAAAAATGAAATCCGTATTAATATGGAAAATTAATTTCCGTATTAATTGAATATGAAATCCAGATAATAATTTCCGGTCTAGACAATAAAAAATTGTTTATTTTTAGAAATATCTAAAATTTATTATTACATTAATGACCATAAATAAAAATCAATAAAAATATATAGAGAAAATTTTATATTTTTTAATTTAAATTTTATTATACAGGATGGCTGATAACTCATCAAGAAGTTTAAAAATTTAATAACTTCTTCATTCATTTAATTTTTATGTTTTATGAAATATATACAAACTTATTTTTTTTAAATAATGATCAATGAACTCATTTTGGAAAGCATCCGAGAAGAATATTGGGTTATACTTATCCTTAGTTATCCTCATTCTAAATTGAGGATAACTAAGGATAACGTTCTATGATTGATATTTTTGGAGATGCGAATAATTTCTCAAAAACCGCATCATATGTAAACAAGTCCGAGCTCCACCATTGAAGCAGAAATTCAAACGAGAGAACCAGAAACTTTGAACAATGTCATGGAAAATATTGGAAAACGTGGCCATCATTAAACCGAAAAAAGGAATATTTTTTATGAAACAAAAAAAAAACTAAATTAAAGAATTTATATAAATCAAAAACATTAAATTTGAAAGGCCATGATTATAAGTAATTCTGTTATAGGCTACCCTGTATTAAATAGTTCTAGATATTTATATTTAAATATTTCTAATGAATTAAAATTCTATATTTGAAATGAACAAAAAGAAAATATTATGAAAATTACTATTTCAAAAATTTCAATTTATTCATTAAAATTTGTGGAATTTTATAAATAATTTGCCTCGTGTGGTTTTATTACACATCAAATTAGTTTAATGAAAATTATTAATAATGAAAATAAACTTTTTATATTACTTTAATAATCCTTCGGAGTATAGTAATTCAAAAATTACATAAAATATTTCTCTAGAATTTTTAGTTAACATCATTTTTTATTGGAATTGATAAATTTAATTATGTAAATATATTAAAATAGAATATATTTTATAGATAAATTAATTATAATATTGAATATAATAAATAAAATTTAAATTTTTTTAATATTTTTGAATTCATTTAGTTCATAATTATGATAAATTATACCAACATTTTATAAATTCTATCAATAATAATTAGATTAATTACCAGAAATTTAATGTAAATATACTTTTTGATATTTTTGATCAAAAGTACTTTAAATAATTAATAAATAATCTTTTTCTCCTTAACATTTTAAATTCGTAATTATAATATTTAAATTAATAATTTTGAAATCCCTTTGATACCACAAAATATGGTTGATAAATATAATTAGCTCCTGGTAACTTCTGTACAGTTGTTGACGGTGGCCATATTTAAATAAATAATATACAGAAATCTTTGTTTCTGTAAAATTCACTTTAACTATTAATTTTCAAATTAAATAAAATTCGATGCTATTTCAAACAATGGCGGAATGGGGCGGCGGGACAACTGGCAATTTCCCGGTGGGCCGGTCTAAAACGTCCGATGAAAGGCCGGAGAACATAAAAATATATATGTATATAAAAACTATAAAAGCAAATTGAAATAATCAAAAACCGATTAAGAAGCTCATTGAGTCAGGAAAACTATTCATTTCATTTAACAAAATTATTTTACTATTATATGAGTAGTTATTTTTTCTGTATTTGGATTTTTTACTAAACCTTTTTTAATTCGATTGCCAGGGCCCAGGGCCGATCAAATCATTTAGTTTGCCAGGACCGATCAAATCAGCCAGTCCGCTGATATTCAAATGATATTTCTATTTCTATTACTATTTCAGAAAAGTGTATACATAAAAAATCAGATTTTTACGGTATTAGGAATGTATTTTATAAAATATGAAAATTTTGAAAGTGACCTATAGAAATATTGATAGGGAACCATTAATTAGATCACAAAATAAAATTGTGCTTATACCATAGCAAATTTTATTGAAATTGAATAACAATTACTATGAGATATATTGCTGGGCAGCAGATGTGGATCCATTTTTCCAGCAACTTTCCAACCCTAATTTGAGAAATTTTCATTTTTTCAACCCTTATTACAATTGCAAAATTTCATGTAGTTATTTCAGGAAGTTTCGTATTTTAAAAAAAAATGTCAATATAATTGGAAATAATATAAAATTACAAAATGGCACCAGATGCTAAAACAAGTTATATATAAAATCTAATAAAATATGAGTACGAATTTCCCGCTGATTGATTTTTATAATCGTTTTGTATAGAGTTTCCCATTGTTTTTATTATTTTAAAATGAAAATATTTAGGTTATGTTTAAATAAAAAAGAAAATTTAATTGGCTTTACAATATTGCTAAAAACACGACATCACAATTTTTATATTAATTTTGTATAATTTTATTTATTTATCTAATTATTTTGATAATTGATTAAGCAAATTTTTATACGTCCTGTAAATTCATTAAAAAATGTTATATTAAATTTACGTGTAATTCTATAAAAATGATATTTTTATATATCTTTCGAATATTTAAATTCAAAGATCTGAAACACATTGATTTTTGTAAGTTTGCATCTCATACAGTATGTAAAAACCGTATTCGTACACCTCACTTTTTACATTAAAATCATGCAATATTCAAGATAATATAAATATATAATATACAAAAAATTATTCAATCTCTTAGAAAATCAAAAAAACTGATTCCATCCAGCATTGAAATTAATTTGGCGGGTAATTATAATTAAAACACTAATTTAAAAAAAAATAATTTTGCGGTTTTTTTTAAATTTTCATTTTTTTTTTAATTATATATATATATGTATATATATATATATCCAAACAAAAATATTTTAAACCTTCTCCTGCTGGAGTGCGGACTAACCGCTTCAATGTCCTTATAACAACTGTCGTAAAATCCGGTCTTCATATCTATTTTATTCAACAAGCAGATGACTGATGACTGATGTGCACCACTCATGTATCAAATATTATCAGTAAACAAGTTATTTCTCCTTACCCGCCAAATCAACTTCAATGCTGGACGGAATCAGTTTATCATCTACGATACATTTATTTTATACTTCTGTCTGGTAACGAAACTTGTTATGACCCAAAATAATTAAAAAAAACCATTCATATTATTTTTCATTGAATTAATATAAAACAATTAAAAATTAAAATTCTAATTTGATATTTTAAAATAGTAAATAAAAAATAGTATTTTAAATTAAAAAATTAATTTTGAATTTGAAATGCAAAATTTTGAATTTGAAATGTAAAATTTCGAATTTGACCTGAAAATGCTATACAACACAAAAATCTCTTAGAAAATCAATTTCAATCCAATTTTTTTTTTTCCAAAATTTTGAAAAATTTGCTTGATTTAATTAGTCAAACTCTTCAATTGGCTTGGGTACACTCCACCGTATGAATATAGGTCATAACAAGTTTCGATACCAGACAGAAAATATAAAATAAATGTATCGTAGATGATAAACTGATTCCGTCCAGCATTGAAGTTGATTTGGCGGGTAATTGTAATTAAAACACTGAGTATGTTTTTTTAACTACGCGCGAGTTTTAATATCAGTAAGGAGAAATAACTTGTTTACTGATAATATTTGATACATGAGTGGTGCACATCAGTCATCAGTCATCAGTCATCTGCTTGTTGAATAAATTAGATATGAAGACCGGATTTTACGACAGTTGTTATAAGGACATTGAAGCGGTTAGTTATATGGTCAGTTTCCCGCACTCCAGCAGGAGAAGGTTTAAAATATTTTTGTTTGGATATATATATATATATAATTAAAAAAAAAATGAAAATTTAAAAAAAAACGCGCAAATTTTTTTTTTTAAAATTAGTGTTTTAATTATAATTACCCGCCAAATTAATTTCAATACTGGATGGAATCAGTTTTTTTGATTTTCTAAGAGATTGAATAATTTTTTGTATATTATATTTTATATTTATATTATCATGAATCTTACAGGATTTTAATGTATAAAGTGAGTTGTACGAATACGGTTTTTACATACTGTATAATATAACCTATCTCATCCCAAAGTCACAAGTGATTATTTCAACAAAATCGTATGAAAATGGTTTAATTATTCAAACCATTGCGGTGTTAGTCACTATAGATTATAAAGTACCAATGATTTAAGTAAGAATTATCAATATCAATAGAGGCATCAACTATACTTTTAGCTTTTGAATGGTGTTAATTTGAAGTGTTTAGCTCTTGTAGATTTGTAAAATAAGCGATAACTTTAAAGGATACAGACAAAATAAAACTTTAAGCCATTTACTATCCGCGAAGGGCGAAGCGCAAAAGTGCGTAAGAAGAGTCATCGTATCAAATTTTGTAAATTGAATGATGGAATTATAATCAATAGAGATTTTAAATTTGACAATCACATCAAACAGTGCTTCTTATACTTTTCGTTAATTTAATTGTAACTAACTTTTTTTAAATATTTTCATATATTTATTTTGTCATTTATTATACTAATTATAGTAAAAGAAGTTAAATAAAAAAAAAACTATTTTCCGTTCCACAAATCTAAGGTTATATTTGTTATTTAGTTAGGAATGGGGTGCGAAATCTTCTACCCGATAATACTTTTGGCCAATAATTGAAATATATCTAATCCTTTTTTATAAAGAACCACTAAACTACCCTTAATTTTAACCATTTAATCGAATCTAAGAATGTGAATTATGAGAATTCTAAATTATAACTCCCAAGCTTTGTTAGTCTGCTTCTTCTTATATGTCCTCAACCATTGCTTTGTATTGACATCCTCGACTGTTGTAATAGCTTATGTCAGTAGAAAGTACAGATTGAAATTGAGCTTTAGAGTTTTATAGTTTTAATTTCATTAGAACACTTAATTTTTAAATCATTTAAATGAAAAAAAAATCCAGAAACTAAATAAATATTTTAGTAAATTTAAAATTTCAAAATTATTTCATCACAAACATCCTTAAAATTATTTCAAATTAAAGATTACCATAATATAATTTCTATATATATAATATAATAATAAATTTAAATCACAGATTATTTCGAAAAATAAATTTAGTATACTTAATCCTTAACATACATTACATGTCCTTTTTAATTCATACATCCGGAATATTATATTTACTTATTATCTATTTCCTTCTAAATTTTTAATCCATTTTTCCTTTATAAAATTAAATTCACTAATTGATGTTGCGTGTGTATACGTAATCCTTTTAATATTCCTTAGTTAAAAGTGTGTATATATTTTGATTTTGGAAGGATATAATTAAAAATAAAATACATTGAAGCACTCATATTAAAAGTGATTTTCATTTCAATATAGTGTCTTAAGTAAAGATTATACCAAAAATATTATATATTGCTTAAATTTTCAAATATATAGTCCTTTATAAAAAGATTAAATATCTATGTTTATACTAAGCTACTTTTTTGAACGTATATTTGAATAATGTAGAGCTCATTAGATACAAAAAAAAACATTATTCTATATTTATATACATATAGTTAAAAAGCTTCAATATATAAAAAATTAGCATAAAATTGTATTAAAAAACATGTGGTAATATCGTTAGAAAGACAAAATGATTTAAATTTTTTTATACTATCAAGTATTATTGAAAATTTATTAAAAAAAAAATGTTTTACATTCAGTGATAAATTTAAGGATTTAAATTTTAATTAGTTTAATTAAAATTTACTTAAAGTATATATAAGAAAATTAAAATCAATTTGTCTATCTATTCTATACTATAACAAATTTACCACATGTTGTGTGGAATCTAAATTGATGGAAATGATTTATTGACAAAATAAATTTATAATATGAAGAAATATAGAATTAAGAAAATTGAGATGAATTTATAGACCAATTTGTTACGAATTATTATAAATTATTTATTTTCATAAAATTGTAATAAAATAACGAAAATATTATTAATATTATTCAGAATTTCATATCAGTAAAACATTATTCTTGTGGTTGGTTAGTTTAAGTGACGAATCCCATACAACATGATTTAAGCGTTAACACCGTTTTACAACCAATCATGTAACTCAACCTTACCTAAGTTTAGATAGTGACTTTAGATCTTCCTGGTAGCATTTTTAAAGCGTACCATATCTCTCGCCTGCCTCTCTAAATCGCTATGATTGTTGAATTGAAATTTTTACCAAGAGTACACTGGCCTGTGCAGAGCTGTCCAATTGCAGGTGAAGTATGCTAATAGTTTCAATAGTTTCTTTCTTTTTCACATGATTGGTTTGTACACAACTTTTGATTTGGATATGTTCCTTCGGGATAGGTTTTGTAGATTTTCGACGACAACTTTTCTTGGTCATATAGAAGGGGTTATGTTTTTCGACGTTAAGGACAAAAACTAAAAAGATATTAGTTTCTATTAACTTAACCCTAATTTTTCTAAACAATTAACTTTTCGGTTAATCATTCACCAGTAAGAATTGAATTGAAATAATAAAATTTAATTTCAAATTTAAATAAAGGATCCATTTAAATCTTTAAAACTTTAAAATTTTTGTAATAGTATCATTCAATTTCAATTTAATATATTATTATAAATTCTATGGTATTGCCACATGTGTCATTGAAAGATCTAAATTGCAAAAATTATTATATTTTATTGAAGTTAAACTTAAAAAAGAATTCCCACTTATTATAATATTCTACTAGAAAATATATTTATGGAACATGAACTTATATAATCAACAATTTTCCCCATATTATTACTATCAATGTTGGCATTTTGATATGTTATGTTCAAATTCATACATTATTTATTATATAGATAGAGTAAAATGTAAAATATTTATTTATAGAACAAAAAATTCCTGGTTGAATGAAATATTTCCTACAGAATTAAATTTATTATTATATAAATTTCAAAGTGAAAAGAGATTCACAACAAATTGTTCATATAGTAAATGTATTACATATAAATTGATTTTATTATAGCTTCAGATTTAAATATAAAATTAAAACTCTAATAAATATAAAAAACATAATTAAAATATAAATTAAATGGAATTATTTCTTTGGATGACGTTTTCCTCAAAGAACATTGGTACATTAAACCTACAATTAAAATTATCTAAGATCAATTCAGGTCTGCTCGGTTAGATAATCTAAACTGGTCAGTTTGATAAATCGAATTATTTCGTATGTCTCTTTTGTTGTACAGAGAATGCTGAACAGAGAAGGTTACGTAGTTAAATTTATATAGAGAACAAGCAATATTAATTTTGCTTTCATCGAAAAAAAAAGAATTCTTTAAGTGCTTACCTCTAACAATACACTATGAACACTAATCATTTTTCGACTTATATATATGACTTTTTTTTAGCCAATTTTCGAACTGACATAGCATATAAAAGTTATTTAGGAATATGACGTTTTGAATCCATATTATTTTTTTAATAATTTATATTATTTAATATCAACTTTTAACATAAAGCTAAATAAATTTGATGGTTACTATCAACTTTATTCGGAATAGAATATACAGCCACATCTATTGATGTATTTTTCTCGGAATGAGCAACTTTTTACAGAAATTTAATGCTAAAAACGAATTAAAGATTCATTAATTGATATAATACGGATTTTTAGTCTTTTGCAATTTAGTATTGAGCCCCTTTTAAACACTTCTTAGCATAGCTTAGTTAATATATAATAAATATGTAATAGGTCTATAAAAATGTTCAATACAATATCATTAATTTGTAAAATTTAGATTCGGTATATTCAATTTCATATAATAATTTTAAAATAATATCTTCCATTGTTACAAGTTCCATTAAAATATATTTATTATGAAAAGATTAATTCTGGTATCATAATTGAAGACAAAATGCAATGATTTTATTTGGCTTAATTCTTTTTTTGTTATACTAAAATTGTTCAGTAATTTTGCAAATTCAGTTAGGTAATATTTATAAATTGTTATAGAAATGTTAGCATTATGTAATATTTATGAAAACATACAACTCGTCGCCAGATTGCTGAAAAGTTTTACACTCTTTTTACGATTTAGTAAGTGATCAATTTCATTACATTTTATAAATAAATGAGATAATAATTAATATTAATAATTTAGTAAAATATATTTTAATTAAAAAACTAAATTTGATGGTTTTCAATTTCCTGTTTTCAGTATGTTTTATATAATTTAAAAATCTGTTAGGAAATTTCATAATAAGATTTTTAGCTATTGAAAATGGTACTAATAATTTAATACCATATATCACCACTAAAGCTATGCAGCCTTTCGTAAGTAAATTGTTAAAAATGTAGTTTTAAGGCAATCAGATATTGAATAATATAAGAAACATTAAAAAAGTGAGAGATTCAAATAAAAGAATTAGTATTTTAATTTAATCATTTTATGAAAAAATACATATTGTGTTTGGTGTTTCTCAGTATTCATCCGACGAAATGATAATCTTTGTTATTATAAAAGGTGAAAATATTATTTCTAGATTTATTTAAAAGATTTTCATACAAATTATTAACATTAAATTAGAAATACATTTTAGTATATTTAAAGATTTACATCTAAAATAATGTAAATGAAACTTTTTAGTTCTTGGACTTTAATTCTATTATTATTTTTTATTCATATTAAACCTGATAGATAGAAGAACCACAAAGTTTTGGATACCGGAAATTAAATTTCGAATAAGTAAATATATCATTTTATATAATGAAATTAAATTCGAATTGGAAAGACAAAAATATAATAAAAAAGGTAACCAAAATTATTACTTGTAAAAGTGAATTTTGAATTAGTTATCTTAGGAAATAATATTAAAGTTTTCATGAAAGTGAAATTGATGATTTGTTTCTTTATTTTGGGAAATTGTATACTATTTTTTTTTCGATGAATAAATCTAAAAATATATTAAAAATTTAAATAATTTTTCAACAATTCAATATTAATTTTAATAAATAATTTGTGAAAATTAAATATTCTTACATATTTCCTTAAATTTTGATGTTATTATGCTATTAAAATGCTTCAAGTATTAACCAATAGTGAGGACCGTACTGTCAAATTTAAATAAAATGAAAGTTTTAGAGCATTTTTTTTTGCCTTTTTTGAAGACCTTACGTTGTAAAGGCCACACTTTCTTTATATTTCAAATTCTGTGAATAAAAATTAGTATATTATGTATTTATAATTCGAATAACAAAATAAAAATAAATAATATTTTATTGAAAAAATCAATTTTTATACATTTTCATTTCACCAAACAAAACAAAAAACTTTTCACAAAACTCATAAAACAAAAAAATTATTTGTTAATAAATTTTCCTGAATAAACATAAAAACTTTTACTTGAGCGTTTATTTATTTGACATCAACCAATAATTAAATATAACAAAATGAAAACATTTTTATTTATTTTAAAAAAAAATTATTTATTTTATATTTGATTTATAAACATTCAAAAAATTTACCTTTTTTACATAAAGAAATTTATTTATTCAGTTTTACGAATTTTACCCATTTTAAAATTACATATAAAAAAAAAAATCAATCTTAATTGAAATAATTAATAAATAAATCATATTAAAGTAATAATTAAAATTTTTGTTATTGAACTTGTAATTAAATTTTCTGGTATAAATGTCATTGCAAAAATTAATTCTGATTTTTATACAGCATTTATAAATAACCACAACAAATAACCAATAACAAATTGAAAATCAATTTAATAACTTTACTCTATAAGTAAGTTAAAAATCAATTTTTCAAATTTAAATTGATTAAACCATCACTACAGTACAGGGAACTCTACTTCCCACAAGGCACAGGAAACTGAATTTATCATGATTGGATTAAAGCATAAATGTCAAGATGTTCACATGGGGAAATTTATATTCGATAAATTGATTGTGTAAAATTGTATACATGAAATTTTAAATATTATAATTAAATTAATTTTTTTTTACAGATTTAAAAAGTTCATAATTGGATTTTATTTATTTTTTATTTATTTTTTATAATATTATAGCATTATAGAAAAATTATTGTAAATAATTAATTTTGAGAAAAAATTTTGTATTAAATTATGTGACTATCGTGGTTATATTAATAAATTAATTAAAAATAATTTTATGTTATAATTAAAATATTGATTGGAATAATGAAATTTAATAAAAAATGGAACTTTCTGAAATTTATTCTGAAATATCGACAATTTAAAGTGACAAACGTTTCAAATTTGAGTTGGTCCATACAGGATTTAAAATTCATTTTTAGGTTCATTATATATTTTACTCACTTTATTTTAACAATTTCTTTCTTACGTTGATATAGGCCATACTCCCGCGAAGTGAATTGAACATAAAGTGAATGTTAGTTAACCAAACTTTTTCTTCTTTGTGACGTTTTGTTCCTTGTGCAATAATAAAAATTTTACTTAGGACGTTTTTCCACTTCCATTATGTTTTGATAGACATAAGGTAAAAACATGCAGATAACTGGTAAAATACACATTTGTAATACTTACAATATGTATAGTTACGACCAAGAGTTATTGTGAGCAGATAGAAGAAGGATAATTTGTGGTTTATTTTATATAGGATTAACTATGACATAATTATGAAAATCGGGATTTTAAATTTTTAAAATTCCGATTGTCATTTCATAAACGGAAATAACAAAAACAAATTGAGTACTTAAAAATAAAACTTACATCAATTTTTAATTCGAAAAATAAAGTTTTCCTGAAAATATTTTAAACGATTTAATTCTATATAGTTCCAATTACAATAATTGTTAATTATATTTGATGTTCTACGATTCCAATAGTACAAATACTACAAAATATTTTAAGATTTAATTAGTTACATAAGCATTTTAATAAATTTTACTTACCAGGATTAACAAATGTTTTGAATTACATAAAAATGTCATTTAAATTAAATTCAATGTTTTACTACTGGTATTGGAAACTGAACTTTTGTTATTAATCCTTCTTCACCATCACCAATCAGTGTATTCAAAAACGAATAAAACATTTCAGTTTGCAAGTAATCTAATTTAAAACACTGTCACAAAATAATTATTACTAGAAAGTTTATCAACTAAATTTAAATTGCAGCAATTGCAAAAATAAGAAACCTTATTCAAATCATTCAATTCCATGAAAAAATTAAATATTATTAATGAGACCATTAAGGGTTAGCAGAGGATGTAATAATTGTTTAATGTTTAATACTTTTTCAATGAATATTAACTAATTAAAGCTAAATTAAATATTCTAAAGATAATTCAGGAGAGACTCTGGAAGATGCTTCAAAGATAATTGATATCTTGATATGTATTGTGAAAAATCACTATCGAAATGACATAATATATTTTAATACTAGTAGAAAACTTATAATAACTTGTAAATCTCTAACATATCTTGATGGACAGACTGACTGGCATCATAATTTATTTTAATTTGATACAAAAAAAAATGACCTTGTTCTTTATCTTTATAAACATTAGATTTTTATGAACACAAAAATAAATTTCATTTGTCGCAGTGATTCTTTTCCACAACATTTAATATATATTTTCTTTTTTTATGTTCAAGTTCAGTGGTTTGTTCACTTTCACTTAGATAAAGAATTCCAATTTCATATAAATTTTTTTTTTTTTCTTAAATATCTTATTTTATTTATGATTTTTTTATGTATACGCACAGATTTTACAAAAAAAAATAAAACCAAAAAACAAATACAGATTTTAGCAAATATCCGTAAATTACAAGATTATAAAAATAATAATAAAAAAGCATAAATGATTTGTCAGATGGAAAATGTATGGTTCTGTTCTGCTAAATCGGATTATGTTTAATTTTTTTTTTTTTAATTTCCGAAATAATGTTGTGACTTATTTTTTTAGAAAAAATAAGCTGCAAATTAAAGTAATGATAAAAATCCATTTAAATTTTGTTGTTTTAAATTAATTGTTAAAGGGAAGCTAAAGTTATGTCAAAATATTTCACTCAAATTATGTAAAATAATATTTAAAAACATTTTTACGTCTGTTTCGAAATCGAATCCATTTAACGATTCTAAGAATTACAATTATTTATACATTTAAATAGTATCTTAGCTTCCGTGAAACCCGATCATGAATCATAAAAACTCGACACGATTGCATAGACATAGACTATCGTGGAAATTTACGATATGCGACAGTCGGAAAATCTATTTTCAAACATGAGAAACATGATATGATCATGAGATTTTTAAACATTGCAACGCTGCTGTTATTAATTGATAAAAAAATGATGTTGGTTTCATTAAATTTCGTTTTATCAATTTCAGAAATTTTTATTGTTCCAGCCGGATTAGACCGACCAGTTTGTAATCGCATTAGAATTTCTTGTTCAACCCTATAATTCACATATGTTTCTGAGGAATACAGAGAATTCAACTTTTCCGGAACCTTTCTTGTTTTGGAAGCAAATAATTGCTATGTTTTCAATATGGCTCTTAACCACACTCTATCTTATGGTATTTGTTTCAAGCATTTCAAAGCTACCTTTTTATATAAATAGTTTACTATCGTAAAATAACCAAAATCCTGAAAATAACAAATTAATCGAGTACATTTCTATTTATAAAATCATTTCACTTATCCAGAATTAACATATAAATACAGAATCAATTCAATGTTTGACATCGAATAACACACCATTGAACTTGTCATTTAATTTAATCTAATCCTTGAAAAAATTAAATAAAGTATTTCGGTTGGGAAATTATTTTCTAAAAAAAAAAGGAATGAAAGAAATTAATTCCCTGGAGCGTAATGAATAATTCCTTTAAGGGAAAAATAAATATTAAGTTTAAAACCACTTTGCACTTTGTATATATGAAATTCAAATGTGTTTTTGTTCAATGAATTTATTAAAAATTCAATTTTTGTTTATTGTTCATTATTTTATTATATAAATAATTCGCAAAATTTCAGTCCTTCATATAAAATATTATAGGATTTAAGGATATTCGCTATAGGTATGTAAAATTTGTTGACAAACGGCTTGTACTCAATTAATTTAAATAATATTTAAAAGTGTTTTGGTATTGATTAATTTTTAGGATTCATTAATGAAGGAAATAATGAAATTGTTAAAAATACTATTTTAAACTAACACGAACAAAATGATATCCTTTTAAAAATATAGAATATATTATAAGTCACATTATTTGCCAATTGATGAACACCAATTTAGATGAAAATAATGTCTAAAACGGTATCCAAATAATTGACCGAAAGCAAATTTTCTGAATACAAAATTGACTGATAAATTTTAAATTAGTATAATAGTTACAGTATAACAGTTTTCTGTAACTGTTATGCTAGCATATAACAGTTACAATAACTGTTATACTGTAACTTATAGTGATCATTTTAGATTGTTTATGTTTTATTCACCCATGCTATTTATTCGCCGCTCTGATGTAATAAATAACCATGATTTTAAACTTTTGATCTTCATTTTCTAAAACAGCAGGTATTTAGAGATAGTGACGGTGTAGTTTGAATCCAGCAAAAGTCTTCCATGGTTAGGCCTTTAAAATGAATTTATAGAAATAAAATGAAACTCTAGTTAAATGGTTTAATTTATTCATTGTACAAACTTAAATTTATGTTTCAATTAAGATTACTATATTCTGGGTTGGTTTTCTGTAATTATCCAAGTTGGTTAACTATTATAATGGTTTCTGAAATATTCTAGAGATGGTATATAAATGTATATACGTCGTGTGTGTAATCACCAAATAGAAAAACTCTGCGAAAATTATATATTTCTTTTACATTTTCTGTGGATGAAAGTAAAAAAGATTTAGAATATTTATGTTTCAATGTAATTAAATTTGTTGAGTGAATTTTTGGAATAAATTATGTTTTACTTATAGATCTGGACTCTATGGATCTGAGTTTCTGGTATTAAAATTCTCATGTGAAAATATATTTTATTTATGTAAATTTACCATACTCTTTATAATTATACTTTTTTCATAACTAATTTAAAATAATTGTTTTTGAAATAATAATTTTAATTGTGTGAATTTATAATAATAATAATATTTCATTGGCAATTAATAATAATGCAGTAGCTGTTAGGTGTTCATCTGGAAGGTTTACTACTTTATTTTTCTATAACTTTATGGAAAAATAAAACCGAATCATAAATGTTTTACTGAATATTGGGAATTACGTACAATATGGAAAATAAGCCTCACAAATGTTGTTTTGACATTTTTCATCACATTTCAAATTTTAACTGGTATTCATTAATTTTATCACGAATATTTCGTTTAAGTGGTTCTTGTTTGTTAGCATAAAAACATTATTTTTTTAGATATTTTTTTATATTTTTGGAGCTGCTAAATCCGCTAATCGTGGAGATAAATCTAAATCACAATTTCTTGAAATAATTTGAAACAAAAATATCTCAGTAATTCCATTGTAACATTGGCTATATGTGAAATTACAGCGGATTCTTGCAACAAAGCCAAAATCATCCAATTCTGGTTTCAAAAAGTTATCAATTATGTTATTCTATTCTATAACGTTCTCTAGTTACATTTACAGTAAGGTCATCTTGAAAAAAGTAATGGACAATGATTCTTGCAGACCACATACTGACAGCAGAAGGAAAGTAACGTTCTTTTCAGAACTGTGAAGCCTAAAGCTAGTGGTAACTTGTTAATTGTTTGGTTTTTGACGCTGGTACGCTATTTCAGTTCTTCCTTAGCGAATTATTTTTATTTTTATATACTTATAATTTTAGAACTACTTTAGTTCTAACAATTTTACTTTTTTAATTTTTTAATGATTTGAATTAGCAGGTGACGAGATAGGGAAGTAATAGCTTTTTTTCAGAATTGTGAAGCCCTATGTAAGTGGTAGCTTGTTAAATCAAATTTTAATGTTTTGTTGCTTTAATTTTTATTTTATTTATTTAACTGTTTGTATTCGCTGATCCAAACAAATTATCGGTCACTTTTTCGGGCCCCATTTTCTTGGTTACGAGAAGATGGAGCTTGGCTCTGAGATTGATAAGGATTAGATACTCGATTACTAATTACTAATTTTAACAATTGCATAATTTTATTATATATATTATAATATTTTTAACAAAAAATTTAAACCTTTAACCCCTACAGAAATTTCTAAATAAAGTTT